>JAGDYQ010000004.1:8668749-8716249 GCA_021962125.1 Bulinus truncatus | reverse complement strand
TATGACATTTTTTTTAACTCTTCCTGGTCGTTCATTTCATCGTATAATGTTTCCTGTCTTTGTAAATCTCCTTTCTCTTGCATCACAAATGACCACCACACTAAATGTCAGACAGACAGACAGACAGACATATATTTAGAGTGACAATAGATAGATCTATGAATACATAATGCGAACATACTTTCACATATATACAACGAAGAATGTTAACATAGATTCATACATCTGGTTATAAATACGGGACACACACATTAGCACTGAAACAGAAGTTACTCAAACTGAGCGTTACGAGCCAGTGGTTTGTCAAACGTTTTATCATTTGACTTGGACAAATTCTTAATTTTAGATTTTCAATTTTTTAACCATCTTCTTTCCTTACACGTCGGTCAATAAAACAAACGAGTCGATAATACTAACGGGTGTTTAAATAATAGAGAATATCAACACTATGAGAAATACATTATCAGTACATTAACATTTAGATGCAATCAGGGCCGAATTTACAATTTTAGAAGCCCTAGGGCAACACAGTTTGAGGCTCCATTTCGAAAAATAAAAAATATTGCAAAGTTGTTTTTTTTTTAAATCTGTGTATACTACTCAACATTTTGGGGACCCTTATTAAGCGGGGCTCCATAGTCCACGGCATTTTCGACCTATCTATAAATCCGGCCCTTTGTACATATATATCAAGACACTCTCGTGGAAAGTTCTCGGCATTTCTCTCTTTGTCAGCGTGATCTCGTCTGTAAGTCGCTACGTTACGGTCAGTCCATTCCGTTACTGTTGGCAATGTCAACAAAAATATGCAACACAATTGCATCCCTACGTTCTGGTTAATACTGTGATGATGTATCTGTAGGTTTTCATCAGAGGTGTGCGGATCTTGAAATTTAGCGTCCGCGTCCGTACATGGATTTCTATCAATGATCCGCGTCCGCGTCCGCAGAATCTTACAACATTGGTTTGCAATCAGTCCGCGCGTCCACATTGCTGAAATTTAGCTGTTTAAATGACTTGAAATTTTTTTATGGTAATGCTAAAGAAGATCCGCGTCAGTCAGCGAGTCCGCAACTTAACCATACGAAGCGTCCGCTGTCAGTCCGCGGATTCGGAAAGTCTGCGGATCTCCGTCCGCAAGCGGACGCGTCTGCTGTCCGCTCATCTCTGGTCTTCATGTTAGGAGCTTACAGCAACCAACTCCGTCTGAACAACGCAGTAGACAGTTGTTTAGCTTAGTCTCACACCCTTGGTTTAATGTGTTGCTAAGGCAATTAGTATGTGTGTATGTATATGTGCATTTGTGTGTGTGCGTGTGTGTCTGTGTGTGCATTTGTGTATGTGCGTGTGTGTCAGTGTGCGCATTTGTGTGTGAGTGTGTGTGTGTGTGCCTGTGTGTGCATTTGTGTGTATTGTATGTGCATTTGTGTGTCTGTGTGTGTGTATTGTATGTGCATTTGTGCGTGGTTGCGTGTGAAGGGTGGGGTTTGTTTATGACCGAGGTGAGTACACTATCGATCCACTCCTCTTTGATTATCGATTCCATCTGCTCGCCTACATTTACTGTTTCCATCGTGCAGTCACTGTACATACAATGATCTCCTACTGTGTAGATGTTTGTACAGGGGGAGATAAGTCAAGCATTTAACATTCGTTATTATGAGTTCGTTGTCAAGGAAGGGGGGGGGGGGACCTGCTAGCGTGACGTAGATTTAGTAGTTAATTATGTCCCTTTGATTGTCGCTGGGGATTCCCCCTACATTAATACATTACCATTTTTTTTAATTACACATACATGTACAAATATTATTATCTTTCGCTTATAATTTTCAGTAAAAAAAACCAACAACATGGAGATTAGTTTAAGGCAGAGCGTATAACATCCAGTTTAAAGTTTTATGGTTCGAATCCCTATGAGCGAAAAAAGTTTTTTACTGAAATTTTTTTACTCGCATTTCGAAAAGGGGGGGGGGTGTTTTTTTAGAAATGTCTGGGGACGGGTAGAATTAGGTGGGCGTTGCACCCTAACCCTTTACTAACTAAATACCACCGTTAGCACTTACCAAAGTCTGTCTAACTAAACACCACTTTTAGTTTCATTATTTAACAGTACCGATGATTGGGCACCACGCGTATATTCAAACCCTATGCTGATCGAATCTTACCACGGATCAAGTATTACGATTTATCAAATCTGACGATTTAGCGAATCTTACCATCGATCGAATCGGGCGATTGATCAAAGCTTACGATTGACAGTTCTACTACTGAATGTTCGTAATGCGCGATCGCTGATTCTGGGTCATTGTCAATACAGATAGCCGGGCTAAAGCTTAAGTCAATAAGCTAATGCACTTTGAGGAGTAACGATTGGACTATATACTTTCAGATCTTCCAGATATATAAAGGTGAGATTATATTCTAATCTGTACATGTTAACATGTGTAAATATTGTTCATTGTTTGTGGGACGGGTGGCCGAGTGGTGTAGATACTCGACTGTCGACCTGAGAGTCCTGGGTTCGATCCTCGGTGAGAACCATGTGGAATTTTTCCAGGTGAAATGTGTTTCAAAGTCGTCCCCCAAGTCCACACAGCTTTAAATGGGTCACCTGACTTTATGTTGGGGAAGTAAAGGCGTTGTGCTAACCACACAATCCCTTCATATGCCGAGGTTATAGAAACAGATGAATTCTACACTTCATCTGCCCCGATGGCCCCTTAGGGTTAAGGGAACTTTACTTACTACTTTACTTTACTATTGTTTGGAAAAGCTGATTCTGGTTTGTCTATTAAGAAAATGTTAGATTCGATTTCTCCAGTAATGATACATGTTATATTTATTTGTACTATCTAAGATGTTATTTTTAGTCCATTTTAATTAAACGCTTTTCGTGCATATGTTGTTTAAATTGCATTTTTTTGGAAAGTATTAGGATATAAAAACCTTATCTTAACAATGACTTGAATTATAATTGTACCTGTCAATTATAGCAAGGTTTATTTATCAGATTAACTTTATTATTATAGGATTTGTTCATTTTGCTTTATAAGATGCTTATCAGTGTGTTAATGTCCTGTAAGGATGAGATATTTGACTTCTTATCAACCACCAATGGGACTGTTTCTATGATGTCCTCTTTAAACCCCCACCATAGCCGATAGTGCAATGGCCCTGAAGACACCACGGGGTATATAGCGCTAGAAGACATTTACCATGACCCGAAATATCCATTAATCACTGGAGTTCGAACCCGAGACCCTCAGGTCGACAGTCTAGCGATTTACTCTACGACCATTAGAATCTATGATTTCTAGTTTTAATCTTAGAACTGTAAGACCAACATTTCTGAACTTGACTACATCCTTCCAAACTTCAACAATAAAAATAATAAAATGACTGCACTGGAAATTACACAGCTAGGTTGAAACCTATATTGTAATCGTGTTCATTTATTTCAGTGAGTATCGGATGATGAAAATATCGATATTATGTAGTGTAACTATTCAAAGTTATATTTTTAAAAATAACACACTAGGGAAATGTTATTCTATTCTGAAATGAAACCTGTCATATTCATACAGCCATTCCATCAAGAATCGTTTTATTGATTTCCCTAAAGGTTTTAATTTTCTATAAAGGGGAATAAAATATTTCATCATGTGGAGATAAAATAAAATGTCTTGGAAACTCGGTTATAGGGGTGGGCAAGAGAGCGAGAGAGAGAGAGAGAAAGAGAGAGAGAGAGAGAGAGAGAGAGAGAGAGAGAGAGAGAGAGAAAGAGAGAGAGAGAGAGAGAGAGAGAGAGAGAGAGAGAAAATATCTAAATAGTGCTGTCAATAATTACTAATAACTTAATTATGCAAAAGGAAAACATTTTCAATGAATCTAGTTCTAGTCTATTGAATGCTAGAATGTTCATCTGTGATATTATCCGACAAATGTTGTCTATTTACATTCATATACCTCCTATGTAGATTATGTCTGTTTAATATCATACAGCGAAACAATAATGTCTATCTTATTTAATACATTTCAGTAGTATGTGTGTGTCAGATTGTGTTAGTCTTTTTCTCTGTGTATTTGTGTCTGTATGTCCTTGTTTGTCATGCACGTGTCAGTCAGGTGCATGTATATCTGCGCATGTGTCTGTATTTGTGTGTCTGTCTGTGTCGTGCGTCTGTCTGTGTCGTGCGTCTGTCTGTGTCGTGCGTGTGTGTCATCGTGTATGTTTGTGTGAATGTGTGTGAGAGTGCCAGTTATGTCTGTGTTTATCCAAGTCAGTCTCACGTAGTGTTTGTATGAGTGATGTATGAGCGTTTGTATGTGTGTTTGTATAAGTGATGTAAGAGCGTTTGTATGAGTGTTTGTATGAGTTTGTGTATGAGTGTTTGTGTGTTTGTATGAGTTTGTGTATGGGTGTTTGTGTGAGTGTTTGTATGAGTGTTTGTATGAGTGTGTGTATGGGTGTTTGTGTGAGTGTTTGTGTGAGTGTTTGTATGAGTGTTTGTATGAATTTGTGTATGAGTTTGTGTATGGGTTTTTGTGTGAGTGTTTGTACGAGTGTTTGTACGGGTGTTTGTATGGGTGTTTGTGTGAGTGTTTGTGTGAGTGTTTGTACGAGTGTTTGAGTGTTAATATGAGTTTGTGTATGAGTGATTGTATGAGAGTTTGTATGAGAGTTTGTATGAGAGTTTGTATGAGTGATGTATGAGCGTTTGTGTGAGTGTTTGTGTGAGTGTTTGTGTGAGTGTTTGTGTGTTTTTATCAGTTTGTGTATGGGTGTTTGTGTGAGTGTTTGTATGAGTGTTTGTATGAGTGTGTGTATGGGTGTTTGTGTGAGTGTTTGTGTGAGTGTTTGTATGAGTGTTTGTATGAATTTGTGTATGAGTTTGTGTATGGTATTTGTGTGAGTGTTTGTACGAGTGTTTGTACGGGTGTTTGTATGGGTGTTTGTGTGAGTGTTTGTGTGAGTGTTTGTACGAGTGTTTGTTTGAGTGTTAATATGAGTTTGTGTATAAGTGTTTGTATGAGAGTTTGTATGAGAGTTTGTATGAGAGTTTGTATGAGAGTTTGTATGAGTGATGTATGAGCGTTTGTGTGAGTGTTTGTATGAGTTTGTGTGTGAGTGTTTGTGTGAGTGTTTGTGTGAGTGTTTGTGTGTTTTTATGAGTTTGTGTATGGGTGTTTGTGTGAGTGTTATTATGAGTGTTTGTGTGAGTGTTTGTATGAATTTGTGTATGAGTTTGTGTATGGGTTTTTGTGTGAGTGTTTGTACGAGTGTTTGTACGGGTGTTTGTATGAGTGTTAATATGAGTTTGTGTATGAGTGTTTGTATGAAAGTTTGTATGAGAGTTTGTATGAGAGTTTGTATGAGAGTTTGTATGAGTGATGTATGAGCGTTTGTGTGAGCGTTTGTGTGAATGTTTGTATGAGTTTGTGTATGAGTGTTTGTATGAGTTTGTGTATGGGTGTTTGTGTGAGTGTTTTGTGTGAGTGTTTGTGTGAGTGTTTGTGTGTTTTTATGAGTTTGTGTATGGGTGTTTGTGTGAGTGTTTGTATGAGTGTTTGTATGAGTGTGTGTATGGGTGTTTGTGTGAGTGTTTGTGTGAGTGTTTGTATGAGTGTTTGTATGAATTTGTGTATGAGTTTGTGTATGGGTTTTTGTGCGAGTGTTTGTACGGGTGTTTGTATGGGTGTTTGTGTGAGTATTTGTGTGAGTGTTTGTACGAGTGTTTGAGTGTTAATATGAGTTTGTGTATGAGTGTTTGTATGAGAGTTTGTATGAGAGTTTGTATGAGTGATGTATGAGTGATGTATGAGTGATGTATGAGCGTTTGTGTGAGTGTTTGTATGAGTTTGTGTATGAGTGTTTGTATGAGTTTGTGTATGGGTGTTTGTGTGAGTTATTGTGGAGTGTTTGTGTGAGTGTTTGTGTGAGTGTTTGTATGAGTGTTTGTATGAGTGTTTGTATGAGTGTTTGTGTGAGTGTTTGTGTGAGTGTTTGTGTGAGTGTTTGTACGAGTGTTTGTGTGAGTGTTTGTGTGAGTGTTTGTACGAGTGTTTGTACGAGTGTTTGTGTGAGTGTTTGTGTGAGTGATTGTGTGAGTGTTTGTGTGAGTGTTTGTACGAGTGTTTGTTTGTGTGTTTGTATGAGTTTGTGTATGAGTGTTTGTATGAGTGTTTGTACGAGTGTTTGTTACGAGTGTTTGTATGAGAGTTTGTATGAGTGTTTGTATGAGTGTTTGTATGAGTGTTTTAATGACTGTTTTAATGACTGTTTTATGAGTGTTTTATGAGTGTTTTATGAGTGTTTTATGAGTGTTTGTATGTGTGTGAGTGTTTGTGTTCATGTGTAAGTTAGTTTTTTTCTCTGTCCAGAGTCTAAAATATCTTCAATCTGTTTAGCTTGTTGTTTAGCTTTTTTTACTTCTCTCCCTTTCATGTGTCTTCCCTTCATTTCCAATTTGCGGGGACAACAGAGTATTTTCTTTCAAAAATGCTCTTAAAAAAATTCAAATTAACTTAGACAGCTCTGTGTCATTCTCAAGCCAAGCCACTTAGAAATATTAAAAGTTAAGTCATAAATGAAAAAGTCAAGTCATGCAAGTAAAATTCCAAATCATGCACTAAAAGTCAAGTGTACACATGTAAAAGACAAGTCATACAGTGGGGAAGGGGGGGGTGGTAAAAGACAGGGTAAGTCAAAGTGTTTGGCACGCCCCCAATGATCCTGCGTCCAATCTATGGTCAGTGAAACCGTCCAGAGGTGGCGAAAAGTACTTCCCCAAGTGTGGGAGCATGGAGGTGTTGAAGACCCACCTCTTTGGACGTTGATTGAAAATGGAGGGAGGGAGGTGGGGGAGGGGGAGAGACGGCGGGGCTTGAACCGTTTAATTTGTTTGAGTGTAATCAGGTCAACACCGTTACAGTGTACCGCCTGGTAGAGAGCTAGGTAAATAACTAATGACCATCACCATACCCTCCCCCACCCCGACACACACATAAATACACACACATAAATACACACACACACACACACACACACACCACCTGAACATTGAATATAGATGACCAGTGTGCCAGTGTGACCTCTGAGGGGTGGATAGGGGGGGGGGGGATAATTCTGAAGTAGTGTGAGAAGAGAGATGACAGGGCTTGCGCAACCCCTCCCCCCCCCCTTTCCCTGTCCAACAACGGGTGGATGATCTAAGGACGGGTAAACGTGTTATGCTAATATCTTCTCTGGCAGGTTTTTTTTTTCTGTTTCCCGAGATATGGACAATGCAATACAAGCTATAGCGTATAGCTGGCAATACACTGAAGCTGTGATGTACAGCTGCACAGTTGGCTGTTGAATTGTTGCTGCAGTGGTTCTTAGATCGTTTCTGTAGGGCAAACTTTCATCTCAATAAGTACAATTAGTACAATTAGTACAATAACCTCAACTGTATACCTAATGACACTGGCGTGATAAACATTTCACTGACACTAAGACAGCGATTTTCAATCGACAATACGCTTATCCCCCCAAGTTCTACGGGATAGATTAAGCAAGGGTTACGTAGCGACATATAATTTCCGTTTAAAACAACCGATAGTTTTAAAGAAGGGTCGCCATTTAACCTCGTGACTCATCACTGTCAGGGTTGGTGTTTCGTCGGGTTTGGTCTTATCTAACTAACTGTGGAGTCGTTATGGTAGCGTGCATACGACTTTCAATTCAAAGTAGTCAACAACACTGACTGCTGATTCATATTTTAATGTGGACGTAGACTTCAAAGATAAGATCAACGATACTTCAAATATCATATTCAATTTCAGATAAAGACACATGATAAAAGTACATATTCCAAGTTAAATAAAATACGTCTTACTAGTTTAAGATCAAAAAGTAACTCTCTCTATCTCTGGAGGCGTACGGTAGCGCGGTGAAGTCTGGTATGTTCAACACAAATGTTCACAAACACATCATAAATAAAAGTCTCAAAGCTGCACAGTTGATTCAATGGCACATTTATTGAACGAAGACATTAAAGTAGAAAACATGTTAAATGATATTGACCACCAAACTGATTATGCAAAATCATACTTGACTATTAAACTGACTCTCATAGAGAAGAAACTAAACACGATTCTCTAGTTCAAGCTCAAGTAAGTAACTAAGCTAGTGACAGGTGACGTCTTACCACGTCACATAACAACATAAACATTCATACTCTCTATCGTCACTTAAAAAGTGTGATTAACACACATGCACAAAAAAATCAAAGAGTGTATATTTAATTCAAATTTAACTCCTTCACAATCACAAAAACAAGTATCGCATTAGAAAACGTGACCACGCTCCATTATGAGAACTGTGTACAGTTATTCCCGATCTTACAAGTAGGGACATTACTTAACTCCCTCTGGGGTACAATCGCAAACTAGCCAGAGAACCGCTGCACTAAAAGATCAGATGGTACGAATGCTAATATGTATTAAAATGGAATGGGGGAGTGGGTGGGGCAAATATTTATAAAAACATCAGACGACCTGTTCGGCTTTGTTTTTTTAATCACTTGGCTAAACCATCCGCGAAATAAAATCGGATAGTCCAGTTCTTTATGTACTTTTCTAAATAGCACCGAAAGTTTTTGTTTTAAATTAAAGCACCTCTACTAGCAACAGTGATTTTAGTTACTATGTGACAACCAATGTTCCCTCTAAGGTGAGGCATGAAGTGAGCAAGAAATTTTGTCTCTGAGCGACATTTTTGTTTGAGGCCAAAATTTGTGAGCGATTTAAGTAATTTCATCCGACGGAGTGAGCGATCGTACGTGTAGTATGAGCGACGCTCTTAATACGTGTGAACGATCGCTCACGCGCTCAGCTTAGAGGGAACATTGGTGACAACACAACTAGTGTTCTCAACGGCCTTAGCGCCAATTTTGAGCATACAACACAGTTTTAGAACCACTGTGTATTTTATCTTTTCTATTCACTTCCTATTGACCGCTTCATCCTCCATCTTAATTTGTGAACTATTTCAGTTTACAGGCGATTACTCTTAATGAATGAGCCATGTTGATTATGTGCTTCAAGGTCAAACATTTTCCCCCTCTCCCCAGCCCCCCCCCTGCTCTCCCTCCCTCCCTTCCTCCCTCCCTCTCTCTCCCTCACTCTCTTTCTCTCTCTCTCTTTCTCTCTCTCTCTCTCTCTGTGTTGACCGAGTTCGTTTGACACGTCAGTTTTTAAACAAAAAGGTAGCCGATTCCTCCATACAAGTATCGATTTCCTGATTGCGTGTAAATAGTAGTATCGAATATCCGTCACTCTGTTACCTCACACGCCACTTGTGTCGTTCTGAATGAAATACCGATCGTAAGCACAAAACACACGTAGTGAGAGAGAGAGAATGAGAGAGAGAGAGGGGGGGGGGGAGAGACCATATTAAGATGACATACAACATAAAAAGAATAGGTTCCTCTAAGTGCTTGACACTCAGTGCTTCTCAAGTCTTTATTTGCGCGCGCTTCAAAATAAAGTTTAAGTGTGTTTACTTTCAAGTGTAATGCATTCACTGCTTGCACTATTGTCCGTACATTCCCATTTACAGTTCACACGCCATTGAAGCTCGGCTAAAAACAGGCCCGTAGCGTGCGGGGAACCAGGGGGCCGCTCCCCCCGTGCGTTTTGTCTGGCCCCCACCCTCTGCTTGTTTGCTCTCCTTAGTAACATTTATTTCCTGCCTCTCCCCCTGCTATTGGCCTGGCCCCTGCTGTAGAATGCCTGACCCCTGCTGTAGAATGCATGGCCCCTGCTGTATAATTTTCGGGGCTGGCTAAAAATAACATCGACTTCATTGTGCAACATCGCTGCTCTGTTCATATTAATGAATGCAACTTTTAAATTTGCACACCGAAAATTCTTGAATACTCGCAGCTCTTGGTGTGAAACGACTGCGGGCCATCCAGCGCGCACACTCTTGGGCCATCCAGCGCGCACACTCTTGGGCCATCCAGCGCGCACACTCTTGGGCCATCCAGCGCGCACACTCTTGGGCCATCCAGCGCGCACACTCTTGGGCCATCCAGCACGCACACTCTTGGGCCAGTCAGGTCTTTATTTTTTCGCCCCCCTCCCCCACCCAATTGTCTTGTCTTGTTTTCATTCAGAGAAACCCGCTGGTTGACTTCTAATCCCTGACAGGCTGATGGCTAATCTTTACTGATCCGTCTGTAAGGAGCGAGATAATCCGCTGTCTCTATGTGAACAGGCTGTAGATATGTAAACAAACGACCAGAAAGATCGACAGATGAGATTAAGGACGGTATTTTGCTCGGACGAGTGGATATAATGATCTGATATTATTTTGGTTGATAATTGATTGCAATGGATGCTGCTAACATAGGTGGGTAATTGGAAGAGTGGATATTTGATTAAGTGGATATCTCCAGTGCTAGATGTTTGACTGATGAATGGATGGATAGGTAGATAATCGGATAAGATAAAATTTGAACTGATGGAAATAGTTGATGGATAATTGATATTTCAATTTGGTATATATTTGTATTGATGCCCCCCCCCCCCATGTTACATATAGTTTTTCATGCTTCACCATTTATGGTTAGCTGACTATTGCGAGGGGGAGGAGGAAGAGTGATTCATTTCCCAACACTGGAAGTATACAAATTAAATATACCATATTTTAACATTTTTTTTTACTAAAGATTCACTTTCTTTTTGAATCCCACACGCACTTACTTCGACACCAGATTGTGGGCGGCATTTTTTCTTACCCTAATTGATTTTATTTGACCCCTCCCCCCGAATGGGGCGGCATGCCCGGTTCGGGCGCCGCTACCGCTAGATACACCTCTGGGTGTGAGTAGTAGCTCCAGATCAACTCACAGATACACCTCTGGGTGTGAGTAGTAGCTCCAGATCATCTCACAGATACACCTCTGGGTGTGAGTAGTAGCTCCAGATCAACTCACAGATACACCTCTGGGTGTGAGTAATAGCTCCAGATCAACTCACAGATACACCTCTGGGTGTGAGTAGTAGCTCTAGATCTACTCACAGATACACCTCTGGGTGTGAGTAGTAGCTCCAGATCAACTCACAGATAAACAAAATAAGTCATTCAAACATAAATTACTCAGACATAGCTTACCCAGACATAAGTTACTCAGACATAAGTTACTCAGACATAAGTTACTCAGACATAAGTTACTCAGACATAAGTTACTCCGACATAAGTTACTCCGACATAAGTTACTCAGACATAAGTTACTCAGACATAAGTTACTCCGACATAAGTTACTCCGACATAAGTTACTCCGACATAAGTTACTCCGACATAAGTTACTCCGACATAAGTTACTCCGACGTAAGTTACTCAGACGTAAGTTACTCCGACATAGGTTACTCCGACATAGGTTACTCCGACATATGTTACTCCGACATAAGTTACTCCGACATTAGTTACTCAGACATATAAGTTAGTAGCACCAATAACTCATTCAGACATAACATACCAAAGTTGTTGTCAGACACATTATGTTTGTGTGTATGTGTGGGGGGGGGGGAGGTGAGATATTGTTAACAGACACTATTTCCGATTAGTATTAGATTTGATGGTGATGTTATGTTATGCCACTGACACATAAATTATATTACTTCAAATCATCGCTACAATTCATCCTCACTTGGTCGGGTCGTTCTATGTAATCTGTAAGCCCCCAAGCGGCCTGCTGTTCTAAACCCCTGAGGGAAGAGACATGTTACAGTTTGTAACAGATATACAAGTGGTGACGCCACTCTTTGTCAGGATGTGAGTGTGCTGTTATGTTTGTTACAATTGACCGTAACTAGTTTGTGTGTGTGTAAGTGTGTGTATGTGTATGTTTGTGTGTGTGTGTGATTTCATGTAATTGCTGTTTGTTTGCTTTGTTCTGGGTCAATGTGTGTGAGTGTGTTAGTGCACTAATCTATCTATGTGTTTATGTGTGTGTGTGTGTGTGTCAAATTTAAGTGTATGTTTGCGTGTGTCTAATTTGTTTGTGTATGTGTGTTCTTTTTTCTGTTTGTATGTGTATCATTAATGCTACCAGTTTGTGTGTGTTTATCAATGCTGCAAGTGACCATGTGATTGTGTGTTATCTGTTTTAATTTTGTTTTACATGTGAGTGTGTGTGTGATTTGTGTGTATGTGAATTGTGATGTAGGATGCCTTTGCATTCTGGTTTGACGTTCTGGACATTCCCCATTTAAATTATAGGATGTCACGCAGTAGAATTAATTATTCAATGAGTGGACTTTGTGCACAGGTTCCTGATATAAGCCGTGAATCAAATATAGACCCCTCCCACACACGCACAAACAATCACAGACACACACACACACAATCACACACATACATATACACAATCACAGACAGACACAGCCGTTCTATTGTTTTTTGGAAGCCCTAGGCAAAAACTTATCTTGGAGCCCTAAGTGAAAACTCAGTTAAGGCCGAAGCTTATAAAAACTGGGCTCCCGGAAATTCTTAAAAAGCGTTAACCATTCTTTCACTTCTAAACTGTCATCAAATAGAAAATTTAATTTTTTTATCAAAAAGATGAAAGTACCATCATTGATATCGCCAGATGACATTGGACCCCCCCCCCTGACAATGTCCACTAGCGGAGAACCCCGGGCTCCTGTCCAGCGCTTAGATATTGCCCTTCTTTTGAAGGGCCCAGCTGTTAGCAAACTAGACGTGCCAGGCAGTGAAACTCTGCCAAATTATATCCTTAAATAATTGTAAACAATGGGCAGGATCGTTCATAAGATGAGCACACGTACTTTGAAATAAACAACAGACTAAACTTTACTTTTTTTTACGGGGTATGGGCTAAAACATGTGATATGGGGGCCCCTCTGTTGGGCCCTACTGTAACCACTTAGCTTACCTACCCATAAGAACTTCTCTGCGCAGACATACACAATTACACATGTATCAAACGTTGTGGTATCGGATGAAGAGTATAGAATTTACTCGGGAATGTATTCAACATGTATGGGCAGTATCGATCTATCATCAGGTTCATTTGTTAGTTTATTTATTTGTTGAGTGCATTTCGGTTTAACACGTTTTCTTGTGTGCTATTAATAAAATATTATAATTTTTGTAAAATTCAATGATGTAAGAAAATAATGTTATTGTAGAGTAGAGACCCCTTTATAAGTGAGACTGTAAAAATAGGTCAAAGACAGAAATATATGAGAAACTGGTGAACTGGTCATGACACAACTCAAGTCTCTCTATAAACCGTCTCGCATGAGACTGTCGTTACAATAAAATATAATGAAATATAATACTAGATATAATCATAACAATATAGATACAATTGAGGTCTAGTTTTCAGTTAAGTCCTTGAATGAAATCTTTCTAAAGAACCATTGTTGTTGTTGAAAGTCATTAGTTTTTTTTTACAAAAGTCGTTCATCAATAGAGGGAGAGATGAAACGAGAGCCGAGGGAGAGACAGTGAGAGAGTCAGGAAGAGAGCGGGGAGGCATTTAAGAAATGTCAGAGTTAATCAAAATGAACACGTTTTTAACAAATGGGTGACCGGGTTAGGTGGCGCTTCGGAACTTCATGCCGCAGCTCGACTTGCATGGTGTGGGTCACGGGTTCGGCTCTTGGACAACGACCCCTCCCAGCGGGTACATAGGAATCTCATTCTTATTGGGACTTATGAAAACAAACATTTTGAAAAAAAAGGGCGCTGGAGGGGAGGCGGAATGTTTGCACATCTCAAGGTTTGTTTTAGCGGTCAAGTGGTCAGCGAAATCAGTGTAGCGAAGGTGACTTGTTCGAAATCTGATTGACTCCAGTTAACGACTGCTGTTTTATAATCCTATCAGCGAGGGTCAGCGCCTTGGGCTAGCGTTGACCCTTCACAGTAGACTCAGTGTCCGGGGAGTGGGAAGGGGCTGCTACAAGTGGACCATAAACAAACAAATTTCAAACAAATCTCATCTTTTAAAAAATCATAACTTTCACAAATATTTCATCTTGCACTGAAATCTCATTTCTCATTTCCACCTCATTTTTCACATTCATGTCATCTTTCTTAAAAATATATTAATCTTTTAAATAAAATTCTTCATGAATATGCAATTTCTAACAAATATCATCTTTTACATAGATCTCAACTTTCACAATATATCTCATCTTTCATCCAAATCTCATATTTCACACAAGTCTTATCTCTCACAAGAACCTTGTTGAATCGCGGACTGTTGCTCCATTTTTTTTTTGCCAGTTGCCAAGTTGGAGCAAAGGTTTGTTTACTCTCAACTGCTATGTCGCTGCATCAGCCATCGCGTTTAGCCAAGTCAGCCATTTTTTACGCCACGTTGGCTGAGAAATTTGAGAATCCCTGGTCACCGGGCTACACAGCCGATCAATAATTCGTTCTAAAATGTGCCAGGCAGTATTTGTGTCTACAGAAACTACTCACGTTGGAAAATAAAAACAAAAAGAAATAGTGCTCATGTTCATTCTGACAGATGGAGGGAAATTTCATTTATCATGTGTTGTACCAACAGATTACTGGAGGTTCAAATTTGTTTTTTTTTACACACCAGATAAACAAATTATACGGTATATTTTTAGTTTTACCAAATCTGTGCAGTTGTAAACATTCTGTATTCTGTCGATAAGGTTGTAATTATACTTTGTGAATTTACGAGCGAATAGACACAGGCAGATGATTGATAATGTTTAATTCATGATTTGTTTGCATTTCATTTCTAGCTTTCACTGTTTAATATGATTAATGTAGATTTGTATTATCAAATCTTTTGGACTCCTAGAACAGTTTTATATGGAAATGTGTCAATTGTCTCAGATAAATTTGGCTTAAAAGATAAGATTATTTTCTGTTCTTATGTCCTACGTTTGAGAGACAGATATATTCATAGCTTATGGTGCAAGAGTAACGAAGGCACAACGGTGGCACTGACATGTGTTTTCACATATAGACGACCGAAAATGACGTAATTAATTGGCGTGAGACGGATTTGAGCCCATTACCTCTATAAACTCACTGAATCTGTAAAAATAAATGTCTTAACATGGTAGAAATGGTTATAAACTACAGCTCAATGTTCTGTAGGCAGAGACATTAGATCCACTCAATCGAGTCTGATGATGGGGTCATTTAGGTTGCAATTTTTTTTCATTCTGAAGGTATGGGTGGCTGAACGGTGCAGGGTGCTTCACTGTGGACCTGAGTGCCCCGGGGGTTCGAGCCTCGGTGACAACCTTTGGAGTCTTTATTTGGTGAAGTAAAGGTGTCCGAGAGTTGTGCTAGCCCCTCCCCCCCCCACCCACTCCTTGTGCTGCCCTGATGGCCCTTGAGGGCTAAGTGAACTTTCCTTTTTTTTCAATCTAATAACACAATAATGTGAAGATACTTAGTGGGATTCAAGATTGCGCGAGCATGAAGGCAGATGGACATATAGTCGTATATACAATAGTTTTGCTTTATCCATGACTGAAGAATGCCAGTTTTGTTAGACTATTTGTAGACATATCTCTTACATATTGAGCGTGTGTAGAATATTTGTAGACATATCTCTTACATATTGAGCGTGTGTAGAATATTTGTAGACATACCTCTTACATATTGAGCGTGTGTAGAATATTTGTAGACATACCTCTTACATATTGAGCTTGTGTAGAATATTTGTAGACATATCTCTTACATATTGAGCTTGTGTAGAATATTTGTAGACATACCTCTCACATATTGTACGTGTGTAGAATATTTGATTTTGCCTTACCTATCGAGTATTTACCAAACGAATAAAAATCCAAAATCACTCGCTCTGATAATGTACCGATCTTTTATTTATAAATATTTACCACTCCTCCTCCCCCCGTTCCCTCACTCCCTCTTTCTTTCTAGCCCGGGGGTGGACATTTTCATCGCGGGCCAGCATGAGTTGTTAAATTTGACTGAATGACCGGACCAAGACCGGATTGGGTGTTTGTATGAACTAATTCAAGTTAATTTTTATCGGATTAAACGAGCGGATGGAATATAGACAGGGGACCAAATCAAAGTGACCAATGGCCCCTACGTGGCCCGTGGGTCTGATGTCGCCCTTGTCTACTCATTCTATTAAGTACCAGTAATTTAAATGACCATTTGCTATTACATATCTTCCTTCTCCAGTCCTATGTGTGCACACGCCCCCCCTCACCCCCAGGGCCACACACCCCCCCTCACCCCCAGGGTCACACGAGGTGGGATGTAATGTTCACTGGCCAGGACTTGAACCAGACATATGTGCAGTACAAGTTGGGATGACCACCATTGTGTCAGTTTTTTGAAAAAAAAAATATTTACCACTTTGGTCTCGAAAGGTCTTGATCGATTAAAAGTCAACACGACTAAAAGTGGCTACCTGGTTATAGGCTGGGAATTGAAGGCTGGACATTCTAGCAAAACATTTCCCTAACAGGTCAATTCTATATTTCACCTGCCCCCCTACTTTTTTACTGTACAAAAAGACAAAATTTTTTTTAATTATTATCCATTCGGAGAAACGGCCTCAATATGTTTCCAGGATTCACTTTCATACCAAGTGTATAGGTAGACTATATAGGTAGAATATATAGGTAAACTATATAGGTAGTATATAGGTAGACTATATAGGTAGACTGTATAGGTAGACTATATAGGTAGACTATATAGGTAGACTATATAGGTATATTATATAGGTAGAATATAGGTAGACTATATAGGTAGAATATAGGTAGGCTATATAGGTAAAGTACATAGGTGCGGTACATAGGTTCAGTGTATAGGTGCATAATAAAGTACAGTATATAGGTACAGTATATAGGTACAGTATATAGGTACAGTATACAAGTACAGTATGTAGGCCAGCTATACGAAACTTGGGTGTGCTCTGTTGGAACTCGAAGTGCAGGCGGACACGGTAGCACAACTTTCTAGTCTGCATGCCAACTCTCTGACATAATTATCCATTGTATCAGTCGATCCTTTTTTTTTTTACATTTAATAGTGGGTCATGTGACCATTGAAAGCTTTTTATTAGTTTTGTTTTTTTAAAGTATCGATTTTTGATAATAACTTACAATTGGTTTCAGGTTATCAGTTATGAATTAGTAAATTGTATAAAATTCCAACGGTCCAAAAAAAAAAAAATTCTTGGAACCGTTGTACATTTGAAAAGAAAAAAAAACATGCTCTTGTCTGGACAAACGATACAGATGTGTTCTTACTCAGCTAAAACATTTCTGTGTCTCTCAGGGTCCATTACGTTGTATGCCTGGTGGGGAGGGGGGGGTTGGATAGTACTGAGTCCAAAGGGAGACTAACAATATAGAAAAAATACCCCTATCAACCCACAAATTTCTTGTCTGCCCATTTCTCGCACACCCTTTCCATGCCGACATAATCCCAACCCCACACTCCCCCCTCCCCCATGACACCCCTGCCCAGTGATGAAGAGTGTGGGTGGGGTGTATGTGGGGTATGGGGAAAGGAGAGGTGTGTTGGGGGGGGGCGGGAAGAAATGAGAACCAACCAAGTCATAAAATATAACGCAAGCGGCAGAATCGATGCATTCGGTCATAAATCAGTTATTGGCCCTTGATTGTTGATATATCCCCCCCCACCCACCACCCTGCCTCTTGCCCATCCCCTCTCCCCTCTCCCCTCTCCCCACTGCCCAGCAGCAGACTCGTCGGTGGAGGAAGGGTCGGAGGTAGAGGGTTCACTTTTGGTTGGGTGGGTGTGGGGGGGGGAGAGGAGTAGGAACTGCAGTTAACGGTTACGTCCACAACCACACGCCCACCCTCCCGCACACTCTCTATTAACGCCTTTGCCAGCTAATTACAACCCCCACGGTGGAGAGGGTATGTGTGTGTGTGTGTGTGTTGGGGGTGTCATGTTTTAGCCCCCACTGCCTTTAGTTTTACATCGATCCATAATTTTATTCCCTTGACCAAAATAATGCGCTGCTGTTATTATTTTATTTGTATAATTTTCTTTTATTATTTTTATGTTATCTTTCATTTCAACACACTCGAAATTGCGTTTCTGTTGCTGCTGGTTTATTTCCAAAATTGGTATTTTATTTCCTGTCTACCAATTCTTGACATAGTAACCTAAGGTCCACTAAGTAAAAATACTGGTTGCTATAAACTATAGGTTAAAGTTGGAGATGAATAAATCTGAAGAATATCTTGAAAAGTGTACGGTATAGATGTATGATAAATGTTTATGTCAAAGGTCTACAATAAAAGTCTGCATTAAAAACATATCACAATGATATCAAATAAATATCTGTGAAATCTTTGATAAACTAAATATCTATATGATAAACCCACGTGATATGATACCAGGCGATTAGTACTATTTTAGTAACTCTCATTATATAGATTAAGAATGTACACAATTTGAATGTTTGCTATAAGCAGACTAGTATGAACGGTTGTTGGTTCTATGGTCAGTGTACAGTTGGTTGACTTGGGAAAGACATGAACCAATGTAAAATTCCTTTCTGTTGTTTGACATCAGATCTTAACATTTCTCATGTGTACGTATTTTTTAAAAGAAATTGTCTTGTAGTGCCTAATACTCTGATCAGTTCCGTCGCAATGGAGAAAGAGGGGGGCAACTGGGTGAACTGGGGTATGGGGAACTGGGGGGAACTGGGGTATGGGGAACAGGGGTATGGAGAACTGGGGGGAACTGGGGTATGGGGAACTGGGGGGAACTGGGGTATGGGGAACTGGGGAGGGGGAGCTGGGGGGAGGGGGAGTGCGAAAAGGGACTTCTCAAGGGTCCGGGGGCCAGGCTGGGGAAGGGGCAGTCGTTTCTCATAATCAGCTGAACAATTCCTGGCAGTTGGTAGAAGGGGGTGCCCAGAAGTCATGGGCCCAATGTTTACTAAAGGTAGGCCCTGCTGTGATATTAGCTTAAGTAAACTTCAGATAAGGAAAGAAGTGCTGGCATGTAAGAATGTTACGATAACCTTACAATTACTTTGTTCTAATAAATAAACACAATATTTCAACATTTACTTTCCCCATTCCCTGAAGAATTGAGTCTTAAATTAAATTGTAATTGCTGTCTGATTCCTTGAAACATTTTATGAAAGCAGGTTCAGCTTCTCTACCGCTGTTTGTCTTTCTTATTTTAAAACTCGCTTGTCGGAAACAACAAAAAATTGAGTTCAGCATTTAGCAAAATTGTAATTGTTTCGTTTTTTTTATTATTTATTATCGTCTGAATTTCCGTTGTTTTTTTTTTTTAAATGGAACGATGACGTCATTAAATTGTGTTGTGATCAATTTAACAAATTCAAGAAATTAAAAAAAAAAATTATACGTAAACTGTCAGTGATGTCCGTGTGTGTGTGTGTGTGTGTGTGGGGAGGGGAGGGGATGAGAGGAGAGAGAAATGGTTCAGACCTCCCCCCTCCCACAACCCCCCTCCCCACCTCCTCCTCCTCCTCCAACCTCATTGTCAGCCCGGGGTGGGGTGTGGGGGTGCAAATAAATAATATGTAAATAAACGATTAACATTAGGCCCATTGCTCTAAGACCCTCACTTCACCCCCACCCGTCTCCTCAGTAAGGGGGACAGCCCTGCGAGCGTCTTGTTGGTGAACTTTTTTTCAGAATTGGAAATGAATCAATATTTTTTGTTATTATTATTATTATTATGGCTCTTTTATTTGAAATTTGCATGAATCAATAAGACGCTGAGGAATAAAGAAGATGAATTTCTTCGATACTAGATTCTCGGTAGTATAGAGCTAGACGAAATTCTCTTATTAAAACGAGAAAATGAATGTCTTGGACAATTGGATATCAACTGCAGTGTAACATAGAAACATGTATAACGTAACGGCACAATCACAAGCAGAATACATCCCAATCACAGCGGCTGAAGTTGATTTTTTTACTTCTTATATTAATGTTGTGGTGAATGCACCTAGTATACAAATGTGCTGGATACACCTAGTATACAAATGTGTTTGGTGCACCTAGTATACAAATGTGCTGGATGCACCTAGTATACAAATGTGCTGGATACACCTAGTATACAAATGTGTTCGGTGCACCTAGTATACAAATGTGTTCGGTGCACCTAGTATATAAATGTGCTGGATACACCTGGTATACAAATGTGCTGGATACACCTAGTATACAAATGTGCTCGGTGCACCTAGTATACAAATGTGCTGGATACACCTAGTATACAAATGTGTTCGGTGCACCAGGTATACAAATGTGCTGGATACACCTAGTATACAAATGTGCTCGGTGCACCTAGTATAAAAATGTGCTCGGTGCACCTAGTATACAAATGTGCTCGGTGCACCTAGTATACAAATGTGTTCGGTGCACCTAGTATACAAATGTGTTCGGTGCACCTAGTATACAAATGTGTTTGGTGCACCTAGTATACAAATGTGATGGATACACCTAGTATACAAATGTGCTCGGTGCACCTAGTATACAAATGAAAATAATATATTAATAAATTTATTGTATTTATTTAATTATTTTGACAAATATTTTTGTTGTACAAATCTGAATTGGTCCTACCATAATCCTGAAACGGCCGTGGTACAAAGGTATATACTTATCAACGTACCCTTCTTTGTACACAGAATGTATTATACGTATAGGAAAGGGCGGATCTAATGGGGGGGGTGCCTGGGGGCGAACACTTCGGAAGAGCTGGCAAAAAAAAGTCTGAAGTTACACTATTAATTTTCCCCTGTTCTCTTTTTTTTAGGGGGGGCCAACATTTTCTTTTACGCCCTGAAACCCCCCCCCCCCCCAAGCAGCCTTAAAACGCCCTTGTGTGTAGGTTTGCACTAAAACTGTAACAAATTGAAATGTTGTTTCCATTGCACTAAAACTGTAACAAATTGAAATGTTGTGTCCATTGCACTAAAACTGTAACAAATTGAAATGTTGTGTCCATTGCACTAAAACTGTAACAAATTGAAATGTTGTGTCCATCGCACTAAAACTGTAACAAATTGAAATGTTGTGTCCATTGCACTAAAACTGTAACAAATTGAAATGTTGCGTCCATTTTAATAACACTGTATAACATATATAAATATCCTACATCACAAAGACAATGTGGATTAGTTTAAACAAACGCAAACAAATATTCCCGACTGTTGTTATTAAATTTCATCTTTTTATGTCTGAAGATTTTTTCTTTTACCCCATGAAAGCATTCTATTGATTGTCTGTCACTTCCGTTTAGATTAAAAAAAAATCCTAAGAGACAAAGTCTAGAATTAGTTCAACTAGTCTGATACAAGGCTTCAAAAACTAGGTTTTTTTTCCACTTTAAATAAAAAAAAACCTAGTTTAGACTTAAAATCAATGGCTTTTCCTGAAGGATGTTTTCAAATCAAGTGTTAATGCTTGATGAATGTCTGGGAATTCACAAATGAAGCCACACACACAATGATCTATTTATAGAATGATGGTTATTTATGTTTTAATCTGAGTCTAGATTTGATTTTGATCTAATTAGAGAGGAAAATGTATTGCTTCACGGGTGAATAGACCGATAGACAGACAAATATTACAGCCGTATAGACATTGAATTGATAGACTGACCGGAATGTGGGCAGACAGACAGATAGAACAGCAGTCAAATTAAAATTGCCGTTTATTTAAATTTATTTTACGCATCTTCACAATTCGATCAGTTGACGGAGAGGGGGGGGGGGCGGGACATCTATTTTCTGTGTCTCGGTCTATGCATTCTAAATGACTCTGTTTTTTGTATCACAATTTGAATTAAGGAGTTTTTTTCTACTCGTGATGTTTTGATCACATTCGATATCTCATCATCATCTGTTGGTCTGCCGCAAACTATTTCAACTGTCCCTTCACAGAGACAGAACGAATTACAGAAAGGCTGGCATATGGTCAGATAGATAGCTAGCTAACGATTATACAGACAGACGAATAGATAGATAGATAGACAGACTGATCGATGGATGACCGATCAATATATAGATGATAGAAAGGTTATTTAGTAAATATCATGTATCTGTCTACCAAAATATCCACTTTTACATAGAATTCTACTGTCTGCTTCACTAGTCTCATAGTTTGAGTACCACCGTGACAGTAAAGATTTAATAGACAGATTAATATAGACCAGTGGTTCTCTGGCTGTCTCGTTTCGCGACCCACAACGATAAAAGAAAGGCGCCATGAATTATATAGATATACATTTCCCCCTTTACTTTGTATATACACCAACGTATAGTTCTGTAACATACACCAACGTATAGTTCTGTAACATACACCAGCGTATAGTTCTGTTACATACACCAACGTATAGTTCTGTAACATACACCAACGTATAGTTCTGTAACATATGAAAAAAATGGGAACGGTAAGCATGTCAGCCATCTTAAATTCGTCTGCGACCCACCGGTGGGACCTGAACCACACTTTATGAGAACCACCGGTACATAGTTTATATATTTAGGCTGTTTGCGTCCTCATAGATTCGGATAACATCTCTAATTCATTTTCTGATTACCTATCATCAGATTCGCAGCTGCCAATAGACTGTCAATAGACTGTCTATAGATTGTCGATAGACTGGGAAAAATTGAAGGGGTGAGTTCCAAAACCTGCTAAGTACAACATTTTCAAAAATTAGAATTATCATACTCATTACCTTATTTCCCTATATCGGCATATATTATGGGAGTGGTTAATTCCAAAAACTGTTAAATACCGTTTAAATCAGCGCTATTAATTATTAAACCGCTTAGCAGGTTTTGGAACTCACCCCCTCAATTGTTTTGCGTTCGTTCTGCAATTTATTGCTGAAATATCCACAATAATAATCTTGTTGCTATGGTTACGTGTTCAGTCATACGTCATTTTGAGGGCGTTTTCAATTGGCCAGTTTAAATTACAAGTGAGTCCACTTTAAGTGGTTTGTGGTTTCGATGAAATAAAGATCGGTCATAGTTGTCTGTCTGTTTAGTCTGCTGTATAGTCGTCTGTCTGCTCTTCTAGTTTAGTCTGCTATATAGTTGTCTGTCTGCTCTTCTAGTTTACTCTGCTGTATAGTTGTCTGTCTGTTTAGTCTGCTGTATAGTTGTATGTCAGCTCTTCTAGTTTAGTCTGCTGTATAGTTGTCTGTCTGCTCTTCTAGTTTAGTCTGCTGTATAGTTGTCTGTCTGCTCTTCTAGTTTACTCTGCTGTATAGTTGTCTGTCTCCTCTTCTAGTTTAGTCTGCTGTATAGTTGTATGTTTGCTCTTCTAGTTTACTCTGCTGTATAGTTGTCTGTCTGCTCTTCTAGTTTAGTCTGCTGTATAGTTGTATGTTTGCTCTTCTAGTTTACTCTGCTGTATAGTTGTATGTCTGCTCTTCTAGTTTAGTCTACGGTATAGTTGTCTGTCTGCTCTTCTAGTTTAGTCTGCTGTTTTCTGCTAAGCAATTATTTAAGAAACATAATTACTCAGATTTTCTTTGTGTCACAGTCTAAAACTTTGTTGGAAGTATCTAGTATTTATAATTATATAGGAAGGAAATCTATAGCTTTTATAATTATATAGTAAATATCTAATTCGTATATTGGAAGTAATTACCATGTATTTGAATATATTTCCGGTGAGTATTAATTAGTTGATATTGGCTTCGATTGATAGTTCCAAACACTGTGTTTTAATTTGTGTGTCTAATGCAGTAGCAATTGGTTGGTAAATTTGTCGACAAAGTTGTTGATATATAGGTTGTAACTGACGTTTTGCACAAGATGTGTAGCGTGTTCTGTCCATTAGTCTTAACACGCATAATGTGTATTTACGAACCTGATGTGTTCTAAATCACTAAACATGTTGTATATCAGCTCTTAAAGTTTCACAAGAGTTCAGTGACAACACCACAGTGAAGTAAAAATAACGGACCTAAATGTCCGTCTTTTGGCGTGTTGTTGTTGTTGTTATGGTTGTTTTAAACATAGGTCAGACATGTTGTTGTTCTGTTTACCTCTAGGAGGAAAAATTGACTCTGTGAAACTGGCAGCAAGAGAGTATTGAACCGTGGATTGAATAAAGTAATGACATTTCATGTTTACTTCAGTGTGGAACTAAGTGGATTTCAGCTGGATGATTATCCAATTAACAAAAACGGTTATGTCCCCTTCACCGGGGTAAAAGTTTATATATAACAGCATCAACAACTTCAAAGAAACTATAACCTCGTTTCATAACAATACCATTTTCAGCGGTAATTATTTGAACAACAATAACAACAATCTCGGCAATCAATGTTCAAGGCTCTGGTGGGTGTTTATATTCAAGGCACTGTTGCGTGTCTATTGTCTGTGTTTAACGAAGTGTGAAAACAAACAAGCTCATTTTGGATCAAAGTTATTTGTTTTTCTGAGTTTGGTCTGACGTGTTGTTTTGAAGATTTTTTTTTTTCTATGGAGAACTGTATCGCACGCTGTGCATGGGGAGGGGGGAGAACAAACGTTTTTGGGAGGGGTGGGTGTGTGAGGGGTGTGGAACTCTAAGGCTGTGTGAGGCTTGACATAACGTCTTGACAATAGATCGATAGCTCTCCCACCCCCCACCCCCACGGTGTGTGGGTAGTGAGGGAAGGGTGAAATCTCCTATTCCTTCTCACCCCCCCCACCCTTTTTTTTTAATTTCTTCTTGGAACTACGACCACGTTATCAAGCATACATACGCACACGCGTGGACGCTGTCTACCCCGTTGATACTAGCATGAAGTTCCCCCATTTTGTGAGAGAGGAGGGGATTTAACACACACACACACACACACACAATAAGAAGCACACATTACCCCGCCCCCCTCCCTTTCTCAATTCTGCTAGACGAAGGGGAGACAAAAAAAAAAACATCTTATGGCGGGCCGCCAAGATTTGCAACAATACGGAACATGCGTTGATCCGATCTGGGATCCGTTCTCCACAGACCACGTGAGGGCGCTCGTGCGGAAGGAGGCGTCACCCACGTCTGACAGCAACGTGAGCAAGAACAGCACCCCACTCACGCCACAGGAGTTTGAGCTCCTGTCGGATTCGAACCCGTTCAAGCAGGACATCGCGGAGAAGTACGGCCTCGCCTACCCGGGAATCACTACCAAGTCTCACAGTCACGACCTACTCAACAAGGCCAAGAGCCTGCTAGACTCCGACGATCTAGACCGCGTCAGGTACAGAAGAAAGAGTACCAATGACGCGGAGGAGAGTCGGCCGTCTACCCTGAGGGCGAGGAAACATTTCAGAGAGTCGTCCGCACGCGGCAGCGTCGTGGGACTCAATGAATTTCTGTTGAAGAACCAGCAGTCGATCGAAGAGAGCATATACAAACTGTGCGATTCCAACGTGGAGCTAAATCGGATTAAACGGGAAGAGTTCTTGCTCCGGAATCAAAAGTCTATTGAGGAAAGCATTCAGAGGCTTGAGAGCTTTGAACAGGAGAGATTATTATTCAAATCATCAATTGAGAAAAAGGATAAAATTAGTCGGGATATTATCAATAAACAATCCGAGACTAAAGGTCATGATATAACAACTCTTCCAGAACCTAATAACAATATACAGAAATTAAAAGAACTCAAGCTAGATGACAATCTGATAAGTTTTGACGACAAAGCTATTTCGCTGCCGTCTGTCGAAAAACTATGCGAAAATTCGCAGGTTTCCGATGATGACGGAAGATCCGTTGCGTTGTGCATGACTAGACAGGAACCGGATGAGTTTGATTCCGCAACGATCGTGGATGTAATAGATGGGAATGTAAAGCAGAAAGATAGTTACGGGGTCATTGACCTGGAAGATCACACTCGTAAACGCGAGCATGTGAAGTCCTTCTCCGAGGCTCAGTCGTTCGGCTCCAAGGACGAGTCGCCGCTCGACTTTCCCCGATTACTGACCAGAAGTATCGATATTGGGGATTTGCCAAGGCTTTCCGGGGATAAATGTGTTCCGAAGTCTAATTCATCTGTGATCGATACCAATGATACTCAGCTGGAGAAGCTGCGGAGACTGAAGGAAGGATTACAGCAATTGTATCACAGCAGCAGCGTGGAGCCCTTCGCCCCGGAGTATGTGGCTGCGGGGGGCATGCCGGATATTTCACCCGTGGTCCACAACATCGGCGGCGGCCAACTCACTGAAAACATCAGTCCGGCGATATCGGCGGAGAGTATCGATTTTCATTTCGGCTCGTCGCTGGACAGCTCGGGGGACAGTCCGAAATCTTATAGGAGTATAACGTCAGCCTCGGATTTCGTGCCGTGCTCGAGCGAGGCGAATAAAGTCGTGCGCATTCAGGGAAGTTGTGACAGCGACGGTCAAGGGCGGAGCCCCTCGGTGCTTTCCTCTAGCGTTAAATCTTCCAGCGTCGTAACCTCTCTCGCCGTGGATAGCAACGATGCATTCTACATCATGACTCTAGAAAATTATAACGCACAAGGCCCTGATTCGGAAATGGCAGAACGTCTTGCAACTGATTCACCTATCACACTAGACGACATTGAATCCAAGGAAACTTACAGTCCGTCAACAAGCCCGGAAGTAAAAGAGCCAGTTCGAGCTTCCGGTGATAAATTCAGCTCTTCTTTCTACGCCGTCTTCAGCACGACGGTCTCATCTTTAGAAGACATCGCATGCAACAGTCAGGATCGTACATCGGGAAGAGAGGGCAGCCCAGACCCCAACATAGAAACCACGAAACATGAAATAATGATGGAAGGCGAGACTGTGGACATGAAATGGGAGGGAGGTTCTGAAGATTTCGGGGCTCTAGGTCAGGACGATTCAACGTTTCATCTAGACGAGACATCCGGTGACGACTCGGTGTTTGATGAGACCCGCTCGCAGCACTGCCAGGATGAGCTTATATCCTTCGCGGACAGCATCCAGTCGTCAGACAGGGCCGACCACTCCCCGTGCATATCCAAAGACATTCTGTTCCAGACGAAGGTCTCCCTTTCCAGCGGCGACTCATCGAGGGGGAGCATTTCCCGCGAGTCGATGAAGGTCAACCTGTCTCAGGACAGCTCCACCCTGGAGCAGACCGAAGAGCTGCCTTCGACCACGTCGCCGTTTGAGGCCCTGCAGCAGCGAAAGTCCAATGACGTCACAGCGACCCTCGTCCCGCTGGCAGAGTGCAAATCCATCGACTCCATGCTCGTGAACATGTCCAACGACAGCCTGGCAACATCCGGTGCTGCGACTAAAGCGTCGGAAAATCTGGCCAAACGTCAAGAGAGGGTCAACAGGGGGTCACTGTCCATCGATTTGAGAAGACGGAACATGAAAGATCAGACCAGACGACGGTCACTTCCGATGGTCATGCTAAAAAATTTAGGCAAGGCTCAGCCTCTGCTCTGGACGTCGCAGTCCGTGGACGCGAGCATAGATGTGGCCCAGCGTCGCCCGTCCCTCCCACTGAGCGATCCGACGACAAGGGAGATAAAGACGTTCAAATCATCGCAGACAAAACTTCAGTATGAAGACCCATTCAAGAGTTGTGTCCCTTCTTTTACTTCGTTTGGGAAACAATCAACCGTAAATGAGAAAGGGGTAGAGGATACGAAAACGATTTCTCCAAGTAATGGAAGTAACATACCTTCAGTAACATTGGATGACTCATACCAAGCGAACATAGTTGAATTCGACCCATGGGGAGCTAATATTTTGGCTGGCAGTAATACAGTAGAAGTTGATTCCAGGGACACGCTACACTGGTCAGCGGCCAGTTGGGGACTAGTCAAACAGTTCAGTGACGACTTCAGCTTAGATCACGTGGTTACAACATTTGGTCCAATTGATGAGAAAACTTCAGAGTCAGAATTGACCAAGAGTGAAAATGACCAACAAAATATCCCACAACCTGGTAAAGACAAGACAGAGACACTGTTGGATAGCAGGAGCGATTTACATGTTGCAGTGAGTGAGCTCTCTGAGTACAGCTGCGCACCAGCTCATTCTGCGGCCTTTTCGTCGTTCGTGAGGAGCAAAATTCAAAAGCCGCTCAGAGCTGTGCTCCCTTTCTCTCACCACATTCAGGACACTCCTATGGATGAAACTACAGACAGTGCAGCTGTTGCAGAATCCGAGGAGAAAACTGAGTGCATGTCTGAGGTACAAAATGTTAACCCATTAGATGCAGACAAGGTTACGGTTGTAGACAGTAACACCGAGTTGGTTCTCCCGCCGGATATCGTACCGAATGGCGAGAGTTCTCCACAACATTCGCCACTTTGCACTGATGAATTACCGGGTGCGAAAGCTGACAACGGTAGTGAAAAGCCACTTATCAATGAATTACAGATTAAGAGTGATGAAAACGATAAGGTGGATAATGTCACTGAAACAAAAGAACACAAATTTCAACTTCATAATGTCGCTGAGAAACAAGAGAGTGGCAGCAGCAGCGACAGCGATGGCGGAGATATCGATGCCCTGGTGCAAGAATACAAACAGGAAGTGGTCGGCAGCGATGACGATGACATTGACGTCATCGTCCAAGAGTTCAAAGAGGTCCAGCCGGAATCTGACCCTCCTAAAATGACCGACGCAGATGCGGAGAAAATCCGCAAGTCAGCGTTCAATAAACTGGGGAAAGTGTTGAACAAGATGCAGTCGGTGACCAAATACATGACCTCTAAAAAGAAAGACAAAGAGGGCGATGAGAAATGCAAGTCTCCGCCCCTGAGCGGTAGGCACACGAGGAGTCAGTCGGAGGACGAGGGCGGTGAGGGCGCCGACGGGAAACAAAGCAATGAGGACGCCTTTGAGCTGTTGAACAAAGCCGCGGAAGTCTTCAAACAACAGACAGTGAGGAAGAAACGAGCAGCCGCCACGGGTGTCTGGAGGTCCAGGACCGTATACACGGAGACCATAGAGCCGGACACTGAGGCCGATGGCGATATTGTGGCAAGGGCGGCCATTCTGTTTAAAGGATTCAAGAGCAAGAAAGTGAATCAAGTCAATAACGGTGACATTAAACTTGAAGGTGAACAAGAAATGACAAGCGGTTTGCCCCCAGGCAATGAACCGGGTGGCAGTATCGTATCTGCTGGAAATGAACAGGTTACATCGAGCGATCAGACAAAAGAAACGGAAGAAGTGATCAGAGGAGAGTGTCTAGAGGAGAGAGTAGATGAAGAAGAAAACAATAGGGAGACGTTGCAAGACGAGGATAAGACAACTGACTCCGACGTTACCATAGCAGAGCGAGTCGTCAGTGCCATGATCGACTCCGGATTCGAATCTGTCATTAAATTTGCGCCGGAGCAGCAAGAAAAAACTGAAGAGCAGGTTGACATTTTAGACCTGACGGATATCGAAACGGGTAAGGAGGAGATCTTGGTTGTCGAGATGGACAGACAGGTCGTTAAGCAAGACATTATCGATTCCGGCGTCCAGCCGATGTCCAGCCCTGAATTTAAAGAGAAAAACTTAAATGAATTGGAAGATGATAAAAAATCAATATCTCCCAACAATAAGGAGATTGACAACAAACCAGATGGCGGTGTAGAAGAAGAAAACGCCACCGCAAAAATAAGTGATTCGTCAGATTTAGAACAGAAACGAAAGATAAGTGAAGACGAAATCGTTGGTAAGTCGGTTGCGACGGATGAGAAAAGCGTAAAAGTGGGTGAATTTTCTGAACGATCGCTGACCGTTGACTCTGAACTGGAACCCGAGTCGCCAAAAGTCCTGGGCGTGTTGAACGAACACACGTGTGACCTAATTTTAAGCACGGGGTACGATGATGGAAAATTGTCGAAAAAACCCGAAGCTGGAAAAACTTCAATAAAACCGGAAGCGCAAACAACAAAGCCGGCACGGATGGAGTCAGCCAAAGGAAAATTAGAAGAACTGGCTAAAGAAATCAGCACCGTTGAAGCTGCGGGTCTCAAGGACACGAACGTTAAATCTGTCGCGGGGAATTTACAGCTGAAGCCACCAGATCTTAAACGATTATCTTCAGAGTCAACTGAAAACCAGGACACATGTAGCCTGACGGTGAACTGCCCAGACTCGCCTGAAAACGGAATTAGCATTAATGGGGACGGGGGATTTTCTCTATGCTGCGGGAGAAACATCAAGTTGAACTGTACGGCCATGATCAAGAAACCCGAGAGACGGCCCTCCGCGGTCGTCATTGAAAACAAAAGAAGTGCGATGACGGAGGAAGAGAACATGTTCCCCATGAAGGTCAGCGAAAGCTATAAGCAGGGTTTGAACCACGGAGTGGATATGGCACACAGTTCGGTTCTAAAGCTACCTGGCCCTGTGCGAATTGTTCGCGAACTTAAAGTGAACGAACATGAACTGAACCGAAATTTCGCAGGGAGCAGGGAAGAGCTGCTCACCGAGGCGGAAAACAAGCAGACCGTGTCGAAAGTGGCCACGGCCGAGGGAGCTACTGCGCATGACAGTTTTAATAAACAGCAGCAGACGACACAACAAAGTAAAGAGAATGACCCCCCCTTTCCCGATAACAATAGCCCGGATGAAGGGGAGATTAGAAGGAAGAGATTGGAAAAAAGACGTTCAATCATTGAAAACGCAAATAAGGAGGCTATAAATATGTATGACTCTGTGTTGGACGAGCTTGTTAAAAGACAGAGCAGAAAATTAGAGGGAGAAGAGAGCAAATCAGAACAGGAAGCAGGAGAGACGACCAAGTCAAAGAGATATGGTAGAGTGATGAGCGATTCTGACTTTGATGCTAATTTCGGACAGGCTATTGAAAAGTGCGAGCAAAAGCTTCAGCAAATAGCCAAATCAGAGATCGAAACCGGGGTGGTCAGCGAAGGGATAGTGTCGGACCCCACGCAGTACGTCCAGGACCTTTTGGTCACCATAAAACCTCGCGATTATACGCCCCCGACTTTCAACATGCAGCAGAGCATAGACGTGTACGACAACTTGCTTTACCCGGACTCTGTCCAGCTGTCGCAGGATAGGTCAGGCCGATACAGGCAGCACGGGGTAGAGCGGCGCAGCGGGCAGCGCGATTACGTCATAGACCCGCGCTCCAGTTTCACCAGCGTCGTGTCGGACGGCGCGACCGACGAGTACGTCGTCTGCAGACGATCTCAGGGGAGGTCAAAATGGGTTAGCTCGACCCCTCATCTGTCGACGGTGGAAAAACAAGCGGACATGGTCAACAGCCGGACGAGCTCTTTCCCTTACCTCGACCGGCCGGACACGATACCCAGAAATTATCGTTCCGTTGTGGGCGGATCCGCTTCCAGCTTCAACTCGTACTCCGCAGGGTGGGGGAATTACGAGAGGATTGACGACATCAACGATAGGAAATCCTACGACTCGGAGAGCTCCACTTCCGGCCTGGTCATTCCAGGGGCGGGGCGAGAGTCCACGCTGAGTGACGTCTCCGACGCGTACATCTTCGGGGAGTATTCCACGGTCAAGGACGAGATTGCGTGTGAGAGAGTCATTCGACCGCTGGCTGGACACAAGCCGGTCGACACGTCATTCAGGTTCAGGCATTTTCAGACCACAGCGGAAGATTCCCCTTACGAGAATATCAAAGTGATTACGTCACAACCAGTCAGCTCGAGGGCGGTCTTCGTCAGGACGGGCGTAAGCCCGCACGGGGATCTGACAGAAGGGTACGAGCATTACGCGATTATAAGTAACCCGATGGAGTCCAAATACGTCCAGTACTCCGACCCCGCTCTACCGTCGGGGGTCATCAAGGTCAGCTGCGCCTCTCAGACCAGCATGGAGTCTCTGGTCGGCCTGGTCAGGGACGACGCCTCTGACATCCTGGAGGGCCTCCCGGTGTTCGAGTACACGCTCGGGGCCACCCAGAGCACACACAGCCACCTGGCTGACGCCGCCGACTGCCCCACCGCCACCGGTCATAGATACGCCGACGACAAACCGGACCTGACGAAGCAGACCCAGTCCTTGGACAGGAGAAAGATGAAGCACCAGGAGTCGCACAGGAACACCTACGTCACGAAGAAGGCGACAAAAGTGACGTTCTCGCGTGACGCGGTCCTCACTGACGTCATAGACGGCATTAAGAAGAGCGAGCAGGGCCCGGATTCGAGCGGCAGAGGAATCAGGGGCGTCGCCTCGTCCACCATCTCCTCGATAGGCGGCGGCGTCAAGGAAATTGCGAAAATGTTCCACGTTCCCTTCCAGTGCTGCCGCAGTTCCAGAAAAGAGAAGTCGAGGCCAAAGACAAAGGTAGGTCTGGATTTTGTTGTACAGAACTTCAGTCCTCAGTTTTATGTGGGTTGGTGTTTATTATTTCTTGTTGAACTTTTGTTTCCAGAGTTATTTCAACGTGTCAATTATTTCTTGTAGAACTTTTGTTTCCAGTTATTTCAACGTGTCAACATTGTATTTTAAACAGTGTACTTGTTTAGTTTAGCTGTTTTATATTTTAATTTGCGAGAGAAAGAGATAGATAGATAGATAGATAGATAGATAGATAGATAGATAGATAGATAGATAGATAGATAGATAGATAGATAGATAGATAGATAGATAGATAGATAGATAGATAGATAGATAGATAGATAGATAGATAGATAGATAGATAGATAGATAGATAGATAGATAGATAAATGGATAGAAGGATAGATGGATAGATGGATAGATGGATAGATATATAGATAGATAGATAGATAGATAGATAGATATATAGATAGATAGATAGATAGATAGATAGATAGATAGATAGATAGATAGATAGATAGATAGATAGATAGATAGATAGATAGATAGATAGATAGATAGATAGATAGATAGATAGATAGATAGATAGATAGATAGATAGATAGATAGATAGATAGATAGATAGATAGATAGATAGATAGATAGATAGATAGAATTATAGACAAATGATAGATGAGAAAGATGAGAGATAGATAGGACAGATTGGTAGGATAGATAATAAATGATCGATAGATATAGTATTTTCATTTTTTTTATTGTACATATTTTGGTTTGATTCAAAGTTTCTATTCTATTTTAAAATTATAAATTAAAACGTTACAATTATTACGTTTTTTTTAAAATATATAATTTACAGCTGAATTCTAACCTGGTTAAAATATTGTTATAGTCAGACTTGGAATAAATATTATTTATTAAATTCCTCAATTAAGTCTAACCACTGTTGTGACTCATCAGCTGTTGTCTATTAGGACCATCTTGTAATGTTTTAAGTGCAAGTGTTTTAAGTTATTATTTGTTTGAATATTTTGTTGGGGAAAAAATTCAGTCAAGCTTTTAATACATCCTTTGGACAATAAAATATGTTTGTATATATTCATTCATTTATTTTTTTAACTTTGATTTTATTTTTCTTCTTCATTTATTTTAATGTCGTCTGTGAAAATTATTGTTGTCAAAAACTGAAAGTGTTTGTTTAGCTTGTGGGTGTTTGTTTATCTTGTGGGTGTTTGTTTAGCTGGTGGGTGTTTGTTTAGCTGGTGGGTGTTTGTTTAGCTGGTGAGTGTTTGTTTAGCTGGTGAGTGTTTGTTTAGCTTGTGAGTGTTTGTTTAGCTGGTGAGTGTTTGTTTAGCTGGTGAGTGTTTGTTTAGCTGGTGAGTGTTTGTTTAGCTGGTGAGTGTTTGTTTAGCTGTTGGGTGTTTGTTTAGCTGGTGAGTGTTTGTTTAGCTGGTGAGTGTTTGTTTAGCTTGTGAGTGTTTGTTTAGCTGGTGAGTGTTTGTTTAGCTGGTGAGTGTTTGTTTAGCTGGTGGGTGTTTGTTTAGCTGGTGGGTGTTTGTTTAGCTGGTGAGTGTTTGTTTAGCTGGTGAGTGTTTGTTTAGCTGGTGAGTGTTTGTTTAGCTGGTGGGTGTTTGTTTAGCTGTGGGTGTTTGTTTAGCTGGTGAGTGTTTGTTTAGCTGGTGAGTGTTTGTTCAACTAGACTCGCCCTGGAATTTACCTAAAGTACATTAAGACTTTGATTTCTCCCAGATAAACAAATGATCCAGAAAAACTAAAATGTGTTTAATTAATTACGAATTGAGACTTCACGGCCGAGACTGTCACAGTTCATATGAAACTGTGTATGGACGTAGACATTGTTGAGACATTGAAAGTCACATGACATTCCCACATTGATACGACTGGCTAATATTTTTCTAAGTAAAAAATCACTACATGGACTAAAAAAATCAATGCAAATTATTTTTCATGAAAGTAAGAAGATTTATATATGAAAAAATTGACATAAAATCAAGACTCTCGTTTTTTATGGAAGTTTATTTAAATATTTTCATATTTTATTCCTACATGTGATATTACAAAATGCAAACACATTTTATGTATTAATTCCATTTGACTGTGAGAGATAATTAAACAGGTTAGTCGTTTAATAGGTCCACCAGAAATAAAACATATGCAAGTTAAATTTTAATTCAGCTAATTTTTTGTCAAGGCGTAATAAACTTTCATTAAGAATTTTAATAAAAAATAGCTTTGGGGCTTGTTGCCTCATTGTTTGTTAACACATCATCTATACTTGTTATTAATCATCTGCATATTTTAAAGAAATCATCTGTATCTGTTAATAAATCATCTGTATTTGTTAATAAATCATTTGTCTGTGTTAGTAAATCATCTGTATTAGTTAATAAATCATCTGTATTTGTTAATAAATCATCTGTATTTTTTAATACATCATCTGTACTTGTTATCATCTGTATTTGTCATAAATCATGTATATTTGTTATAAATCGTGTTTATTTGTTATAAATTATACATATATTTGTTATAAATTATCTGTATTTGTCATAAAATCATCTGTACTTGTTATAAAAAATTCTTCCCTAAACACTTCAATACCTATGATGTATGTCCAGCCATGTATTCACCTCGTTTTGTAACAGCTATCAGATGGGTGTCCGGAACATAAGTAGTTCTACACTGTTTGACTATTTCACTGGGAGCAAATCTCCTTGGTGTCGGACTCTTTCTAAAAAAAATAATCGCCACATTATCTTCGGGTTACAAAAGTTTGACATTCCTTGCATGTAACATCATTGTTATTTGAACTCAATACATTCCTTGCATCTAACGTCATTGTTATTTGAACTCATTACATTCCTTGCATGTAACATTGTTATTTGAACTCAATACATTCCTTGCATCTAACATCATTGTTATTTGAGCTCAATACATTCCTTGCATCTAACATCATTGTTATTTGAACTCAATACATTCCTTGCATCTGACGTCATTGTTATTTGACCTCAATACATTCCATACATGTAACATCATTGTTATTTGAACTCAATACATTCCTTACATGTAACATCATTGTTATTTGAACTCAATACATTCCTTGCATCTAACATCATTGTTATTTGAGCTCAATACATTCCTTGCATCTAACATCATTGTTATTTGAACTCAACAATGACGTTAGATGCAAGGAATGTATTGAGTTCAAATAACAATGACGTTAGATGCAAGGAATGTATTATTTGAACTCAATACATTCCTTACATGTAACATCATTGTTATTTGAACTCAATACATTCCTTGCATCTAACATCATTGTTATTTGAACTCAATACATTCCTTGCATCTAACATCATTGTTATTTGAACTCAATACATTCCTTGCATCTAACGTCATTGTTATTTGAACTCAATAAATTCCTTACATGTAACATCATTGTTATTTGAACTCAATACATTCCTTGCATGTATCATCATTGTTATTTGAACTCAATACATTCCTTGCATCTAACATCATTGTTATTTGAACTCAATACATTCCTGGCATCTAACATCATTGTTCTTTGAACTCAATACATTCCTTACATCTAACATCATTGTTATTTGAACTCAATACATTCCTTGCATCTAACGTCATTGTTATTTGAACTCAATACATTCCATGCATGTATCATCATTGTTATTTGAACTCAATACATTCCTTGCATGTAACATCATTGTTATTTGAACTCAATACATTCCTTGAATCTAACATCATTGTTATTTGAACTCAATATATTCCTTGCATCTAACATCATTGTTATTTGAACTCAATACATTCCTGGCATCTATCATCATTCTTATTTGAACTCAATACTTCTTTCCATCTAACATCATTGTTATTTGAACTCAATACATTCCTTGCATCTGAAGTCATTGTTATTTGAACTCAATACATTCCTTGCATCTGACGCCATTGTTATTTGAACTCAATACATTCCTTTCATCTAACATCATTGTTATTTGAACTCAATACATTCCTTGCATCTAACATCATTGTTATTTGAACTCAATACATTCCTTGCATCTAACATCATTTTTATTGAACTCAATACATTCCTTCCATCTGACGTCATTGTTATTTGAACTCAATACATTCCTTGCATCTGACGTTATTGTTATTTGAACTCAATACATTCCTTACATGTAACATCATTGTTATTTGAACTCAATACATTCCTTGCATGTATCATCATTGTTATTTGAACTCAATACATTCCTTGCATCTAACGTCATTGTTATTTGAACAAAATACATTCCTTGCATGTAACATCATTGTTATTTGAATTCAATACATTCCTTGCATGTAACATCATTGTTATTTAAACTCAATACATTCCTTGCATCTAACATCATTGTTATTTGAACTTAATACATTCCTTGCATCTAACATCATTGTTATTTGAACTCAATACATTCCTGGCATCTAACATCATTGTTATTTGAACTCAATACATTCTTTCCATCTGACGTCATTGTTATTTGAACTCAATACTTTCCTTGCATCTGACGTCATTGTTATTTGAACTCAATACATTCCTTGCATCTGACGTCATTGTTATTTGAACTCAATACATTCCTTGCATCTGACGTCATTGTTATTTGAACTCAATACATTCCTTGCATCTGACGTCATTGTTATTTGAACTCAATACATTTAAATCTTCTTTTTTCCCTTTATTTTATTTCTCTGCAAAACGGGCCTGAAAATTTAATAAGTATTTTTTGAACACTGTGTTAGGAGAAAGTTGGAAGGAAATCAGAAAATGGGGTCACGCTTGGTTAAGATACCAGACAGTGGCCGAAAAATAACCCTTCCCATTCCACATTCAGTTGGTTACCTATATGATAGTTCATTGAAGTGTAAAGGTATGTGGGTCAATTCTAGTTGGCTACTACTGGACACGTGATCAAAGTGGTCAACCTGTACCACAGTACACGATCATGTTTGCGCCTTTAGTAGTAAACATAATTAATTCCTTAATACGGTACATTGATGAGTGGTAATGGTATTACTAAACATTGCTATTTCACACATGCATGGTCATTTCACACATACATGGTCATTTCACAATGCATGGTCATTTCACATATACATGGTGATTTCACACATACATGGTCATTTCACACATGCATGGTCATTCCACACATGCATGTTCATTTCACACATGCATGGTCATTTCACACATACATGGTCATTTCACACATGCATGGTCATTTCACACATACATGGTCATTTGACATTGTTTACTTTATGTTTTGTTTATCATTGATTGTATCGATACATGGAGTACACTTTCATTTATAGGGCGAAGTGAGAACTTTTTGCAGTGTCTAAAATCTATGTATAAACATGTTTCATTAAATATATGCATAAGTAGCCATTTACTACCAGCTAAAATGTAGTTCCAATTTACTATCCATACTTAAGAGAAAAATGTCATGTGACATGAACGTACGCAACTGTATTTTGAACGTCACGGTCAGTTTGAGTCTGGACATGATATGGTCAGTTTAAGTCTGGACATGATATGGTCATCTACAACAGCAAGTATTTATCTCTGTGTGCACATAAACATACTATACATGAACTGGTTGTGTGTGCGTGGAGGGGGAGTGGGCGGGGAGTAATGAAAGATGGGAAACGGGGGGGGGGGAGGGGTTAGAGAGTGCTGGGAGAAAAAGTTTTTAATTTAACTATTTATTTTTTATTTTTTACCTACAACGACCATCATACAATGACTAACTAAAGACTATTTATATAATCTAGTCAAAACTAAAAACGAATCTCCAATCTTAACAATCTGAAATCAATCGTGCTAGTAAATAAATCTATTTCTACCATTTGCTACGTTAGTCGCAGCCATCTTAATATGAATCTAATTAATTTATCATGTTTGGCTGGACCACATCTTAATTTGAATCTAATTAATTTATCATGTTTGGCTGGACCACATCTTAATTTGAATCTAATTAATTTATCATGTTTGGCTGGACCACATCTTAATTTGAATCTAATTAATTTATCATGTTTGGCTGGACAACATCTTAATTTGAATCTAATTAATTTATCATGTTTGGCTGGACCACATCTTAATTTGAATCTAATTAATTTATCATGTTTGGCTGGACCACATCTTAATTTGAATCTAATTAATTGATCATGTTTGGCAGGACCGCAACAATTGTCCCCATCAATAGAATTGAGATTCACGAACAAGGTCTTTCATGGTAACCATCTCTGCACATCAAGATGACCATTCATGGATTTTATTTCATCAATTTGTTGTTATTTGGATTTTTCCATGCCTTGAATGATGAGAATGAATCCCATCTCTTTACGTCCTTATTACATGACTGCATAAACATTTGTTATGCATGTGTATATGATTATCTGACCTACTATTAAACACTATAAGTATATAATTTACTCTCCTCTTTCATTGACCCCTTACAAATTTGAGCAACCAATAAATGAAACAAAGTCATGTCTCCCCATCACTCTTATTGGAGACCCCCCCCCCCTTTTCAAGATGCGAGTTACAAGATCAATACCAATTGAACATATCATCCTCACACGAGCTTTATTTATTCAGATTTATTTATTTATTGTAAACTTTGAAACCATTTCTAATAAAACGAATTATATAGAAAGTTTGGTAGTGATAAGTTCTATTGAGATGATAAGTTCTATTGAGATGATAAGTTCTATTGAGATGATTAAGTTCTATTGAGATGATAAGTTCTATTGAGAAGATAAGTTCTACTGAGATGATTTCTTTGTTTACATGTGAAACTATGGCATAATGATTAGATACCTAATTAAAAATAAAACTATTGACCATGTTGTGTCATGCTGTGTCATAGTGTGCTGTGTCGTGTTGTGGTCTGTTATTGTGTGATATGGTGTTTTATGGTGTGAGATGGTGTGATATGGAGTGAGATGGTGTGATATGGTGTTTTATGGAGTTTTATGGTGTGATATGGTGTGATATGGTGTGAGATGGTGTGAGATGGTGTGATATGGTGTGAGATGGTGTGATATGGTGTGATATGGTGTGATATGGTGTGAGATGGTGTGATATGGTGTGAGATGGTGTGATATGGTGTGGTATGGTGTGATATGTGTGATATGGTGTACTATAAGACTCAATGGTGTGTTATGGGTTGTTATGGCGTTTAATGGTGTGCTATGTTTTGTTTTCGTGTGTGATGGAAGATTCAATATTCGCTATCCCCATCACCCACCTCCCCCTGTCAATACCAGGCTATCAAATTCCAAAAACTACACGAGCCACACGAGCCACACAAACAAAGACAAAAAAAAAATAATAAAATACTCCCCCCAATAAACAGCTTTGATGTTTATCATTCGCCGGTCGGCATTTAGCAATCCATTGTCCACTGCCCACCCGGACAATCCCCACCCGGACAATCCCCACCCGGACAATCCCCAACCCAACAATCAACCCAACTCCCCACTCCCTCACTGGCCCATCCATTAGCCGAAACGGCCGGTGTTCCCAAAAAGCCATAGATGCGTCTCTCTCCTCCCCTCCCTCCCCTTATCTAACCCCCAAGGCCTGTTGATCTCTTTATATACACTTTTTTCCCCCTGGTCTGATATTGATTTTTGTGTATGCAATTTTTGTTCGTCTTTTTAATTTGTTTGTAATCTTCAACATCAAATCTATGACTCTGTCTTTTCAATTGCTGTGTTGTTTTTGCTGGTATTAGTTGATAACTTCAGTCCACACAAAAATTATGATGGTATCAATCGATACCATCAGTCAGCAAATGGAACTGAATCCATCGATTTAGAAATACATTTTGGTGATATCAGTTGATTCCGCCAATCAGCAAGTGTGTATAGAAATCAATTATCCACATATTATTTGTTGACAGATGGTATTACGTTAAAGTACACAGATGGTATTACGTTAAAGTACACAGATGGTATTACGTTAAAGTACACAGATGGTATTACGTTAAAGTACACAGATGGTATTACGTTAAATTACACAGATGGTATTACGTTAAAGTACACAGATGGTATTACGTTAAATTACACAGATGGTATTACGTTAAAGTACACAGATGGTATTACGTTAAATTACAAATCTAAAAAAATAAAATATAGAGAAGAGTTGAAGGGGTTAAATGTTGTGTAATTTATTTAAGAGAATAGAACAAAAAACAACATATAAAAAATAATGAGATAGATTTATAAACTTAGAGATAGATAGATAGATAGATAGATAGATAGATAGATAGATAGATAGATAGATAGATAGATAGATAGATAGATAGATAGATAGATAGATAGATAGATAGATAGATAGATAGATAGATAGATAGATAGATAGATAGATAGATAGATAGATAGATAGATAGATAGATAGATAGATAGATAGATAGATAGATAGATAGATAGATAGATAGATAGATAGATAGATAGATAGATATACACAGTCCTTCATTTAGACATATAGTCAGTCACAAATACAGACAAACAGTCAGTCAGACAAACATACAGACAGACAAACAGTCAGATAGACAAACATACAAACAGTCAGATAGACAGTCAGTCAGACAGACAGTCAAACAGAAGATATTCTATCATCGATAATGTCACATGGTACAATGTATAACCCAACCTATGTTCTCGGATCATAACATTACAGTAAACTGATTGGAAATCGTATCATGTAAGAACTAAAAATGATTGGAACTAATTCATCACTATTTTCTTGTCAGATGTTCATGACATTCTCAATACAGAATTGTAAAAAAAAAATTATTATTTGTTTCATTTTTCATAAGACAAAAACCTAAGTCCCGGGTATCTGGGTGAGCCAGAAATTGAAACTAGGTCAGCAATGTTTACGTGGCGGGAGGAGATAGCGTGCTGTCCGGTTCTGCCGGACATTCTCTGAAGAAAATGACCATCTGGCTTACCGATGTCCTTGACATGTATTGCTTTTTTTTTTTTGTTTTAGTTTAAAATTGTGTCTCTTCCTTAAAATAAGGCACCTTAATCATACCTTTGCCTAGCGCCCCAAACATACCTTTGTCTAGCGCCACAAACATACCTTTGCCTAGCGCCCCAAACATACCTTTGCCTAGCGCCCAAAACATCCCTTTGTCCCTAGCGCCCCAAACATACCTTTGCCTATGCCCCCCCCCACACACATTTACCAAAACAAAATACAACAACTTAAAACCGGCCCTGGGTCTACCATTAAAATGGGGGTACCTAAGCTCGTGCACGATTGTTAAGTTAGTGACGCAATCCACCATACGTGTCAATTTTTTGCAGATCACAAACTTTACTTTTTTACAGTCCTTTGTAAATATTATTGATTATAAAAAAAACTAGCCTAAACATAAACTTTGCCATAAGACTTAAAACAAAAAAAGGAACAGGTGGTCGAGTGGTGTAGAGCGTTCATCTGCTGATTTAAGAGTCATAGGTTCGAACCTAGGTAATAACCAAGTGAATTTGTCCAGGTTCTGGTGAACGTTGGATCAAAAAGTACCCACAAGTCCAGCCAGCTTTCATTGTGTACAGCTGAGTGATGTGCTCAGCACACAATACCTTTCTATGCCGTGCTAACAGAATCACATAAATGACACACTCTGTATGCCCCGCTAGTCCAGTGAGGATAAGGGGACTTCCCTAATGTTGTCTGAGACCACAATAAGACATCTGCATCACTTCCATTGCTTGTGTATTCAATCAAGTCTACCCTTGTGTTTTTTAGTACAAATGAGAGACAGAGTGGGGGGGGGGAGGGGGGGAATGAACCGGGTTTTCCCGATAGTTACTCAATCACTTACACGTGTACTTAGTACTACACTGTTATGACCTACTTTGCTACCCCCACCCCCCACCTTCAGTTGTATTGACTATATTGAATAATGTCTGGCTGCGGGCAAACGGTTATATTGATTAACTGTAGCTCTTTGATTGGTCTGCCTTGAATGGACAATTTACAACTGTTTGCACTATTTGATTATATTTTTTTTTCTTTTGTGTTTCGATGGAATATCAATATTAACGGAAATAGATTTGACTTTGTACATGATATATGACGTAAAACAATAACACAGCTCTGGGCCTTTGTCCAGTACATTCAGCATGGGATTACATAGATAGATAGATAGATAGATAGATAGATAGATAGATAGATAGATAGATAGATAGATAGATAGATAGATAGATAGATAGATAGATAGATAGATAGATAGATAGATAGATAGATAGATAGATAGATAGATAGATAGATAGATAGATAGATAGATAGATAGATAGATAGATAGATAGATAGATAGATAGATAGATAGATAGATAGAAAGGATTGATTAGATAGATAGGCTGGACTGCTACTCATTGAGGCTGGACTGCTAACCATTGAGGCTTGGCTGCTACCCATTGAGGCTTGGCTGCTACCTATTGAGGCTTGGCTGCTACCCATTGAGGCTTGACTGCTACCTATTGAGGCGTGACTGCTACCCAATGAGGCGTGACTGCTACCCAATGAGGCGTGACTGCTAACCATTGAGGCGTGACTGCTACACAATGAGGCTTGACTGCTACCTATTGAGGCTTGACTGCTAATTATTGAGGCTTGACTGCTACCCAATGAGGCGCGACTGCTAACCATTGAGGCTTGACTGCTACCTATTGAGGCTGGACTGCACACATTCATTATATTTCTTCGTTCCCAAGCTACCCACAAAGTTAAACGGAACTTCCCGTAAATAAATAAGTCAACTCATTCTGATTCTCTCGGGCTGTAATCGGTGGAGACAATCAATTTTCAAAATACCCGAATATCTCAGTGATCGAATACACAGTAATCGCCAAGAGTACTCGGTATCGAGGGCTAAGATAAATATGAATATGGACATGTATCGTTTAGAACAATGGTATTAAAATATCCTACGGGCAGAATTAAAAAACAAAAGCATGTACTTTCTCTTTTCCCTCGTTTACTTTAATTGTCTTTCTCGTTATACCCATACCCCCCCCCCCCCATTTCCCCTCACCTACCCCACCCAAAACCCTGCTCATCCCCCCCACACACACACACACCTAAATGTTATTTAACCCTGCGGACAAGGCAATGAATGATAAATACCATAGAACCGAGAAGGTCCCTTGTGACGTAGCAGGTCACGCGACGTCGTGATCTTCACTGACCCACAAACACACACACACACACACTCAGAGAGACCAGAAGTAGCTGTTGTCTGGACATTTTCGTTTTATCCAGATGTAGACATTCTTGGAGAAATGTAGATATAATAAATTGTTATAAAATAATCGATCTAGATAATCTGATTTCGTCGTTTAGATTTATGATTCTGAATTTTTTTTTTGTTTCTTGATACTCATTCAGTATAACCACTATAATCTAGATCGTTTTTGTTTCATATAAAACTTCTGGATGATTCTTTGATTAGAAAGTTGGCAGCGTTGTTCCCTCGTCTTGTGATAAACATCTCACACACACGGTCATGTGTCGATAATTCGCAGCCATATTCTATACTGTATTCCAGAGGTGTGTTACTCTTCTCAAGAAAACAGAGATTATGGCGTCTACTTCAATCCTTGACCTTTGTAATCCTTGGGGGGCCCCCTGTTTAAATGATTATCTCTTGAACCCATAAAGAGCCATCTTCCCCAACGTCACCGTGTGGGGGAGGGGTGTATCAATATCATTATGACGTCATTATATCCAACTATTATCCACAGAAGCCACAGTAGGTTTCATTAAGCGTGGTGGCCGTAGTTTTGAAGAATTTACATGGTTTCGAACCCAGACCAATCACCTCTCCGCTCCATGTAATGCTTCACTGGACATAATTGTTGACCCGTTTATTATATAGTTTATTGGAGACAATTACAGATGACAGAGAAGAAGAAATGAACTTTATATGAAATATGTTTGAACTTGGTTGTTAAAAATGCGGAGAAATTAAAGGAACAAATGGAATGAAATGTACAAAGACAGACACACATTGAAATATGTGGATGTTTGGAAAGACGAATAGACTGGTAGATACATTGGATAGATAAAAGAACTATAGATGTGACAGCGAATCAGTGCTCGATTTAAGAAAAAAAAAACCAGTGCCGGGATGGAAAAAAAATGTCTGCAGAGCCGGGGTTAAAAGTTTAGGGTTTCATCCCCGGCTGGGATATATTAGCTAAAGCAGTGCCGGAGATGACAGGTCTCAGTGCCGGGGATGACAGGTCTCGTCTCAGTGCCCGGGATGACAGGTCTCAGTGCCGGGGATGACAGGTCTCGTCTCAGTGCCGGGATATCCCCGGCGGTAAATCGAGCACTGTAGAGAATAGGATGGACAGTAGGATAGACAATCAGACATGTAGGCCTACAACGTATTATAGAGTAGTATAGACAGACATATTACAGACTGATACCTACATGTCTGTCTGTATGTCTGTGTATGTGGGAAAGTAGGCAGATAGATAAATAGATAGATAGATAGATAGATAGATAGATAGATAGATAGATAGATAGATAGATAGATAGATAGATAGATAGATAGATAGATAGATAGATAGATAGATAGATAGATAGATAGATAGATAGATAGATAGATAGATAGATAGGATACGCCAAGTGTTCTATACAGCAAGCCTGCTGTACCAAAACAGCTTTGTGTGCTGTGCTGAGACAGCTTGTGTGCTGTGCTGAAACAGCTAGTGTACTGTTCTTTCTGTAGTGTACTGCAAGTACTGAAGTACTAACTTATCTCCGTTTTACTTCAGTCGCACTGGCGACCACCCAATGACCTACATATTCGACCAAACAAATCTAACCTACGGCACAGTTATCCCATGTTCCACCCTTGCACCTAAAGAGCCCCCCCCCCCCCATCTTATTTTCTAATGCAAGGCTTTGGTAACTATAACCGAGCATCTGTCCTGCTACTTCTATAGGTACACCCCCCCTCCCCAACTCACTCATAGTACCACCACCCCGACACACAAACACACAGAGAGACGCAGTAGCTGCCCACCCTAAAAAATATTTAACCACCTTCCCCCCCCCCACCCACCCAACACCCCATCTCTCATTTCCTCCCCTCATCTCTCCCATGCCTAACCTCTTTCAACGCCAGTTCGCATTTTTGAAACTCCCTCTCTCTCTCTCTCTCTCTCTCTCTCTCTCTCTCTCTCTCTTATACATTCGCTATCAGCTAAATGACCACTTGGTTGGCCAGGAGCTATCGATCGCGATAGTTTTATCTACCAGTACGTTCTCTTGAATGTTGCCAGGAAAGAGCCAGCTAAGCCAAAGGGATGAAAGCAAAAAAAAAAACCAGACAGACTTCTGGTCTGCTCCAAGTTGTTAGTCTCTTTCGCAGAATATTCCTACAGTCTAGGGGGTAGTGGATCTCTGATTGTGTGGGGAGAGATACAATTTAAAGTATTCATTAATGAATCGCGCTCCGTTATGTACCTGATTACAAGTCTATTTCTCGAACGCTATTAATCTAAACATGTGTTTATCCGCAAATTAAAAAGTAAAGAACCGTTATTATGATAAATGATTCAATTATTTTTTTTCTTCGTTCAGATATGAACGGTTTAAAGAAGTGTCACAAAATTGTACTCATTGTTGCCAAGTCTAAAAATTGGGGAACCACTGTTCAAGGGATAAAGACTCGAGCCAGAGTAAACGTCTTAGTGGAGGAGGGAGGATGGTATAGAGGGTCCGAAATTCGTATTTAATGGCCCCTTTGTATCAGTAAATTTGAAAATGATCCTTTTTTTCTATTTTTAGAAGCGTAAATGACCCAAATGTGTTTTCTCGTTAGGCCAGCCCTAATCTAAGTCAGGGACAATAATGGGGTAGTTGGGGGCCTTTACTGAATGACCATCTCATTTTCATGACCGTTTGACGAGGTTGCATAAAATTCAGTGGTTTGCCAATGCTAATCTTTTTCAATGTGGCATGTACACTCCAGTATAAGGTGTTTAATGTGGCATGTACACTCCAGTATAAGGTGTTTAATGTGGCATGTACACTCCAGTATAAGGTGTTTAATGTGGCATGTACACTCTAGTATAAGGTGTTTAATTCGGCATGTACACTCCAGTATAAGGTGTTTAATGTGGCATGTACACTCCAGTATAAGGTGTTTAATGTGGCATGTACACTCCAGTATGTGGTGTTTAGTGTGGCATGTACACTCCAGTTTGTGGTGTTTAATGTGACATGTACACTCCAGTATGTGGTGTTTAATGTGGCATGTACACTCCAGTATAAGGTGTTTAATGTGGCATGTACACTCCAGTATAAGGTGTTTAAAATGACATTGTTGTGTGCAGGGCTTCTAATTTATCTCCTTCGTTACTACGTCATAATATGTCCGCATTCTTTAAGTTCAACATCCCAATTGACTCTTGAACACCACGCACCAAATGACATTGGGGAAAACTCGCACGTATAAACACAGCGCTGCGCAATTCACAAACTAATACACAACAGCGAACACTTGAAATATTCAATCAGTAATAAAAACAATGTATTCATAAAAACAAAATAATATAAGTTTAATCCATGAAACCTATAAATAAATAATGATGACAAAATAATAAGTCCAGACAAATAGTATAGTCACCAACGGCCCAACTTTTACACTCGTGAACTAGCACCTGTCCCATACGATAAACTCTTTACTGTCGGTTAACTCCCTTCTCCACATTCACCTACAACCACTTTCCCTCATAACCCCCTTGATCTCTTCAACCAAATACAGCCATGCTCCACTGGTCACACTGGTCACTCCGGTCACTCTCCATTCACGACTTTGATCTTCCGACCTTTTCACGATCAAACCCACGCCAAGCCATTCAAACACGCTAACTGACCTAACATTTAAATTCTGACAGCAGATATTCTGCTGCGCAACTCACAAACTAATACACAACAATATTTATACTCCAGTATGTGGTGTTTACAATGGCATGCATATTCCAGTATATGGTTTTTTGAATGACATATACATATGTTTCTCCATACCTGTAATTCATTACCCCAAAAATGTAATATATCGCTGGATACTTGTATGTGGGGTTTTAAAAACCTAGAAAAACCTAGCTATCAT
>JAGDYQ010000004.1:8556379-8668249 GCA_021962125.1 Bulinus truncatus | reverse complement strand
AAAAAAACAGATCGCATCAAAACATAACACAGAGTACATCAAAAAATCATACAGAGTGCATCAAAAAATCTTACAGAGTACATCAAAACATCACACATCAAAACATCACACATCAAAACATCACACATAGCACACCAAAACATCACACAGAGCACATTAAAATATCACACACATCAAAACATCATACAGAGTGCATCGAAACTTCACACAGAGCACATCAAAACATCATACAGAGCACATCAAAACTTCACACAGAGCACATCTAAACATCATACAGAGCACATCAAAACTTCACACAGAGCACATCTAAACATCACACATCAAAACATCACAAATAGCACACCAAAACATCATACAGAGCACATTAAATTATCACACACATCAAATTCAAAACATCACACATATTGGATAACAACAACCTTGTATATTCGTTTGTCAATACACGATTATATAATTCAGCCATTTCTCCTACCAAAGCTGCGCTCATGTTGGATTCAATCGTCGGTATTCAAACCATTCTAATACGACGACAGAGATGGAATTTTTGTTTTAATCGTCTATGACATTTGACTCACAATACGACGAATTCCTACTAAAAACCAGAGAAAAAAGAAAAATATTAAATCAATTTTTATGAGTTGGCTCCATTCCAAAAATGAAATTCTCATTTATCATACTGGTATGTGATTGTGAGTGTGTGAGTGTGTGTGTGTATGAATGTGTGTGTGTGTGGAGAGAGGCTAGATCCATGGTGGGTCTTAATAGGAACACAGTTACACACAAACAGTTAGTTGCATATATAGGCAGTATTAATTACCGGCTGCATCGTTTTAAATTATGAGAGAAAAAAATACACGTGTCACGTGTTAATTTTGAACTACAGGTCAGAGGTTATAAAGGGGTTTATAGTTCAAAATTGTTTTGACTAGAATGGTTGTATTAAACTGCATCAACTATTGTGACACTACCAAACTTATTTTTTTTTTCAATTAGACTATTTTTATTTATCAATTATGGTAACATCTGAAATAAATTGATAGATTAGATAGATTTGATAGATTAAATAGATTAGATGGTTTAAATACAATATATAGAAAAGATAAATTATATAGATTAGATGGATTAGATAGATTAAATAGATTAGATAAATTAGATACATTAGATAGATCAGAGAGATAGGTATGTATGTTGTCAGGGATGGCTATTTGTTCTTTTTATTACTTTTTTTCTTTTATTTATTTTTCTTTCACACCACACTATGCATCTCACAACTACATCCAATAAATTGTGACAAGTCAGATGAATTGAATATCATAAATCACTGTCACTTTATTTATTCTAATTTGTTTACAACAGGTAAATCACCACTACAGATCAACAGCTTCACAAACACATTACAAACTATCAACTCCTGTAAAATAACCACACAATTCTTACTAACTCCTTCGTTTCTTCCTAGTTCACTATCTTCTTCAAACTTAACAAAACCTACACTGCCCCCGTCTCTTTCTGTCCTGACCTGTATATCTCCGCGTCCCTACCACTGACCAACGCTGTCCCTTCCGACCCGCCTTCGTCTTCCCACCTGTCTAATTACGTAACACCTAACTCTACACGCTGCTGCTATTAATCATCAGTCCTGACCTATTTTCACTGTCCGTGCAATTCGTTTGTCTACTTAATTATCTGTCTATCAATCTGTCACTCAATCTATCTGTCTATCTAACAATATGACTGTCTATCTATCTATGTCTATCTTTCTATTTTCACTGTCCTTACATATGTAAATAGATAAATTAGATAGATTAGATAGATCAGAGAGATAGGTATGTATGTAAATAGATATTCTTGCGGTTCTATTTTTCCTATTTTTCTTAAATATAAAAAAAGAATTCTGATGAATCTGAACGTTATACAGTAAAACATGCTGTTTTTGTGATGAATTATTGAAACCTGATTGACAGTGTGCGTCAGAATGTTTGATGAGGTTCCATTAGCCTGTGGTTCCGTCACTCACTCACGCACTCACTCACTCACGCACTCACTCACGCACTCACGCACTCACTCACTCACGCACTCACTCACTCACGCACTCACTCACTCACGCACTCACTCACTCACGCACTCGGTTAACATAGGCTAGTGGGGGGAATGTAAACTTAAATAGAGAGAGAAATGCTAGAATAGAAAATAAGCTTAAATCTAAACTTATGTCTAGTTGATGTTTGTACGGAAAGTTTAGCTCACGTCTAGCTAATGATTGTATGGAAAGTTAAACGTATGTCTAGCTAATGTTTGTATAGAAAGTTAAACTTATGGAAAGTTAAACTTATGTCTAGCTAATCTTTATCTTTGAATGGAAAGTTAAACTTATGTTTAGCTAATGTTTGAATGGAAAGTTAATCGTATGTCTAGCTAATGTTTGTATGGAAAGTTAAACTTATGTTTAGCTAATGTTTGAATGGAAAGTTAAACTTATGTCTAGCTAATGTTTGTATAGAAATATTAGTAGTTTGGTCAAATCTCACAAAGGAAATGAACTTCAGTTTCATTAGGTACTATGCCTTCAATCCAGATTTCTTTCCAAAAACGGTTCATTGTGTGCCACTATTTGCCCCGTGACAAAAACATCGTGCGTCGTAAATCGAAACAGCCGTGCACAATAAATAACATCGAAATGTTTTACAACGGCGATCCTCAACCTTTTTGCGCTACTGTACTCCTTCACACGTAAGTTCTTCAAATTCTCGGTTGTATGAAACGAACAATATATGTCACTGCGTGCACCCGTATAAGATTTCCCGTACACCTGTGGGTAAGCGTACCACGGGCTGAGAGCAGCGGTCTGTAGTGATTTTTTTTATTATTACTGAAGTCAGTAGCTGAGTATAGCACTGTAAAGCCGTTAGTAGCTGTGATTAGCTAATATCCATGTATAGCAGTATATAACAGTATACAGCTGTCAGTAGCAGTATATAACAGTATACAGCTGTCAGTAGCAGTATATAACAGTATACAGCTGTCAGTAGCAGTATATAACAGTATACAGCTGTCAGTAGCAGTATATAACAGTATACAGCTGTCAGTAGCAGTATATAACAGTATACAGCTGTCAGTAGCAGTATATAACAGTATACAGCTGTCAGTAGCAGTATATAACAGTATACAGCTGTCAGTAGCAGTATATAACAGTACAGTAGTCAATCGTGGGGGAATTAGTCACATTTTTTGCTGATCTGATTAATTAGTTTCATGTGTTTGTGTCGCTGATTCTTGGCAGACGACTGGAAATCTTTCTGTTCCAAGAAACTATCACGGGAAATCTTTCTGTTCCAAGAAACAATCACGGGAAATTTTTCTGTTCCAAGAAACTATCACGGGAAATCTTTCTGTTCCAAGAAACTATCACGGGAAATCTTTCTGTTCCAAGAAACTATCACGGGAAATCTTTCTGTTCCAAGAAACTATCACGGGAAATCTTTCTGTTCCAAGAAACTATCACGGGAAATCTTTCTGTTCCAAGAAACTATCACGGGAAATCTTTCTGTTCCAAGAAACTATCACGGGAAATCTTTCTATTCCAAGAAACTATCACGGGAAATCTGTTGCGTCCTTCTGTTGGAAAATCTTTCTGAAGTGGGGGCATGACGCTATCGTTCATCAGGTGTACCGTCCTGTAACTGTCCTGTAACTGTCCTGTCACTGTCCTGTCACTGTCCTGTCACTGTCCTGTAAGTGTCCTGTCACTGTCCTGTTACTGTCCTGTCACTGTCCTGTCACTGTCCTGTCACTGTCCTGTCACTGTCCTGTCACTGTCCTGTTACATTGACTGTTAACAAGTCATTTATCCGCCATCTAGTTAAATACGTGTACGTTGTTTCAAGGCAGGAATGTCTACAATTGATACTCTCGAACTAAGATAAACGTTGCACACGGCTGTTTAAAGAGTATTACACTAAACTGGGTAGACTTATTGTTGCAGGCAAATGACGTCATGTGCGTAACATATTACTACCAGAAAAATTAGAGTTTTAATTGAAAGATACAAAGAATACAACATATTTCTTATGGAACATTTGCATTTCAAGTTAGCTACGTGCAATATCCAACTTGTGATATTAGTTTTGTTGAAACATAATAAAGCCTTATGTTAATGTATCTAACATGTCAAAGATTACGATACATTATTCTGTAAATTGTGTTACTAGAATGGCACAATAGTTAAGCATCATGCATGAATGATGTATTGTTCATTGGCTAGAACTGCAGTAAACAAAACTCGACGTATTGCGGTTGTTACCGTTAAAATGCATCCACTTTGTTGTTAATTGCAAAAGCTCATGTGATACAATCTCGTTGATATATTTGATTACCTGTGACAGGCTGCCTGCGTAATATCTACCTGCGTGAACATGATCACTATAGGTGAGATCAGAGAGGTCATGGCCACCGTTGAAATCTGGACTTGTTTCATTTTTTGTTTATAGACGAAATTCTACACATCATTAATGTACACAACGAATTTGTACATATGTACACAATGAGTCTGATGTACATTCTACTGGTCTAAAAAAGTGGCCAGGACTTTCTAAACTTTGACGACCAAATATGAACCAAAATAATGAATTAAAAATCAACCGTTTTAGTCTACTTTGATTAAGAAATCCGTTAGTGTTCAATATTAAAACAGAAGTCATCATTTTTCCAATCAATATTGATTTTAACGATTAGAATAGATAATTATGATAATAATTATTGATCTGCTGCTTTACATATAATGAGTTTCGACTGCGAGTCGATAGAAAGACCTGATGTTCTTAAGAGGAAATTGAATTGGAATTATGTTTGGGGAATTAGGAAAAGTTTGATCATAGGCTGGGAGAAAGGCGGTAGGCGTGAGATCGATTATTCTATGTATAAAAGGAAATTGATTTGAGTATCTGTTGGCCCCACAACTGATTTGTTTCCAATTCTGGGAATTATTAATGATTTTCTTCTGACGAGGTCAAAACTCAAAAGCTTAATTTTTAAGGCAGCACAGAGAAACAAACAGGAATAGAATATTGGTCTTTAGAGCAAGGAGGACTGGTTGACAGACCGATATATTAATAGAAAGACACTGAAATATAGATAGAGCTAGATGATAGAGATAGATAGAGATAGATAGAGATAGAAATAGATAGAGAAAGATAGAGATAGATAGAGAAAGATAGAGATAGATAGAGATAAAGATAGAGATAGAGACAGACAGGCATGCAAACAGATAAACAGAGAGATTGTTAGACAGATTGATAGATGATTAATTGATAGATTAATATATGATAGATAGTTTGATAAAGTAGGTTAAACCAGTTAAACTGATAATCTTCACCAAAAAACGTGCCGGAGATATTTTAACGACACTAATAAAGTCTTCTTCTTCTTCCTTTGGCTCTACAGCCCATTTAGGGCCCTGGCCTGCCATACTACACTTCTCCACTTTTCCCGATCCAGGGTCTTCTTCCTCCACTCTCTCACTCCTATGGCTTTAAGGTCTTTCTCCACTTCCTCCAACCATCTGCTTCTTGGCTTGCCTTTAGGCCTTTTCTCATTAGGTGTTGTCTTATAAATCGTTTTTGGACCTCTGTTGTTTTCCATTCTTTCTATGTGCCCTACCCACCTTAATCTATTCATTTTAATTTCAGCTGTTATATTTGGTTCTTCGTACAGTTCGTACAGCTCTGAATTGGTTCTACTTCTCCACTCGTTATTGTCCTTTACTGGCCCATATATTTTCCTAAATATTTTCCTTTCCCAAGTGTTTAGCATATTTTCTGCTTGTTTGCTGATGGTCCATGTTTCGCTACCATATGTTACTGCTGGCCGGATCATTGTCTTGTATATGGTTTTTTTAATTTTTCTGGAGATCTGTCTGTTTTTCAGTATTTTATGCAGTGTATAATATATTCTGTTCCCTACTTCTATTCTGTTTTTTATCTCTATCATTATATCGTTTTTCTCACTTATGGTTGATCTCAGGTATTTAAAGTTTTCTACTCCTTCAAATGCTCTATCACTGATTTTGAAAAATTTTTCTCTTCCTTCTTTTTCATTTCTTTGTAACAGCATATATTAAGTCTTTGTTTCGTTTACTGTTAAACCTGCTTTCTGAGCTGCTGTTTCTAATTCTATGTATGCTTTTGCTATATCCTTGCTTTGCTTTCCTATTAATGTTATGTCATCAGCATATGCAAGGTATTGGATGGGTTCTGTAAATATTGTTCCTGTTTTCATAGACTTGGTTTTTTCACTTCTGAGGTAGTGTGTTATAGTTCCTCGCTCATCCAACTGTACGTTTCTTATGACTTTTTCTAGGGTTAAGTTGAAAAGTATGCACGAAAGGGAGTCTCCTTGTCTAAGTCCTTGGTTTACTTTAAATTCTCTTGAGCTTTCCCCTTGGATTTTCACTTTGCTTCTTGAGTTGTTTAATGTCATACGTACTAGTCTAATGAGCTTGTTGGGGATACACAACTCCTGCAATGTTTTGTAAAGATAATTTCTATTGATGCTGTCATATGCCATCTTGAAATCTATGTACAGCTGATGTAGGTTTATATTATGCTCATAACATTTTTCTAGAGTGTTTCGAAGGGAAAAGATGTGGTCTGTGGTTGCTCTGCTAGGCCTGAAACCACATTGATAGTCACCTAATACTGTTTCACTGAAATTCCCTATTCTGCAGGCTATTATTTTTGTTAGTATTTTATAAACAGTGTTGAGAAGTGAGATTCCTCTGTAGTTGTTGCAGTTAAGTTTCGAACCTTTCTTGTGTAGTGGAACTATTAAGGCTGTTTCCCATTCTGTTGGCATTATCTCTTCTTTCCATATTTTATTGACCATCCTGTGTATTTCTAAGTGTAGTGTGCGTCCTCCATATTTGAGTAACTCAGCATTTATGTTATCTTCTCCTGGTGCTTTATTGTTTTTGGTCTTTTTAATAATATTATTTATTTCTTCTATGGTTGGTTCTTCTATTTCTGCCCCATTGTCCTCTGCAATGTTTGGTACATCATTTTCGCTGTCAGTTTTAATGTTCAGCATTTCTTCAAAATATTCCGCCCACCTTTCTAGAACCATTTCATTTTCTATAAGCAGGTCGCCTGATTTGTTAAGACACATGTGAGATCTTGCTTGGAAGCCGTTACTTTCCTCTTTGACGGCCATGTACATTTTTCTTGTTTCTTTTTCTTTTGAGTATTCCTCTAGTTTTACTAGTTTTCCCTTTTCCCATTCACGTTTTTTCTTTCTGCATATTTTAGTGGCCTTCCTTCTAGCCTCAGTGTATGCGTGAGTTGACTTTCTTGTTGCTTTTTGTAGCATTACCATCCTCAATTTGTTTCGTTCTTCCACTTCTTTTTTGCATTCATCGTCATACCATTCAGCTCTTTTCTTCTTTTGCTTGTACCCTATGACACTTTCCGCTGTGTTTTTTATGGTTTGTTTAATCGTTTCCCAGTGGCTATTTAGATTTTCAGTATTATCTATATCTAGTGTTTCAAGTTTGCTTTTAATTTCTTGTGCATATTTTTCTTTTGTTTGTGGCTCTTTTATTAGTTTTTCACAGTCAAATTGGTTTGTTATCTTTGCTTTTGTGTTGTGAAAGATACTTATATTTTGTCTATACTTTATTTTGACTAACATGTGGTCTGTGTCGGCACCTGCTCCTCTGAAGCTTCTGACATCTTGAATATCTGAACCATGTCGCCTGTCTATTAGCACATGATCTATTTGATTTCTTGTCACCCCATCTGGTGACCTCCATGTTTCTTTGTGTATTCTTTTGTGTGGAAACTTAGTGCTACTAATGGTCATGCCTTTGCCAGATGCAAAATCAATCAGACGCGTTCCATTATCGTTGCTTTCTTCATGTAGACTGTAGCTTCCAATTGTCGGTCTGTATACTGTTTCTTTGCCAATCTTAGCGTTGAAGTCTCCTAACACTAATTTGATATCATGTCTAGGTGCTTCTTCATATAACCTTTCTAGGGCATCATAAAATTCCTCTTTGGTATTCCCTTCTGAATCTTCAGTGGGTGCATGGGCACATATTAGGGTCATATTGAACATTTTGCCACGAATCCTGAGGCTGCACAATCTTTCATTGGTTGGTTTAAAGCCAATTATTTGATTGAGGATGTTTTTCCTGACGGCAAAACCTGTTCCTAATGTATTTGTGGTGTTTCCACTATAAAAGATGGTATACTCTGTTGTTTTTAGTATGTCTGAATTTTTCCATCTGATTTCTTGGAGTGCTGCTATTTTTATTTTGTATTTTCTAAGCTGTTCAGTGAGGCGGGTTAGGGCTCCTGCTCTGTATATGCTTAACACGTTCCAAGTCGCTAGCCAGTAATCATGTCCGTGATCATGCGAAGGTCGGTTTCCATTTGAATCAGTCCGGTTTTTGAATTGTTGATTGGCTTTCGTAACTAGTGTTTTTTTTACATGACTGGGTAGTCAGCCCTGTGCACAACCACTAGGGTGTTGCCCTTCACAGCCTTGTGGGTAGCTGCCTTTGTTTAAGGTTAGGTCCCTTAGCCTTTGTGGATCCCTCCACTAACTACAAGGCAGTAGTTGCCTGCTTTGGTCCGCCCCGAGAATTGTATTTCATCGGCACTCACCATATCTGGCGAGCTTTTCCCTATCCGCCACCTGGGGAGGCGCCTGATGGAAGTTCGGCCTCTCCACACGAGACTAATAAAGTCACTCAGTTAAAATAATAATATCGTGTGATATAAGTTTCCGTTAAAAATAAAGTCAATGTGCAATTGATATGTAACATGTGTGTTAAGACAGAGGCGAGTCATGTTTTTTGTCATTGTACCTTAGCAACACCAGACAAACTGGCATGTCCTAAAAATTCTGTTTTTGAACTAAATCCCCTTGTGTGGATAGGCCTTTTAAAAAAGTATTAAGAGCCAAATCAATAATTTGGCCAAAGCTTCCTATTATACGTAAGAGAGATACAAAAAAAAATATTTTTTGGCTTCTCACCAGAATAATTGAGTACAACAAAAACATATCTGGCCACTAATGCCTAGCCAGACTTTGTGCTGTGGATATCGTCTTACGGCTTGTTTGACTGGATTCTGGTCTTGGGCTGCTTTTAGTTTATAGAACTTGCTTTTACAGCGATCCTAGATATAAGTGCTTATTGATATGTTAGAATTGAAGTCTTGGTTTATGGGTAATTATTACGAGGGTTAAAAGTCATTAGTAATAGGAACATGAGAGATATGGTGTTTATTTAACTTAATAATTCATATTAATGGCAAGAGGCGTAGCGAGGGCAGGGCCGTTTTAAGGTCATCGTAGGCCCTAGGCACTTTCAAAGTCGTAGGCCCTCCCCGATGTCATTTTTAAAAATTTTTCAAGAATGCACTTGTTTTCACTTTATGTTCTGGCTTTCGTAGGCCCTTGAAAAGTCCGTAGGCCCTAGGCACAGTGACTACTGTGCCTATAGGATAAAGCGGCCCTGAGCGAAGGGGGGCATCATGCCTCAGGCGCTACTCATAAAGGGGCGCCAAAGGGTATATTTTACATATAATATTACATGGTTTTCGAATGGGGGGGCGCTAAAAAGGTATTAAAAAGGTATTGTGCCCCGGGCGCGAGTTAAGCTCGCTACGGCACTGCTAATGGCACACATTATTGTGGCTTTGGTATAAAAAGTAATGTGTGATAGAATAAAAAGTAATGTGTGATAGAATACTGCAGCAAAATCTTTAACCTTGTGTCTATTATCATGTAACAATCGGAGCAGGGGAAAAAAACAGCGATTATTTCTGCTACAATTACATCTGGTTAAACACTGCCTTCATTACGCTACATTTACATCAGGTTAAACTCTACTTTCGTTAATACTAAATTTAGATATGGTTAAACACTGCCTACACTTACATCTGGTTAAACACTGTTTCCGTTACTGCTACACTTACATCTGGTTAAACACTGCTTCCGTTTATTCTAAATTTAGATAATCAAAATCCAGTACAATTATATCTTGAACTTTAATTGTATGACATTTCTTCCAGTCGTTATTCTTAAAATTGCCTTCCTTAATAATTTGTTTCAATATTAATGTACATATCTTTCTATATATAAATGTCAATGTATGTTTGTATTGATGTATGTATGTATATATGTATGTATGCATGGATGGATGGATGTATTGATGTATGGATGTATTTATTGATGTATAGATGTATTTATATCTATGACACACACACATTGCTATTATTTCTTGAATAAACCTTAAAATAGACCACTTGTCCCTAACTTAGGTAAGTATCTCATAATTAGATGTGATTTACTAAGACTCAATTATCGATCGAACGATTCTTGTCCTATTTAAATATCGATACATTTATTTTGTTGGTGAATTAGTCGATTGAGTTCTCTGCTAACCGATTCTGAGAATCGACTCACGGATTTAAGATGGACGAGGGTTTGGGTGTGGTGTCATTTTGGTAACGGTGAGGTGGGAGTCGGTGGGTGGGTCGGAATTGAGTCGACAGTTACAATTAGACAGTACTTAATGTAATAGACTGGACTTCAGATTTAAGGCAGTATAATACTGGCTACACGATTAACACAATAACAGAGACACACATAGTCTCATTATGTGTACTTTTTTATAAGCGACGGTTTTGATTTTTTAACGAAGAGACAAAAAAGAATTATTGTTGTAAATTTAAGAAACTAATTACTTCTTAGTAGTGGGGGGGGGGGGGGAGAATAAATTAAGATGTCGTCACGAAAAGGGGTTCAAAAATAGGGATATCTATTTTTAGTGTTATAAAAAAAAACGTAAAGTTCTCTTAGGCCTAACAGGCCATGAAGTGTAGAATTCATTTCTAAAACCTAGGCATGCTAAGGGATTGCGTGGTTAGCACAACGCCCAGCCGCCTTTACTCCCTCCAGCCCAAACCAGGTACATATTTAAAGGTGGGTGGATTTGTGGGAATTTCACCTGGAAAAAAAATTCCTTGGTTCTCGCCTAGGATCGAACCCTGGACTCTCAGGTCGACAGTCGAGAATCTACACCACTCGACCACCCGTCCCACTTTAGTGTTATACAGCTATGTAATTAATTAGGTCATAGAAATATTTGTATCAATTTTAATTATTAAAAAAATTATATCTTGGCTGGCTACAGCATGTCGGATTAAATTTGTCTGATATAAAGCAGTCGATAAAACCAATAATCTATCGATCTGTAGGTCTTGATGGGATAAAAAAAGTAAAACGTGACGATTGATCTGATGATTATCTACACGAGTGATGCTAAAATACTGGCCCGCGGGCCAAATTAGGCCCTTCATGATAATTTTTTGGCCCCCCACAAGTTTAAAAAAAAATAACATCTCATTATATACATACATATATAAAAATTATACTTTTGGCCCTCCAAATGTTTTTGGCAGACAATAATGGCCCACAGAAAAAAAAGGTCTAGCATCACTGGTCTACACACTGTTGGAATATTCCCGCCACCCGGCTAATTAACTCTACTAGACCCCCCTCCTTCCCTCCCCCCCCCCCACAATGATCTGGGTAGAATCATCAGATATTTTACAAAACGTCACTTAACACATTGACTTCCCGAGCAATGCCGGGTATACTCGTTTTAAGCATACAAAGTAAAGTACATCAAATCGTATTCCAAAGTTAAAAAGTTAAGTTTCTTTGAGCAACAACTCCTACACAAATGCAGTAAAGCTGGCATAGGTCCTCTTCTCTTCTCTATCTCTCTCTCACTTTCTCTCATTCTCTCTCTCTCTCTCTTTCTATATATATATATATATATATATATATATATATATCATAATACCAAATTAGACGAATGGAAATATTCTTCACTAGAAAGGCCCGTGCCATTAAACAACAGGCTAGAATTCTTCTAGATTCGATCCATATCGCCATGTCCGGTCAAGAACCTAGCCTATATATTTATACGACCAGTTGTTCCCCCCCCCCCTCAAATCCTCTATCTCTATTTCTGACCCATCCCTCCCCCCAATCTCCCCTACCCCCACCCCCAACGCACACACACCCCTCCCTCTCTCCCAACTCATCTATTGCTTATATGTGTTCTAACTTTCGGAGGACTTTCGATTTTTTTGTTCTACCCCCCCCCCTCCCGCAGCGTGCTCTCCTGGCGGTTGGACTGGAAACAAGGGATGGAATGAATGAGAGACACAGAACTTCAAACGTAATTTGTGATGTCAATGAATCTATTTTTTCTTCTTCTTCTTTCTGTTTATTTGTTCTGATAATTAGTTCTTTAAAACGTGTGTTGTAGATGGGACCAATCAATCACACTAAGTAGTGAACTAATCGAATTCTGTGAGTTGTATTGTACGGTGAATTATTCAGTGTATTAATTCAACATTTAAGGGGATGTAACTCTTCATAAAGATGGCGACTGCAAGTAAGGCCTGTATGGTGTTGTGCTATATAGTAAAATGTCGGCGGCTGTCGTTAGTTAATTCATGATTCACGGGGATGTTTGATGGGTCAGGCCACCATTGAGACAAGTGGCTATCGGCTATGTGGTATCGTAATCGAGAAAGATATTTGGTGAAAAAGACCTGTTTATAAATCTTTGCTTTCGATTACTTTCAAGTCTAAAACTATAAGTACTTTAGTGTATTCGTGTTAGCGATTAAATAGATAGATGATAGATAGGTAGATAGATAGATATAGATAGATAGATATAGATAGTTAGATATAGATAGTTAGATATAGATAGATAGATAGATAGATAGATAGATAGATAGATAGATAGATAGATAGATAGATAGATTAGATTAGATTAGATTAGATTAGATTAGATTAGATTAGATTAGATTAGATTAGATTAGATTAGATTAGATTAGATTAGATTAGATTAGATTAGATTAGATTAGATTAGATTAAGATTAGATTTAGATTAGATTTAGATTAGATTAGATTAGATTAGATTAGATTAGATTAGATTAGATAGATAGATAGATATAGAATCATGACAGACATGTTGTTTTTCTAGATTGTACGCAAACTGTAAGATGAAATACTGTAAGACCTTGATACATCTCAGATAGTTCTAATACAAAGTTGAAAGATTTAAAATTTAAACTAGTACTTTAATTTATTACTAAATTATTTTAACGATTCCCAATGAGTCGAGTCCCTAAATATTTGTTTTAAAATCTACTTTTTCAAAACTGTGCCTACGTCTTTAAGGGCATTACTCAAGTAATGTGGGTCTGGTTTAGGGTTAGGGTATTAAATTGCAGAATTCATTGTCAAAAGTTTTGTTCCAGGCTTTTTTACCTTTGTGTTCTTATCCATTTCTTCGCAATACTTTAACAATTTGTTCCATCGTTCGCTCTCGTATTTCAATGCGCCTTCTCTATGACATTTTTTTTTACACTTCCTGGTCGTTCATTTCATTGTTTAATGTTTCTTGTCTTTGTATATCTCCTTTCTGTTGCGTCACAAATGACCACCACACTAAATGTCAGACAGACAGACAGACAGAAGACAGACAGACAATAGATAGATCTATGAATACAAAATGCGAACATACTTTCACATATATACAACGAAGAATGTTAACATAGATTCATACATCTGGTTATAAATACTGGACACATATTAGCATTGAAAGAGAAGTTACTCAAACTGAGCGTTACGAGCCAGTTGATTGTCAAAAGTTTTATCATTTAACTTGGACAAATTCTTAATTTTAGATTTTCAATTTTTTGAACCATTTTCTTTCCTTACGCGTCGGTCAATAAAACGAGTGAGTCGATAATACGAACGGGTGTTCAAATAATAGAGAATATCAACACTATGAGAAATACGGTATCAGTACATTAACATTTAGATGCAATCAGGGCCGGATTTACAATTTTAGGGGCCCTAGGTTAACAAAATTTGAGGCCCCATTTCGAAAAATAAAAAATATTGCTAAGTTGTTTTTTTTTAATCTGTCTATACTACTCAACATTTTGGGGCCCCTTATTAAGCGGGGCCCCATAGTCCACGGCATCTTCGGCCTATCTATAAATTCGGCCCTTTGTAAATATATATAAAGATACTCTCGTGGAAAGTTCTCGGCATTTCTCTCTTTGTCAGCGTGATCTCGTCTGTAAGTGGTAAGTCGCTACGTTACGGTCAGTCCATTCCGTTCATGTTGGCAATGTTAACAAAAGTATGCATAACAATTGCATCCCTACGTTCTGGTTAATGCTGTAATGATGTGTCTGTAGGTCTTCATGTTGGGAGCTTACAGCAACCAACTCCGTCTGAACAAGACAGTAGACAGTTGTTTAGCTTAGTCCCCCCCTCCTTGGTTTAATGTGTTGCTATGGCAATTTGCATGTGTGTATGTATATGTGCGTTTGTGTCTGTATGTGTGTGTCTGTGTGTGCATTTGTGTGTATTGTATGTGCATTTGTGTGTGTGTGAAGGGTGGGGGTGGTTGTTTATGACCGAGGTGAGTACACTATCGATCCACTCCTCTTTGATTATCGATTCCATCTGCTCGCCTACATTTACTGATTCCATTGTGCAGTCACTGTACATACAATGGTCTCCTACTGTGTAGATGTTTGTGCAGGGGAGATAAGTCAAGCATTTAACATTCGTTATTATGAGTTCGTTGTCAAGGAGGGGGAGGGGGGGAGAGAGAGAGAAGGTTTGGGGGGAGGGGGGAACCTGCTAGCGTGACGTAGATTTAGTGGTTAATTATGTCCCTTTGATTGTCGCTGGGGAATTTCCCCCTACAAAGGTTGTCATTAATACATTACCATTTTTTTTAATCACACATACATGTACAAATATTATTATCTTTCGCTTATAATTTTCAGTAAAAAAACAACAACATGGAGATTAGTTTAAGGCAGAGCGTATAACATCCAGTTTAAAGTTTTTATGGTTCGAATCCCTATGAGCGAGAAAGTTTTTTACTGAAATTTTTTTACTCGCATTTCGAAAGGGGGGGGGGTGTTTTTAAAAATTGTCTGGGGACGGGTAGAGTTAGGTGGGCGTTGCACCCTAACCCTTTACTAACTAAATACCACCGTTAGCACTTACCAAAGTCTGTCTAACTAAATACCACCGTTAGCACTTACCAAAGTCTGTCTAACTAAATACCACCGTTAGCACTTACCAAAGTCTGTCTATTTAAATACCACTCTTAGTTTCATTATTTGACAGTACCGATGATTGTGCACCACGCGTATATTCAAACCCTGTGCTGATTGAATCTTATCACGGATCAAGTATTACGATTTATCAAATCTGACGATTTATCGAATCTTACCATCGATCGAATCTGGCGATTGATCAAAGCTTACGATTGAGAGTTCTACTACTGAATGTTCGTAACGCGCGATCGCTGAATCTGGGTCATTGTCAATACAGGTAGCCGGGCTACAGCTTAAGTCAATACAGATAGCCGGGCTACAGCTTAAGTCAATACAGATAGCCGGGCTACAGCTTAAGTCAATACAGCTAATGCACTTTGAGGAGTAACGATTGGACTCTCAAAAACACTTTCAGATCTTCCAGATATATATCGATGAGATGATATTCTAATCTGTACATGTTAACATGTGTAAATATTGTTCATTCTTTGGAAAAGCTGATTCTGATTTAAGTCTATTAAGAAAATGTTAGATTCGATTTCTCTAGTAATGATACATGTTATATTTATTTGTACTATCTAAGATGTTATTTTAGTCCATTTTAATAAAACGCTTTTCGTGCATATTTTGTTTAAATTGCATTTTTTTTTGTAAATTATTACGATATAAAAACCTTATCTTAACAATGTCTTGAATTATAATTGTACTTGTCAATTATAGCAAGGTTTATTTATCAAATTAACTTTATTATCATAGGATTTGTTCATTTTGCTTTATAAAATGATTATCAGCGTGCCAATGTCCCGTAAGGATGAGATATTTGACTTCTTATCAATCACTAATGGGACAGTTTTTATGATGTCCTCTTTAAACCCCCACCATAGCCGATAGTGCAATGGCCCTGAAGACACCACGGGGTATATAGCGCTAGGAGACATTAACCATGACCCGAAATATCCATTAATCACCGGAGTTCGAACCCGGGACCCTCAGGTCGACAATCTAGCGATTTGTCCTACGACCATTAGAATCTATGATTTCTAGCTTTAATCTTTGAACTGTAAGACCAACAATTCTGAACTTGTCTACATCCTTCCAAACATCAACCATAAAAATAATGAAATGACTGCACTGGAAATTACACAGCTAGGTTTCAACCTATATTGTAATCGTGTTCATTTATTTCATTGAGTATCGGATGAAGAAAATATCGATACCCGCTGTTTATAAAAAATAACACACTAGGGAAACGTTATTCTATTCTGAAATGAAACCTGTCATATTCATACAGCCATTTGATCAAGAATCGTTTTATTGATTTCCCAGAAGGTTTTAATTTTCTATAAAGGGGAATAAAATATTTCATCATGTGGAGATAAAATAAAATGTCTTGGAAACTCGGTTATAGGGGTGGGCAAGGGAGCGAGAGAGAGAGAGAGAGAGAGAGAGAGAGAGAGAGAGAGAGAGAGAGAGCAAACATTTAAATAGTGTTGTCAATAATTACTAATAACTTAATTATGCAAAAGGAAAACATTTTCAATGAATCCAGTCTATTGAATGCTAGAATGTTCATCTGTGATATTATCCGACAAATATTATCTATTTACATTCATATACCTCCCTATGTAGATTCTGTCTGTTTAATATCATACAGCGAAACAATAATGTCTATCTTATTTAACACATTTCAGTAGTATATGTGTGCCAGATTGTGTTTGTCTTTTTCTCTGTGTATTTGTGTCTGTCTGTCCTTGTTTGTCATGCACGTGTAACTATGTCAGTCAGGTGCATGTGTGTCTGTGCATGTGTCTGTCTGGTGCGAGTCTGTCTGTGCGTGTGTCTGTATTTTTTGTGTGTCGGTCTGTGTATGTGCGTGTGTGTCATCGTGTATGTTTGTACGAATGTGTGTGAGAGTGCCAGTTATGTCTGCGTTTACCCAAGTCAGCCTCACATTGTGTTTGTATGAGTGATGCATGATTGTTTGTATGAGTGTTTGTATGAGTGTTGGTATGGGTGTTTGTGTGAGTGTTTGTATGTGTGTTTGTGTGAGTTTTGTGTTAATGTGTTAATGTGTAAGTTAGTTTTTTTCTCTGTCCAGAGTCTAAAATTTCTTCAATCTGCTTAGCTTGTTGTTTAGCTTTTTTTGCTTCTCTCCCTTTCACGTGTCTTCCCTTCATTTCCAATTTGCGTCTCGTTTTGTTTTCTGGTTATGTTGTTTTTGTTTTTAAATATCCGTCTGAAGGTCAGTTGGCCGGACATTGCGTGAATACACCAGGAGGACCTGTCCACATGTCATGTGACATGACTGGCATCAACATGTCAACAGAATCAGGCTGAGAAACTTTGTTTTTTTGTCTCTGTCGAGTGTGTTTGTATGTGTGTGTGAGTGTTTGTATCTGTGTCTGTGTGTATCACTGTTTGTATCTGTGTCTGTGAGTATCGCTGTTTGTATCTGCGTCTGTGAGTATCACTGTTTGTGTGTGTGAGTGTTTGTATCTGTGTCTGTGAGTATCAGTGTTTGTGTGTGTGAGTGTTTGTATCTGTGTCTGTGAGTATCAGTGTTTGTGTGTGTGAGTGTTTGCATCTGTGTCTGTGAGTATCGCTGTTTATATCTGTGTCTGTGAGTATCAGTGTTTGTGTGTGTGAGTGTTTGTATCTGTGTCTGTGAGTATCAGTGTTTGTGTGTGTGAGTGTTTGTATCTGTGTCTGTGAGTATCAGTGTTTGTGTGTGTGAGTGTTTGTATCTGTGTCTGTGAGTATCACTGTTTGTGTGTGTGAGTGTTTGTATCTGTGTCTGTGAGTATCAGTGTTTGTGTGTGTGAGTGTTTGTATCTGTGTCTGTGAGTATCGCTGTTTGTATCTGTGTCTGTGAGTATCAGTGTTTGTGTGTGTGAGTGTTTGTACCTGTGTCTGTGAGTATCGATGTTTGTGTGTGTGAGTGTTTGTATCTGTGTCTGTGAGTATCAGTGTTTGGGTGTGTGAGTGTTTATATCTGTGTGTGTGAGTATCGCTGTTTGTATCTGTGTCTGTGAGTATCAGTGTTTGTGTGTGTGATTGTTTGTATCTGTGTCTGTGAGTATCAGTGTTTGTGTGTGTGAGTGTTTGTATCTGTGTCTGTGAGTATCAGTGTTTGTTGTGTGAGTGTTTGTATCTGTGTCTGTGAGTATCAGTGTTTGTGTGTGTGAGTGTTTGTATCTGTGTCTGTGAGTATCGCTGTTTGTGTGTATACCCGTAATTGTGTGAATGAGCATTAATGTGTGTGTGTGTGTGTGTGTGTGTGTGTCTGTGTGCTGTGAGACGGTAAAACTGTCAGGTGAACCCAATCTCTGAATATCAAAACTCCAACAAGGTAACAAAGCATTTATGCTTTTGTTATGAACATTGTCTCTTTTATTTAGTCAACGTAAGCCAGCTCGTGTCTTTGTATACTATGAACACAAAAACTCAAATTAACTTACACATCTCTGTGTAATTCTCAAGCTAGGCCGCGTAGAAATATTAAAAGTTAAGTCATAAATGAAAAAGTCAATTCATGCAAGTAAAATTCCAAGTCATGCACTAAAAGTCAAGTGTACACATGTAAAAGTCAAGTCATACAGTGGGGAAAGGGGGGGGGGGTAAAAAGACAGGGATAAGTTAAAGTGTTTGGCACGCCCCCCGATGATCCTGCGTCCAATCTATGGTCAGTGAAACCGTCCAGAGGTGGCGAAAAGTACTTCCCCAAGTGTGGGAGCATGGAGGTGTTGAAGACCCACCTCTTTGGACGTTGCTTGAAAATTGATGTAGAAGGGGGGGGGGGGGAGACGGCGGGGCTTGAACCGTTTAATTTGTTCGGGTGTAATCAGGTCAACACCGTTACAGTGTACCGCCTGGGAGAGAGCTAGGTAAATAACTTATGACCATCACCATACCCTCCCCCACCCCGACACACACACATACACACACACACCACCACCTGAACATTGAATATGGATGACCAGTGTGCCAGTGTGACCTCTGGGGGCTGGGGGGGAGGGTGGGGATTCTGAAGTAATGTGAGAAGAGAGATGACCGGGCTTGCGCAACCCCTTCCCCCCCCCTCCTTTCCCTGTCCAACAACGGGTGGATGATCTAAGGACGGGTAAACGTGTTATGCTAATATCTTCTCTGGCAGGTTTTTTTTTTTTTCTGTTTCCCGAGATATGGACAATGCTATACTACAAGCTATAGCGTATAGCTGGCGATACACTGACGCTGTGATGTACAGCTGCACAGCTGGCTGTTGAATTATTGCTGCAGTGGTTCTTAGATCGGTTCTGTAGGGCAAACTTTCATCTCAATAAGTACGATTAGTACAATAAGTACAATTAGTACAATTAGTACAATAAGTACAATTAGTACAATTAGTACAATAACCTCAACTGTATACCTAATGACGCTGGCGTGATAAACATTTCAATGACACTAAGACAGCGATTTTCAACCGACAATATGCTTACCCCCCCCCCCCCCCCAAGCTGTACGGGATAGATTAAGCAAGGGCACGTAGCGACATATAATTTCCGTTTTAAAACAACCCGATAGTTTTAAAAGAAAGGTCGCCATTTAACCTCGTGACTCATCACCAAAAACAAGTATCGCATTAGAAAAGGTGACCCCACTCCATAACTGTGTACAGTTATTCCCGATCTTACAAGTAGGACCATTACTTAATTAACTCCCTAAGGGGGACAGTCTCGAACAAGCCAGAGAACCGCTACACTAAAAGATCAGATGGTACGAATGCTTATATGTATTAAAAATGGAATGGGAAAGTGGGTGGGGCAAATATTAATGGGTTAGTGGGTGGGGCTAATATTTATACATAAAACATCAGACTTGACCTGTATCGGCTTTTTTTTTAATCACTTGGCTAAACCATCGGATAGTCCAGTTCTTTATGTACTTTTCTTGTTTTAATTTAAAGCACCTCTACTAGCAACAGTGATTTAGGTACTATGTGACGTCACAGCTAGTGTTCTCAACGGCCTTAGCGCCAATTTTGAGCATAAAACACAGTTTTAGAACCACTGTGTATTTTATCTTTTTCTATTCACTTCCTGTTGACCGCTTCCTCCTCCATCTTAATTTCTGAACACTTTCAGTTCGCAGGCGATTACTCTTAATGAATGAGCCATGTTGATTATGTGCTTCAAGGTCAAACATTTTCCCCTCTCCCCAACCCCACCCCTGCTCTCCCTACCTCCCTCCCTCTCTCTCTCTCTCTCTCTCTCTCTCTCTCTCTCTCTCTGTTGACCGAGTTCGTTTGACACGTCAGTTTTTAAACAAAAAGGTAGCCGATTCCTCCATACAAGTATCGATTTCCTGATTGCGTGTAAATAGTAGTATCGAATATCCGTCACTCTGTTACGTCACACGCCACTTGTGTCGTTCTGAATGAAATACCGATCGTAAGCACAAAACACACGTAGTGAGAGAGAGAGAGAGAGAGAGAGAGAGAGAGAGAATGAGAGAGAGAGAGAGAGGGAGAGACCACATTAAGATGACATACAACATAAAAAGAATAGGTTCTCTAAGTGCCTGACACTCAATGCTTCCCAACTCTTTATTTGCGCGCGCTCCAAAATAAAGTGTAAGTGTGTTTACTTTTCAAGTGTAATGCATTCACTGCTTGCACTATTGTCCGTACATTCCCATTAAAGTTCACACGTCATTGAAGCTCAGCTAAAAACAGGCCCGTAGCGTGCGGGGGGCCAGGGGGCCCCCTGCGTTTTGTCTGACCTCCTCTGCTTGTTTGCTCTCCTTAGTAACATTTATTTCCTGCCCTTCCCCTTGCTATTGGCCTGGCCCCCTGCTGTAGAATGCCTGGCCCCCTGCTGTAGAATGCCTGGCCCCTGCTGTAGAATGCCTGGCCCCTGCTGTAGAATGCCTGGCCCCCTGCTGTAGAATGCCTGGCCCCCTGCTGTAGAATGCCTGGCCCCTGCTGTAGAATGCCTGGCCCCTGCTGTAGAATGCCTGGCCCCTGCTGTAGAATGCCGGCCCCTGCTGTATAATTTTCACGCTACTGGGCTGGCTAAAAATAACATCAACTTCATTGTGCAACATCGCTGCTCTGTTCATATTAATGAATGCAACTTTTAGATTTTTACACCGAAAATTCTTGAATACTCGCAGCTCTTGGTGTGAAACGACTGCGGGCCATCCCTCGCGCACACTCTTGGGTCAGTCAGGTCTTTATTTTTTTCGCCCCCTCCCCCCCCCCTCCCTATTGTCTTGTTTTCATTCAGAGAAACCCGCTGGTTGGCTTCTAATCCCTGACAGGCTGATGGCTAATCTTTACTGATCTGTCTGTAAGGAGCGAGATAATCCGCTGTCTCTCTATGTGAACAGGCTGTAGATATGTAAACAAACGACCAGAAAGATAGACAGATGAAATTAAGGACGGTATTTTGCAACGGACGAGTGGATATTATGAACTGATATTATTTTGGTTGATAATTGATTGCGATGGATGCTGCAAACATAGGTGGATAATTGGATGAGTGGATATTTGATTAAGTGGATATCTCCAGTGCTGGACGTTTGACTGATGAATTGACGGATAGGTAGATATTCGGATAAGAATGAAATTTGAACTGATGGAATAGTTGATGGATAATTGATATTTCAATTTGGTATGTATTTGTATTGATGGATATTTGTATTGTTGGATATTTGCGCACTTGGATAATGATAATGAACTGGCTATATATTTACTTCAATGTCAATGCTTACTTAAGGTAGGAAAATGCAGAAATAAATAATATGGAGCCACGTTCAGCGCTGGTCCAGCATCGTGCTAGAGAAGTGATTGAATTAAAAAGACAGAGTATCCCGAGTGCAGTAATGGTGGTGAGATAGATAATTCACACGCTGGCTGTTAAGGAAATGACGCAGTCGGTTTTAGATATGTGTATGTGACGTCATTGTGACGTGTACACAAACTGTGAGCATTGTGGTGGTCAAAAGAATAAAAGATGAACACTCTGACTTGGATTAAAGGTGCTGGTGCCCCCGTGTTACATATAGTTTTTCATGCTTCACCACTTATGGTTAGCTGACTATTGCGAGAGGGGCGGGGTGGGTGGGAGGAGGAGTGATTCATTTCCCAACACTGGAAGTATACAAATTAAATATACCATATTTTAACTTTTTTTTTTCACTAAAGATTCACTTTCTTTTTGAATCCCACACGCACTTACTTCGACACCCGATTGTGGGCGGCATTTTTTCTTACCCTAATTGATTTTATTTGACCCCCCCCCCCCCGAATGGGGCGGCATGCTCGGCTCGGTCGCCTCTACTGCTAGATACACCTCTGGGTGTGAATAGTAACTCCAGATCAACTCACAGATAAATAAAATAAGTCATTCAAACATAAATTACTCAGACATAGGTCACCCAGACATAAATTACTCAGACATAAGTTACTCAGACATAAGTTACACAGACATAAGTTACTCAGACATAAGTTACTCAGACATAAGTTACTCAGACATAAGTTACTCAGACATAAGTTACTCAGACATAAGTTACTCAGACATAAGTTACTCCGACATAAGTTACTCCGACATAAGTTACTCCGACATAAGTTACTCCGACATAAGTTACTCCGACATAAGTTACTCCGACATAAGTTACTCCGACATAAGTTACTCCGACATAAGTTACTCCGACATAAGTTACTCCGACATAAGTTACTGCGACATAAGTTACTCAGACATAAAGTACTCAGTCATAAGTTACTCAGACATAAGTTACTTAGACATAAATTAACTTAAGTTACTCAGACACAAGTTACTTAGACATAAATTAACTTAAGTTACTCAGACATAAGTTACTGAGACATAAATTAACTTAAGTTACTCAGACACAAGTTACTTAGACATAAATTAACTTAAGTTACTCAGACATAAGTTACTTAGACATAAATTAACTTAAGTTACTCAGACATAAGTTACTTAGACATATATTAACTTAAGTTACTCAGACATAAGTTACTTAGACATAAATTAACTTAAGTTACTCAGACATAAGTTACTTAGACATATATTAACTTAAGTAACTCAGACATAGAAGTTAGTAGCACCCAACAACTCATTCGGACATAACATACCAAAGTTGTTGTCAGACACATTATGTTTGTATGTATGTATGTGTGTGGGGGAGGTGAGATATTGCTAACAGACACAATTTCCGATCAGTATTAGATTTGATGATGATGTTATGTAATGACACTGACACATAAATTATATTACTTCAAATCATCGCTACAATTCATCCTCACCTGGTCTGGTCGTTCTATGTAATCTGTGAGCCCCCAAGCGGCCTGAGGGAAGGGACATGTTACAGTTTGTAACAGATATACACGGGGGTAGCGCGACTCTTTGTCAGGATGTGAGTGTGCTGTTATGTTTGTTACAATGACCGTAAGTAGTTTGTGTGTGTGTAAGTGTGTGTGTAAGTGTGTGTGTGTATGTGTATGTTTGTGTATGTGTGTTCTTTTTTCTGTTTGTATGTTTGTGATCAATAATGCGACCAGTTTGTGTGTGTTTATCAATGCTGCAAAGTGACCATGTTATTGTGTGTGTATCTGTTTTAATTTTGCTTTACATGTGAGTGTGTGTGATATTTGTGTGTGTGTGAACTGTGATGTAGGATGGCTTTGCATTCTGGTGTGACGTGTGTATGTGAGTTGTGATGTAGGGTGGCTTTGCATTCTGGTTTGACGTTCTGGACATCCCCCGTTTAAATTATAGCATGTCACGCAGTAGAATTAATTATTCAATGAGTGGACTTTGTGCACAGGTTCCTGATATAAGCCGTGAATAAAAAAAATAGCCCCCTCCCACACACGCACAAACAATCACAGACAGACACAGACACACACACACACAATCACAGACAGACACAGCCGTTCTAATGTTTTTGGAAGCCCTGGGCAAAAACGTATCTGGGGGGCCCTAAGTGAAAACTCAGTTAAGGCCGAAGCTTATAAAAACTGGGCTCCCGGAAATTCTTCAAAAGCGTTAACCATTCGCTCACTTCTAAACTGTCAACAAATAGAAAATTTGATTTTTTTATCAAAAAGATGAAAGTACCATCATTGATATCGCCAGATGACATTGGACCCCCCCCCTGACAATGTCCACTAGCGGAGAACCCGGGGCTCCTGTCCAGCGCTTAGATATTGCCCTTCTTTTGAAGGGCCCAGCTGTTAGCAAACTAGACGTGCCAGGCAGTGAAACACGGCCAAATTATATCCTTAAATACTTGTAAACAATGGACAGGATCGTTCATAAGATGAGCTCACGTACTTAGAAATAAACAACAGGCTAAACTTTACTTTTTTTTACGGTGTATGGGCTAAAACATGTGATATGGGGGGCCCCTCTGTTGGGCCCAACTGTAACCACTTAGCTTACCTACCCATTAGAACTTCTCTGCGCAGACATACACAATTACACATGTATCAAACGTTGTGGTATCGGATGAAGAGAATGTATTCAACATGTATGGGCAGTATCGATATATCATCAGGTTCATTTGTTGAGTGCGTTTCGGTTTAACACGTTTTCTTGTGTGCTATTAATAGAAGATTATAATTTTTGTAAAATTCAATGATGTAAGAAAATAATGTTTTTGTAGAGTAGAGACCCCTTTATAAGTGAGACTGTAAAAATAGGTCAAAGACAGCAATATATGAGACACTGGTGAACTGGTCATCATGACACAACTCATGTCTCTCTATAAACCGTCTCGCATGAGACTGTCGTTACAATAAAAATATAATGAAATATAATACTAGATATAAAATTAATAACAATATAGATACAATTGAGGTCTAGTTTTCAGTTGCGTCCTTGAATGAAATCTTTCTAAAGAACCATTAGTGCATTGTTGATGTTTATGAAAACCATTAGTTTTTTTTTTTTACAAAAGTCGTTCATCAAGAGAAGGAGAGATGAAACGAGAGCCGGGAGGAGAGACAGTGAGAGAGTCAGGAAGAGAGCGGGGAGGCATTTAAGAAATGTCAGAGACATCAGTCAAAATGAACACGTTTTTAACAATCGGGTGGCCGGGTTGGGTGGCTGGGTTGGGTGACGCTTCGGTAGCGAGACGGAACTTCATGCCGCAGCTCGAGTTTGCATGGTGTGGGTCGCGAGTTCGGCTCTTGGACAACGACCCCTCCCAGCGGGTACATAGGAATCTCATTCTTATTGGAACTTATGAAAACAAACATTTTGAAATAAAAGGGTCGCTGGAGGGGGGAGGGGCGTAATGTGTGCGCATCTCAAGGTTTGTTTTAGCGGTCAAGTGGTCAGCGAAATCAGTGAAGCGAAGGTCACCTGTTCGAAATCTGATTGACTCCAGTTAACGACTGCTGTTTTATAATCCTATCAGCGCGGGTCAGCGCCTTGGGCTAGCGTTGACCCTTCACAGTAGACTCAGTGACCGGGGAGGGCTGCTACAAGTGGACCATAAACAAACCGTCCGATTAATGGTTAGTTCAGATCAAGGGCTAAAATCCTCCAACTTGTGCGTCTTATATTTGACTTGAATCTCATTTTTCAACACATGAACGTCATCTTTTCATATCTCACATGTTTCAGTTGAACTCTTTTAAAAAAAATATTGAGTTTCTTAAGAATCTCAAATTTTAAATAAATCTCATCTTTAAAAAAAAATCATAACTTTCACAAATATATCATCTTTCGCTGAAATCTCATTTCTCATTTCAAACCTCATTTTTCACATTCATGTCATCTTTCTTAAAAAATATATTTTAATTTTTTAAATAAAATTCTTCATGAATATGCCATTTCTAACAAATATCTTTTACATAAATCTCAACTTTCACAATATATCTCACCTTTCATCCAAATCTCACCTTTCACACAAGTCTTATCTCTCACAAGAACCTTGTTGAATCGCGGACTGTTGCTCCGTTTTTGTGCCAGTGGCCAAGCTGGAGCAATGGTTTGTTTACTCTCAACTGTTATGTCGCTGCATCAGCCATCGCGTTTAGCCAAGTCAGCCATTTTTTTTACGCCAAGTTGGCTGTGAAATATGAGAATCCCTGGTCACCGGGCTACACAGCCGATCAATAATTCGTTCTAAAATGTGCCAGGCAGTATTTGTGTCTACAGAAACTACTCACGTTGGAAAAAAAAGATAAAAAAATAGTGCTCATGTTCATTCTGACAGATGGAGGGAAATTTCATCTATCATGTGTTGTACCAACAGATTAATGGATGTTCAAATTTGTTTGTTTTTTTACACACCAGACAAACAAATTTTACGGTATATTTTAATTTTAACCAAATCTGTGCAGTTGTCAACATTCTGTATTCTGTCGATAAGGGTGTAACTGTGTAATTATACTTGGTGAATTTACGAGCGAATAGACACTGACAAATGATTGATAATGTTTAATTCATGATTTGTTTGCATTTCATTTCTAGCTTTCACTGTTTAATAAGAATAATGTAGATTTGTGTTATCAAATCTTTTGGACTCCTAAAACAGTTTTATATGGAAATGTGTCAATTTTCTCAGATAAATTTGGCTTAAAAGATAAGATTATTTTTTTTTTCTGTTCTTATGTCCAACGTTTGAGAGACAGATATGTTCATAGATTATGGTGCAAGAGTAACGAAGGCACTTCGGTGGCGCTGACATGTGTTTTCACATATAGACGACCGCAAAATGACATAATTAATTGGGGTGAGAAGGATTTGAGCCCTTTACCTCTATAAACTCACTGAATATGTAAAAACAAATGTCTTAACATGGTAGAAATGGTTATAAACTACAGCTCAATGTCCTGTAGTCAGAGACATTAGATCCGCTGAATCGAGTCTGATGATGGGGTCACATTTAGATTGCAATTTTTTTTTATATTCTGAAGGTATGAGTGGCTGAACGGTGCAGGGTGCTTCACTGTGGACCCTGAGTGCCCCGGGGGTTCGATCCTCGGTGACAACCAATGGAGTCTTTATTTGGTGAAGTAAAGGTGTCCGAGAGTTGTGCTAGCCCCCACCCCACCCCACCCCCACACCTTGTACTGCCCTGATGGCCCTTGAGGGATAAGTGAACTTTTTTTTTCAATCTAATAACACAATAATGTGAAGATACTTAATGGGATTCAAGATTGCGCGAGCATGAAGGCAGATGGACATATAGTCGTATATACAATAGCTTTGCTTTATCCATGACTGAAGAATGCCAACTTTGTTAGACTATTTGTAGACATATCTCTCACATATTGAGCGTTTGTAGACTATCTGTAGACATATCTCTGACATATTGAACGTGTGTAGAATATTTGATTTTACCTTACCTATCGAGCATTTACCAAACGAATAGAAATCCAAAATCACACTCTCTGATATTGTACCGATCTTTTATTTATTATTAACCACCCCTCCTCCCCCCACCCCTCACTCCCTCTTTCTTTCTAGCCCGGGGGTGGACAGTTTCATCGCGGGCCAGCATGAGTTGTTAAATTTGACTGAATGACCGGACCAAGACCGGATTGTGTGTTTGTATGAATTAATTCAAGTTAAATGACCGGACCAAGACCGGATTGTGTGTTTGTATGAATTAATTCAAGTTAAATGACCGGACCAAGACCGGATTGTGTGTTTGTATGAATTAATTCAAGTTAAATGACCGGACCAAGACCGGATTGTGTGTTTGTATGAATTAATTCAAGTTAAATGACCAGACCAAGACTGGATTGGGTGTTTGTATGAATTAATTCAAGTTAAATGACCAGACCAAGACTGGATTGTGTGTTTGTATGAATTAATTCAAGTTAAATGACCGGACCAAGACCGGATTGTGTGTTTGTATGAACTAATTCAAGTTAAATGACCGGACCAAGACCGGATTGTGTGTTTGTATGAACTAATTCAAGTTAAATGACCGGACCAAGACCGGATTGGGTGTTTGTATGAACTAATTCAAGTTAAATGACCAGACCAAGACCGGATTGTGTGTTTGTATGAACTAATTCAAGTTAATTTTTATCGGATCAAACGAGCGGATGGAATATAGACAGGGGACCAAATCAAAGTGACCAATGGCCCCTACGTGGCACGTGGGTCTGATGTCGCCCTTGTCTACTCATTCTATTAAGTACCAGTAATTTAAATGACCATTTGCTATTACATATCTTCCTTCTCCAGTCCCATGTGTGCACACGCCTCCCTCACCCCCAGGGCCACACGAGGTGGGGATGTAATGTTCACTGGCCAGGACTTGAACCAGACATATGTGCAGTACAAGTTGGGATGACCACCATTGTGTCAGTTTTTTGAAAAAAAAAATATTTACCACTTTGGTCTCGAAAGGTCTTGATCGATTAGAAGTCAACTCGACTTAAAGTGGCTACCTGGTTATAGGCTGGACATTGAAGGCTGGACATTGAAGGCTGGACATTCTAGCAAAATATTTCCCTAAGAGGTCAATTCTACACTTCATCTGCCCCCCCCCTACTTTTTTACTGCACAAAACGAAAAAAAAAAAATTTGTTATTGTTATCCATTCGGAGAAACGGCCTCAATATGTTTCCAAGACTCACTTTCATACCATGTGTATAGGTACAGTATATAGGTAGAATATATAGGTAGACTATATAGGTAGACTATATAGGTAGACTATATAGGTAGACTATATAGGTAGACTATATAGGTAGAATATATAGGTAGAATATAGGTAGACTATATAGGTAGAATTTATAGGTAGAATATATAGGTAGAATATAGGTAGACTATATAGGTAGACTATATAGGTAGACTATATAGGTAGACTATATAGGTAGAATATATAGGTAGACTTTATAGGTAGACTATATAGGTAGAATATAGGTAGACTATATAGGTAGACTATATTGGTAGACTATATAGGTAGAGTACATAGGTGCGGTAGATAGGTTCAGTGTATAGGTGCATAATAATGTATAGTATGTAGGTACAGTATATAGGTACAGTATGTAGGCCAGCTATACGAAACTTGGGTGTGCTCTGTTGGAACTCGAAGTGCAGGCGCACACTGTAGAACAACTTTCTCGTCTGCATGCCAACTCTCTGACTTAATTATCCACTGTATCAGTCGATCCTTTTTTGCGTTGAATAGTGGGTCACGTGACCATAGAAAGCTTTTTATTAGTTTTGTTTTTTAAAGTGAGGGGGTGAGGGGTGAGGGAGGCGTGTGCACACATGGGACTGGAGAAGGAAGATATATAATAGCAAACGGTCATTTAAATTACTGGTACTTAATAGAATGAGTAGACAAGGGCGACATCAGACCCACGGGCCACGTAGGGGCCATTTGTCACTTTGATTTGGTCCCCTGTCTATATCCCGTCCGCTCGTTTAATCCGATAAAAATCAATTTTTGATAATAACTTACAATTGGTTTCAGGTTATCAGTTATGAATGAGTAAATTGTATAAAATTCCAATGGTCCCAAAAAAAAAAGTACTTGGAACCGTTGTACATTTGAAAAATAAACCACATGCTCTTGTCTGGACAAACAATACAGATGTGTTCTTGGTCAGCTAAAACATTTCTGTGGCTCTCAGGGTCCATCACATTGTATGGCTGGGGAGAGGGGGTGCGGATAGTACTGAGTCCAAAGGGAGACAAACAACATAGAAACAATACTCCTACCAACCGACACATTTCTTATCTCCCCATTTCTCGCACACCCTTTCCATGCCGACATTATCCCAACCCACACTTCCCCCTCCCCCCACCATCACACCCCTGCCCAGTGATGAAGAGTGTGTGTGTGGGGTGTAAGTGGGGTATGGGGAAAGGAGAGGTGTGTTTGGGGGGGGGCGGGGCGGGAAGAAATGAGAACCAACAAAGTCATAAAATATAACGCAAGCGGCTGAATCGATGCATTCGGTCATAAATCAGTTATTGGCCCTTGATTGTTGATATATCTCCCCCCCCCCGCACACACCCTGCCTCTCTCCCATCCCCTCCCCCTATCCCCACTGCCCAGCAGCAGACTCGTCGGTGGAGGAAGGTTCGGAGGTAGAGGGTTCACTTTAGGTTGGGTGGGGGGGGGAGAGAAGAATGGGACCTGCAGTTAACGTTATGTCGACAACCACACGCCCACCACCCTCCCCCTCTTTATTAACGCCTTTGCCAGCTAATTACAACCCCCACGGTGGAGAGGGAATATGTGTGTTTGTGTGTGTGTTGTGTGTGTTGGGGGGGGGGTCATGTTTTAGCCCACACTGGCTTTAGTTTACCATCGATCCATAATTTTATTCCCTTGACCAAAATAATGTGCTGCTGTTATTATTCTATTTGTATAATTTTCTTTTATTATTTTTTATGTCATCTTTCATTTCTAAACACTCGAAATTTCGTTTCTGTTGCTGCGGGTTTGTTTCCAAACATGCAACTCTTCTTTTAAAATTGGTATTTTATTTCCTGTCTACCAATTCTTGACATAGTAACCTAAGGTCCACTAAGTACAAATACTGGTTGCTATAAAGTTTAGGTTAAAGTTGGAGATGAATAAATCTGGAGAATATCTTGAAAATTGTCCGGTGTAGATGCATGATAAATATTTATGTCAAAGGTCCACAATAAAAGCCTGTATTAAAAACATATCAGAATGATATGAAATAAATATCTGTGAAATTGATAAACTAAATATCTATATGATAAACCCACGTGATATGATGCCAGACGATTAGTAACTCTCATTATATAGATTAAGAATGTACACAATTTGAATGTTTACTATAAACAGACTGCTGTAAACTGTTGTTGGTCTAAGGTCGATGTTTAGTTGGTTGACTTGGGAAAGGCATGAACCAAATGTAAAATTCCTTTCTGTTGATTGACATCAGATCTTAACATTTCTCATGTGCACGTATTTTTGAAAAGAAATTGTCTTGTAGTGCCTAATACTCTGATCAGTTCCGTCGCTATGGAGAAAGGGGGAGGGGAAACTGGGGGGAGGGGAACTGGGGTATGGGGAACTGGGGAGGGGGAACTGGGGGAAGGGGGAGTGCGAAAAGGGACTTCTCAAGGGTCCGGGGGCCTGGCTGGGGAAGGGGCAGTCGTTTCTCATAATCAGCTGAACAACTCCTGGCAGTTGGTAGAAGGGGGTGCCCAGAAGTAATGGGCCCAATGTTTACTGAAGGTGTAGGCCCTGCTGTGATATTAGCTTAAGTAAACTTCAGATAAGGAAAGAAGTGCTGGCATGTAAGAATGTTACAATAACCTTACAATTACTTTGTTCTAATAAATAAACACAATATTTCAGCATTTGCTTTGTCCATTCTCTGAAGAATTGAGTCTTAAATTAAATTGTTATTGCTGTCTGATTTCTTGAAACATTTTATGAAAGCAGGTTCAGTTTCTTTACCGCTGTTTTTCTTTTTTTTAAAACTCGCTTGTCGGAAACAACAAAAAATTGAGTTCAGCATGAAGCAAAACTGTAATTGTTTCGTTTTTTTTTTTATTATTTATTATCGTCTGAATTTCCGTTGTTTTTTTGTTTTTTTTAAATGGAACGATGACGTCATTAAAATATGTTGTGATCAATTTAACAAATTCAAGAAATTAAAAAAAAAATATATACGTAAACTGTCAGTGATGTCCATGTGTGTGTGTGGGGGGGGGGGGAGGGGAGAGAAATGGTTCAGACCTCCCCCTCCAACAACCCCCCCCTCCCCGTCTCCTCCTCATCCAAGCTTATTGTCAGCCCGGGGTGGGAGGGGGAGTGAAATGACCAACCCTTAAATAAACAATATGTAAATAATCGATTAACATCAGGCCATTGCTCTAAGACCATCACTTCACCCCCCCCCCCCAGTCAGGGGGACAGCCTTGCGAGCGTCTTGTTGGTGAACATTTTTTCAGAATTGGAAATGAATCAATATTTTATTGTTATTATTATTATTATTATTATGGCTCTTTTATTTGACATTTGCATCAATCAATAAGACGCTGTGAACTAAAGAAGATGAATTTCTTAGAAACTAGAGTCTCGGTAGTATAGAGCTAGACGAAATTCTCTTATTAAAACGAGAAAATGAATGTCTTTGACAATTGAATTTCAACTGCAGTGTAACATAGAAAGATGTGTAACATAGAAACATGTGTAACGTAAAGGCACAATCACAAGCAGAATACATCCCAATCACTGCGATTGAAGTTGATTTTTTTTTTACTTCTTATTTAAAATGGAGTCGGAAATGTTGTGGTGAATGCACCTAGTAAACAAATGTGCTCGGTGCACCTAGTATACAAATGTGTTCGGTGCACCAAGTATACAAATGTGCTCGGTGCACCAAGTATACAAATGTGCTCGGTGCACCAAGTATACAAATGTGCTCGGTGCACCTAGTATACAAATGTGCTCGGTGCACCAAGTATACAAATGTGCTCGGTGCACCAAGTATACAAATGTGCTCGGTGCACCTAGTATACAAATGTGCTCGGTGCACCAAGTATAAAAATGTGTTCGGTGCACCAAGTATACAAATGTGCTCGGTGCACCTAGTATACAAATGAAAATAATATATTAATAAATTTATTGTATATTTTTTTATTTATTTTGACAAATACCTTTGTTGTAAAAATCTGACTTGGTCCTACCATGATCCTGAAACGACCCTACTACAAATGTATAAACTTATCAACGTACCCTTCTTTATACACCGAATGTATTATACGTGTAGGAAAGGGCGGATCTAATGGGGGGTGCCTGGGGGCGTACACTTCGGAAGAGCTGGCAAAAATAAGTCTTAAGTTACACTATTAATTTTCCCCTGTTCTCTTTTTTTATAGGGGGGGGGCAACATTTTCTTTTACGCATTGAGCCCCAAGCAGCCTTAAAACGCCCCTGTGTGTAGGTTTGCACTAAAACTATAACAAATTGAAATGTTGTGTTCATTGCACTAAAACTGTAACAAATTGAAATGTTGTGTCCATTGCACTAAAACTATAACAAATTGAAATGTTGTGTCCATTGCACTAAAACTATAACAAATTGAAATGTGTCCATTGCACTAAAACTATAACAAGTTGAAATGTTGTGTCCATTGCACTAAAACTATAACAAATTGAAATGTTGTGTCCATTGCACTAAAACTATAACAAATTGAAATGTTGTGTCCATTGCACTAAAACTGCAACACATTGAAATGTTGTGTCCATTGCATAAAAACTATAACAAATTGAAATGTTCCGTCCATTTTAATAACACTGTATTACATATATAAATATCCCAAATCACAAAGACAATGTGGATTAGTTTAAACAAACGCAAACAGATATTCCCGACTGTTGTTATTAAATTTCATTTTTTTATGTCTGAAGATTTTTTTCTTTTACCCCATGAAAGCATTCTATTGATTGTCTGTCACTTCCGTTTTGGTTAAAAAAAAATCCTAAGAGACAAAGTCTAGAATTAGTTCAACTAGTCTGATACAAGGCTTCAAAAACTAGGTTTTTTTTTTTTCCACTTTAAATAAAAAAAGCCAAGTTTAGACTTAAAATCAATGGGTTTTCCTGAATGATGTTGTTTGAAATCAAGTGGTAATGCTTAATGAATGTCTGGGAATTCACAAATGAAGCCACACACACACACACACACTGATCTATTTATAGAGTGATGGTTGTTTACGTTTTAATCCGAGTCTAGATTTGATTTGTATCTAATTAGAGACGAAAATGTATTGCTTCACGGGTGAATAGCCCGATAGACAGACAAATATTACAGCTATATAGACAGTGAATTGATAGACTAACCGGAATGTAAGCAGACATACAGATAGAACAGCAGACAAATTAAAATTGTCGTTTATTTAAATTTATTTTACGCGTCTTCACAATTCGACCAGTTGACGGGGAGGGGGCGTGGGGAAGGGGGGGGAGGGGCAGGGACATCTATTTTCTGTATCACGGTCTATGCATTCTAAATGACTCTCTATTTTCTTTTTTCTTTTTTATCACAATTTGAATTAAGGAGTTGTTTTCTACTCGTGATGTTTTGATCACATTCGATATCTAATCGTCATCTGCTTGTCTGCCGCAAACTATTTCAACTGTCCCTTCACAGAGACAGAACGAATTACAGAATGGCAGGCATATGGTCAGATAGATAGCTAGATAACGATTATACAGACAGACGAATAGATAGATAGATAGATAGATAGATAGATAGATAGATAGATAGATAGATAGATAGATAGATAGATTGATAGATAGACAAACTGATGGATGGATGACCGATCAATATATAGATGATAGAAAGGTTATTTAGTAAATATCATGAATCTGTCTACCAAAACATCCACTTTTACATAGAATTCTACTGTCTGCTTCACTAGTCTCATAGTTTGAGTATCACCGTGACAGTATAGAGTGAATAGACAGATTAATATAGACCAGTTGTTCTCTAACTGTCTCGTTTCGCGACCCACAACGATAAAAGAAAGGCACCATGAATTATATACATTTCCCCCTTTACTTTGTACATACACCAACGTATAGTTCTGTAACATATACCAGCGTATAGTTCTGTAACATACACCAGCGTATAGTTCTGTAACATACACCAACGTATAGTTCTGTAACATATGAAAAAAATGGGAACGGTAAGCATGTCAGCCATCTTAAATTCGTCTGCTACCCACCGGTGGGACGTGAACCACATTTTATGAGAACCACGGGTACAGAGTTTATATATTTAGGCTGTTTGCGTCCACATAGATTCGGATAACATCTCTAATTCATTTTCTGATTACAGCTGCCAATAGACTGTCAATAGACTGTATATATGTTGTCGATAGACTGTCAATAGACTGTATATATGCTGCCAATAGACTGTCAATAGACTGTATATAAGCTGTGAATAGACTGTCAATAGACTATCTATATATTGTCAATAGACTGGGGAAAATTGTTCTCTGTTCATCCTTCAATTTATTGCTGAAATGTCCACGATACTAATCTTGTTGCTATGGTTACGTGTTCAGTTATACGTCATTTTGATGACGTTTTCGATTGGCCAGTTTAAATTACAAGTGAGTCCATGTGAAGTGGTTTGTGGTTTCGATGAAATAAAGAGCAGTCATAGTCGTCTGTCTGCCCTTCTAATTTACTCTGCTGTATAGTTGTCTGTCTGCCCTTCTAGTTTACTTCGCTGTATAGTTGTCTGTCTGCCCTTCTAGTTTACCTCGCTGTATAGTTGTCTGTCTGCCCTTCTAGTTTACTTCGCTGTATAGTTGTCTGTCTGCCCTTCTAGTTTACTCTGCTGTATAGTTGTCTGTCTGATCTTCTAGTTTACTCAGCTGTATAGTTGTCTGTCTGCTCTTCTAGTTAAGTCTGCTGTTTTCTTCTAAGCAATTATTTAAGAAACATAATTACTCTTATTGTGTCAAAGTCTAAAACTTTGTTGGAACTATCTAATATTTATAATTATATAGGATGGAAATCTATAGTTTTTTATAATTATACAGTAAGGTAATATCTAGTTTTTATAATTGTATGGGAAGGGAAATATCTAGTTTTTATAATCATATAGGAAGGAAATATCTAGTTCTTATAATTGTATAGGAAGGGAAATATCTAGTTTTTATAATTGTAAAGGTAGTAAATATCTAATTTGTATATAGGAAGTAAATACCGTGTATTTAAATATATTTCCGGTGAGTATTAATTAGTTGATATTGGCTTCGATTGATAGTTCCAAACACTATGTTTTAATTTGTGTGTCTAATGCAGTAGCAATTGGTTGGTAAATTTGTCGACAAAGTTGTTGATATATAGGTTGTAACTGACGTTTTGCACAAGATGTGTAGCGTGTTATTTTTCCATTTGTCTTAACACGCACAGCGCGTATTGACGCATCTGATGTGTTCTAAATCACTAAACATGTATATCAGCTCTTAAAGTGTCACAAGAATTCAGTAATAATACCGCAGTGAAGTTAAAATAACTGACCTAAATGTTTTGGCGGGTTGTTATTATTTGTTTTTCAAATATAGGTCAGACATGTTGTTGTTCTGTTTACCTCTAGGATGAAAAATTGACTCTGTGATGCTGGCAGCAAGAGAGTATTGAACCGTGGATTGAATAAAGTAATGACATTTCATGTTTACTTCAGTGTGGATCTAAGTGGATTTCAGCTGGATGACTATCCAATTAACAAAACGATTATGTCCCCTTCACCGGGGTAAAAGTAAATATAACATCATCAACAACTTCAAAGAAACAATAACCTCGTTTCATAACAATACCATGTTCAGCGATAATGACATATTTGAACGACAATAACAGCATCAACAACTTCAAAGAAACAATAACCTCGTTTCATAACAATACCATGTTCAGCGATAATGACATATTTGAACGACAATAACAATCTCGGCAATCAAATTCAAGGCTATGGTGGCTGTTTATATTCAAGGCACTGTTGTGTGTTTATTTTCTGTGTTTAACGAAGTGTGAAAACAAACAAGCTCATTTTGGATCAAAGTTATTTGTTTTTCTAAGTTTGGTCTGACGTGTGGTTTTGAAGATTTTTTTTTTTATCTATGGAAAACTGTATCGCACGCTGTGCATGGGGAGGGGGGAGAACAAACGTTTTTTTTGGGAGGGGTGGGTGTGTGAGGGGTGTGGAACTCTAAGGCTGTGTGAGGCTTGACATAACGTCTTGACAATAGATCGATAGCTCTCCCACCCCCCACGGTGTGTGGGTAGTGAGGGAAGGGTGAAATCTCCTATTCCTTCTCACCCCCCCCCTTGTTATCAAGCACACACATACGCACAAGCGTGGACGCTGCCTACCCCGTTGATACTAGCATGAAGTTCCCCCATTTTGTGAGAGAGGAGGGGATTTAACACATACACACACACACACACAATAAGAATACGAAGCACACATTACCCCGCCCCCCTCCCTTTCTCAATTCTGCTAGACGAAGGGGAGACAAAAAAAACATCTTATGGCGGGCCGCCAAGATTTGCAACAATACGGAACATGCGTTGATCCGATCTGGGATCCGTTCTCCACAGACCACGTGAGGGCGCTCGTGCGGAAGGAGGCGTCACCCACGTCGGACAGCAACATGAGCAAGAACAGCACCCCACTCACGCCACAGGAGTTTGAGCTCCTGTCGGATTCGAACCCGTTCAAGCAGGACATCGCGGAGAAGTACGGCCTAGCCTACCCGGGAATCACGACCAAGTCTCACAGCCACGACTTGCTCAGCAACAAGGCGAAGAGCCTGCTAGACTCTGACGATCTAGACCGCGTCAGGTACAGAAGGAAGAGTACCAATGACGCGGAGGAGAGTCGGCCGTCTACCCTGAGGGCGAGGAAACATTTCAGAGAGTCGTCTGCACGCGGCAGCGTCGTGGGACTCAATGAATTTCTGTTGAAGAACCAGCAGTCGATCGAAGAGAGTATACACAAACTGTGCGATTCCAACGTGGAGCTAAATCGGATTAAACGGGAAGAGTTCTTGCTCCGGAATCAAAAGTCTATTGAGGAAAGCATTCAGAGGCTTGAGAGCTTTGAACAGGAGAGATTATTATTCAAATCGTCAATTGAGAAAAAGGATAAAATTACTCGGGATATTATCAATAAAAAATCCGAGACTAAAGGTCATGATATAACAACTCTTCCAGAACCTAATAACAATATACAGAAATTAAAAGAACTCAAGCTAGATGACAATCTGATAAGTTTTGACGACAAGGCTATTTCGCTGCCGTCTGTCGAAAAACTATGCGAAAATTCGCAGGTTTCCGATGATGACGGAAGATCCGTTGCGTTGTGCATGACTAGACAGGAATCGGATGAGTTTGATTCCGCAACGATCGTGGATGTAATAGATGGGAATGTAAAGCAGAAAGACAGTTACGGGGTCATTGACCTGGACGATCACACTCGTAAACGCGAGCATGTGAAGTCATTCTCCGAGGCTCAGTCGTTCGGCTCCAAGGACGAGTCGCCGCTCGACTTTCCCCGATTACTGACCAGAAGTATCGATATTGGGGATTTGCCAAGGCTTTCCGGGGATAAATGTGTTCCGAAGTCTAATTCATCTGAGATCGATACCAACGATACTCAGCTGGAGAAGCTGCGGAGACTGAAGGAAGGATTACAGCAATTGTACCACAGCAGCAGCGTGGAGCCCGTCGCCCCGGAGTATGTGGCTGCGGGGGGCGTGCCGGATATTTCACCCGTGGCCCACCACATCGGCGGCGACCGACTCACTGAAAACGTCAGTCCGGCGATATCGGCGGAGAGTATCGATTTTCACTTCGGCTCGTCGCTGGACAGCTCGGGGGACAGTCCGAAATCTTACAGGAGTTTAACGTCAGCTTCCGATTTCGTGCCGTGCTCGAGCGAGGCGAATAAAGTCGTGCGCATTCAGGGAAGTTGTGACAGCGACGGTCAAGGGCGGAGCCCCTCGGTGCTTTCCTCTAGCGTTAAATCTTCCAGCGTCGTAACCTCTCTCGCCGTGGATAGCGACGATGCATTCTACATCAAGACTCTAGAAAATTATAACGCACAAGACCCTGATTCGGAAATGGCAGAACGTCTTGCAACTGATTCGCCTATCACACTAGACGACATTGAATCCAAGGAAACTTACAGTCCGTCAACAAGCCCGGAAGTAAAAGAGCCAGTTCGAGCTTCCGGTGAAAAATTCAGCTCTTCTTTCTACGCCGTCTTCAGCACGACGGTCTCATCTTTAGAAGACATCGCATGCAACAGTCAGGATCGTACATCGGGAAGAGAGGGCAGCCCAGACCCCAACATAGAAACCACGAAACATGAAATAATGATGGAAGGCGAGACTGTGGACATGAAATGGGAGGGAGGTTCTGAAGATTTCGGGGCTCTAGGTCAAGACGATTCAACGTTTCATCTAGACGAGACATCCGGGGACGACTCGGTGTTTGACGAGACCCGCTCGCAGCACTGCCAGGATGAGCTGATATCATTCGCGGACAGCATCCAGTCGTCGGACAGGGCCGACCACTCCCCGTGCATCTCCAAAGACATTATGTTCCAGACGAAGGTCTCCCTTTCCAGCGGCGACTCATCGAGGGGGAGCATTTCTCGCGAGTCGATGAAGGTCAACCTGTCTCAGGACAGCTCCACCCTGGAGCAGACCGAAGAGCTGCCTTCGACCACGTCGCCGTTTGAGGCCCTGCAGCAGCGAAAGTCTAATGACGTCACTGCGACCCTGGTCCCGCTGGCGGAGTGCAAATCCATCGACTCCATGCTCGTGAACATGTCCAACGACAGCCTGGCAACATCCGGCGCTGCGACTAAAGCGTCGGAAAATCTGGCCAAACGTCAAGAGAGGGTCAACAGGGGGTCACTGTCCATCGATTTGAGAAGACGGAACATGAAAGATCAGACCAGACGTCGGTCACTTCCGATGGTCATGCTGAAAAATTTAGGCAAGGCTCAGCCTCTGCTCTGGACGTCGCAGTCCGTGGACGCGAGCATAGATGTGGCCCAGAGGCGTCCGTCCCTCCCACTGAGCGATCCGATGACAAGGGAGATAACGACGTTCAAATCGTCGCAGACAAAACTTCAGCTTGAAGACCCATTCAAGAGTTGTGTCCCTTCTTTTACTTCGTTTGGGAAACAATCAACCGTAAATGAGAAAGGGGTAGAGGATATGAAAACGATTTCTCCAAGTAATGGAAGTAGCATACCTTCAGTAACATTGGATGACTCATACCAAGCGAACATAGTTGAATTCGACCCATGGGGAGCTAATATTGTGGCTGGCAGTAATACAGTAGAAGTTGATTCCAGGGACACGCTACACTGGTCAGCGGCCAGTTGGGGACTGGTCAAACAGTTCAGTGACGACTTCAGCTTAGATCACGTGGTTACAACATTTGATCCAAATGATGAGAAAACTTCAGAGTCAGAATTGACTAAGAGTGAAAATGACCAACAAAATACCCCACAACCGGGTAAAGACAAGACAGAGACACTGTTGGATAGCAGGAGCGATTTACATGTTGCAGTGAGTGAGCTCTCTGAGCACAGCTGCGCACCGGCTCATTCTGCGGCCTTTTCGTCGTTCGTGAGGAGCAAAATTCAAAAGCCGCTCAGAGCTGTGCTCCCTTTCTCTCACCACATTCAGGACAATCCTATGGATGAAACCACAGACAGTGCAACTATGGCAGAATCCGAAGAGAAAACTGAGTGCATGTCTGAGGTACAGAATGTTAACCCATTAGATGCTGACAACGTCACGGTTGTAGACAGTAACACCGAGTTGGTACTCCCGCCGGATATCGTACCGAATGGCGAGAGTTCTCCACAACATTCGCCACTTTGCACTGATGAATTACCGGGGGCGAAAGCTGACGGCGGTAGTGAAAAGCCACTTATCAATGAATTACAGATTAAGAGTGATGAAAGCGATAAGGTGGATAATGTCACTGACACAAAAGAACACAAATTAAAACTTCAAGATGTCGCTGAGAAACAAGAGAGTGGCAGCAGCAGCGACAGCGATGGCGGGGATATCGATGCCCTGGTGCAAGAATACAAACAGGAAGTGATCGGCAGCGATGACGATGACATTGACGTCATCGTCCAAGAGTTCAAAGAGGTCCAGCCGGAAGCGGACCCTCCTAAAATGACCGACGCAGATGCGGAGAAGATCCGCAAGTCGGCGTTCAATAAACTGGGGAAAGTGTTGAACAAGATGCAGTCGGTGACCAAATACATGACCTCTAAAAAGAAAGACAAAGAGGGCGATGAGAAATGCAAGTCTCCGCCCCTGAGCGGCAGGCACACGAGGAGTCAGTCGGAGGACGAGGGTGGCGAGGGCGCCGACGGGAAACAAAGCAATGAGGACGCCTTTGAGCTGTTGAACAAAGCCGCGGAAGTCTTCAAACAACAGACAGTGAGGAAGAAACGAGCAGCCGCCACGGGTGTCTGGAGGTCCAGGACCGTATACACGGAGACCATAGAGCCGGACACTGAGGCCGATGGCGATATTGTGGCAAGGGCGGCCATTCTGTTTAAAGGATTCAAGAGCAAGAAAGTGAATCAAGTCAATAACTGTGAAGGTGAACGAGAAATGACAAGTGGTTTGCCCCCAGGCAATGATCCAAGTGTCAGAATCGGATCAGTTGAAAATGAACAGGTAACATCGAGCGATCAGACTAAAGAAACTGAAGAAGTGATAAGAGAAGAGTGTCTAGATGAGAGAGGAGAGTGTGTAGAGGATAGGGGAGAGTTTCCAAAGGAGAGAGTAGATGAAGAAGAAAACAATAGGGAGACGTTGCAAGGCGAGGATAAGACAACTGACTCCGACGTTGCGATAGCAGAACGAGTCGTCAGTGCCATGATCGACTCCGGATTCGAATCTGTCATTAAATTTGCGCCGGAGCAGCAAGAAAAAACTGAAGAGCGGGTTGACATTTTAGACCTGACGGATATTGAGACGGCTAAGGATGAGATCTCGGTTGTCGAGATGGACAGACAGGTCGTTAAGCAAGACATTATCGATTCCGGCGTCCAGCCGATGTCCAGCCCTGAATTTAAAGATAAAAACTTAAATGAATTGGAAGATGATAAAAAATCAATATCTCCCAACAATAAAGAGATTGATAACAAACCAGATGGCGGTGTAGAGGAAGAAAACGCCACCACAAAAATAAGCGATTTGTCAGATTTAGAACAGAAACGAAAGATAAGTGAAGACGAAATCGTTGGTAAGTCGGTTGCGACGGATAACGGAACGCCACTGGTAGTTGCGGATGAGAAAAGCGTAAAAGTGGGTGAGTTTTCTGAGCGATCGCTGACCGTTGACTCTGAACTGGAACCCGAGTCGCCAAAAGTCTTGGGCGTGTTGAACGAACACACGTGTGACCTAATTTTAAGCACGGGGTACGATGATGGGAAATTGTCGAAAAAACCCGAAGCTGGAAAAACTTCAATGAAACCGGAAGCGAAAACAACAAATCCGGCGCGGATAAAACCGGATGCGGAATCAACAAAGCCGGCACGGATGGAGTCAGCCAAAGGAAAATTAGAGGAACTGGCCAAAGAAATCAGCACCGTTGAGGCTGTGGGTCTCAATGACACGAACGCTAAATCTGTCGCGGGGAATTTACAGCTGAAGCCTCCGGAACTGAAACGATTATCTTCAGAGTCAACTGAAAACCAGGACACATGTAGCCTGACGGTGAACTGCCCGGACTCTCCTGAAAACGGAATTAGCATTAATGGGGACGGGGGGTTTTCTTTATGCTGCGGGAGAAACATCAAGTTGAACTGTACGGCCATGATCAAGAAGCCCGAGAGACGGCCCTCCGCGGTCGTCATTGAAAACAAAAGAAGTGTGATGACGGAGGAAGAGAACATGTTCCCCATGAAGGTCAGCGAAAGCTATAAGCAGGGTTTGAACCACGGAGTGGATATGGCACACAGTTCGGTTCTAAAGCTACCTGGCCCTGTGCGAATTGTTCGCGAACTTAAAGTGAACGAACATGAACTGAACCGAAATTTTGCAGGGAGCAGGGAAGAGCTGCTCACCGAGGCGGAAAACAAACAGACCGTTTCGAAAGTTGCCACGGCCGAGGGAGCTACTGCGCATGACAGTTATAATAAACAGCAGCAGACGACACAACAAAGTAAAGAGAATGACCTCCCCTTTCCCGATAACGGTAGCTCGGATGAAGGGGAGATTAGAAGGAAGAGATTGGAAAAAAGACGGTCAATCATTGAAAACCCGGACGCCAATAAGGAGGCTATAAATATGTATGACTCTGTGTTGGACGAGCTTGTTAAAAGACAGAGCAGAAAATTAGAGGGAGAAGAGAAAAAATCAGAACAGGAAACAGGAGAGACGACCAAGTCAAAGAGATATGGTAGAGTGATGAGCGATTCTGACTTTGATGCTAATTTCGGACAGGCTATTGAGAAGTGCGAGCAAAAGCTTCAGCAAATAGCCAAATCAGAGATCGAAACTGGGGTGGTCAGCGAAGGGATAGTGTCGGACCCCACGCAGTACGTCCAGGACCTTTTGGTCACCATAAAACCTCGCGATTACACGCCCCCGACTTTTAACATGCAGCAGAGCATAGACGTGTACGACAATTTGCTTTACCCGGACTCTGTCCAGTTGTCGCAGGATAGGTCAGGCCGATACAGGCAGCACAGGGTAGACCGGCGCAGCGGGCAGCGCGATTACGTCATTGACCCGCGCTCCAGTTTCACCAGCGTCGTGTCGGACGGCGCGACCGACGAGTACGTCGTCTGCAGACGGTCTCAGGGGAGGTCAAAGTGGGTCAGCTCGACCCCTCATCTGTCGACGGTGGAAAAACAAGCGGACATGGTCAACAGCCGGACGAGCTCTTTCCCTTACCTCGACCGGCCGGACACGATACCCAGAAATTATCGTTCCGTTGTGGGCGGATCCGCTTCCAGCTTCAACTCGTACTCCGCAGGGTGGGGGAATTACGAGAGGATTGACGACATCAATGATAGGAAATCCTACGACTCGGAGAGCTCCACTTCCGGCCTGGTCATTCCAGGGGCGGGGCGAGAGTCCACGCTGAGTGACGTCTCCGACGCGTACATCTTCGGAGAGTATTCCACGGTCAAGGACGAGATTCCGTGTGAGAGAGTCATTCGACCGCTGGCTGGACACAGGCCGGTCGACACGTCATTCAGGTTCAGGCATTTTCAGACCACAGCGGAAGATTCCCCTTACGAGAATATCAAAGTGATTACGTCACAACCAGTCAGCTCGAGGGCGGTCTTCGTCAGGACCGGCGTGAGCCCGCACGGGGATCTGACAGAAGGGTACGAGCATTACGCGATTATAAGTAACCCGATGGAGTCCAAATACGTCCAGTACTCCGACCCCGCCCTACCGTCGGGGGTCATCAAGGTCAGCTGCGCCTCTCAGACCAGCACGGAGTCTCTGGTCGGCCTGGTCAGGGACGACGCCTCTGACATCCTGGAGGGCCTCCCGGTGTTCGAGTACACGCTCGGGGCCACCCAGAGCACACACAGCCACCTGGCCGACGCCGCCGACAGCCCCACCGCCACCGGTCATAGATACGCCGACGACAAGCCGGACCTGACGAAGCAGACCCAGTCCTTGGACAGGAGAAAGATGAAGCACCAGGAGTCGCAGAGGAACTCCTACGTCACGAAGAAGGCGACGAAAGTGACGTTCTCGCGTGACGCGGTCCTCACTGACGTCATAGACGGCATCAAGAAGAGCGAGCAGGGCCCGGATTCGAGCGGCAGAGGAATCAGAAGCGTCGCCTCGTCCACCATCTCCTCGATAGGCGGTGGCGTCAAGGAAATTGCGAAAATGTTCCACGTTCCCTTCCAGTGCTGCCGCAGTTCCAGAAAAGAGAAGTCGAGGCCAAAGACAAAGGTAGGTCTGGAATTTGTCGTACAGAACTTCAGTCCTCAGTTTTATGTGGGTTGGTGTTTATTATTTCTTGTAGAACTTTTGTTTCCAGAGTTATTTCAACGTATCAATTATTTCTTGTAGAACTTTTGTTTCAAGAGTTATTTCAACGTTTCAACATTGTATTTTAAACAGTGTACTTGTTTTATATTTTAATTTGATAGAGAGAGAGATAGATAGATAGATAGATGAGAAATAGATGGATAGATATATAGATAGATATATAGATAGATAGGTAGATAGGTGAGAAATAGATGGATAGATAGATAGATGAGAAATAGATGGATAGATAGATGGATAGATAGATAGATAGATAGATAGATAGTTAGATTGATAGATGATAGATGATAGATGATAGATAGATGATATATAGATGATAGATAGATAGATAGATGGATAGATAGATAGATAGATTAGATAGATAGATAGATTAGATAGATAGATAGATTAGATAGATAGATTAGATAGATAGATTAGATTAGATAGATAGATAGATAGATAGATAGATAGATGGATAGATAGATAGATAGATAGATAGATAGATAGATAGATAGATAGATAGATAGATAGATAGATAGATAGATAGATAGATAGATAGATAGATAGATAGATAGATAGATAGATAGATAGATAGATAGATGAGAAATAGAATTATAGATAGAATGATAGATGAGAAAGATGAGAGATAGATAGGACAGATTGGTAGGATAGATAGATAAACGATCGATAGATATACTATTTTCTTTTTTTTTTATTGTACATATTTTGGTTTGATTCAAAGTTTCTATTCTATTTTTAAATTATAAATTAAAACGTTAAACAGCATAAAAAATGGGTCATTCAATTATTACGTTTTTTTTTCAAAATATCTAATTTACAGTTGAATTCTAACCTGGTTAAAATAGTGTTATAGTCAGACTTGGAATAAATATTATTTATTAAATTCTTCAATGTTAAATTCCTCAATTAAGTCTAACCACTGTTGTGACTCATCAGCTGCTGTCTGTTAGGACCATCATGTAATGTTTTAAGTTCAATTAGTGATTTCGTTATTATTTGTTTGAATATTTTGTTGGGGAAAAAATTCAGTCAAGCTTTAAATACATCCTTTGGACAATAAAATATGTTTGTATATATTCATTCATTTATTTTTTTAACTTTGATTTTACTTTTCTTCTTCATTTATTTTAATGTCGTCTGTGAAAATTATTGTTGTCAATAACTGAAAGTGTTTGTTTAGCTTGTGGGTGTTTGTTTAGTTTGTGAGTGTTTGTTTAGTTTGTGAGTGTTTGTTTAGTTTGTGGGTGTTTGTTTAGTTTGTGGGTGTTTGTTTAGCTTGTGAGTGTTTGTTTAGCTTGTGGGTGTTTGTTTAGTTTGTGGGTGTTTGTTTAGTTTGTAAGTGTTTGTTTAGTTTGTAAGTGTTTGTTTAGTTTGTGGGTGATTGTTTAGCTTGTGGGTGTTTGTTTAGTTTGTGGGTGTTTGTTTAGTTTGTAGGTGTTTGTTTAGCTTGTGGGTGTTTGTTTAGTTTGTGGGTGTTTGTTTAGCTTGTCGATGTTTGTTTAGTTTTTGAGTGTTTGTTTAGTTTGTGGGTGTTTGTTTAGCTTGTGGGTGTTTGTTTAGCTGGTGGGTGTTTGTTTAGTTTGTGGGTGTTTGTTTAGTTTGTGGGTGTTTGTTTAGTTTGTGGGTGTTTTTTTAGTTTGTGGGTGTTTGTTTAGCTTGTGGGTGTTTGTTTACCTTGTGGTGTTTGTTCAGTTAGACTCGCCTTGGAATTTACTTAAAGTACATTAAGACTTTTTGATTTGTCCCAGGTAAACAAATGATCCAGAAAAACTAAAATGTGTTTAATACTTACAAGTAAATTAATTACGAATTGAGACTTCACGGCTGAGACTGTCACAGTTCATATGAAACTGTGTTTGGACATAGACATTGTTGAGACATTGAAAGTCAATGAAACTGTGTTTGGACATAGACATTGTTGAGACATTGAAAGTCACATGACATTCCCACATTAATACGACTGGCTAATATTTTTCTAAAAAAAAAAATCAATACACGGACTAAAAAAATCAATGCAAATTATTTTTCATGAAAGTAAGAAGATTTATATGTGAAAAAGTGACATAAAATCAAGACTCTCATTTTGTATGGAAGTTTATTTAAATATTTTCATATTTTCATCATACACGTGTTACTACAAAATGCAAACACATTTTATGTATTAATTCCATTTTACTGTGAGAGATAATTAAACAGGATGGCCGTTCAATAGGTCCACCAGAAATAAAACATATTTAAGTTAAACTTTAACTCAGCTAATATTTTGTCAAGGCGTAATAAACGTCTTTCATTGAGAATTTTAATAAAAAATAGTTTTGGGGCTTGTTGCCTCATTGTTTGTTAATACATCTTCTGTACTTGTTATATATTATCTATACTTGTTATAAATCATCTGCATATATAAAAAAATCATCTGTATCTGTTAATAAATCATCTGTATTTGTTAATAAATCATATGTATGTGTTTGTAAATCATCTGTATTTGTTAATACATCATCTGTACTTGTTATAAATAATCTATACTTGTTATAAATCATCTGTATTTGTCATAAATCATGTATAGTTGTTATAAATCGTGTTTATTTGTTATAAATTATACATATATTTGTTATAAATCATCTGTATTTGTCATAAAATCATCTGTATTTGTTATAAAAAATTCTTCCCTAAACACTTCAATACCTAAGATGTATATCCAGCCATGTATTCACCTCGTTTTGTAACAGCTATCCGATGGGTGTCCTGAACATAAGTAGTTGTACACTGTTTGACTATTTCACTGGGAGCAAATCTTCTTGGAGTCGGACTCTTTCTAAAAAAAAAATAATCGCCACAATATCTTCGGGTTGCAAAAGTTTGACATTCATTGCATGTAACATCATTGTTATTTGAACTCAATACACTCCTTGCATCTAACATCATTGTTATTTGAACTCAATACATTCCTTGCATCTAACATCATTGTTATTTGAACTAAATACATTCCTTGCATCTAACAGCATTGTTATTTGAACTCAATACATTTCTTGCATCTAACGTCATTGTTATTAGAGCTCAATACATTACTTGCATCTAACGTCATTGTTATTTGAGCTCAATACATTCATTGCATCTAACATCATTGTTATTAGAACTCAATACATTCCTTGCATCTAACGTCATTGTTATTTGAACTCAATACATTTTAATTTTTTTCCCTTTATTTTATTTCTCTGTAAAACGGGCCTGAAAATTTAATAAGTATTTTTTTGAACACTGTGTTAGGAGAAAGTTGGAAGGAAAGCAGAAAATGGGGTCACGCTAGGTCAAGATACCAGACAGTGGCCGGAAAATATCCCTCCCCATTCCACATTCAGTTGGTGACCTATATAATAGTTCATTGAAAAGTAAAGGTATGTGGGTCAGTTCTAGTTGGCTACTACTGGACACGTGATCAAAGCGGTCAACCTGAACCACAGTACACGATCATGTTTGTGCCTGTAGTAGTAAACATAATCAATTCATTAATACGGTACATTGATGAGTGGCAGTGGTATCACTAAACATTGTTATTTCGTACATGCATGGTCATTTCAGAAATACATGGTCATTTCACATTGTTTGCTGTATGTTTTGTTTACCATTGATTGTATCGATACATGGAGTCCACTTTCATTTATAGGGCGAAGTGAGAACTTTTTGCTGTGTCTAAAATCTATGTATAAACATGTTTCGTTAAATATTTGCATAAGTAGCAATTTACTACCAGCTACATTGTAGTTCCAATTTACTATCCATACTTAGAAGAAAAATGTCATGTGACATGAACGTACGCAACTGTATTTTGAACGTCATGGTCAGTTTGAGTCTGGACATTATATGGTCAGTTTGAGTCTAAACATTATATGATCAGTTTAAGTCTGGACATGATATGGTCAGTTTGAGTCGGGACAAGATATGGTCAGTTTGAGTCGGGACAAGATATGGTCAGTTTGAGTCTGGACATGATATGGTCAGTTTGAGTCTGAGACAGGATATGGTCAGTTTGAGTCTGAGACAGGATATGGTCAGTTTGAGTCTGAGACAGGATATGGTCATCTACAACAGCAAGTATTTATCTCTGTGTCCACATAGACATCCTATACATGAACTGAATGTGTGTGCGTGGAGGGGGGAGTAATGAAAGATGGTAAAGGTGGGGGGGGGGGTTAGAGAGTGCTCGGAGAAAAAGTTCTTGATTTAACTACAACGACCATCATAACAATGACTAACTGAAGACTATTTATATGATCTAGTCAAAACTAAAAAACGAATCTCCAATCTAAACAATCTGAAATCAATCGTGCTAGTAAACAAAATCTATTTCTACCATTTGCTACGTTAGTCGCAGCCTTCTTAATTTGAATCTAATTAATTTATCATGTTTGGCTGGACCACAACAATTGTCCCCCATCAATAGAATTGAGATTCACGAACAAAGTCTTTCATGATAACCATCTCTGCACATCAAGATGACCAATCATGGATTTTATTTCATTAATTTGTTGATTTTGTTTTGGATTGTTCCCTGCCTTGAATGATGACAATGAATCCCATCTCTTTACGTCCTTATTACATGCCTGCATAAACATTTGTTATGCATGTGTATATGATTATCTGACCTATTATTAAACACTATAAGTATATAATTTACTCTCCTCTTTCATTGACCTCATACAAATTTGAGCAACCAATAAATGAAACAAAGTCATGTGTCCCCATCACTCTTATTGGAGACCACTCCCCCCCTTTCAAGATGCGAGTTACAAGATCAATACCAATTGAACATATCATCCTCATACGAGCTTTATTTATTCAGATTTATTGATTTATTGTAAACTTTGAAAACATTTATAATAAAACGAATTATACAGAAAGTTTGGTAGTGATAAGTTCTATTGCGATGATAAGTTCTATTGAGATGATAAGTTCTATTGAGATGATAATTTCTATTGAGGTGATAAGTTCTATTGCGATGATAAGTTCTATTGAGATGATAAGTTCTATTGAGTTGATAAGTTCTATTGAGTTGATAAGTTCTATTGAGATGATAATTTCTATTGAGAAGATATGCTCTATTGAGATGATTAAGTTCTATTGAGAAGATAAGTTCTACAGAGATGATTTATTTGTTTACATGTGAAACTATGGCATAATGGATAGAAACCTAATTAAAAATAAAACTATTGACTATGTTGTGTCATGTTGTGCCATGTTGTGTCATGCTGTGTCATGTTGTGTCATGCTGTGTCATAGTGTGCTATGTCGTGTTGTGGTCTGTTATTGTGTGATATGGTGTTTTATGGTGTGATATGGTGTACTATAAGACTCAATGAGGTGTTATGGCGTTTTATGGTGCGCTATGTTCTGTTTTCATGTGTGATGGTAGATCCAATATCCGCTATTCCCATCACCCACCCCCCTGTCAATACCAGGCTATCAAATTCCAAAAACTACACGAGCCACACGAGCCACACAAACAAAGACAAAAAAAAATAATAAAATACTCCCCTCAATAAACAACTTTGATGTTTATCATTCGCCAGTCGGCATTTAGCAATCCATTGTCCACTGCCCACCCGGACAATCCCCACCCCACCCACCCCAACCCAAACAATCAACCCACCTCCCCACTCCCTCACTGGCCCATCCGTTAGCCGAAACGGCCGGTGTTCACAAAAAGCCATAGATGCGTCTCTCTCCCCCCCCTCCCTCTCTCCTCCTCCCTAACCCCCCCCAAGGCCTGTTGATCTCTTTATATACATTCTCTCCCCCCCCCCCCCAGGTCTGATATTGATTTTTGTGTATGCAATTTTTTTTCGTCTTTTCAATTTGTTTGTAATCTTCAACATCAAATCTATGATTCTGTCTTTTCAATTGGTGTGTTTTTTGCTGGTATTAGTTGATAACTTCAGTCCACACAAAATTGTGATGGTATCAATCGATACCATCAGTCAGCAAATGGAACTGAATCCATCGATTAATACCATCGCTTTAGAAATACATTTTGGTGGCATCAGTTGACTCCGCCAATCAGCAAGTGTGTATAGAAATCAATTATGCAGATATTAATTGTTGACAGATGGCATTACGTTAAAGTACACAGATGGTATTACGTTAAAGTACACAGATGGTATTACGTTAAAGTACACAGATGGTATCACGTTAAAGTACACAGATGGTATCACGTTAAAGTACACAGATGGTATCACGTTAAAGTACACAGATGGTATCACGTTAAAGTACACAGATGGTATCACGTTAAAGTACACAGATGGTATCACGTTAAAGTACACAGATGGTATCACGTTAAAGTACACAGATGGTATCACGTTAAAGTACAACTCTAAAAAAAATAAAATATAGAGAAGGGTTGAAGGTTGTGTAATTTAAGAGAATAGAACAAAAACAACATATAAAACAATAATGAGATAGATTTATAAACTGAGAGACAGACAAACAGACAGACAGACAGATAGATAGATAGATAGATAGATAGATAGATAGATAGATAGATAGATAGATAGATGATAGATAGATAGATAGATAGATAGATAGATAGATAGATAGATAGATAGATAGATAGATAGATAGATAGATAGATAGATAGATAGATAGATAGATAGATAGATAGATAGATAGATAGATAGATAGATAGATAGATAGATAGATAGATAGATAGATAGATAGATGATAGATAGATAAACACAGTCCTTCATTTAGACATTAAGACAGTCACAAATACAGACAAAAAGTCAGTCAGACAAACATACAGACAGACAAACAGTCAGAAAGACAAACATACAGACAGACAAACAGTCAGATAGACAAACATACAGACAGACAAACAGTCAGATAGACAAACATACAGACAGACAAACATAAGACAGACAAACAGTCAGATAGACAGTCAGTCAGACAGACAGTCAAATAGAAGATATTCTATCATCGATAATGTCACATGGTACAATTTATAACCCAACCAATGTTCTCGGATCATAACATTACAGTAAACTGATTGGAAATCGTATCATTTAAGAACTAAAAATGATTGGAACTAATCCATCAATATTTTCTTGTCAGATGTTCATGACATTCTCAATACAGATTTTAAAAAAATAATTATTTGTTTCATTTTTCATAAGACAAAAACCTGAGTCCCGGGTATCTGGGTGAGCCAGAAATTGAAACTAGGTCAGCAATGTTTACGTGACGGGAGGAGATAGCGTGCTGTCCCGTTCTGCCGGACATTCTCTGAAGAAAATGACCATCTGGCTTCCCGATTTCCTTGACAATTATTGCTTTTTTTTTTTTTGGTTTTAGTTTAAAATTGTGTCTTTTCCTTAAAATAAGGCACCTTAATCATACCTTTGCCTAGCGCCCCAAACATACCTTTGCCTAGCGCCCCAAACATACCTTTGCCTAGCGCCCCAAACATACCTTTGTCCCTAGCGCCCCAAACATACCTTTGTCCCTAGCGCCCCAAACATACCTTTGTCCCTAGCGCCCCAAACATACCTTTGTCCCTAGCGCCCCAAACATACCTTTGTCCCTAGCGCCCCAAACATACCTTTGTCCCTAGCGCCCCAAACAAACCTTTATCCCTAGCGCCCCAAACATACCTTTGCCTATAACCCCACCCACACACACACACACACACCAAAAAAAATACAACAACATAAAACCGACCCTGGATCTGCCATTAAAATGGAGGCACCTAAAAAAAGTAAAGTTCCCTTAACCCTAACGGGCCATCGGTGCAGATGAAGTGTAGAATTCATCTGTTTCGGCATATGAAGGGATTGTGTGGTTAGCACAACGCCCAGCCGCCTTCACTCCCCCAACTTAGTACCCATTTAAAGCCGGGTGGACTTGGGGACTATCACCAGGACCTGAAAAAATCCCAAGGTTCTTACTGAGATTCGAACCCGGGACCTTCCGGTTGACAGTCGAGCGCTCTACACCGCACGACCACCCGTCCCCTGGAGGCACCTAAACTCGTGCACAATTTTTAAGTCAGTGACGCAATCCACCATTTTTTACAGCTCAGAAACTTTTCTTTGTTACAGTCCTTTGAAAATATTATTGATCATAAAAAAAAAAAAAACTAGCCTAAACATAAACTTTACCATAAGACTTAAAACAAACAAAAAAAAAAAAAAGAACATGTGGTCGAGTGGTGTAGAGCGTTCATCTTCCGACTTAAGAGTCATAGGTTCGAACCTCGGTAAGAACCAAAAGAATTTTGTCCAGGTCCTGGTGAAAGTTGGATCAAAAAGTGTCCCTAAGTCCAGCCAGCTTTCAATGTGTACAGCTGAGCGATGTGCCCAGCACACAATACCTTTCTACGCCGTGCTGACAGAATCACAGAATCACATAAATAACACACTCTATATATGCCCCGCTGGTCCAGTGAGGATAAGGGAACTTCCCTAATGTTGTCTGAGACCACAGCCAAGACATCTGCAACAGTTCCATTGCTTGTGTATTCAATTAAGTCTACCCTTGTTTTTTTTAGTATAAATGAGAGAGACAGAGTGGGGAAAGGTGGGTGGAATGGGGGGTGGGGAATGAACCGGGTTTTCCCGATAGTTACTCAATCACTTACACGTGTCCTGTACTGTTATGACCTACTTTGCTTCCCCCCCCCCACCACCTCCAGTTGTATTGACTATATTGGATAATGTCTGGCTGCGTGCAAACGGTTCTATTGATTAACTGTAGCTCTTTGATTGGTCTGCCTTGAATGGACAATTTACAACTGTTTGCACTATTTGATTATATTTTTTTTTCTTTTGTGTTTCGATGGAATATCAATATTAACGGAAATAGATTTGACTTTGTACATGATATATGACGTAAAACAATAACACAGCTCTGGGCCTTTGTGTAGTACATTCAGCATGGGATAACATTTGTCTCTTTATATCTGTAACCTATTGGCAAATTGTTCATTAATTGTGACTACATACATAATACTTATAAAGAGATAGATAGATAGATAGATAGATAGATAGATAGATAGATAGATAGATAGATAGATAGATAGATAGATAGATAGATAGATAGATAGATAGATAGATAGATAGATAGATAGATAGATAGATAGATAGATAGATAGATAGATTGCTGGTTGGTAGATTGATAGATAGATGGATGGATTGATAGACAGATGGATAGATTGATAGATAGAATTGATTAGATAGATATGCTGGACTGCTACCCAATGAGGCTGAACTGCTTCCCATTGAGGCGTGACTGCACCCCATTGAGGCGTGACTGCTACCCATTGAGGCGTGACTGCTACCCATTGAGGCGTGACTGCACCCCATTGAGGCGTGACTGCACCCCATTGAGGCGTGACTGCTACCCATTGAGGTGTGACTGCTACCCATTGAGGCTGGGCTGCACCCCATTGAGGCGTGACTGCACCCCATTGAGGCGTGACTGCACCCCATTGCGGCGTGACTGCACCCCATTGAGGCGTGACTGCTACCCATTGAGGCGTGACTGCTACCCAATGAGGCTTTACTGCTACCTATTGAGGCTGGACTGCTACCCATTGAGGCTGGACTGCTACCCATTGAGGCTGGACTGCTACCCATTGAAGTGTGACTGCACCCCATTGAGGCGTGACTGCTACCCATTGAGGCGTGACTGCACCCCATTGAGGCGTGACTGCACCCCATTGAGGCGTGACTGCACCCCATTGAGGCGTGACTGCACCCCATTGAGGCGTGACTGCACCCCATTGAGGCGTGACTGCACCCCATTGAGGCGTGACTGCACCCCATTGAGGCGTGACTGCACCCCATTGAGGCTGGACTGCTGCCCATTGAGGCTGGACTGCTACCCTATTGAGGCTTGACTGCACACACATAAAAACGGAACTTCCCGCAAAGAAATAAGTCAACTCATTCGGATTCTGTCGGGCTGTAAGCGGTGGAGACAATCAATTTTCAAAATACCCGAATATCTCAGTGATCGAATACACAGTAATCGCCAAGAGTACACGGTATCGAGGGCTAAGATAAATATGAATATGGACATGTATCGTTTAGAACAATGGTATTAAAATATCCTACGCGCAGAATTTAAAAAACAAAAGCATGTACTTTCTCTTTTTCTCGTTTACTTTCATTGTCTTTCTCGTTATACCCCTACCCCCCATTTCCCCTCACCAACCCCCCCCCCATTTAGCCCCACCCAAAACCCTGCTCACCCCCCCACACACACACACACCTAAATGTTATTTAACCCTGCGGACAGGGCAATGAATGATAAATACCATAGGACCGAGAAGGTCCCTTGTGACGTAGCAGGTCACGCGACGTCAGGATCCTCACTGACCCACAAACACACACACACACTCAGAGAGACCAGAAGTAGCCGTTGTCTGGACATTTTTTATTTTATCCAGATGTAGACATTCTTGGAGTAATGTAGATATAATAAATTGTTATAAAATAATCGATCTAGATAATCTGATTTCGTCCTTTAGATTTATGATTTTGAATTTTGTTTTGTTTCTTGCTACTCATTCAGTATAATCAGTATAATCGAGATCGTTTTTGTTTCATATAAAACTTGTGGATGATTCTTTAATTAGAAAGTTGGCAGCGTTGTTCTCTCGTCTTGTGATAAACATCTCACACCCACGGTCATGTGTCGATAAACATCTCAAACCCACGGTCATGTGTCGATAAACATCTCACACCCATGGTCATGTGTCGATAAACGTCTCACACACATGGTCATGTGTCGATAAACATCTCACACACATGGTCATGTGTCGATAAACATCTCACACACATGGTCATGTGTCGATAAACATCTCACACACATGGTCATGTGTCGATAAACATCTCACACACACGGTCATGTGTCGATAAACGTCTCACACACACGGTCATGTGTCGATAAACGTCTCACACACACGGTCATGTGTCGATAAACGTCTATCACACACGGTCATGTGTCGATAAACATCTCACACACACGGTCATGAGTCGATAAACATCTCACACACACGGTCATGTGTCGATAAACATCTCACACACACGGTCATGTGTCGATAAACATCTCACACACACGGTCATGTGTCGATAAACACCTCACACACACGGTCATGTGTCGATAAACATCTCACATCCACGGTCATGTGTCGATAAACATCTCACACACACGGTCATGTGTCGATAAACATCTCACACACACGGTCATGAGTCGATAAACATCTCACACACACGGTCATGTGTCGATAAACATCTCACACACACGGTCATGTGTCGATAAACATCTCACACACACGGTCATGTGTCGATAAACATCTCACACACACGGTCATGTGTCGATAAACATCTCACACACACGGTCATGTGTCGATAAACATCTCACACACACGGTCATGTGTCGATAAACATCTCACACACACGGTCATGTGTCGATAAACATCTCACACACACGGTCATGTGTCGATAATTCGCAGCCATATTCTCTACTGTATTCCAGAGGTGTGTTTCCCTAATCTGTTTTCATTAGAAGAGTGTCTATTTCAAGCCTTGACCTTTGTAATCCTTGGGGGCCCCCTATTTAAATGATTATCTCTTGAACCCATAAAGAGCCCCCTTCCCCAACGCCACCGGGGGGGAGGGGTGTATCAATATCATTATGACGTCATTATATCCAACTATTATTCACAGAAGCCACAGGAGGTTTCAAGAAGCGTGGTGGCCGTAGTTATGAACAATTTACATGGTTTCGAACCCAGACCAATCACCTCTACGCTCCATGTAATGCTTCACTGGACATAATTGTTGACCTGTTTATTGTATAGTTTATTGGAGACAGTTATTGATGACAGAGAAGAAGAAATGAACTTGATATGAAATATTTTTGAATTTGGTTGTCAAAATACGGAGAAAGTAAAGGAACTAATGGAATGAAATGTACAAAGACACATTGAACTAGGTGGATGTTTGGAGAGACGAATAGACTGGTAGATACATTGGATAGGTAAAAGAACTATAGATGTGATAGCGAATCAGTGCTCGATTTAAGAAAAAAAACCAGTGCCGGGATGGAAAAAAAATTCTGCAGAGCCGGGGGATAAATGTCTATGGTTTCATCCCCGGCTGGGATATATTAGCTGAAGCAGAGCCGGGGATGACAGGTCTCAGTGCCGGGGATGACAGGTCTCAGTGCCGGGGATGACAGGTCTCAGTACCGGGGATGACAGGTCTCAGTGCCGAGGATGACAGGTCTCAGTGCCGGGGATATCCCCGGGGGTAAATCGAGCCCTGTAGAGAATATGATCGACAGTAGGATAGACATGTTACAGACTGATACCTACATGTCTGTCTGTATGTCTGTGTATGTGGGAAGGTAGGCAGATAGATAGATAGATAGATAGATAAATAGATAGATGATAGATAGATAGATAGATAAATAGATAGATGATAGATAGATAGATAGATTGATAGATAGATAGATAGATAGATAGATAGATAGATAGATAGATAGATAGATAGATAGATAGATAGATAGATAGATAGATAGATAGATAGATAGATAGATAGATAGATAGATAGATTGATTGATTGATTGATTGATTGATTGATTGATTGATTGATTGATTGATTGATAGATTAGATAGATAGATAGATAGATAGATACGCCAAGTGTTCTATACAGCTAGCCTGCAAGTACCAAAACAGCTTTGTGAACTGTACTGAAACAGCTTGTGTGCTGTGCTGAAACAGCTTGTGTACTGTTCTTTCTGTAGTGTACTGCAAGTACTGAAGTACTAACTTATTTCCTTTTTACTTCAGTCGCACTGGCGACCACCCTATGACCTACATATTCGACCAATCAAATCCAGCCTACGGCACAGTTATCCCATGTTCCACCCCCCACTCACCCACCCCCACATCTTATTTTCTACTATTTGAAAATGCAAGGCTTTGGTAACTATAACCGAGCATCTGTCCTGCTACTTCTATAGGTACACCCCCCTTTCCTCCCCAACTCACTCATAGTACCACCACCCCGACACACAAACACACACAGAGACGCAGTAGCTGCCCAGCCCACCCTAAAAAATATTTAACCACCTTCCCCCCCCCCCACCCAACACCCCATCTCTCATTTCCTCCCCTCATCTCTCCCATCCCTAACCTCTTTCAACGGCAGTTCGTATTTTTGAAAAATCCCTCCCCCCCCCTCTCTCTCTCTCTCTCTCTCTCTCTTATACATTCGCTATCAGCTAAATGACCACTAGGTTGGCCAGGAGCTATCGATCGCGATAGTTTTATCTACCAGTACGTTCTGTTGGATGTTGCCAGGAAAGAGCCAGCTAAGCCAAAGGGATGAAAACCAAAAAAAAAAAACCAGACAGACTTCTCGTCTGCTCCAAGTTGTTTGTCTCTTGCGCAGAAAATTCCTACAGTCTGGGGGTCAGTGGTTCTCTGAGTGTGTGGGGGAGAGATACAATTTAAAGTATTCATTAATGAATCGCCCTCCTGTCTGTACCTGATTACAAATCTGTTTCTCGAACTCTACTAATCTAAAAATGTCTTTATCCTCAAATTAAAAAGTAAATAACCGTTATTATGATAAATGACTCAATTATTGACTCAATTATTTTCTTTCTTCGTTCAGAGTTGAACGGTTTAGGAAGGGTCGCAAAATTGTACTCATTGTTGCCAAGTCTAAAAATTTGGGAACCACTGACCAAGGGATAAAGACTCGAGCCAGAGTAAACGTCTTAGTGGAAGGGGGGGAGGAGGGAAAGGAGGGTGAAGATGGTGGGTCCGAAATTCGTATTTAATGCCCCCCCCCCTCCTTAAGTATCGGTAGATTTGAAAATGATCCTTTTTTTCTATTTTTAGAAGCGTAAATGACCCAAATGTGTTTTCTCGTTAGGCCAAGCCCTAATGTAAGTCAGGGCCGACTTAATTCATGGGACAATAATGGGGTAGTTGGGGCCTTACTAAATGACCATCTCATTTTCATGACCGATCGACGAGGTTGCATGAAATTCGGTGGTTTGCCCAATGCTAATCTTGTTCAATGTGACATGAACATTCTAGTATATGCTGTTTAATATGATTTGTACATCTCATAATTTAATGAGACTTAAATACTGAATTATAAGGTGTTTAATGTGGCATGTATACTCCAGTATAAGGTGTTTAATGTGGCATGTATACTCCAGTATAAGGTGTTTAATGTGGCATGTATACTCCAGTATAAGGTGTTTTATGTGGCATGTATACTCCAGTATAAGGTGTTTAATGTGGCATGTATACTTCAGTCTGTTGTGTTTAAAATGACATTGTTGTGTGCAGGGCCTCTAATTTATCTCCGTCGTTAATATTTCATAATATGTCCGCATTCAGCATCCCAACTGCCTCTTGAACACCACGCACCAAATGACACTTGGGAAAACACTCGCACGTAGAAACACAGCGCTGCGCAATTCACAAATTAATACACAACAGCGATCACTTCAAATATCCAATCAGTAATAGGAACAATGTATTTATAAAAACACAATAATATAAGTTTAATCCATTAAATCTATAAAAAGAATGATGACAAAATAACAATAAAGTCCAGACAAAAAGTACAGTCACCAACGGCCCAACTTTCACACTCGTCAACTAGCACCTGTCCCATACGATAAACTCTTTACTGTCGGTTAACTCCCTTCTCCACCCCTCCTAACCCCCTTCCCCGCTGATCTCCTCAACCAAATACAGTCATGCTCCACTGGTCACACTGGTCACTCCGGTCACTCTCCATTCACGACTTTGATCTTCCAACCATTTCACGATCAAACCCACGCCATGCCATTCAAACACGCTAACTGACCCAACACAGTTCTCTCACACCCACATATAATATTCTGACAGCAGATATACTGCTGCGCAACTCACAAACTAATACACAACAATATGTATAACTCCAGTCTGTGGTGTTTACAATGGCATGCATACTCCAGTATATGGTGTTTTCAATGACATATACATATGTTGCTCCATACCTGTAATTAATTACCCCAAAAAATGTAATATATCGCTGGATACTTGTGTGTGGGGGTTTTAAAAACCTAGAAAAACCTAGCTTTCATGTTGTGTGCATGCCACCAATACAGTAGTACACATTGTTCACAATACAGAGTCACATCACACCCTGAGAAACTGGGGCATTATTTTTAGCGAGGCCCTTTAAAGCATTTTTTTGCGGATGGGCCCCCCTTAAACCCACGTGTTGTTATTGACGTCTGTGACTCAGTAGTATTAATCAGAGGTGTTTCCTCGTGAGGGATTTAGATGATCTGTACCCCTTAATCATACTCAATAATATTTCAGTTCACTTATAGGTATCAAACAATACCAGTCAATCGTTTAAATGCTCCCATGGGCGAAATGCAGCCCGCGGGCATGGTTACATCCGCTCGGCTGATTGATCCCGCCTACACTCTGCTCCTCTCCTTCACATCAATGACGTTTACATTTTAATTTATATTACTTCATACAAACACATTATCCATAGCTCTCGGACCGGCCGTGTCGGTCATTTAAAAAAAAAACACCCGTCGTGGCACACGGGCCCAAATTTGTGCCTACCCCTGATTTCATAAATAGTATTCAATGTTACGCGAGACTCATTAAAAATATAAATGAAATAACAGACTTGTGTAGAAATAATTTTACAATTATTTTACGTTGATTTGGCCGTGGCCAACTATTGGTAATTTATTATTCAATAATGAATTTTGATCCGGTAATTTTAATATTAAATTTGTACTATATATTGATAAGATTGACGTTATTTTTTTGTCTGAATTTATCTTTTCAATGACAAGCTTTTTTGAATATGTGTACGATGGTAAAATTATTTTTTTTAAACTAAGGGACAGAACTCAAGGAAATCGAAAATGCAGAGTCAAAAACAGGTAGTTTCCCTTTTGTTGTGTCTATTTTTATATTTCAATACAGTGATTCACATAGTGTTTGAGATTGTGGTGTGGGAGATTTTGGATAATTTGGAGGAGAGAGGCTTTGCGTGAATTGAATTCAAGATGGCGGGGAATTCACTGGAACGAGTCTAAGGATTGATTTTGTTAAAATCTCAAATAACAATTAATGAAATTATTTTAGAACTACCTATATTTAATATTGAATGACTCCCCAGCTCCTATAGTATGAGTAAGTCAAAGTTAAGGTTAATTTAATTACTAGTTTACTTCTCTTTCTGCTAACGGTATGACCCCTACACACACACACACACACAACATACTTTTCACTAAAGAAAAATGCTGAAGTAGGTCAGAGCCCTGTCCTGTCTTCTATTTAAATACATTGATATCTCACAAATCGATTTACTACCGATAGATCAATATGTGAAATTATAAGCAGCCAAAAAATGAAGATGGCTTACTTTATTACAAAATGTAAAAAAAAAAAACCTACAGTCCGTCTGACCGGACATTAAACAGCAGTATTGTCCGCTGGAGCGTGATATTGACCATGAATGGAGAGGTCAAGATGACCATTCCAAACCAGAGTTCATGTACTGCAAATAAGCACTAGTGGACAAACTTCTTTTTAGTTATTGTTTTTTTTACGAGCCCTAGGCAGGGGCTATGATTTATGTGAGGGCCCCAGACAAAAGTACTTCTCAGAACTTATAGCATCAGGTGTAATAAATGTTTGCACTTAAAGGAGATCTGTTTGGCAGTGGGGGTGGGGGGGAAAGGTCAAAGGTTGTTGTCCTTTCTACGGACCGCATTTAATTTTTTTTTTTTTTATTTTAGACGTGTGACATTTGTATCGCCCGTGAGTAGCGAATGCCGCCCTTTGCACTAGTAGCTAGTGCTACGTAATGTCCGGCAGTTACCACCTGGGCTATTGGCCAAAAAATGTTTTTTTCCCGGAATTGAGAACTCCATTGCCTGGGTTCGATCTCCGATGAAAACCAAGGGAAGTTATCCGTGGTGCCTCCATGGTTATTGAACTGCTGGCTATTCCGGGGATGAATGAAGGGAATTACAAAAAGCATCCCAGAGTCAGTTATAGGGTTTAAGTGATGAAAATTTCATTGATTCCTGGACTTTACACATCGTCCCAGCTAAAGTATCAGTCAATTTTTATTGATAAAAGTTTATGCTTGAAAGAAGTAAATAACGAAACAGAGAGAGTCGTCCATTAAACAGGGTTGGTAATCCGTAAAACTAACAACAATCTCACATTATGTCTAGTTATTTCCCTTGCATCCTATTTCAGTAAACATTGCATTGTTCACGCTGTGTCTAAAATTGGAATGTATTCATACTGTTCCGTCTATCTCCGTTGGCTCTGTGGAAGATGTGGAGCTAACAATTGGAAGGGGGTCGATACGTAATGCTGGTTTAAATTAGGTCAGGACGATTTGCGCCCGCTAACAGACTCCTGGGCGTTGTAAGGTACTGGACAGTCCCGGGACGGTAACTGTGTCACCCCCATGTTTTAAGGGGGGGGGGGGGGGAACAGTCTATTTTTTCTTCTGGGTGATCATCGAAGTGGGGGGGGGGTAGTATCCCTCAGAGCTGTGCCTGTGTGCGCGCGCACGAATTACAATCAAGCGCACGGTTGTTTAGTAATGTTCGAAAAGATTTGACTCAATCAACGAACAGAAACTAAACTATTTATGAATCAATCTATTTATGAATCAATCTATTTATGAATCTATTTATTTATCAATCTATTTATATCTCAATCTATTTATGTACCAATCTTTTTATGAATCATTCTTTTTATGTATCTATTTATATATCTGTCTATCCATTCATCAATCTGTCAATCTATCCTTCTCTTCAATCAATAGTAGATACGTCTGCTGTTTATCAAACTCTTAGTCCAGTCAGTCCAGTGTCTCTCGATATTGTGGGTCGAAACCCGCCAACTGGACGCGGGGATTATTTCAAGCGGGTTGCCAAACATTTAAATAATTACTTCATTGAGAATATTCCAATAAATTTTAACTTGTCCATTTTTTTATGTATTTTGTTAATTTACAGTTGTGGCCGAAAACCAAAAAAAAAAATCACGGATCGCTAATGTTTGAAATCAATCATCTTTGTATCTGTCTATTAGTCTATCCGGTGTGTGGTTGTATAGAGTACTATACATGAACATACATGGAGGTTTTGACCTTTGTTCTAAATATATAACTAGCAACTCCCCACATATCACATACATACATAACTAGCGATTCCCCACATATCACATACATACATAACTAGCAATTCCCCACATAAAACAACACAACAGTGGATCCCCTTGTACAAATGTTTTGCCTCTGCATAATCCAGATCCTCTTACTGTGGGACCCTCGCATTTAAAACCTTAAGTCCTGTGGTTGTACAAGGTTACGTCTTTGGTTGTTAAGTTTTTGTTAATCTCCCAGACCTCCATCCTTATCCCCCCCCCCTCCAAATCAGCAGATTTTTTTTTTCTTTCAGACGAAGACGACTGGCTAAGTTAGATCGGCAGCGAAAGTGACGTGGCTTAGCGATGAAAAAAAAAATAATAATAAAGAGAAAAAGGAGGTGGGAGCGGGTTCAGATGTGGCACTCGGGAGCCCAACAACGCTCCTGTAATCTGAGACTGTTAAAGTAAAGGGAGGAGGGAGTATGGTGTAGTTTGGGTGGTGGGAGGGGGAGGGAGAGGGTTAGCGGGGGTTCGAAGGGCGCAGTGTAAAAGCCTCTCAGTGTGAATTCAGACACAAATGTTCCGCGGTTTAGTAGGGGAGCTAAGCCGATCAAGGTCAAGGAGAACACAAAAAGGAATCAGGTGCACGCCCCCTCCCTAGTCCCCCCCCCTCTGGATTAGCCTTGAATTACATTGGAAGGATTACCTTCAGTAGAACTTAGGATTAAAGTGTAAATGTACATTTTCATTCACACACCCATACACACTTACACACAGACAGTGTCACGCAATCAAAGTACAGCCCTCCTGTAGCTATTGAATGATTGCGTTACGTGTAGGACAATCTTTGGACTATTGCGTTACGTGTAGGACAATCTTTAGATTAGTGCGTTACGTGTAGGACAATCTTTGGATTAGTGCGTTACGTGTAGGACAATCTTTGGACTATTGCGTTACGTGTAGGACAATCTTTGGACTATTGCGTTACGTGTAGGACAAAATTTGAACTATCAGGAAAATGTTTTCACTATCACAGTATATTCAAATATCTAAAGACTAATACATACATAAAGTATGAAATTAAAAAAGAATACTTGGTCCAAATACTATTATGTTCATTTCTTTGATTTATTTGTTCCGTTTTATAATTTATGTTTTTAATTTGACACGATGGAAGAGTGTCTGTTTCAGAGAGGCGCCACGGGGTAATATGGTGTATTTCTCAAGGGAAATATTTTACGACATTTTTTTTTGTCCAACATCGGTAAATATCCAGGCGACCCAACTGTAAAAAAACCCACCTCCCGTAGTGCCTCAATAAATTATGCATCTTTTGCTGTCTGCGTCATTCGAGTCCATCTTCTTTCATACATTAATGTAATTGTACATTATTCTTTATAACAGTAAACATATATCTATATTGCTTGCATTACCAGACCTTAACGAATGAGCTTATTTACAGAAAATTCAATCACTACTGATAATTCAATCACATCTACTGATAATTCAATCACATTTACGGATAATTCAATCACATTTACTGATGATTCAATCACATTTACTGATAATTCAATTACATTTACTGATGATTCAATCACATTTACTGATAATTCAATCACATTTACTGATGATTCAATCACATCTACTGATGATTCAATCACATCTACTGATGGTTCAATCACATTTACTGATGATTCAATCACATCTACTGATGATTCAATCACATCTACTGATGATTCAATCACAACTACTGATAATTCAATCACATTTACTGATAATTCAATCTCATTTACTGATAATTCAATCACAATTACTGATAATTCAATCACATCTACTGATAATACATTTACTGATAATTCAATCACATTTACTGATGATTCAATCACATCTACTGATGATTCAATCACATCTACTGATGATTCAATCACTTTAGTTGTCACTGTTCATCTCTCGTGAGTTGATTTACGATCTGATTGCCGTTTAAATTAACACGGACATTGTCCGACATTTTAAGTCAACTTTAAACTGGTCAGCTGTGTGCACTGTCGGTCGCGACTTCCAAAACTGGTGTCGGTCGAATTAAAAATCCACTCGACTTAGAAACAGTCACCACATAGCTGTAAAACAAAGTAATGTATGCTTGGCTGTGCACCAGCCCACACAGCTGTTAAAGAAAGTAATCTTAGCTTGGCTGTGCACCAGCCCACACAGCTGTTAAAGAAAGTAATGTTGGCGCCACATTGTCATAAAGTATGTCATAGCTGTGAAAATAATTGTACCATCATCATCTCACCCTCTAATTTAATATAATAAAATTGTCTTGCACATATATTACACATTTTTAGAGCATTTTCGAAAAAAAATGCTCTATTGTCCCCGTATTGTCTGTCTGTCTGTCTGTCATCACCCTAGATCTCAACAACCATAAGTCCTAGACCAATGATGTATATATCATTTTGTAGGTCTTGGCCTGCCATGTGTGCAGCAAAAGTTCATTTCGCGATCTGACCTCTGAAGGCCGTAAAAGGGGGCTTAGAAAGTACCGTTTTTTTATATAAGCTATATTAATAAAGGAGCGCCCTATATCTCAGCAACTATAAGTCCTAGACCCATGATGCATATATCATTTTGTAGGTCTTGGCCTGCCATGTGTACATCAAAAGTTCATTTCGCGATAGGACCTCTGAGGGCCGGGCTTCAGGGCTCATAAGGGGCTTATATATTATATATACACCTTGTACGTTCAATAACCCATTCATTTGGTGCGAAATACTGCAGCACGTAGTTTCACCAAGATTTATTAAGAAACTCATCAAATGAAATAGTAAGCTTGTGTTCTGAGTTTAATTGAAAGTATCAGAGCTATGCAAAAAATTGACGGAGTTTTCGGACGATTAAATGACTATAATTTCGAATGTTTTCAATTATGAGTCCTATTTCAGTAACCACAAACCACTTGTAGTTAGATTTAAGAGACAATAATTTTTTTTCAAATATAAAGAAACGTCTTTATAATTTTTTTTTACAGACATATGCATTACACAATTGAATTTATAAACATTTCCAAATATTTACTGAAAGCTAACAAACGTACTGATACATAACATGAAAATGCGCTAACACGTCCTGTGTCCAGAATGGAACAGGCTTAATTGCTTGTTTGACAAATCTGCCGTTTAATTAAAGACATATAAAGTCGGTCAGAAAATAACATTTTCTAGAAAAAATGTATGAAAATAAATTTTAAATGCTTCAAATTTCAGCGAAACATTTGGCAAGCACTGGCCCACTTTCTCCCGGAAATTGAATAATCAACATTAATAATTACTTCAAAAGCCAACGGGGCTCCCCAAAACTCGGGACCCACAAGTCAAATTATCGTGTTGCCCCACCGCCACGCCACGGCCCTGCTGCCTTGTATTCTACATTTTGTTTTATTTCGTCATAACTTGAACCAACAACCAAAGGAAAACAGAAAGTCTTTCAGACGTACTCTCAGACTTGCCGGCAGATGTCCCGTTCATCGAGTCACATGACCTGACAACGTCATCCACATGCCCCCATATGACCCTCCCCCCCCCCCACACCCCACTTATTGCAAACTCCTGTTTCAGTGCCCCCTTACAAATTTCACACTTCCGGTGATGGTAAAATAACACTAGCCACCCCACCCTCCCACTACTACCTTTTCCCCACCCCACCCCCACTCCCGAGGGATCCCCAGGACAATTTACTGGACAGTCGGACTATTAGCCCGCGGTCATTTTCTGACCGAGCCCTCAGGGAGAAAAAAATTACCCCACCCCCACCCTCAAAGTAACAGTCGATGACAGCTGGACAATGTAATTACGTCCGGCACTTGTCCGTCCGTCCATTAGAGTTTCAATGACTGGACACTCTCAGAGTACATTAACCATGACTTGCCCAAAGTCATATTTCACTGACTTCACATACGGCCCAGTAGAGATTTGCTTTCTGCATTTTTTCAGATGCGTGGCTGTATTCAAGTCCAGTGCTATTGTAATCTCTGACATTTCTGTTAAAGTAGACATTGTCCAAACAGTTAATGATTTCACCTACTGACCACTGACCTTGTGATAATACGCTGGTCTTAAAGTCTGCACTACAGCGTTCAAATATTTTAAAGCCATTTGAGTCTTGAAATGAAATAAAAGCAAATAGATTTAAAATTTCATTTACAATCTGACGGTGTAATTTTTGAGTTATTTAGATGCGTGATAGCCAAACGTGTGCTTCTGGGACGGAGAGAAGAAAACCCGGGAACAGGAATCAGGGAACAGGGATTAGAGGGTTTATGTATAGGATGATAGGTCGTTACTATACAATATGCAATGATTTTTGTTATATGTTTGTGTGTTTATATTAGTTTGTCTGTGTGTATATTACTTTGTATGTGCTAATTAATGTTACCATTATAGGGTATCATTTGATATCAATTTCTTATTAGCAGAAAAATAATGCAAATGCAAAAATCCATGAATGACCCAAGCAACCTTTCCCCCTCCCATACCCCAAGTGCAGCCAGTCCGTCCGTTCAGCTTTGAAGCTAGACCTTCATGACGTCACATGAAACAAGATGTTCCATCAAACCATTTAACCCAGTCAACGCCCCCTCCCTCCCTCCCTCCAACTCTTTAAAACAACCCTGGTGTGATCTGGACAGGAAGTGATTTGACTCTCGTGCGGGTGTGGAGCGGGTGTATCTGTGTGTGTGTTTGTGTGTGCTTGTGTGTATGTGTATATATATATATATATATATATATATATGTGTGTGTATATATATGTATGTGTTTATGGGTGTGTATATATGTATGTGTTTGTGTGTGTATGTGTGTGTGTTTGTGTGTGTGTATATATGTATATATATATGGGTGTATGTGTGTGTATGTGTGTGTGTCTGTGTTTTTGTGTGTGGAGGTGTGAGTGTTCGTGTAATGATGAGGATATGGAATTCAGTTATGATGACAGTGCAATAGAACTCTGAAGGCTATTGAACCACACACACTGAGCTGCCCCCCCCCCCCGTGTTCAGCTCTACTGACCAATCAAATGCAATTATATCACAGCCTGAAAACGATTGTTTATTTTTAATTAGCCAATGATAATAGAGATGAAGCCGATGCTGACACTTCAATCACAATAGCTAATACAATAACAATAACTAATATAAATACGACACACAGACACACACACACATACACACACAATTACATCTGTCTGTCCGTCTGTCCGTCATCACCCTAGATCTCAACAACCATAAGTCCTAGACCCATGATGTATATATCATTTTGTAGGTCTTGGCCTGCCAAGAAATGACTTTTTTCCATTTCGCGATCTGACCTCACAGGGCCGTAAAAGGGGCCTTAGTACCGTTTTTTACTATATAAGCTATATTAATAAAGGAGCGCTATATCTCAGCAACTATAAGTCTTAGACCCATGATGTATATATCATTTTGTAGGTCTTGGCCTGCCATGTGTACATCAAAAGTTCATTTCGCGATAGGACCTCTGTGGGCCGGGCTTCAGGGCTCATAAGGGGCTTATATATTATATATACACCTTGTTCGTTCAATAGCCCGTTCATTTGGTGCGAAATACTGCAGCACGTAGTTTCACCAAGATTTATTAAGAAACTCATCAAATGAGCTTGTGTTCTGAGTTTAATTGAAAGTATCAGAGCTATGCAACAATTGACGGAGTTTTCGGACGATTAAATGACTATAATTTCGAATGTTTTCAATTATGAGTCCTATTTCAGTAACCACAAACCATTTGTAGTTAGATTTAAGAGAAAATAATTTTTTTTCAAATATAAAGAAACGTCTTTATAAATTTTTTTTTACAGATATATGCATTACACAATTGAATTTATAAACATTTCCAAAATTTACAAATATTTACTGAAAGATAGCATACGTACTGATACATAACATGAAAATGCGCTAACACGTCCTGTGTCCAGAATGGAACAGGCTTAATTGCTTGTTTGACTGTGCCCACTCTGTCCAGCTATAGCCTATTTACAAAGTTGTGGGTCGCAATGTCCAGCTGTAGCCGTGATTCACAAAGTTGTGGGTCGCAATGTCCAGCTGTATCCGTGATTCATAAAGTTGTGGGTCGCAATGTCCAGATATAGCCGTGATTCACCAAGTTGAGGGTGGCAATGTCCAGCTGTAGCCGTGATACACAAAGTTGTGGGTGGCAATGTCCAGCTGTAGCCGTGATTCACAAAGTTGTGGGTCGCAAACGAACTGTGTCGTGACACTAATTGCATTGTGGGGACGGATGGACGTGTTGTAAAGCAATCCACTGTCTACCTGAGGGTCTCTGGTTCGATCTTCGGTGAGGACCAATAGATATTTCAGGTCATGGCTAAAGTCCCCGCTATATTCCCCGTGGTGCCTCCATGGCCATTGCACTATCGACTATGGTTGGGATGAAAGAAGGGCACCATTAAGCCCGTCCCAACAGTGGTTTATAGTCTCTTAAGAGATTTTATCTAATCCTTACAGGGACCTCATACACTTAATCGTATTCACAATCAGCAGATCTAGAAACCATAATAACAAATCCATCTGTCTATAAATCTAAAATCTATAAATTAGTTCATATGCAAAGTAAAAAGTTAAAACCTATGTGAAACGAATGCCAAGTTTCCGTCTCTTATTTCTGCCCAGTGGCAGAGATAACAGTTTTACAGGTTGGTCGCGAAATTAAAATTATATGCAAAGTGGATCGCGAACAACTAGGCCTGCCCGTATTGAGTCGCGAAAATAATCGTATTCATTGAAGGTCGCGAAGCGCAAAGTGAAAACCAGTTAGGTTTAGTATGATATGTCAGTCTTTCAATTAACTTTCATCTTTCTGTTATATAATTACATCTTTCTGTTATGTAATTACACCTTTCTGTTATGTAATTACATCTTTCTGTTATGTAATTACAACTTTCTGTTATGTAATTACAACTTTTTATTATGTTATTACTTCTTTTTTTATATTCATCGTCGATGTCTGGGACTGGAAGATGGGTACCTAAAACAACAACCTAGTTACAGCCCCATACAACAACCTAGTTAAACCCAGATAGTGGCCATTTCTGTGACAGTACACAAGAGATCCGACGCTGACTAAAACAATTGAGAAAATTAACTGTGTGTGTGGGGGGGGGCGGATGGGGGCAGTCCCTAGGTTCATTTTGTGTTTCCTGTTCCCTACCCCCTCCACCCTCCCACACAAGCACCTCCACCCTCCCACACACGCACCTCCTACTGCGTAACTTAATTAAAAGATACCAGTCCTTGGCCTGGCCTTCCTGGATGACCCATTTGTTGTTCCCCACCTCCTTGTCCCTCCACCAGCCCCCCCCCCCCCGTCTCCAATACTCGCTGTTCCACTTTGAACTGTTTGATTAGTAGCTACCTCTTTGAACTGTTTGATTAGTAGCTACCTCTTTGAACTGTTTGATTAGTAGCTACCTCTTTGAACTGTTTGATTAGTAGCTACCTCTTTGAACTGTTTGATTAGTAGCTACCTCTTTGAACTGTTTGATTAGTAGCTACCTCTTTGAACTGTTTGATTAGTAGCTACCTCTTTGAACTGTTTGATTAGTAGCTACCTCTTTGAACTGTTTGATTAGTAGCTACCTCTTTGAACTGTTTGATTAGTAGCTACCTCTTTGAACTGTTTGATTAGTAGCTACCTCTTTGAACTGTTTGATTAGTAGCTACCTCTTTGAAGGGCTATGGGGGTGGGGCGGGGGTTGCAATGTGTGAGTGGGGAGTCATACCGACTTAATTAGAAGAAATTTATCGCTACTTGTCTATTATAAAGTAAATTGATTTTCTTTTTTTAGGAAGTGATTGAATCTGGTGGTTAATTGGTGGGAAGTGATTGAATCTGGTGGTTGATTGGTGGGAAGTGATTGAATCTGGTGGTTGATTGGTGGGAAGTGATTTAATCTGGTAGTTGATTGGTGGGAAGTGATTGAATCTGGTGGTTGATTGGTGGGAAGTGATTGAATCTGGTGGTTGATTGGTGGGAAGTGATTGAATCTGGTGGTTGATTGGTGGGAAGTGATTGAATCTGGTGGTTGATTGGTGGGAAGTGATTGAATCTGGTGGTTGATTTGTGGGAAGTGATTGAATCTGGTGGTTGATTGGTGGGAAGTGATTGGACGGGGAGAGGGGGGGTGTTATGTATGTGTGTGTGGGTCTGCGTGTGTGTGGAGTGATATTAAATGTGATAATAATCAGTTAGTGTCACTTAGTCTTTGATAACTGTCGCCATAACAGTAAAATGGTAACATACAGTTTGTCATATTTTTGGGCACGTTAGTGAGTTACATGAGGTTTGAACTTTACGTTAAGTGGAATTAATCAACATTCAGGTCAGACCTATATAATATTATCATTTCAATATGGCGGTTAGTAAAGTTTATGATCTTTCGTCTACTTTCTATATTTATTTTTTTTTTAATTTACAAATGAAATCTTTGGGTTTCACGTGAATAATACCTTGAAGATGAAGTTTGTGTTTGCAATTATGGAAGTAAGCAGGAGCGTATTTAGGTTGGCTGGGGTTTAGGTTAGGGTAGCTGGAACTACAACCTAGTTACAGCCCCAGATGGGGGGGGGGCAGAAGAAAATATTGGACCTTTTTTTTAAAAGAAAAAGACATGATATATAATGTTAAAAGACGTGTTTGTGTCTTTTAGAAGTATGAGAAATGAGTTGACATGAGGGACATCTTCAGATGCCATGGCAGATGTTGATGAACATTGTCACGTGACAAAATTAAAATGAACTTAACGTTCATTCGTTACACTCTTTTTTTACAATGACCATATAGCACTGTCAGGAATTGGTTCGAGTGTCTGTGTATCTTAATGACATTCGCTGTTATAAAGCAATATCCCAGGAAATAGTCACTGATTGACGAGAAGTCCAGGTTGATTAACTGACTAACCATCGGAGCAGACGGTAACATAGTCATTCGATCAAATTCATAGTCACCCAGCTGAGAAAGTTAGTCGCCATGGTCACTTGTCAACAATTTAAATTCATTTTATTTACACTTTGTTAGATTCAATTATGTTATGAGCCGAATTTCGTTTTATGTCCCTCAGTCGAAATTTCATAAAGAAGAATGTGCCTTAATGGATATTATTTAAACCAAAACATCATTAGAATTTACATTTATTAGAAATTGTTTTTGATTTTTTTTTTAAGTTGCCTTTATTCTTGCTTATAATTGTCTAAACTTCTTTGAGATATTTCCACATAATTGTATCTTCCGGAAAATGTTTTCTATTCCGTTATGACATAATCAAATGTTTACCCAAAAAAAAAATCATCCATTCATTAAAAAGCCTCGATTTTAAAAAATTGGAATATGTCAACAGTTCATTTTTCTAAAATAATAATAGTTATTAAATCTCCCTCCCCCCTAAAACCCACCCCGTTCTTCAAGCTTAATCTTTTGGTATGAAATAATTTTGATTGGACGATTTCTCGGACATTCAAGTCTGACTGATGGCTGATGACTGATGAAATATTTGACCAACGTGTCTCGACAAAACCACTTTCTGCCTTTCGCAAAGTTTGTTCTTTTATTTTATTCTCTTCCATCATTCAGTTCGGTCCATCCGTCCATCCAATTACCCTCACCCAGATCAACAGAACTTTGCGTGACTGGACTAGACAAGTGGGGAAAAAAAATCAGAAGTCAATTACTACTGTGTTGATTCAACTCCGACCCTTAACCTTTCGCGGTAACGGAAATGGGGGCGTTTAACCCCTGGGTGGTGAGGAGATCAACTGCTGTACATGACTCCCTCCAACTGCTGTACATGACTCCCTCCAACTGCTGTACATGACTCCCTCCATCTGCTGTACATGACTCCCTCCAACTTCTGTACATGACTCCCTCCAACTGTTGTACAGGACTCCCTCCAACTTCTGTACATGACTCCCTCCAACTGCTGTACAGGACTCCCTCCATCTGCTGTACATGACTCCCTCCAACTGCTGTACATGACTCCCTCCAACTGCTGTACATGACTCCCTCCAACTGCTGTACAAGACTCCCTCCAACTGCTGTACATGACTCCCTCCAACTGCTGTACATGACTCCTTCCAACTGCTGTACATGACTCCTTCCAACTGCTGTACATGACTCCCTCCAACTGCTGTACATGACTCACTCCAACTGCTGTACATGACTCACTCCAACTGCTGTACAGGACTCCCTCCAACTGCTGTACAGGACTCCCTCCAACTGCTGTACATGACTCCCTCCAACTGCTGTACAGGACTCCCTCCAACTGCTGTACAGGACTCACTCCAACTGCTGTACATGACTCCCTCCAACTGCTGTACAAGACTCCCTCCAACTGCTGTACAGGACTCCCTCCAACTGCTGTAAGGTCTCCCTCCAACTGCTGTACATCCCTCCAACTGCCCAGGCTATATGTTTTGTTCTCATTTGGACCGAGTCAATATAATATTTTAAAAAATGCAGTATAGAATTATAATGTTGGTATGTAAAAAACTGTCACAAGGCTGGTATGATCAATTTGAACAAGTCCTTTATGGGCATAATATTCTATTGTAGGCGAATCGTCTTATTGGAGAAATATCGATAAAGAATCTAAAATTAAATAAAAACTATATATGTTTTATCAAATAACTTGATATCACTCTGGTAAACATATTTATAACAAGGCAAGCTAGGTGACGGTCTCTGTTTAATGGACCCCATGCCCGTAGTCATTCCTTTAAAATCTAATGCTACACAGTCATAACACGATACCACACAATATATTTGTTCACGCATTTTAGTATTACTTATCGTCTATTCACAGGCAGGGGATGGCATTGTGGTAGAGCACCCGAGTTCGAATCCCGGTGTCCGATAGATGGCCATACTCTACGTCAGCTGACACGGATGATCAATAATGGTAGTGGGGAACAGAAGGATCAAATTCTGTAGGACCTTCTTTAAATATAACAAGAACGTTTCATGTTACACTCTCCTTTTGGAATCGGTGTAATATTGTTTTTTTTTTTTTAATTTTTTTTTAACGTCGCCATTGCCAGCATGGTATGATGTAGTGTGCCTACCACACCAGCATTGTTGGCGGCGCTGATGCACGTCTGCCATGCCTACAGAGCGGCGGGGTGAGTGTGCCCGCTATCATCTACAGGGACGGCAGAAAGATGGGTTTTAATCCTGGCCCAAACTGGCCAGACCAGCAGGGTGTGTGTACTGCCGATCAGCCAGAATGGCAAGGAAAGGTGTTTTTCCTGCCACTCGGACAGAGGGGAGGGTGTAGTGTGCCTATACCCCCAGCCCGAAATGGCAGGCTGCGCAGGTGTGCTTGAGTGGGACGGAGTGGAAGGGTGTTTTGTGCCGACCACATCCGTCACCACCGCCAGCTGTGTATACTGCGGTCTCGGATAGTCCTCATTGACCACAGTACCACCACCCTTGCAAGTAATGTGTTTTTTTTCCTCACTAGAGAACCCCTATGATCCATCCCCCGTGGATCATGGTATGTCTCTCAGACCAGGATTGTTGGCGGCGTTGATGCACGTCTGCCATGCCTACAGAGCGGCGGGGTGAGTGTGCCCGCTATCATCTGCAGGGATGGCAGAAAGATGGGTTTTAATCCTTGCCAAACCGGCCAGACCAGCAGGGTGTGTGTACTGCCGGTCGGCCAGAATGGCAAGGAAAGGGGTTTTTCCTGCCACTCGGACAGAGGGGAGGGTGTAGTGTGCCTGTACCCTCAGCCGGAAATGGCAAGCTGCGCAGGTGTGCTTGAGTGGGACGGAGTGGAAGGGTGTTGTGTGCCGACCACATCCGTCACCACCGCCAGCTGTGAATACTGCGGTCTCGGATAGTCCTCATTGACCACAGTACCACCACTCTCGCAAGTAATGGGTTTTTTTCCTGACTAGAGAACCCCTATGATCCATCCCCCGTGGATCATGGTATGTCTCTCAGACCAGGAAGGAGAGATCACAAAATACCAAAATATTTTGTGATACTCTCCGAAACAAATTATTTTACATGACTATGCACGACTCGCACAGGTTTTTACCATACCTGTCAGGTGTTATTGTCTTGGCTATTGAAACTATTATGGTGTTAAGGTTGTAGAATAAAATTAATACAAATGAACTATTTCATCATTATCATCGTATCCTTAACCGATGTGGTCGTTGGTGGGGAACGCATGAACACATCAACAGACATATATTTATCCATAGTCGCCTATCCTGCGTGTCTGTCTTTAGTTCAGTCACTGGTAGCCCCTGTCCACTCTTTTCTATGGTCAAACCAACATGTCCAATGGCGCCCTCTGCCACTACGTCCTTCTGCAGTCCATTGGAGAATAGTTTTTTTTTTCTGCAGGCTATCATGCCTTGACCAATGTCCGAACCATGCCATCTGACTTTGCTTGATTGTTACCATCATCGTTTCCTGAGGGCCCGCTATAGGAGACATTCTTCACCAGACAGACTCATTGGTCTTGAGTTCCAGGTAAATTAACTATTTAAAAAAAAAAAAAATAATATAACATTAGAAGAAACTGTGGAGATAATCTTTCAACTTGGACATTTAACCTGAGTAACATTTGAACAAATATTCAATTGTCGAACGTAGATAAAATCAATAACAAAAAAAAATAATTCTTGTAGCTCTTGAATTTTGTAAAGTTTCTAGAATTCAATGTGAAACTTAAATGTAGTTGTAAATATTTACTGCAACGTACATTCCTCCATTATCAGACGACATAGACTTCGTTCTGTCAGTTTCAGCGCCCTGCAAAGGGGGGGGGGAGGGTGTCGTTATTCGTAAATTAATTGAACTCTCGATCATTCCCCGATTTTCATATCTGTTTTAGGACAAAGGAATCTGTTCTCGTTGAGTTCGATAAATCTGGAGTCGAGACAACAACCTTTGATAAACATGTGAACTAATATGTAATGAAAGAGCTATTGATTGATGCAAGGCCACCAGTGCAAGGCCAACAATGCAAGGCCAACAATGCAAGGCCAACAATGCAAGGCCACCAGTGCAAGGCCAACAGTGCAAGCCAACCAATGCAAGGCCACTAATGCAAGGCCAACACTGCAAGGCCAACACTGCCAGGCCAACACTGCAATGCCAACACTGCAAGGCCAACACTGCAAGGCCACTAATGCACGGCCAACACTGCAAGGCCAACACTGCAAGGCCACCAATACAAGGCAATCAGTGCAAGGCCAACACTGCAAGGCCACCAATGCAAGGCCAACAATGCAAGGCCAACAATGCAAGGCCAACATGCAAGGCCATCAGTGCAAGGCCAACAGTGCAAGCCAACCAATGCAAGGCCACTAATGCAAGGCCAACGCTGCCAGGCCAACACTGCAAGGCCAACACTGCAAGGCCAACAATGCAAGGCCACTAATGCACGGCCAACACTGCAAGGCCAACACTTCAAGGCCACCAATACAAGGCAATCAGTGCAAGGCCAACACTGCAAAGCCAACACTGCAAGGCCACCGGTTTCAGTACAAAGCATTTTTACAAAGTAAGGCGGATCAAGTTAACAGCTGATAGAACTGGGGCAGAAAGGGGGTGGGGGTAGGAGAGACTTCTGTTGATACACATCTGGGTGAAGCTGCCTCAAACTCCCACCCTCCCCCACCCCTCGAGTCGAATGAAAGAACACATCTCCAAGATAATTAAACATCAATTAACCAGATTATTATTTATTATTCATGTTGAACTCTTGGGGGGAGGGGGGGGGTTCAGGGGTCCACTCTCTGGCACTCGAAATGCCCCAAGGAATACTTCGATTCTATTGTTTCCAGTCATTAGCTGGAATTGGTTCTTTGTCATGTTAAAGTAGGAACAACAGTTGTAGTAATTTTACACGTAATCTACGGAAAGTAACAGACAAATTAACAGACTAAACCAAAATTAAGACACTCATGCGTACATACATGTAGATGGACAGACAAATAGACAAATAAAGTAGCACAAGGTCGGACATAATGAAAGACAGGCATGCATACAGACAGACAGACAGACAGACCCGCAGGGAATCGAGCCTTGATTGGTGCTGAGTGGAGTTTCGATATTACATCATAAATCACTCCAGTCCCGGTACCGCATGGGCCTCCCACAAGTATTAAGGCCCTTCATTCCCACGACCCCTTGGACCCCAACGAGTATTAAGGTCCTTGTTGATCATAAACATCGCATTTCTATAGTAGGGGCCTCATCGCATTCCTATAGTAGGGGCCCCATTGCAATGGTTGGCCTGGGGACCAATAATTAAGTTATTAAGACAGCTCTGCTCTTAACTACAGGTTATGCCCTTTCAACTAACACGGTTAGGTCAATATTTAAAAGATATCAGAGATGGACCTGTTTGTACATTTATAAGCCAATGAATGTTAGCCTCTTCTTGAGCTCACCCACCCACTTCCTGACGACATAAACCCAAATGTTCTACAACTAAGACCGTGGCCCTTCAAGGACATTACCGATTCGCCCCAGCATGGCGACATACAGCACTTTGACCCAATTAAATCAAACGTTAGCCCATTGTGTGCTACTAAAGTGCACCGCCCCCCTCTCCCCACCCCCAAACACCTCCCTCCCTCCCTCCCCCACAGTTTTGTTTATTACACCACATCCCAGTTCTGCACGATGAATCAAGCGGTAATAAACATTTCGATAAAGCAAGTTGGTGATGGCGGCGGGGGGGGGGGGAGTTGGGCACCCAAGAATACCGAAAAGTACATTCTTATTAACTAGCCGCTGACCACAACACACACACACACACACACACACAACGTTCTATACTGGTCAGAAACTCCGGATGTTGATAGATTATTTCCCCTGTAGTCAATGAATCGTAACATTGTATTTGATTGGTTCTGCTGCCACCAATAGAGATATATCGCAAGTCACGTGGGAGAGACTGAGGCTTGCACACAAACATGACGTAACAGAATATTTCACATTAACCCTTTAACTTCTGCTTCATTCATCATGAACTTGATTTTTTTATAAGCTTTTTTTTAGGTCACTGCCTGGAGGAAGACAAATTAGTTGTGTTGACATTTATTGTTGACATTTACTGAGTTCATGAAATTGACATAAAAAATGACATGCAATTAGTCTTTGTCAAATAGTTGACACCAATTGTGACATGACCTGTGACAACCGCATTAAAATATTTGCGGGTGTTTAATGAAAACAATTTATTGGAAATCTGATGATAATGTACATTTATATTACACACTTTGCCAATAAGTTCACAATTTACGTCATTTACATACAAAATGTTGAACTTAAAAAATAAAACTATCCTAAATCACATTGTGATAGTACAGCAGTTAGCACTTGAACAAACTTTACCAATTAGTTTCATTCAATTGAACACATTTTACCAATTAGTTTAATCCAACAGCAGATACAACAAGCAGTTTTACAGTCTTACAACGTAACTCTGTCTGGCTTGCAGACGACAGTCTGACAATGTCAAGGTTACGTGTTCTTGCTTTATTACTTCCCTGATGGACACTTGTATTGTGTCTGTTTTCTCAGACCGAGAGATTTAAACAACCACCACCCCCTCCACCTCTTCTCCGACAATATAAAAAAATGATCAGTGGACAAAAAAATGTCCAGGTAGACAAAACTACCTTTTTGTTATCTTAGTTAAGTCCCCTTAAGCCCTAACGGGCCATCGGGGCAGATGAAGTGCAGAATTCATCTATTTCTATAACCTTGGCATATGAAGGGGTTGTGTGGTGAGCACAACGCCCAGCCGCCTTTACTTCCCCAAGTTAAGTCAGGTACCCATTTAAAACTGGGTGGACTTGTGGGACGACTTTGAAACAAATTTCACCTGGAAAAATTCCCACGGTTCTCACCGAGGATCGAACCCAGGACTCTCAGGTCGACAGTCGAGTATCTACACCACTCGGCCATCCGACCCACTTTTGTTATCTAAAGCTCATACTTAAAAAAATATATATTAGAGTAGAATAATGAAACATTTCTACATAATTTAAAAGGAAGGGCTAAAATGTGACCCCCCCCCCATCTGTAACTTTAAATTATGTTATCCTTTTTTTTTGTTAATATTTAAACCACGAATGGGACGATTTTGTTGTTTCCCCTTCTTTCATCCCCGCCACAGCTGATGGTGCAATGTCCATAGATGCACCACGGGAAACATAGAGGGGAACTTTCACCCTAACCTGAAAAAAAGTGGTTCTCACCGGAGATCGAACCTGGGATCCTCAGGTCGTCAGTGATTTACACCGCCCCACAATACGTCCCTTTCTCTCCCTCATGGTACCTCCTTAGCACACACGGGGGTAAGGTGGGAATATTAGGTAGGCGCTAGGAATATAAAGCAACAACCCAAGGCTTTCAATAATTAGGGGGTCCCACAGTTCCGAATTTCATGCCCTATGATTTGTCTACCTTTTTTTTTAAAAGGGCCCAACATTTTCTTCTGCGCCCGGGGCCTAAACTGAGATGAGTCCGCCCCTGTTTACAAGAGACTTCCAACAGACTTTAATAACATAGTCAGATTGACGTCACGTTAGCTCATGTCTTACATGACAATGCCATATTATCCAGCCATCTTTATAAGGCTCTGCTCCATATTTGGTGGCTGGATAGAAATAGTCAATAGTGCAGGGTTCTATTCAGGGTAAACCCAAACAAAAAATAGAAAAATCGACGCAGAGAAGATGCGCGCCACCCTGTTGATTCACTGTCGTCTGTTTTCACATTCATAGTCTGCCAAATAACCTTGTAGTAACGACCTTGAACCGTCATCAATGAATGACAAGAAAACCTTCACTTCCGGCATTATTTAGCACCCCCTACCCCCTCTCCAACCACCTACCGCGTCAGTCCCGGGGGGAGGAAGGTGGACTCTAAGAAAGAATCACTTTATGGTGTTGTTTTAGAAAACACTTGAGCTCCACAGCATTTTCTTTTATCTTTGAATTTTGTGTGTGTGTGTGTGTGTGTGTACAATTTTTTTCAATGACCAAAAGACTGGAGACTGGAGTACGTGAGATGGTGGGGGGGGGGGGGGGCAAGGGGAGCTGGGAAAGTGGCTAAAATCTTGTGAAATCCCCCCCCCCCCACATGAGGGAGAGATGAATGAAAGAAGGAAGGAGAGAGAACTGTGAAAGTCAACAATGACAGTTGGGCTGGGACGCTAAGTGGCTCCTGTTATGGTGTCTGAAGATCAATCCCTTTGCCGCTGGCCACAGGTCAGTGATCATAATATGATCTGGACAGCCGAGGGAGAGAGAAAAGAAAATGGCTTCTATCCTCCAGGAGAGATGTAGGAGGTCTGTAATAATTTATTTCAATCTCCCAAGGGTTCTCACTACAATAACATTTTTTTTTACTTTGGCCAAGGTTTTATCCGAGTTCACCTACTCCAACAAGATTGGTCACTACTGAAGCCACAGTACCTGCCATTTAGTATGAAATGTATTTTTTCATTACCCTGGAACATTTATTATAATGATTCCACTTAAGCATCATCACCTCTATAACACAACCTTGTATTACTCTTATAACACAACATGTTCTTAATTATTATAACACAACCTTCTATTACTCTTATGACACAACCTTTTGTTAATTATTATAACACAACCTTTTATTACTCTTTTGACACAACATTTTCTTAATTATTATAACACAACCTTGTATTACTCTTATGACACAACCTTTTGTTAATTATTATAACACAACCTTGTATTACTCTTTTGACTCAACATGTTCTTAATTATTATAACACAACATTTTCATTACTATTTTACCAAGGCTTGTTCGTTACTTATTAAAAACATATTTTGCAATGCTCTTCAAATTACTTTTAATTACATTCATTCGGTTACATATTCATTTGGTTATATATTCAGTTGGTTATATATTCATTTGGTTATATATTCAGTTGGTTATATATTCAGTTGGTTATATATTCATTTGGTTACATATTCATTTGGTTATATATTCAGTTGGTTATATATTCAATTGGTTATATATTCCATTGGTTATATATTCATTTGGTTATATATTCAGTTGGTTATATATTCATTTGGTTATATATTCATTTGGTTATATATTCAATTGGTTATATATTCAATTGGTTATATATTCATTTGGTTATATATTCATTTGGTTATATATTCAGTTGGTTACATGTTCATTCGGTTACATATTCAATTGGTTATATATTCATTTGGTTACATATTCCATTGGTTACATATTTATCTTTTCTCTGTATTTATTATGCTTTTATTATTGCTACCCTCTTTGAGATATGTTTAAAAGTGTGTATAAATGGTAAAAATTTGAACGCTTTGAATATCTGGAGCTACGTCAACACTTTCATAAATCTGTCCGTACTAGTTTGGCAAAACTAATTCAAAATTTTAAAAATATGTATTCAGGGTGTAGTCCAATGAAACCAGTTGATTGACCAGCGATGGTGGCGCGCGAGTCGGGCACTAACATTGCCGTCCCGGTTCCGTGGCAATAAATCAGCCAATGGGGTCAATATACTGTCTTGGTAGAATACATTCTGGTACTGTCTTGGTAGAATACATTCTGGCCATATTGTAAATGACGTTATTAGTATGAACTGGTTAATAATGAGAACTCAATTCATGTCCATGGTTCATATGATTTATTGACGACACAATAACATATAAACAGAATAAATCCAATGAATAATACTTGTTAACAATGAACTTAACTGACCAACTAAAACTTCTGATATGTACTCAAATACTCTCTCAACTTCTGAACTCAAATGACTTCACTGACTCGATTGACTCAATTCTCTCCTCTCTCAACTGAACATCGTCTTTATATAATTTCCTTCCAGCCATCTCGAACATTCCACATCGCTCTGTCTCTCACTCATTTAGTCAATACAAATTACAAATAAACAACATATTTATTTTCTATAAATATCTAGAATAATAAACAACATATTTATTTTCTATAAACATCTCGAATCTTGACCCCGTGACCACATGTTGACCTGGTTGGCCAAGCTCCAAAGATACACACACACCTGTGTGCGTAGTACTCATAACTATACCATGACACATATGTTGACTTCATGGTTCCTGTGGTTATTGGAGGCAGCGGTAGAGTTAATGATGGCATCTAATGAGTAGCTAGCGCGTGAACTCTCGAGATGGGTTTATGGCTTCCCCCCTCCACCCTCAACCCACCCCCATCCCCACCCACCCAACTAACGGCCCTGTTATTGTGAGATGGCCCTGCCTTACCGGATACAGCCAGAAGCAAGTTATTGAATCAATGGTCAAGTGTCCACAAGGGAAAGTAATGTCCAGTCAACGGGACATCCACTTTTTTTCCCACATCAGTCAGGTCCTGTATAGACGAATCAAACACACACACACACTCGCGCACAGACAAACACAAACACACACACACACACACACACAAATACACATACACCCGATTGACGCACAGAAGTCAAAGATGTCATGCGAAGACAACTCCGTTTTAACTTTTAAGGAAAAAGAGAAAAAAAAAATATTGTCACGAAGAGTTCTCTTCTCTTTCTCCCTCATTCAATTTTTCAGAATGACATAAACGGTAAATGAAGTGGGTTGGGGGGGGGGAGAGAGAGAGAGAAATATTTTCTTTTTTAGGACTTTTGGTCACGCATGGGTCAGTCTGTCCCCTTGATGTCTGGTCTCGGAAAGTTGACCAATGGTATTATTTTAAAAGTCCTTTGAGGGCGTGGAGATCTTTAAGAAGTACGTGAACAAACGACAAAAAAAAAAACACGGAGCAAGTGTGGAGTAAGTGTGGAGCAATGGTGGAACAAGGGTGGAGCAATGGTGGAGCAAGGGTGGAGCAAGGTTGGAGCAATGGTGGAGCTTCTTCTTCTCCTTTGTTCTCGATATGTCGACATGGAGGATTTCAAACGACCAGGCCTATAGTTATGATGAACTGCACGGTGGCACCCAGGTCCGTCTTGCTCCCATAAAGTTTTTGATTGAAGGAGGTCATCTGTGGCCAGAACCTGTTGCGAGCTGTGTCATGTAAAGGGCATGTTTGGAGAACATGTTCTGCATTCTCTGGAGACATCCCGCATGGGCAGTCCTCACTGTTTCCAATGCCTAGCCTTCGGAACATGTGTTGTCTTAGTCTGTTGTGCCCAGTTCTGAGTCTGAAGATAATATTTTGAGCTTGTCTGGGAAGATTATAATAGGGGTCGTTTTTGTCGTGATCTGGGTGATTATTCATCCATTTTTGTTGGATTTGTTCATTTATACAGCTTTTCATTTCTTCTGCATTTAGAGGGACATCTACTTGCAATTCTTTGCTGCCAGATTTTGCCAATTGGTCAGCAATCTCATTTCCATTTATTTTGGAGTGTCCTGGTATCCATTGCAGAACTGTTTCCTTTGAGTTTTGGGTCAGTTTATGTAGAGCTGTTCTGAGCTGGGTTAATTGAGTGTAGTGAGGATCCTGCAGAGACTGTATAATTTTTTTGGCATCTGTGAGTATGACTATGTTGCTGTTTGTTGAGGAGTTTGTGAGTATGTTAATGGTGGAGCAATTGTGGAGCAAGGTTGGAGCAAGGGTGGAGCAATGGTGGAGCAATGGTGGAACAAGGTTGGAGCAATGGTGGAGCAATGGTGGAACAAGGTTGGAGCAATGGTGGAGCAATTGTGGAGCAAGTTTCGAGCAAGGGTGGAGCAATGGTGGAGCAATGGTGGAACAAGGTTGGAGCAATGGTGGAGCAATTGTGAAGCAAGTTTCGAGCAAGGGTGGAGCAATGGTGGAGCAATGGTGGAACAAGGTTGGAGCAATGGTGGAGCAATTGTGGAGCAAGTTTGGAGCAAGGGTGGAGCAATGGTGGAGCAATGGTGGAACAAGGGTGGAGCAATGGTGGAGCAAGGGTGGAGCAATGGTGGAACAAGGGTGGAATACATTTGAAAAAAAAAGATAAAAATGCAAAATGCAAAAAGACAAAAACCTCATTATGATACACATATTTATATATTTATAAAAAATTATCATTGCTAAAAATATCAGTTTATCTATTGCTACATATCAATTAATGTAAAGTCATATGTAGTTCAGCTTTCCTTCACTCACCTGTAGAGAAAGCAATATTTTGCTCACAATGAAGCTTAAATACGTCTCCTCGTAAGTTTCAACCAACCTGTCGATCAAAGATCATTCCTACAATATTTTGCTCACAAATAAGTTAAAATATGTCTCCTTGTAAGTTTCAACCAACCTGTCGATCAAAGATCATTCCTACAATATTTTGCTCACAATGAAGTTTAAATATGTCTCCTTGTAAGTTTCAACCAACCTGTCGATCAAAGATCATTCCTACAGATCCTTGGCAAGCTGACGATTTTAAAATGTCCATTAGTTTCATCATCACGTGACATTGCATGGAATATAACAGGGCAGTACTTTAATAAGTGAAACTTTGTTAAAATTCTGTACTTGGAGATAAACGGCGATATGTTTGATCTGTTTCTACGGTCAAATGTGGACACACACACCATACACACACTCCACACACTATAAACACCACACATACGCTATACACACCACACAACACATACACACGCCACCACACACACAGCACACACGCCAAACACAAACACACTCCAAACAAACACACACCGCACACACACCACATATACACACGCACACAACTCACATACACTACAACCACACAGACACAAACACACACCACAATCACCAAACACACACCACTACAAGCACGCACAAACGCACGCAACTCTTTTCTTGCACACACACGCACACCACGCACACACACACCACACACACACGCGCACACGCACATATAGATACACTCAATATTTTATCGCGATCCACCCCAAATTCATCCACGCACATATCCAATCATATAACTACCACTATCCATAGAGCTCGTTCTTTAACGGCCAGATAAACACTGGAAGTTGTTTTCTTGTTACATTTCAGTCACCTAATGATACAGGGGTGGCGAAGGAAAGACTCGTGGGTAGGGGGGCGCAGGACACCCGTGTGGTAGATGGTGCCTTTTCCTTCCGCGAAATTGCAGTGCAGACGTGATGTGTGCCCCGTGGTGTCACTATAAGCGAGGTGTCATTTTCTCGATGATGTAAGACGTAAACAATAGCACACGTGACTCTGGAAACTTATGCATATATCTCTGGCAGTAATTGCACCCATGGATGTTCCAATTAAGAGTTGTATGAGACTTTAGACAACTAGAAGTCAATTAGAAGTCAATTAGAAGTCAATTAGAAGTCAATTAGAAGTCAATAAGAAGTCAATAAGAAGTCAATCAGAATTCAATTATAAGTCAATTATTTTTTTCAATCAATAAGTGCCGGGATTGATCAATAATTGATCTGATTGTTTTGATTATTTACAACACGTTAACTGGGTACTTTATGTTAAACCGTATAATCAATTTAAAATTTAGAACTTACATCATTGGTGTGTCAGTCAAAGTTGTCATTATAAAATATTTAACTATTTTGTACAAAAATTAACTGTACTTGAACAAAGAGGCCATTTCAATTTTTTTTTATCAATAGTGCAGTCAAACCGTTAAATCAATTATTAAATCGATCATTCAAGTGTATAACAGAGTATAGCAGTAAACAACTGTATATCAAAGTGTTTTGCAGTATGTAACTGTATATCAAAGTGTTTTGCATTATATTGCAGTGTAAAGCAATAGATAACAATGTATAGCAGTATAGAATTTTACAACATTATATAACAGTGTAGATCAGTAAAAAGCATGTGTTTAGCAGTATATAACTGTATATCAGTGTTTGGCAGTATATAAATGTATATCAAAGTGTGTGGCAGTATATAACTGTATATCAAAGTGTTTAGCAGTATATAACTGTATATCAAAGTGTTTAGCAGTATATAACTGTATATCAAAGTGTTTAGCAGTATATAACTGTATATCAAAGTGTATGGCAGTATATAACTGTATATCAAAGTGTATAGCAATATATAACTGTATATCAAAGTGAATAGCACTATACTGTAGTGAAGTGCTTCTCAAAGTGTGATTCTCGACCCCTGGACGTTAAGTAGGTCGCGAAAAAATAAAAATCTGTAAATAAAACTACAGACTCTTTTATTTTCTTTAAGGGGGTACCCGGGTCTGGCAAAAACCTTTTTTATTTTTAAAGTTTAAGACAATTTAATATCATAGTTATGATATAGTAGGTTTAAAAATAATTTTGTGCAAAAAAATAATTAAAATATTGATATTTGTGGGCGTGGCATGCCGCCATCTTGAAATGTATTACCTTTTTGTGTCAAATATTTCTTATATATTTATAGACTGATTCATATAAAATGTACATTTTTATAATCAGGAAAGCTTACTTTAGAGGATGTCAGAGTACTTTTTTGATATTTTAATAAATACATTTTTTATGAATATTTTATGGTGAAGATAGGCCGAAAATGCCAATTTTGAAAATTAAAAAAATTGCCTAAAAAAAAAAGTACTCAAAATTTCTTTTCAATCTTTTCAATCATTGGCTGACGACAGGGGCGGAGATGGAGTGAGGGGTCAACTGAACGATAGCGAGTTGTAATTAGATTACTTGTAGGATCAGCGCATTCAGTCCACTCACTCAGTCCACTCACTCCACTCAGTCCACTCACTCAGCCCATTCAGTCCACTCACTCAGCCCATTCAGTCCACTCACTCAGTCCACTCACTCAGTCCACTCACTCAGTCCACTCACTCCATTCAGTCCACTCACTCAGCCCATTCAGTCCACTCACTCAGTCCACTCATTCAGTCCAATTGTCCACTCAGTCCACTCTGCCCACTGTCCATTCAGTATACTCTGCCCACTGTCCACTCAGTCAACTCTCTCCACTGTCCATCTATCATCTTGTCAACTCTGCCTACTAACCATTCAGCCCTATTGTCCATTTAGTCCACTCACTCCACTCAATCCACCTGTCCACTCTGCCCACTGTCCACTCAGTCCACATACTCTGTGACACCTCTCACAAAAAAAGTCCATATATGTTTCAGAAAAAAAAAAGAAATAATATTAAACTTTCGAGCTTGACTGGACCTCACGGCTAGGGGGAGGGGGCCCTAATAATTTTTCTGGTCGCCCGCCCCCATCATGCGATGGCCCCCTTCCATGAGATAGGCCTTGCACTAAAATCATATAATAGTTTACAATTTATTATTTCTATTATTTGATATTCTATTACTATGATATTAGTCTAGGTCTAGTTTTCAGTTTTGTATCAGTACAGCAAGATCCATAATTCACATTTAAAAGACAGTAATAAACATATTGAACTAGATACTGCTTTCTGTCTTGATTGACAAGTTACTGTTGTGTAGACACTGAAGCTATAAGTAGCTAAGTAAATAGTAATTGCCACGTCACCGACTGGACGACTTTAATGCCTCCTTCATCACTGAAGTAACCGGTACTGAATTTAAAAAAAAATAAATCTAAATCACACGCACACAAGCAAACACTTATGTCCACACACATACACACACACATACACACACACATACACACACATACACACACACATACACACACACATACACACACACATACACACACATACACACACACATACACACACACACACACACACACACACACACACACACATACACACACATACACACACACATTTACAGTGCATAATGTACGTATAAGCTACACAAGCTATACCTTAGGGCACCCACTTACTTTGGGACCCCCAAATAATTGTCCACATGAGCGATTGTCAGATATAATCAAATATTTGGCATTGACATATAATATCTGGATTTAGAAAAGGACCCAAAATCTCAAATAGCTTAGGGCCATATAAAGTCTAAATCCGGCTGTGCACATCCATATCCAACGTTCTGATAATTAGTAATTCAATCAGCCATAGAAATTTATTACACCATTGTTTGCATAAAATTCTTTTTTTCCCTCTAAATGAACACAAATTCACCAGTATGTACATTAATATTGACTTGTATTCTGTCGCTTGTGTTCTATTGTTTTATTTCAACGCTAATGCATTCTGTATAAACTGACTTCTGTACATGTATTCTGTATAAACAGACTTCTGTGCATGTATTTTGTACAAACAGACTCCTGTACATGTATTGCGTACAAACAGACTCCTGTACATGTATTCTGTATAAATAGACTTCTGTACATGTATCCTGTATAAACAGACTTCTGTACATGTATTCTGTACAAACAGACTTCTGTACATGTATTCTGTATAAACAGACTTTTGTGCATGTATTCTGTACAAACAGACTCCTGTACATGTATTCTGTACAAACAGACTCTTGTACATGTATTCTGTACAAACAGACTTCTGTGCATGTATTCTGTACGAACAGACTTCTGTACATGTATTCTGTATAAACAGACGTCTGTACATTCAACGTGTCAAGGCCAATGGGCAGTCATAAAACTATCACCACCATCAAACGAAATCAAACAGCAAGACATGTACTAATGTACTATTTAAAGTGTTCTGTGTTATCTGGGAGGAATGTGTTGAAAGGTCACCATGCATTCTGAAAAATAAAATAAAAAATAAAATGATTTTTCTCTATACAAAGAGAATCCACCATCGTGTGGACCATTAACATTTTTTTAAGTTTATTGCAATAAAAAAAAAACATAAAAAAGCGCCCCGCCTCTCCCACCCCCCACCCCGGGGACACATTCGCTGCTCTTGGTGTATCTTCACTTATCTAGAAATATTTTTATACAAGTCATACTAGTCACACATACTTAAACAAAACCCCGAGTCCCCTCCCTCCTTCCCTCCTCCCCCCCCCCCACCCTAAGTTTGTCCCTTTTACAGCTGTGACGCCTCGCACCCACGAAGAGCTCTGCCCCTATTTCAAAAAAGAACAACACAACCTCGCTCTCTATCTCTCTCTCTCTCTCTCTCTCTCTCTCTCTCTCTCTCTCATTCTCTTTCTTTCCCTCCCTTCCCTAACACCACCATTTTTTTTTTTTACGATTCATTGATATAAAAAAAAAACCATATACGGTATCCACGGAGTGGGGAGTATTGGGGAGTGGGAGAGATGGGTGGGTGGGGTGGGGGGGTGGGGCACAAGGCAAATCTCTTTACGTTAGGCTTCTGCGTTCACACTCTCTTTACCTCTCAATGGGGAGAGTGGGATGTACGCTTCTTTTTCTCCTGTTGTACGGTAGCCCGGTTGTGTCATTGTCGTATTTTTTTCAAGATGAGACCTAGATTTTTCGTGTCAGTCAATTATGGAGGAAATTCTATCTTTTAGTTGTCGATTGTGTTCCTCATTTTTCTACGTTAATTTACACAAGTGAATATTTGGTATACAAATTAAAACGGCCAGAGGTGAGTTTAACAGCGAGCACCCTGGGGGCCCTGGCATTAGAAAAGCCCCGCCCAACCAAACCCTGCACGTATATTACCTTTTTTCCTTTCCCTTTATAGGGGGGGCAAGGTTGTATAGTGCGTACAGGGCCGCAGTCCACCATAATCTGCCTGTGAAATTGACTGATAGCGACATCTATGTCGGGACAGATGGCCAAGTGGTTGATGCTCTACTATCGGCCTGACACTCCTGGGTTTGATCATCGGTGAATTTTTCTCAGGTTTTGGTGAAAGTCCACACAACAAAATAAAAAAAGGTATCAGACTGAGTAGGGGGAAGTAAAGGCGGCTGGGCGTTGTGCTAGCCATACAATTCCTTTATATGACGAAATCACAGAATTTTTTACACGTCATCTGTCCCGATGGTTCTATAGGGCTAAGTGAACTTTTCGTATAAAAATAGGCCTGTAATATGATGATAGTCAGACACATATTTTAGATTCAATCATTTCAAAGAAAATTACCAACGTCCAGTGCCGATCCTAGGTATTTGGGGACCCGGTGGGCTTGGCCTCTTTGGGGGCCTCTGCATTTCAATATTCGACACCATAACGAGACAATGTGCTTAATATTTAATGTAAACACATTTTTGGGGCCCCCTGAAGCTGGGGCCCCTGGCCCGGGGGGACTTTCGAATCAGGTCCCCCTCCTCCACCCTAGGTACGCCTGTGCCAATGTCCTACTCCCATAAAAAGAAATCATCTAGCCAAGAAGGATTTCCGTAGTTCTATAAATAGACCATTAACAATAACAAAGGGACGTCACACAACCGTGCTTCCAGCTTTACACAGAGAGTACGGTACAGTTTAAAAAAAAAACGTTAAAAAAATGGAGGTGGAAGAAGAATTGCCCTCGGACACCCCCCTGATTCCTGCGCTCATGTTGAACCGCGCCAAATTGAAACACTAGAGAGAGAGAGAGCGAGTGAGAGACAGAGAGAGAGAGGATAGCGGAAGAAAACAAAACGCATCGCAGTGTTGTTGTTCTATTTTCTCTCGCTCTTTCTTCGAAAGTGTAAATGTACAGAAGGCTTAGCGACCTAACAGTCGCTTGCACTTTTTTTCTTTTCAAAATACAAAAAAAAAATTGTGTGGGATAACCGGAGAGCAGAAAATGTCTGACCGTTATGGCGTCACTGTGAAATGTCATAGTCAACTGTTTGGTCCATAAGCGATTTTGTGTTTTACAGTTTTAACCATGTGATAATATATGGCTTCAGTGATTTTTCCAGTGGATTCTTTTTGTAAATAAATGTGTGCGTAAATTCACATGGATTACTTTGCACGTGTGATTTATATTTCTGAAGTGAATGGAATTATCAGGGTTTGTAAAAATATATACATATGAAAACCGCGTTTGATTCGTAAAAATTACGTATTGGAATTATTGCAATAATTACAGAAATAAAAAAAATCATATTATGTGTAGGCCTAAGTTTACTATTTAATTTAAAGGGTAAGTTACGGTTTATCATCACTTACGTTAATTTAAAATAGATTCAGGATCGTTTTATCCTATAGGCATAGTAGAGGCAATCATATCTAAAGGGGGCCCCCGAATATACCGTCACTACTCTGAAGTAAGGGGCCCAACTAGCCCTTTGAAATTAAAGTGCATGTGACCTACGATCTTAATAGGGCCCATGAACCTAATGGGCCCACGAGTTAAAGCCATGAAAGTCTAAAATTCTAATCTCGCTTTCGAATATGCCGTAATCTCTCATCAGTCAGGGGCAATCATATCTCAATGAAATCTAAAGTGCCTGGGGCACAGGAAGATCATTAGTAGGTACTTACTAGATCGATTTATATCGATCAATAGATGAAGAAAAGTATGTCCCTACACGCGCTGGTCTAGCCAAACACACACACACACAGAAAATCGAAAAGATCCGTGTTTGATGGGGAGCTGGTCATGTTATTGTCGTGTTTGGTGGGGCTACTACTGGACTATCCCATTATGGTGGGGCTACTACTAGACTATCCCATTATGGTGGGGCTACTACTAGACTATCCCATTATGGTGGGGCTACTACTAGACTATCCCATTATGGTGGGGCTACTACTAGACTATCCCATTATGGTGAGACCACTACAAAACTATCCTATTATGGTGAGGTCTCTACTAAACTATCCCAATATGTTTTCGATACTGACATGATAACGGTATTCTAAGATTACCTTTAACACGTAGAGTGCATCGGTTGTCTTTTCATTTCGAGAGATCAAAGCAAAATTGATTTTTGGTCACATATAATAGATCGATTTTCTCTTGATGAAGTGTGTATGTGGAGGGGAGAGGGGTAATGTAAACTCAATATATTGTCCAGGGGCCGCACGTATACTATCCTATTGTTCTATTTTTTTTTGGCAACTCATTATTACATTCTACTCCTGGGGCCAACTCAGTATTACATTCTACTCCTGGGGCCATGTCAATATTACATTCTACTCCTGGGGCCAACTCAATATTACATTCTACTCCTGGGGCCAAGTCAGTATTACATTCTACTCCTGGGGCCAAGTCAATATTACATTCTACTCCTGGGGCCAAGTCAATATTACATTCTACTCCTGGGGCCAACTCAATATTACATTCTACTCCTGGGGCCAACTCAATATTACATTCTACTCCTGGGGCCAACTCAATATTACATTCTACTCCTGGGGCCAACTCAGTATTACATTCTACTCCTGGGGCCAACTCAGTATTACATTCTACTCCTGGGGCCAACTCAATATTACATTCTACTCCTGGGGCCAACTCAATATTACATTCTACTCCTGGGGCCAACTCAATATTACATTCTACTCCTGGGGCCAACTCAGTATTACATTCTACTCCTGGGGCCAACTCAATAATACATTCTACTCCTGGGGCCAACTCAATAATACATTCTACTCCTGGGGCCAACTCAATAATACATTCTACTCCTGGGGCCAACTCAATATTACATTCTACTCCTGTGGCCAACTCAATAATACATTCTACTCCTGGGGCCAACTCAATATTACATTCTACTACTGGAGGCATAAGCCGCATCTGAAATGACGCTCCTTCCTTTCACTTCCTGTTTGTATCGGTGAAGTGTTTTACATCGGAATGGTTTTCTGTATGTTTTACAGTTATTGTACATCTGTACACATTTTCGTACGCATATGAAAGTGTAGATATATATGTGTGTGAGGTGGTGTATGCGAATCGCGATACTGTCAACCTGAGTGTCCCGGGTTCGATCCCCGATGAGAACCAAAATATCTGTTTTTCAGGTCACGGTGAAAGTTTCCTCAAAGTCTCCCGTGGTACCTACCTGGCCATTGCACTAAAGGCGAGGTTGATTAAAAAAAAAAAGGTTTCTTTAAGAGCTGTCCCATTAGTGAGATCAACATCTCATCCTTACAGCGACTTCACAGAAGAATATGTGTAATTACGTGTTTTCAATGTTCATCTAATCGCATTATGTTTACGTTTATTTATTTAGGTACACATCGGCTGTCTTAACCTTGACACTGGGGAATCGATACCTTTGTTCTGTGTGTGTGTTCGGTATCGAAATATATAGTCGATGATGAAATCTAGCGGGACGCGTCTCTCAATTTAAACAAACCACTGCATGTCGTCTGCTAGCGAGATCATTATAAAAAAAAAAGGGGGGGGGGGGAGAGAGGGGGGGAATATATTGGGTGGTTGGAGCTAGCAACACAGGCGAGTACTTTCTCACTAGTTGTCTTATGTCTTTGTCTGAGAGACAGTGTGTGTGTGTGTGTGTGTGTGTGTGTGTGTGTGTGCGTTTTATATAAGACCAGTTTAATAGGAAAAAAAACCACGTAAATCTTCATCTTCCGTTGTCAACAACACAGTGTGTAGAAATATATATGTGGCACATTTGACCTAGAGCACACAGCTGCTGATGCTAACAAAAAAAAATCAATACTTAACTACCTGCAAGGTATTTTTTTTAATGTAGGAACTATTAACTTCGCCTTACAAAGCATTTGCAATGTCTTAATGTGTGCCCGAATGTGTGCCCAATGTCTTAATGTGTGCCCAAGGTCTTAATGTGTGCCCAATGTCTTAATGTGTGCCCGATGTCTTAATGTTTATCCATTGTTTTAATGTGTGCCCAATATTTTAATGTATGCCCCATTATGATCTATTTTCTAGCCCTGTTTTTTATAATTGCATTCAAAGTTCTGTTAACTAAAACATCTGTACAGCTATCATTTTTACGTCAGTGTTATTACTATTTTACTATAGATGGACAACGATCAGGTTCGGTACATCAGCAAAGACTTAAAGCTAGTTACTTTTAATCTGATTAATATCATAAATAGTAATTAAATCATTAATAAAATATCATAATTGAAATCTAAAAATTTCACTGCTATCTTAAGTGTTGTTCATATGTAGAGTAATGGATAGCGAATCCACTAGTCTAGCTAAATGTCCTGGGTTCCAGTCCTAGAGATGGGAATTGTTTTTCATCAGACATGGCATGGAACGAGAGAGAGAGAGAGAGAGGGGGAGTTGTGTCCCTCATTTTGTTTTACCCTCCCCTCCCCCCATAACCTGGCGATGGACAGTGCTATAACTTCATTAAGTAAGGCGTAGACTGGGGGGTGAGGGGAGTACAAAGAACCCACCTTTAACTATCGACTTACCAACGCCCAATCTTGAGAAATCGATTTGAGACCAGGAAATAAGTAATGAGAGTAGATACCAGGGTCTGCTGACCTAATTACGCACAGGTCGGTACTCTTATCCGTAACTGAACTTGATTAAAGTTAATGAAGTAGATAGGAAGAAATAAGAACATGATTATACACGAAGTAAATAGTCAAAGTATGTAATAAATAATCAATATTACGTGGTAGGAAACACAATGCTGTCTAGTTGGACGTTTATTTGATTGTCCGTTACAACGATGTTAAGTTGGTATCTGTTATTGCAATTTAAAAAAAAAATTATTACACTTAGTATCGGTGTCTTGATATAGAATGATAGAAGCAGAAAGGATCACATGTATAGTCAGATCAGTTGGCGGGCTAGATACACCCCCCCTCGCAATGTCAAGAAAGACCCCAATGGTAAAAGAGACCACAATGTTAAGAGAGACTCAAATGTTAAGAGAGACTCCAATGTTAAGAGAGACTCCAATGTTAAGAGAGACCCCAATGGTAAGAGAGACCCCAATATTAAGAAAGACCCCAATGTTAAGAGAGACCCCAATATTAAGAAAGACCCCAATGTTAAGAAAGACCCCAATGTTAAGAGAGACCGCAATGTTAAGAAAGACCGCAATGTTAAGAAAGACCCCAATGTTAAGAAATACCCCAATGTTAAGAGAGACCCCAATATTAAGAAAGACCCCAATGTTAAGAGAGACCCCAATGTTAAGAGAGACCCCAATGTTAAGAGAGACCCCAATATTAAGAGAGACCCCAATGTTAAGAGAGACCCCAATATTAAGAGAGACCCCAATGTTAAGAGAGACCCCAATGTTAAGAGAGACCCCAATATTAAGAAAGACCGCTATGTTAAGAAAGACCCCAATGTTAAGAGAGACCCCAATATTAAGAAAGACCCCAATGGTAAGAGAGACCCAGATTTTAAGAAGCCCTCCTGTAAATGATTTAGTAGTTGAGGGTATCACGGGAAGGCTTTTTTTCATAGATAAATAGGGCCCCATTATTCGCAAGCGTCGGCCCTGACAGATTTTTCGCTAAGGGTCCTCAGATAGACATTTACCTAGGGCCCTGTAATGCACTTTTGCGTACCCCTCTCCCCTTCCACCCACCCCAATAACAAAACGTGAGAATGGCTGTACACAGGGCTGCAGTCATGTAAGGTTGAGTGGTGACTGTATATGCGTTGTTTTTATTCAAGCTCATATGTCTCTCATAGGTTTGTGTACCTAATTCTAGTACCGTCCATATGTATGACTGTATTGAAGTGTATATATAGTCATTCTCTGTCTATTCCGTGTATTGAAGTATATATAGTCATTCTCTGTCTATTCCCCCGATGATGTTCCTGTGATTTTTTTAAAGACTACTGTGATGATATTGACCGTGGTCACGTAAAGGAGGCGGGGGGGGGAGGCGAGAGAGAGAGAGGGGGACGCAACCTGAATACTTGTTTAAGGGCCCCCGCCATAAAAGGCCCCTTTGTGTACATAAATGTGCAATTTGAAATATTTTTGTAGATGAAGGATGGCGATAATAAGAGAGCCCCCCCCCTGTGGGCAGAGATTGTCGTGGTGGGGGTGGGGGCAGATAATGTGGCGGCAGCCAAGAATGTGAGGTTCCGAGAGACATAGTGCATTAGATTGAAACGACATGTGTTAAAGGATTTACGCCTAAGGTATCAAGGAAATGAGAAGGGGAGGGGGGGAGGGGATTATTTGAAAACAATCATGTCGGTTCCAGCAGTGATCTATTCACTTGCCATGGTAAACGTATCGATACCGTTCAGAGATGCCAACTGTTTTCACCATTTTTATTGTATGAGACATAGGGTGGATGGGTGGTATTAGTACCATTATCAGTTGTTGTTTTTTTTTAATCACAGCAAGGTCGCGGACACATTTAAGTAAACATAAGTGAATAAACGTCTATCACAAACATCCATTACTGAGTTAGTAATGAATGTAGTACCTGCATATACCTGAAGTGTGCGATCCCACTTCTGTTACCGCTGAAGTCATAGAAATCATTAGGAAATGATTACAACTCAATGCAGTGGTGCTCATACACATGTTCTTTAGTTCACCCGACATGGATAAAAAGGTTTGCTCAAGTAAAGTTTCGTGGCACGCTCTTGAAATCAAATATCCGTTGTGTCTATCTTCTTTCATGCTTCAATTTGATTTGATTTATTTTTGTCACATGTAGACTTAGGCAACACCGTTTGAGCACCACTGGCCGTGAGTGAGTGTCTCTAATCTAAATTGTTGTCTCGACAACTCGATAAAACAAAAATCATTTTACATATCACTGACTAGCGAGACTCATCAAGTGACTCTCTGGTAGGCCCGTAGCTTGCGGGGGGGGGGCAGGAGGGCCGCCCCCCCCTGCGTTTTATCTGCCCCCCCCGCTTATTTGTTCTACTTAGTAAAATGAATAACCTGCCCCCTCCCCCCTGCTATTGCCTGGCCCCTGCTGTAGAACGCCTCCCCCCCCCTTCGTAGAATTTTCACGCTACGGTGCTGCTCTCTGGTAGCATTTCAGTTTTTTTTGTAAATACATGTTTTAAAAAACTAAACAACTGACAAAAAGAAATTATTAAATTTGCCTGCCCAGTTTTATAAGCTAATTTTTATTTTGAAAGAAATCAACAGAGAGAAATGATATATTTCACACAATAATACAATATGGAAATCATTTTTATTTATCAATTCATATCGCTTCAATAGACTGCCATATCTCTATATCTTTTTTTTGCATATGTCTATCTATCTATCTATCTATCTATCTATCTATCTATCTATCTATCTATCTATCTATCTATCTATCTATCTATCTATCTATCTATCTATCTATCTATCTATCTATCTAATCTATCTAATCTATCTAATCTATCTAATCTATCTAATCTATCTATCTAATCTATCTATCTACCAGTCCGTCTGTTTGTCTGTTAATTCATCCATTCCTTTTTATGACTTTTGAATGAATGGTAGACTTACTGCTCTTGTTATGTTACATCGCATCCATGTAAACTTGAATTACAACAAATTCCTTTTTTTTTAAAGTTATCGATTTTTTATAGCGTATTATCATAACTCTTGTAAAAGCGACCCCTTAATAACTATCCATCCAGGGCCGTATTATGTTCCCATTTGAAGACTCTAATCAATATAGTTACGTCGCTAGGGTGTTATTTCACCCCTGGACTGTTAGTCGGTAATTCATGCTTCCACGCCCCTCCCCCCTCCCCCCCGCAGCTTCCCATTGGCTGACATAATAATTGTTATGTCACATGACTGGCTACAAGGAAATATTGCAACATCAACAATAGACAATTGCCAGAAAGTGATTTAACTTAAGATAAAATGTTATGTCACATGTGTTTTAGAACCGTGTTTCAGTCACAACCGTGGGGGAACTATAAAAACCGTTTTAAATGTGCTGTCCATTTTACTCTCAACACCAGATGTTTAATAGTTTGCTTCTTTCGTTTTCACTGCACATGTATCTGTTGTAATGGATGTTATGAAGTAATAGTACTGCTCTGTCTAATCTGTGAACTAATAGAACTGCTCTGTCTAATCTGTGAACTAATAGTATTGCTCTGTCTAATCTGTGAACTAATAGTACTGCTCTGTATAATCTGTGAACTAATAGAACTGCTTCGTCTAATCTGTGAAGTAATAGAACTGTCTCTCTAATCTATGAACTAATAGAACTACTCTGTCTAATCTGTGAAGTAATAGAACTGATATGTCTAATCTGTGAACTAATAGAACCACTCTTTGAACTAATAGAGCTGCTCTGTCTAATTTGTGAAATAATATAACTGATACGTCTAATCTGTGAACTAATATAACCACTCTGTCTAATATGTGAACTAATAGAACTGCTCTGTATAATCAGTGAAATAATAGAACTGATATGTCTAATCTGTGAACTAATAGAACTGCTCTGTCTAATCTGTGAACTAATAGAACTGCTCTGTCTAATCTGTGAACTAATAGAACTGATCTAACATATAATGGTGTATTACTTTATTAAACATTTATCTATGTTGTTGTTGTTGTTGTACGCTAATATAAAATAATAACAACGGCCAACGTAATAACTAAAGAAATTTTTAACTATCGAAACTCAATATGTCATTATTGTTATTAGATGACTTAGCTTATGGGAATATGTAGGAGCTTATGGGAATATGTGGGAGCTTATAGGAATATGTAGGAGCTTATGGGAATATGTGGGAGCTTATGGGAATATGTGGGAGCTTATGGGAATACTTATGGGAAAATGTGGGAGCTTATGGGAATATGTAGGAGCTGATGGTAATATATGGGAGCTTATGGGAATATATGGGAGCTTATGGGAATTTGTGGGAGCTTATGGGAATATTAGGAGCTTATGGAAATATGTAGCAGCTTATAGGAGCTTATGGGAAAATTAGGAGCTTATGGGAATACGGAGGAGCTTATGGGAATATTGGGAGCTTATGGGAATATGTAGGAGCTCACTCATGGGAATATGTAGGAGCTCACTCATGGGAATATGTAGGAGCTCACTCATGGGAATATGTGGGAGCTCATGGGAATATGTGGGAGCTCATGGGAGTATGTGGGAGCTTATGGGAATATGTGGGAGCTTATGGGAGTATGTTATCTTAACTAGATGTAATGGGGGTGGGGGGTAAACGAGAACATTTCCCGCTCCCCTTCCCTATGCAGGTCACATCGAATTATTTAACATGATGACGTCACAACGTCCAGCATCTGAACTCATTTTTCATTCTTCTAGCCACGCCCCCTTGCTCAACTCTGCTTCTGTCCATATGTCACTAGCGGCCATCATATTTAAACAGTTCTGACGTTTTGTTCTGCACGTTTTGGATGCGCAATCCCCCTCGCCGCCCCCACTTATACGCCCTCTGCTCCCCTGTCCAACGCCACGGTCTTAAATGTCATCCAAGCACCCTGCATTCCCCCCCCCCTTCTCTTCCCTGTCCCGTCCACCCAAGTTTAATGTTTTTGGTCTCAAAAAAAATATTAGCATAGTCTCCCATTCCTTGTACATTTAAATGATGTGTCGCCCAGGTCAATACGCGGCGCCCTCTCCCTATCACACACACACACACACACAGCCTTACGACATAATTGCCACACCCCCCCCCCAAACCCACTCCTCCTCCCGTTAAGTCCACGTACAACTTGCCCGGATGTTTGCTCCACTTGTCATCCACGTCATAACGTCACACGCATATGGCCAGATAATTTTTTTCTTCAAGTGTAACATTGTTATGCCAATTTGTCACTCATCAACAGTAAAATCTGGCGAGGCCTCAGTGAAATACGTCACGCCTCTCAGGTTGAAATTCGAAAATACGATTTCCTGATTCAGTTTACATGTTCTTTTATTTTTTTATGACATTATTCAGATGACATGTAAACTGGAGGAAACAAGAATTGGCGCATTATTGAATTTTGTGCGAATTAATATAACTCAGCGGTCGGGGAACCGGGGTAAATTACCCCAAATGGGGTAAAAATGAAATTTTTGGGGGTAAAAATGAAACTTTTTGTGAGTAAAAAGTATATATTTTTAATTTGCTATGGGGTAATATCAACTTACACAAAAATATTTTGGGGTAATGATTAAAAAAAGTTCCCCGACCGCTTCGACTAGCCATGGGCTCTAGGTACACATATGTGCAGGGCCGGCGTTACATGTTTTGGGGGCCCTGGCTGAAATAACTTTGAGTGCTTCAGACTAAAGTACATTTGGGGGACCCCAGACAACGGTACATTTGAGTGCCACAGACATAAACATAATAAAAGCCCACCGCTTGCAAATATTTGGGGCCATTAATAATATTCGCAACGTCGGGCCCCCATGGCTGTGAGTTAAGTCATCTAAACCTTGACCCAGATTGACATTCTCTGTGGCTGACAAAACAAACCCCACATGAACATTAGTTAACTAACAATACGTGATTGGCATGAATTAATCATACTAGCCACCCCAGTGACATTAGTCGTGTATCTCAGGAAAACAACAAAAACACACCAGCCATTTCTTGCAACCAATACCACACACTTACACATTGACACACTTACACTCTTACACATTCACACTCATACAGTACCTCTGACCAGTAAAACTACAACAGTAACTAGCTGCCGGAACGACGGGAGATTAATACAATATCCAACAATCATACAACACTAATACAAACATACGCCAACAGTACGCACAGTAACAAACATACACCAACAATACGACAGTAACACATATACACCAACAATGCGACAGTAACAAAAATACACCAGTAATACACCAACAATACGACAGTAACTATACAACATATGTACCGTACATCTATTATATGACACCAACAATATAACAGATCAGTAATACAACATCAACAATATAACACATCTATAATACAACATCAACAATATGATGCATTTATAATACAACATCAACAATATAATACATCTATAATACAACATCAACAATATGATGCATTTATAATACAACATCAACAATATGATGCATTTATAATACAACATCAACAATATAATCTATAATACAAACATCAACAATATAATACATCTATAATACTATATCTAACAATATAATACATCTATAATACAACATCAACAATATAATACATCTATAATTTGACACCAAAAATTAGTCAACCAAAAAGATAAAATCAATGACTTCATGCCAGCCATTTTATAAAGACATAAGTAAAACGTGTTAATTTATTAACTTCCTTCTCCCTACATTCAAACTTCATCTACAATAAAAAGAATATTGCGTTAGGAAAAATCGCTAAACTACAAACAGAATAATGTAACAATACAACACAACTAGATATGTATGAACTTATCGCATGACAGCATCTACTACCAGCTGTGTCATTAAGAAACTTTTTGTGTTTTTAAACTGTTGAGCACTGGCACGACAGACGCCTCTCTGGCCGTCGCTCTTTTTTTACCCCGGTCGTCGAATCAATAACAGTGAGTAATGTTCTCTAACTCTGCACTCACGTGACAATCTGCTGTATATATCACAGATACACATTAGCTTATTCGCTGTTCTACGCCGACTCTTTACATAATCCTAACCTTTCCGTTAATTAATTGGATTTTTTTCTTTGCACATGTTTTGTGATTGTTATTCTTTGTTGAGCTAATGTCTGATATTTCTCCCACTTTGTATCCCTGACGTTTATTTGTTTGACCTATATTTCAATGATCTGTTTTCGTTTGTTCCATAATTTCTTTCTCTTTGCATGTGTCGTTGACATAGTACACCGTTGACAAGGGCTGGCGCTAACTTATCTTGGGCCCCTTATTACTTCCACCACTGGGGCCCCTTACTATCTCCACCACTGGGACCCTTACTATTTCCACCACTGGGGTCCCTTACTATTTCCACCACTGGGGCCCCTTACTATCTGCACCACTGGGGCCCCTTACTATCTGCACCACTGGGGCCCCTTACTATCTGCACCACTGGGGTCCCTTACTATTTCCACCACTGGGGCCCCTTACTATCTCCACCACTGGGGCCCCTTACTATCTCCACCACTGGGGCCCCTTACTATCTCCATCACTGGGGCCCCTTACTATCTCTCCACCACTGGGGCCCCCTTACTATCTCCACCACTGGGGCCCCCTCTTTTTAAGAAACACATCAATAAGTGATTCTGAAACAGATAACTTTATCCTACTCCACTGACTGATTCACTGACAGAGATTCACTGCGATACACCTTTCATTTCAGGAGTCGGCCTAACCATTCATGGTCACATGTGCCTGGTCCTAGGCCAAGGGCCTATGGCTGACAGGCCTACAGACGTAACTGTAGGCTACATAACGTATCATAATAAACCCTTCTATCTCTTGGCCTCCATTACTGTCAGTAAGGTATACGACATCGATTTGTTTTCGATTGTCTGTACTTTAGAAGGTTTTGGGGATGGGGGGGTGGGGGGAAAAAGTATTTTGACTTGAACTCTGACCAGCGGTAATAATGTTCAGTTGGGTGTAGATATTTATGAAGCTAAATGCAGAACGTAATCACAGCGGATGAAAGGTACCGATTATATATGCTGACCAAGAGTGCAGAGTAATGATTACACTTTTTTACTCAACTGTCCACCTACACGAGGAACCAGTCAACCGGTTGTCAATCATGAATAACTATTAAAACTGGACGGATCGATACCATTATAGTTTGATATCACACGAGTTTCAGGCGCTGCACATCTGTGGAATTGTATTGAATTGGTCGTCGGGAGCCATTGATTGTCACCCTCCCCTGCCCTGCTGTCTGTCTCCCCCCCCACCACCTTTCCCTGTCTTGCTGTCTTACCCACCACCCCCTCTACCCCCCCCACCCCACCACGCCTCCTGTCGTCTACCTTCAACGTCTGAGTAATAAACAAAGATAACCGGCGGCGTAACTATGACGACACGTGAGAAAGCTGTCACGTGGTCTCGGGGAGAGTCCATTTAGTGATGTTGAATCTGAATACAGGAGACTGGAGTGGGAGTGCTCCGTGAGTGTGTGTGTGTGGGGGGGGGTGATTCAAGACCAGACCGGTCTGATAAAGGTTGTGACCTTGAGTCTTAGTTACCTATGTCTTGCGATCATTATCCCGAGGGTGCCGGGTGGGGGTGGGGGGGGCGTACATATAAGGGACACGCCCAACTTTGGTGCATTCCGTGGCTCAGTGCTAACCTGGTCCAGAGCTTTGTTTAAGTGATGGGGACATTTTTAGCGATATGTTCGGGGGGGGAGATAATTTTAGAGATTTGGGTGAGGGGGGACGGGTGTCCACACAAAACTACAAGCAATAACTGCACTGCACATTCATGTCGGAGACCAATGCTGCGTCGTCAGAACGGTTCAGTCTGCGTCATGATATATGATATTATGATATATGCAACATCGGTAACCTTCAACTGCCCTTCACCCCACGAGTAGTAATCGTACCCCCCCTCCCTCTTTTCCAACCCCACCCCAACATAAATAGTATTTTTTTCTTATTCTGTGACTATATAGTGCTCGATAAATCAAGTTATTAGCGACTTTATTCTGTGACTATTCTTTCAATCTTTGTCAGTGTGTGATTTTGTCTGCTGAAAAAAAAAATATGTGAACATGTTTAATATCTGTTCACATATGACTTCATATAACAACTGTCCGAGTTCATATAACAACTGTCCGAGTTCATATAACAACTGTCCGAGTTCATATAACAACTGTCCGAGTTCATATAACAACTGTTCCGAGATTATGTCTTTAAGTTATTGTTAGTGAATTTCAGTCGGCAGATTGAATTTTTCAAAGTATTTGGTACCCGTTTATCTGTACACTGACCACGGTTGTCATGGAAAACTGTTGACCTATACTTGACCTTTCTTGTAAATCTATTACACACACACGCATACTTACATATAAAAGCAGTCGGCCACGCCAAGTGGTCAACCCGTTAGAACTAAAATTTATCTCCCTTGAATGTTTTCCCACACTCAAAAAAAGTTCGTTATTGATGTTATGTATGTCACGCAATACTGTTGACATCGTCACATAAACATTGGCCGGTCGAACGCTGGCTGGCCCAGGTCTTCCAAAGAGAGAACATTGACCAGTGAGGCTGACCATGACATTGGGACGGCCAGCGAACATTTGACCATAACATATAAATTAATAATTCACGGTTCTCTTGGAAGTCCTCAGATATGTTCTGTCCATTTAACATCAAATAAACCGGCGGGTGTTAAATTGTATTGAAGGTGGTACGAATGGTGTGTGTGTGTGTGTGTCTGTGTGTGTGTGTGTGTGTGATGTTGTTATTCTTAAGTACTCAGTAGTCCCCATGCCTTGTTTTCGTTGGTTGGTTCCCCCGTCGTGCCTGACAGTTTTAACTTCACAACATCAATGGGGACGGGGAGTGAGGGAGAGAAAATCATCACAGATTCATTCGTCTCACACGGAAATGTATGATGGAGGGTTCAAAGGTTAAAAAGTGACCTTTTTTTCCCTCCCCGCTAGACACCTGGACTCATACCTCGACCTTGACATTGTATTCTTTAGATCTTCATTTCTTCATGTTCCACCATTGAACAGATTTGATTTACTTCAATGGGTCTCCATTTATATCGATTTTACATTTATTTAGTTTTAGTTGTTGTTGTTTTGGCACAGACTTTGCAATATTTCTAATGGGACACGCCCCGTTCCTGTTCACGCGCACACACGCGCGCACACTCACACACGCGATGATAATCATCTCTCTATGTCTTCCTTCCTGTCTTTATCTTTTCTTTGTGAATATTTATTACTTTCTGTTTCCTCTCTCACTATCTCTTTCTCTCTCTCTATCTCTCTCTTTCTTTCTCACGCTTTCTCTCTCTTTTTCTCTCTCTCTTTCTCTCTCTCTCTCTCTCTCTCTCTCTCTCTCTCTCTCTCTCTCTATTTCACTCTGACTTTTTCTATACATGGTTGATATTTATATATAAAAACGTCTTTTGTTTTATTAAATTATTTGTAATATGTTTCCCATCTATCTATCTATCTATCTATCTATCTATCTATCTATCTATCTATCTATCTATCTATCTATCTATCTATCTATCTATCTATCTATCTATCTATCTATCTGTCTATCTGTCTATCTGTCTATCTGTCTATCTGTCTATAGGTCTATAGGTCTATAGGTCTATCTGTCTATCTGTCTATCTGTCTGTCTGTCTGTCTGTCTGTCTGTCTGTCTGTCTGTGTCTATCTCGCTGTCTGTCTGTCCATCTTTCTCTCTATCTAATACACCAGTCTTTTGTGTTTGCGGCCCATTAAGAAATCTAATTTTCGCGGCCCACGTGCCAAGGATAACAAAAAAAGGAGACAAACAAGTTAAAAATCAATAGTTTATTTTCTCGAAAAGGTAAAAACTAAATCTTGTGTCGCACCACAGTTTGAGGTCCACTCATCCACTCATCCACCATCCACTCATCCACCATCCACTCCATCCAGTCATCAACTCATCCACCATCCACTCCATCCAGTCATCCACTCATCCACCATCCACTCATCTACCATCCACTCATCTACCATCCACTCATCCACTCATCCACCATCCACTCATCCACCATCCACTCATCCACCATCCACTCATCAACCATCCACTCATCCACCATCCACTAACCAGTCATCCACTCATCCACCATCCACTCATCCACCATCCACTCATCCACCATCCACTATCCACTCATGCAGTCATCCACTCATCCACCATCCACTCATCCACCATCCACTCATCCACCATCCACTCATCCACTCATCCACCATCCACTCATCTACCATCCACTATCCACTCATCCAGTCATCCACTCATCCACCATCCACTATCCAGTCATCCACTATCCACTCATCCAGTCATCCACCATCCACTCATCCACCATCCAGTCATCTATCTCATATGTCCCTTCCCCTCTCTTAGTGGAAAGATGTGAATTCCATCCAGAAATCCAATATTTAGATAACAGTTGCACTTTATAGTATCTCTCCCTGTGTTATTCTATTCAAACAAGTATATTTCTATTTAATAACAATTTGATTCCAGCGTTTTTCACTATACATTCACTTGGCCGTCATTCGATGCACTTTAACAAAAATGAATTAAATCTTGTGCTAATGTCAAAATTCCTTTCAAAACACAAAACAGTTCAACTCAAGTTTTATCAGTATTCTGTACTGTAACTTATATGGCCTTAACCTTGACAAAATATTACGTAACTCGGGGGGGGGGATGGGCAGGTATCTATTTTACCGGAACTAAGTGTCTGTAAGAAGTGAGATATTTCAGTGTTGATAAGATAATAGAAATTATCTGCACTTGCCGAATAGGAAGACAAAGGTGCTTCGCAGAAATTTTAGGATATAAATAACTCTATCGGGTATTTTGTTTCTGTGTTGCCCCCCCCCCCCCCGGTATTAGCCACTGAGTGTTGTATTTAAATATATAGCTCAATTGTGTTTGAGCTAATGAGAAGACGAGCTAAGATTGTGGCACGCGATAAAGATACTTGGGTTTGAAATGGTTGTCTTTCGGGGAGATGGGTGGGGGGTGGTGGGCTTGGAATCACTTGGTTGCCATGTGCTACAGCTGTGTGTAGGTGATGTGTAGATGTGTGTAGGTATTGTGTAGGTGTGTGTGGAACTAGCCATTGTTTTGATAAACAGAGGTCAGTCTTGTGAATTCAGTTTTCTCTTCTGACAGTCGGTACATGATATCTGATTATACCACGGTATCTAACTCTTTCATTATAAATATATAATATGTGTGTGTTACTATCTATCTATCTATCTATATATCTATCTATCTATGTCTCTCTGTATATTTATCTTTTAAAGTACATTACCGTTCGTCTGTCTATCCATCTTAATCGATTTGTTAGTCTAACTGTTAACAACTCAGTTCAGCTATCGATCTGTCGGTCAACTCATCTTCCAGTCCCCTTAATCTATCTGCATGCTATTTTTCTCCTCTTACAACTGCCGATCTATTAAATTACTCTTACGACATACCGGGCATGGAACTATCCGACTTCGGTAACATACATATGATACGAGTGAAGCGGCAAAAAGTAATGCGTTTAAATAACTTCTGCCCATCCGGTTTGCCAATTACGTAGCATATTCTACCGATGTACTCTGCCCTTAACATTATGATATCTTTATTAACACAACATTTAATGGCACTGACCCGTTATTAGCAACATATTTTCTCGTTTTATAGCGTCGCATAATTGACGTCATTTTGCAATAAATTGGAGACAACAGTCTTCGTAATAACCCAGAGTGCACTTCATTTTAGTAGCATTTTTGTTTCAGTCTTTTTAGGACAGATGGAGCTCGGGGAGGGGGGGGGGATTCCTTGACTGCTCATTGAGACCCGTCATGTTTATTTTCGGTTTGGCCTCGAGGGTGTAAAGGTCAAATCAGCTCGCGCTAAGACCGTTCATACTTCCGGTGTTAGGTCGCGCGCACACAGTTTTGTGTTTGTTTATGGAGTCCAAGGCGTCAGTGGTTGCCTTGACAACCGAGGCAATATATAAGCATGACACTTATTAACATGAGTACAGTCTTTGATAACCATGTCGAAGAAAGTGACTCTACATGTTTTCAACAGAGCCACTGCAGTGTGTATATATATAATGTGTTCTCTCTAACCGTGTTTACCAGTGATTCTTAATCCTTTGAGACTGAATTACCTGTTCTCTTTTTGCTTGAACAATCTGTAAAGAAAAGAATGATAACAATAAACAGGACAACTAAAATTCAATTTCATGTATTCACAAAATATTAATCATAAAAACAAATTTAATGACGCACTTGAAATACACCATTTGAGAACAACTGGTTGAGTCGGCACAAAGGACGCATCACGTAATCGGTATCTCCGGGACTTGAACACGTTCTCACCACAACAAGGTTCACCGTCACCACATGATGGCTATCTAGACACTCAGATAGACTGGTAGATAGGTAGGCTGGTTGGCTTATAAGTCTGAAACATTCAAAATAAAACATGCACAAAAAACTAAAGATACATAAATGAAACATCATCTAATACATAAATATAACATGCAATCATATTTATTAGACTATACTAGGTGCATCCTGGAGAGGGGCAATGTTGGTTGGGGCCCGGACGCTGGAGATATATCGCGCCATCCACCCAGGCCCACCGACAGAAATTTCAGGCCCCTGGGCAGGGCTGTCACGGGCTCCCCGTGCTGATAATAATATTTTCAAAAGTTGATTGGCCAGCTCAGTCCGGGCCCCTAAAACTTGCCGTCCGCTTTGGGCAATTGCCCCCGCCCCTCTCCGCAGCACTGCCTCCACCCCCACACCTTAAAAACAAGGAAAATAGTATTACAAGTGTAAAATTGGGGTGGGGGGGCTAATGGGGCATTGAATGAACCTTTTTGTTATTTTTTTTAAACCTACATACCGCACCTGAGTATCTGCGTCATATATTTTTTTTTTATTCACACTTACTTGCCGCTCCACCTGCCAGCAATTGTTATCTTTCAATTATTATGTTTACATCTTCTAGTCGGTTTACCGCAGCTCTCAATCTCTTCCCCCCCCCCCCCCCCCGTCCTTCTCCATTTCAGACTTCACGGTCGATTGATTTTTTACGACCATGTCCACCACTTGGCTTAATCCGTCAAACAATGGGGGCCCAGTGTCTGTGGCTAACAGCACGTCCTATCACAGATTATAATAATATCTGCGTGAAATGGGGCTCTTAGATAATAATACGTTGAACAAGTAAAGGAAATGTCGGGGGGGGGGGCGGGGAATGAGTGGTGGGGGAGGACATGAGAGAGAGAGACGTTTATTGAGGAAATGGAGAGTTGAATCTTCTTGTTTTAAACTAATCCACGTCATCACCACGTCATCACCAGCCATCTGATGACTATTGAACCGTGGATCTACGTGGCGTATGGGGTGGCCCCGATTAAATCAACGCTGAGGGGGGGAGGGCAGCGGTGAGGTGCGAGAGAGGGGGGAGAAGAGCAGAATCGCTGCCAAAGCTTAAAGGGCCCCTGACAGACTAAGACAACTCGCACAGCCCCCCCTCCCCGCGAACCCCCCCCCCCCTTCTATGTTTAGTTTTTCAGCGAAAAAATAATTCAAGAGCTACAGGCTCCCCCCTCCCCCCTACACCCATAAAGAAGTGCTGCCCACGTTAGGTGTTCGGGTTACCCTCGCTACCTCCTCGTCTATCCTGGTTGGGTGGGGGAGGGGGGGTAGATAGACGTATTTTAGTTTAAAAATAAAAAAAGATATCTCTTGATAATATAACAGAATGCAAGAAATGATTGGTTCAATCTAACCTCCGTTTACATTTAGCCTATAATTTTGTACATTCTTTTTATGTTTATTATATGTTAATTAGATCTGGGATGAGGAAACATTTTGTGTCGCAGGCCATATATTGGGTCAGTCAGGCCATATTGGGTCAGTCAGGCCATGTATTGGGTCAGTCAGGCCATGTATTGGGTCAGTCAGGCCGGAGCAAGGTCAGGCGATTGGAGTGTTGACATGAACTCATATAACCTGCGTGTAAAATGTCATAACTTTAAAGTCTAGTGCTGTGGCCCACTCTGAAATGAGCGATAGGCCGAAATAGGCCCATGGGCCGTAATTTTTCCTTTTGGGCTGAATTAGATTATTATGCAAATGTACTACATTCATAAATTGGGTCATGCAGAGAAACCAAAATAAGGTTTGACGAGAAAAACGATGAGCTAAACCTGGAGTGTGCAAAATGCGGTCCGGTCGGCAGTTAGAACTAGCCCGCGCCCCAAAACTTGCGACGTTTACATTAAATGTTTATCACATGATATACACACCCCATTCGTCCTCTTTTGGTCCGACCCTTCTGTTAAATTAAGAGCACTTTGTGTCCCACGATTCTAAATTTTTGCCCATCCTTGAGCTAGACTCTTGAGCCGTTCATACACATAGCAGCGTTCTCTTACTCTCAACCACTTTGTCTTACGAATTATAAATGTACAATGTTTATAGATATAAAACCAAATATATTCCTACTTCGAAATAACATCTCATACAAAAAATAGAAAAATGGCTTAAAACTAACTCGGTGCCAAATTTGAGCTTTCTCACTAAACTATAAAAGGTCCAATAAAAAGTTAAAAGAAATGATAACAACTGACAAAAAGTGAAGCTAATTAAAAGCTTATAATAACAGAATTTAACATTATTTCACCATGAGCGCATTACGCCATCGATCTGTGTATTACGTCATACGATATTGTATTCCTCCGCCAGTTTTTTTTTTATATAACATTGTATTTTTTTATTATTGCTTTTTTTTTGTTGAAATAACAAAATATATGTAATTAAGCCATACCGCATGTATTTAGAAATAACCGACCGTTGACAATAGAACAACAATATGTTTTACTTTTATCGTGTTCCTAATAGAGTTGGATTATTGTGTTGAATGTGGGTAGTATATTCTGTTCTATCTACAGATAGAATGAATTGTATAAAAATGTAGGGAGGTTTATTGATTCGTCACGTTTACAACAGACTTGAAATAAACTACCCAAGAACAATAACTACCAAGTCGTTCAGTACGCCTGGATGTTGTGACAAGGGGAGACAAGTGCAGAGTTATTCAGCATTCCCTGTGTTAATATGTCTGTGACCAAGTCGTGTTTAAATTGTTTATTGAGTTGTTAAATTAGGTTTTTTGATTATATATTTATTATCCACTGTGTACGACATTCCCAATTCATAAATCACTGACATATACTAGTGCAGAAAGAAAGTCAGTAACAGGAAGAAATCTAACGCAGAAAGAAAGTCAGTAACAGGAAGAAATCTAACGCAGAAAGAAAGTCAGTAACAGGAAGAAATCTAACGCAGTAAAAAAGTCAGTACAAGGAAGAAATTTAAAACAGTGAGAAACCAGAAATTTTGAAACTAAGTCTTTGAAAAGAAACAGCAGAACAAGAGTGATCCAGACAAGAAATAAAGATTTCGCTAAAACTGCCCCAAAGTTTCGTCTTGAAAAGAAGTGATTTGCTACAGTTTTACTCTAAATGATTGAGTAACCTGACACCCCTCTTGGGTTGACCTATTTATCCACCAGATTGTCGTCTGCGAAGATTGAAATCTTGGATCTTCACTTCTTTTCATTTTGGGTGAACAGTTAGTCTTATTTTCGATCGCTTCTTTCTTTTTTTCAAGTACTATTACGTCAGAAGCTTTTAGGATCAATTTCTGGATATCAACATTGGCTCGAAGTATCCAATTATCAACTAAATAATTAAAGGAAAAAAAGGGAATTCTTAATATTATGTAAGAATTTGATATTTCAATGCAAGAGATTTTCCATGAACTTAATAATAAATGAGATTAAAAGGGAAAACCCGATATTCGCATTGGATATTATATTGAAGAATAAAGGAGTTGAATGTTCTGGATGAAATGTAATTATAGTGAATTAAATCTGGTTTGATTTCCAATTTGGATGCTGAACACAGTAGACAATAGACTGACAACTCTTGAGTCTTGTTATTGGAATTAAACACCCCTCGTGATGATGTATTTGGTGTGAAAATTCAAAAAATAAACAATTAGTCTATAAATCCAATAATCTCCTCTGCAACAATATCTACCTCGTAGTCCCTACAAATTCAGCAGCACTCAAAACAAAACCGCCCATTTCAATTATTATTCAATTGAATCTATCGGATTATCACTCTTCATTGTCCGACACAAGTGGCATTACCTTCATTACGCTGTATAGTTCATTTATCGTTTCTGTATCACTGTCCGAGATAAATCGTTCACTGCACACTCAAACAACCACGTTAACGGTTTAGTGTGTCCGATATGTGCGTTTGTCTGTCTGACATCGTTCATTCAACTGCAGGCTCTCATCAAACAACAACAGCTGACCTTTTTTTTTTAAAACGTGAATTAACTTCGCGTAATGAACCAAGTAACATCTGTAACAGTGTAACATTCCATTGGATGGGAGACATAATTCTGAATAGTAAGTAGTAGAAAAATACAACTCACATCATTAGCTATCAGCTGTAAGAACACACTCACATCATTAGCTATCAGCTG
>JAGDYQ010000004.1:8540590-8555879 GCA_021962125.1 Bulinus truncatus | reverse complement strand
GTTGGGCCCTTTCACTTCAAATTGACAGTATATTTGGGGCCCCCTTTAGATATGATTGCCTCTACTATGCCTATAGGATAAAACGATCCTGAATCTATTTTAAATTAACGTAGTGATGATAAACCGTAACTTATAACTAAATTAAAATAGTAAACTTGGGCCTACACCATAATATGATTTTTTTAATTTCTGTAATTATTGCAATAATTCCAATACGTAATTTTTACGAATCAAACGCGGTTTTTCTAATTATTTTTGACCTGATAATTCCATTCCCGCTTCGGAAATATAAATCACGTGCAAAAGTAATCCATGTGAATTTACGCACATTTATTTTACAAAAGAATCCACTGGAAAAATCACTGAAGCCATATATTATCACATGGTTAAAACTGTAAAACACAAAATCGCTTATGGACCAAACAGTTGACTATGACATTTCACAGTGACGCCATAACGGTCAGACATTTTCTGCTCTCCGGTTATCCCACACACAATTTTTTTTTTTAGTATTTTGAAAAGAAAAAAAAGTGCAAGAAGCGACTGTTAGGTCGCTAAGCCTTCTGTGCATTTACCTTTCGAAGAAAGAGCCAGAAAATAGAACAACAACACTGCGATGCGTTTTTGTTTCTTCCGCTATCCTCTCTCTCTCTGTCTCTCACTCGCTCTCTCTCTCTGGTGTTTCAATTTCTTTTTGGTTCAACATGAGCGCAGGAATCAGGGGGTGTCCGAGGGCAATTCTTCTTCCACCTCCATTTTTTTTAACGTTTTTTTTAAACTGTACCGTACTCTCTGTGTAAAGCTGGAAGCACGGTTGTGTGACGTCCCTTTGTTATTGTTAATGGTCTATTTATAGAACTACGGAAATCCTTCTTGGCTAGATGATTTCTTTTTATGGGAGTAGGACATTGGCACAGGCGTACCTAGGGTGGAGGAGGGGGACCTGATTCGAAAGTCCCCCCGGGCCAGGGGCCCCAGCTTCAGGGGGCCCCAAAAATGTGTTTACATTAAATATTAAGCACATTGTCTCGTTATGGTGTCGAATATTGAAATGCAGAGGCCCCCAAGGCCATTACCATGGTCCCCAAATGCCTAGGATTGGCACTGGACGTTGGTAATTTTCTTTGAAATGATTGAATCTAAAATATGTGTCTGACTATCATCATATTACAGGCCTATTTTTACATACCTGATTCATTAGCCCCTATAGAACCATCGGGACAGATGACGTGTAAAAAATTCTGTGATTTCGTCATATAAAGGAATTGTATGGCTAGCACAACGCCCAGCCGCCTTTACTTCCCCCTACTCAGTCTGATACCTTTTTTTATTTTGTTGTGTGGACTTTCACCAAAACCTGAGAAAAATTCATCGATGATCAAACCCGGAAGGTGTCAGGCCGATAGTAGAGCATCAACTACTTGGCCATCTGTCCCGACATAGATGTCGCTATCCAGTCAATTTCACAGGCAGATTATGGTGGACTGCAGCCCTGTACTATACAGCCTGCCCCCTATAAAGGGGAAAGGAAAAAAGGTAATATACGTGCAGGGTTTGGTTGGGCGGGGCTTTTCTAATGCCAGGGCCCCCAGGGTGCTCGCTGTTAAACTCACCTCTGGCCGTTTTAATTTGTATACCAAATATTCACTTGTATAAATTAACGTAGAAAAATGAGGAACACAATCGACAACTAAAAGATAGAATTTCCTCCATAATTGACTGACACGAAAAATCTAGGTCTCATCTTGAAAAAAATACGACAATGACACAACCGGGCTACCGTACAACAGGAGAAAAAGAAGCGTACATCCCACTCTCCCCATTGAGAGGTAAAGAGAGTGTGAACGCAGAAGCCTAACGTAAAGAGATTTGCCTTGTGCCCCACCCCCCCCCCCCCCCCACCCATCTCTCCCACTCCCCAATACTCCCCACTCCGTGGATACCGTATATGGTTTTTTTTTTATATCAATGAATCGTAAAAAAAAAAAATGGTGGTGTTAGGGAAGGGAGGGGAAGAAAGAGAATGAGAGAGAGAGAGAGAGAGAGAGAGAGAGAGAGAGAGAGATAGAGAGCGAGGTTGTGTTGTTCTTTTTTGAAATAGGGGCAGAGCTCTTCGTGGGTGCGAGGCGTCACAGTTGTAAAAGGGACAAACTTAGGGTGGGGGGGGGAGGAGGGAAGGAGGGAGGGGACTCGGGGTTTTGTTTAAGTATGTGTGACTAGTATGACTTGTATAAAAATATTTCTAGATAAGTGAAGATACACCAAGAGCAGCGAATGTGTCCCCGGGGGGGGGGGGTGGGAGAGGCGGGGCGCTTTTTATGTTTTTTTTTTATTGCAATAAACTTAAAAAAATGTTAATGGTCCACACGATGGTGGATTCTCTTTGTATAGAGAAAAATCATTTTATTTTTTATTTTATTTTTCAGAATGCATGGTGACCTTTCAACACATTCCTCCCAGATAACACAGAACACTTTAAATAGTACATTAGTACATGTCTTGCTGTTTGATTTCGTTTGATGGTGGTGATAGTTTTATGACTGCCCATTGGCCTTGACACGTTGAATGTACAGACGTCTGTTTATACAGAATACATGTACAGAAGTCTGTTCGTACAGAATACATGCACAGAAGTCTGTTTGTACAGAATACATGTACAAGAGTCTGTTTGTACAGAATACATGTACAGGAGTCTGTTTGTACAGAATACATGCACAAAAGTCTGTTTATACAGAATACATGTACAGAAGTCTGTTTGTACAGAATACATGTACAGAAGTCTGTTTATACAGGATACATGTACAGAAGTCTATTTATACAGAATACATGTACAGGAGTCTGTTTGTACGCAATACATGTACAGGAGTCTGTTTGTACAAAATACATGCACAGAAGTCTGTTTATACAGAATACATGTACAGAAGTCAGTTTATACAGAATGCATTAGCGTTGAAATAAAACAATAGAACACAAGCGACAGAATACAAGTCAATATTAATGTACATACTGGTGAATTTGTGTCTCATTTAGAGGGAAAAAGAATTTTATGCAAACAATGGTGTAATAAATTTCTATGGCTGATTGAATTACTAATTATCAGAACGTTGGATATGGATGCACAGCCGGATTTAGACTTTATATGGCCCTAAGCTTATTTGAGATTTTGGGTCCTTTTCTAAATCCAGATATTATATGTCAATGCCAAATATTTGATTATATCTGACAATCGCTCATGTGGACAATTATTTGGGGGTCCCAAAGTAAGTGGGTGCCCTAAGGTATAGCTTGTGTAGCTTATACGTACATTATGCACTGTAAATGTGTGTGTGTGTATGTGTGTGTATGTGTGTGTGTATGTGTGTGTGTATGTGTGTGTGTATGTGTGTGTGTATGTGTGTGTATGTGTGTGTGTATGTGTGTGTGTATGTGTGTGTGTATGTGTGTGTATGTGTGTGTGTATGTGTGTGTGTATGTGTGTGTGTATGTGTTTGCTTGTGTGCGTGTGATTTAGATTTATTTTTTTTTAAATTCAGTACCGGTTACTTCAGTGATGAAGGAGGCATTAAAGTCGTCCAGTCGGTGACGTGGCAATTACTATTTACTTAGCTACTTATAGCTTCAGTGTCTACACAACAGTAACTTGTCAATCAAGACAGAAAGCAGTATCTAGTTCAATATGTTTATTACTGTCTTTTAAATGTGAATTATGGATCTTGCTGTACTGATACAAAACTGAAAACTAGACCTAGACTAATATCATAGTAATAGAATATCAAATAATAGAAATAATAAATTGTAAACTATTATATGATTTTAGTGCAAGGCCTATCTCATGGAAGGGGGCCATCGCATGATGGGGGCGGGCGACCAGAAAAATTATTAGGGCCCCCTCCCCCTAGCCGTGAGGTCCAGTCAAGCTCGAAAGTTTAATATTATTTCTTTTTTTTTTCTGAAACATATATGGACTTTTTTTGTGAGAGGTGTCACAGAGTATGTGGACTGAGTGGACAGTGGGCAGAGTGGACAGGTGGATTGAGTGGAGTGAGTGGACTAAATGGACAATAGGGCTGAATGGTTAGTAGGCAGAGTTGACAAGATGATAGATGGACAGTGGAGAGAGTTGACTGAGTGGACAGTGGGCAGAGTATACTGAATGGACAGTGGGCAGAGTGGTCTGAGTGGACAATTGGACTGAATGAGTGGACTGAGTGAGTGGACTGAATGGGCTGAGTGAGTGGACTGAATGGGTGGAGTGGACTGAGTGAGTGGACTGAGTGAGTGGACTGAGTGCGAGTGGACTCTGAGTGAGTGGAGTGGACTGAGTGCGCTGATCCTACAAGTAATCTAACTACAACTGGCTATCGTTTAGTTGACCCCTCTGTCCATCTCCGCCCCTGTCGTCAGCCAATGATTGAAAAGATTGAAAAGAAATTTTGAGTACTTTTTTTTTTAGGCAATTTTTTTAATTTTCAAAATTGGCATTTTCGGCCTATCTTCACCATAAAATATTCATAAAAAATGTATTTATTAAAATATCAAAAAAGTACTCTGACATCCTCTAAAAGTAAGCTTTCCTGATTATAAAAATGTACATTTTATATAAGAACTGTGTCTATAAATATATAAGAAATATTTGACACAAAAAAAGGTAATACATTTCAAGATGGCGGCACTGCCACGCCCACAAAATATCAATATTTTAATTATTTTTTGCACAAAGTTATTTTTAAACCTACTATATCATAACTATGATATTAAATTGTCTTAAACTTTAAAAATAAAAAAGGTTTTTGCCAGACCCGGGTACCCCCTTAAAGAAAATAAAAGAGTCTGTAGTTTTATTTACAGATTTTTATTTTTTCGCGACCTACTTAACGTCCAGGGGTCGAGAATCACACTTTGAAAAGCACTTCACTACAGTATAGTGCTATTCCACTTTGATATACAGTTATATATTGCCAAACACTTTGATATACATGTATATACTGCCATACACTTTGATATACAGTTATATACCGCTAAACACTTTGATATACAATTATATACTATTAAACGAAAGCTTTTTTACTGATCTACATTGTTATATAATGTTGTAAAATTCTATACTGCTATACATTGTTATCTATTGCTTTACACTGCAATATAATGCAAAACACTTTGATATACAGTTACATACTGCAAAGCACTTTGATATACAGTTACATACTGCAAAACACTTTGATATACAGTTGTTTACTGCTATACTCTGTTATACACTTGAATGATCGATGTAATAATTGATTTAACGATTTGACTGCAATATTGATAAAAAAAAATTGAAATGGCCTCTTTGTTCAAGTACAGTTATTTTTTTTTTTTTTGTACAAAATAGTTAAATATTTTATAATGACAACTTTGACTGACACACCAATGATGTAAGTTCTAAATTTTAAATTGATTATACGGTTTAACACAAAGTACCCATTTAACGTGTTGTAAATAATCAAAACAAACAGATCAATTATTGATCAACCCCAGCACTTATTGATTGAAAAAAATAATTTACTTCTAATTGACTTCTAATTGACTTCTGCTTGACTTCTGATTGACTTCTAATTGACTTCTGATTGACTTCTGATTGACTTCTAATTGACTTCTAATTGTATAAAGTTTCATACAACTCTTAATTGGAACATCCATGGGTGCAAGTACTGCCAGAGATTTATGCATAAGTTTCCAGAGTCACGTGTGCTATTGTTTACGTCTTACATCATCGAGAAAATGACACCTCGCTTATAGTGACACCACGGTGGCACACATCACGTCTGCACCGCAATGTCGCGGAAGGAAAAGGCACGATCTACCACACGGGTGTCCAGCGCCCCCTACCCACGAGTCTTTCCTTCGCCACCCCTGAATCATTAGGTGACTGAAATGTAACAAGAAAACCCCTTCCAGTGTTTATCTGGCCGTTAAAGAACGAGCTCTATGGATAGTGGTAGTTATATGAATGGATATGTCCGTGGATGAATTTGGGGTGGATCGCGATAAAATATTGAGTGTATCTATATGTGCGTGTGCGTGTGTGTGTTTGGTGTGTGTGTGTGCGTGGTGTGTGTGTGTGTGCAAGTAAGAGTTGTGTGCGTTTGTGCGTGCTTGTAGTGGTGTGTGTTTGGTGATTGTGGTGTGTGTTTGGTGATTGTGGTGGGTGTTTGGTGATTGTGGTGGGTGTTTGGTGATTGTGGTGTGTGTTTGTGTCTTTGTCGTTGTAGTGTATGTGAGTTGTGTGCGTGTGTATATGTGGTGTGTGTGCGGTGTGCGTGTGTGTGTGTGTTTTTTTGGAGTGTGTTTGCGTTTGGCGTGTGTGTGGTGGCGTGTGTGGTGGCGTGTGTATGTGTGGTGTGTATAGTGTATGTATGGTGTTTATAGTGTGTGGAGTGTGTGTGAATGTGGTGTGTGTGTCGACATTTGACCGTAGAAACAGATCAAACATATCGTCGTTTATCTACAAGTACAAAATTTTAACAAAGTTTCACTTATGAAAGTACTGCCCTGTTATATTCCATACAATGTCACGTGATGATGAAACTAATGGACATTTTAAAATCGTCAGCTTGCCAAGGATCTGTAGGAATGCTCTTTGATCGACAGGTCAGTTGAAACTTACAAGGAGATATATTTAAACTTCATTGTGAGCAAAATAATGTAGGAATGCTCTTTGATCGACAGGTCAGTTGAAACTTACAAGGAGACATATTTAAACTTCATTGTGAGCAAAATAATGTAGGAATGCTCTTTGATCGACAGGTCAGTTGAAACTTACAAGGAGACATATTTAAACTTCATTGTGAGCAAAATAATGTAGGAATGCTCTTTGATCGACAGGTCAGTTGAATTTACAATGAGACATATTTAAGCCTCATTGTGAGCAAAATATTGCTTTCTCTAAAGGTGAGTGAAGGAAAGCTGAACTACATATGACTTTACATTAATTGATATGTAGCAATGGATAAACTGATATTTTTAGCAATGATAATTTTTTATAAATATATAAATATTTGTATCATAAAATGAGGTTTTTGTCTTTTTTCTTTTTGCATTTTTATCTTTTTTTTTTTAAATTTATTCCACCCTTGCTCCACCATTGCTCCAACCTTGATCCACCATTGCTCCACCATTGCTCCACCCTTGCTCCACCATTGCTCCACCATTGCTCCACCCTTGCTCCACCATTGCTCCACCATTGATCCACCATTGATCCACCATTGCTCCACCATTGCCCCACCCTTGATCCACCCTTGATCCTCCATTGCTCCACCCTTGCTCCACCATTGATCCACCATTGCTCCACCATTGCTCCACCCTTGATCCACCCTTGCTCCACCATTGCTCCACCATTGCTCCACCATTGCTCCACCCTTGATCCACCATTGCTCCACCCTTGCTCCACCATTGATCCACCATTGCTCCACCCTTGCTCCACCATTGCTCCACCATTGCTCCACCATTGCTCCACCCTTGATCCACCATTGCTCCACCCTTGCTCCACCCTTGATCCACCATTGCTCCACCATTGCTCCACCCTTGATCCACCATTGCTCCACCATTGCTCCACCATTGCTCCACCATTGCTCCACCATTGTTCCACACTTGCTCCGCGTTTTTTTTAGTCGTTTGCCCACGTGCTTCTTAAAGATCTCCACGCCCTCAAAGGACTTTTAAAACTTTCTAGGACCAGACATCAAAAGGGACAGACTGACCCATGCGTGACCAAAAGTCCTAAAAAATGAAATATTTCTCTCTCCCCCCCCCCACCCCCTTCCTTTACCGTTTATGTCATTCTGAAAGATTGAACGAGGGAGAAAGAGAAGAGAACTCTTCGTGACAATATTTTTTTTTTTTCCTTTTTCCTTAAAAGTTAAAACGGAGTTTTCTTCGCATGACATCTTTGACTTCTGTGCGTCAATCGGGTGTATGTGTATTTGTGTGTGTGCGTGTGTGTTTGTGTTTGTCTGTGCGTGAGTGTGTGTGTTTGATTCGTCTATAGAGAACCTGACTAATGTGAGAAAAAAGTGGATGTCCCGATGACTGGACATTACTTTCCCTTGTGGACACTTGACCCTTGATTCAATAAGTTGTTTCTGCCTGTATCCGGTAAGGCAGGGCCATCTCACAATAACAGGGCCGTTAGTTGGGTGGGTGGGGGTGGGTTGAGGGTGGAGGGGGGAAGCCATAAACCCATCTCGAGAGTTCACGCGCTTGTTACTCATTAGATGCCATTATTAACTGCTGCTGGCTCCAATAACCCCAGGAACCATGAAGTCAACATATTGCCAGAATGTATTCTACCAAGACAGTATATTAACCCCATTGGTTGATTTATTGCCACGGAACCGGGGCGGCAATTTTAGTATCTGACCCGCGCGCCACCATCGCTGGTCAATCAACTGGTTTCATTGGACTACACCCTGAATACATATTTTAAAATTTTGAATTAGTTTTGCCAAACTAGTACGGACAGATTTATGGAAGTGTTGACATAGCTCCAGATATTCAAAGCGTTCAAATTTTTACCATTTATACACACTTTTAAACATATCTCAAAGAGGGTAGCAATAATAAAAGCATAATAAATACAGAGAAAAGATAATGATGTAACCAATGGAATATGTAACCAATTGAATATGTAACCAATTAAATATATAACCAATTAAATATATAACCAATTGAATACATAAACAAATGAATATATAAACAAATGAATATATAACAAATTGAATATGTAACCGAATGAACATGTAACCAACTGATTATATAACCAAATGAATATATAACCAAATGAATGTATAACCGAATGAATATGTAACCGAATGAATATGTAACCGAATGAATATGTAACCAAATGAATATATAACCAATTGAATATATAACCGAATGAATATATGATATATATATTATAATAATTAACAAAAGGTTGTGTCAAAAGAGTAATACAAGGTTGTGTTATAATAATTAACAAAAGGTTGTGTCAAAAGAGTAATACAAGGTTGTGTTATAATAATTAACAAAAGGTTATGTCAAAAGAGTAATACAAGGTTGTTTTATAATAATTAACAAAAGGTTGTGTCAAAAGAGTAATGGAAGGTTGTGTTATAGAGGTGATGATGCTTAAGTCGAATCATTACAACTAATGTTCTATGGTAGTGAAACAATACATTCCATACTAAATGGCAGGTACTGTGGCTTCAATAGTGGCCAATCTTGTTTAAGTAGGTGAACTCAGATAAAACCTTGGCTTGAGTAAAAAATTTGTTATTGAATAATAGAAGTGAGACCCCCTGGGAGATTTGCAAATAAATTATTACAGACCTTCTACATCTCTCCTGGAGGATAGAAGCCATTTTCTTTTCTCTCTCCCTCGGCTGTCCAGATCATATTATGATCGCTGACCTGTGGCCAGCGGCAAAGGGATTGATCTTCAGACACCATGTGCAAGCACTTAGCGTCCAAGCCAGCTGTCATGTTACGACTTTCACAGTTCTCTCTCCTTCCTTCTTTCATTCATCACTTCCTCATGTAAGGGGGGGGGGGATTTCACAAGATTTTAGCCACTTTCCCAGCTCCCCTCCCTTCCCCACCATCTCACGTACTCCAGTCTCCTGGTCTGGTCATTGAAAAAAATGTACACACACACACAAATTCAAAGATAAAGGAAAATGTTCTGGAGCTCAAGTGTTTTCTAAAACAACACCATGAAGTGATTCTTTCTTAAGAGTCCACCTACCTCCCTACCCCCCCCCCCCCGGGGACAGACGCGGTAGGTGGTGGGAGAGGGGGGATGGGTAGGGGGTGCTAAATAATGCCGGAAGTGAAGGTTTTATTGTCATTCATTGATGACGGTTCAAGGTCGTTACTACAAGGTTATTTGGCAGACTATGAATCTGAAAACAGACGACAGTGAATCAACACGGTGGCGCGCATCTTCCCTGCGGCGATTTTTCTATTTTTTTTTTGGGGGGGGGGGGGGGGGGGGGTTTACCGTGAATAGAACCCTGCACCCTTGGCGTGCACTATTGACTATTGCTATCCAGCCACCAAATATGGAGCAGAGCCTTATAAAGATGGCTGGATAATATGACATTCTCATGTAAGACATGAGTAACGTGACGTCAATCTGACTGTGTTATTAAAGTATGTTGGAAGTCTCTTGTAAACAGGGGCGGGCTCATCTCACTTTAGGTCCCGGGCGCAGAAGGAAATGTTGAGCCCTTTTGAAAAAAGGCAGACAAATCATAGGGCATGCAATTCGGAACTGTGGGACCCCCCTAATTATTGAAAGCCTTGGGCATTAGTGGTTTAAATATTAAACAAAAGGATAACATAATTAAAAGTTACAGATTGGGGGGGGGGGTCACATTTCAGCCCTTCCTTTTAAATTATGCAGAAATGTTTCATTATTCTACTCTAATACTTTTTTTTTAAGATAACAAAAGTGGGTCGGATGGCCGAGTGGTGTAGATACTCGACTGTCGACCTGAGAGTCCTGGGTTCGATCCTCGGTGAGAACCGTGGGAATTTTTCCAGGTGAAATTTGTTTCAAAGTTGTCCCACAAGTCCACCCAGCTTTAAATAGGTGCCTGACTTAAGTTGGGGAAGTAAAGGCTGCTGGGCGTTGTGCTAACCACACAATCCCTTCATATGCCGAGGTTATAGAAACAGATGAATTCTACACTTCATCGGTCCCGATGGCCCGTTAGGGCTTAAGTGAACTTTACTAAGATAACAAAAAGGTAGTTTTTGTCCACTGATCGTTTTTTTATGTTGTCGGATAAGATCTATCGGTCGGAGAACACACACAATAGAAGTGTCCATCAGGGAAGTAATAAAGTAAGAACACGTAACCTTGACATTGTCAGACTGTCGTCTGCAAGCCAGACAGAGTTACATTGTAAGACTGTTAAACTGTTTGTTGTATCTGCTGTTGGATTAAACTAATTGGTAAAGTTTGTCCAAGTGCTAACTACTGAAACTATCACAATGTGCTAACTACTGAAATTATCACAATGTGCTAACTACCGAAACTATCACAATGTGATTTATAATAGTTTTTTTTTTTCAAGTTCAACATTTTGTATATAAATGACGTAAATTGTGAACTTATTGGCAAAGTGTGTGATATAAAAGTACATCATCATCAGATTTCCAATAAATTGTTTTCATTAAACATACGTAAGGCCAACCATTGCAATGAGGCCCCTACTATATGAATGCGATGAGCCCCTACTATAGGAATGCGATGGTTATGATCAACAAGGACCTTAATACTCGTTGTGGTGCAATGAGTCGTGGGAATGAAGGGCCTTAATACACATATGGACCCATGCGGTACCGGGACTGGTGTGCCTTAATACTCGTGGGACGCCCATGCGGTACCGGGACTGGTGTGCCTTAATACTCATGAGAGGCCCTTGCGGTACCGGGACTGGTGTGTCTTAATACTCGTGGGAGGCCCTTGCGGTACCGGGACTGGTGTGTCTTAATACTCGTGGGAGGCCCTTTCGGTACCGGGACTGGTGTGTCTTAATACTCGTGGGAGGCCCTTGCGGTACCGGGACTGGTGTGCCTTAATACTCGTGGGAGGCCCTTGCGGTACCGGACTGGTGTGCCTTAATACTCGTGGGAGTCCTTGCGGTACCGGGACTGGAGTGATGTATGATGTAATATCGAAACTCCACTCAGCAGCAATCAAAGGCTCGATTCCCTGCGGGTCTGTCTGTCTGTCTGTATGAATGTCTGTCTTTAATTATGTTAGCCCTTGTTTTACTTTGTCTATTTGTCTGCCAGTCCGCATGTATGTACGCACGAGTGTCTTAATATTGGTTTTGTCTGTTAATTTGTCTGTTACTTTCCATAGATTAGGTGTAAAATTACTACAACTGTTGTTCCTACTTCAACTTGACAAAGAACCAATTCCAGCTAATGACAGGAAACAATAGAATCTAAGTATTCCTTGGGGCATTTCGAGTGCCAGAGAGTTGACCCCTGAACCCCCCCTCCCCCAAGAGTTCAACATGAATAATAAATGATAATCTGGTTAATTTATGTTTGATTATCTTGGAGATGTGTTCTTTCATTCACGGGTGGATAGCTGTGCCTCTCCCCATGAATCGGGATGCGAATTGAAGGGTGGAGGTGGGTGTTTGAGGCAGCTTCACCCAGATGTGTATCAACAGAAGTCTCCCCTACCCCCCTTCCCGCCCCACTTCTATCAGCTGTAAACATGTTTTGTACTGAGACCGGTGGCCTTGCATTGTTGGCCTTGCAGTGTTGGCCTTGCATTGTTGGCCTTGCAGTGTTGGCCTTGCATTGTTGGCCTTGCATTGTTGGCCTTGCATTGTTGGCCTTGCATTGTTGGCCTTGCATTGTTGGCCTTGCAGTGTTGGCCTTGCATTGTTGGCCTTGCATTGTTGGCCTTGCAGTGTTGGCCTTGCAGTGTTGGCCTTGCATTGTTGGCCTTGCAGTGTTGGCCTGGCAGTGTTGGCCTTGCAGTGTTGGCCTTGCAGTGTTGGCCTTGCAGTGTTGGCCTTGCAGTGTTGGCCTTGCATTGTTGGCCTTGCATTGTTGGCCTTGCAGCGTTAGCCTTGCAGTGTTGGCCTTGCATTGTTGGCCTTGCATTGTTGGCCTTGCAGTGGTGGCCTTGCATTGTTGGCCTTGCAGTGTTGGCCTTGCATTGTTGGCCTTGCATTGTTGGCCTTGCAGTGTTGGCCTGGCAGTGTTGGCCTGGCAATGTTGGCCTTGCAGTGGTGGCCTTGCATTGTTGGCCTTGCATTGTTGGCCTTGCAGTGTTGGCCTGGCAGTGTTGGCCTGGCAGTGTTGGCCTGGCAATGTTGGCCTTGCAGTGGTGGCCTTGCATTGTTGGCCTTGCATTGTTGGCCTTGCATTGGTGGCCTCACACTGGTGGCCTTGCATTAATCAATAGCTCTTGCGTTACATATCAGTTCACATGTTTATCAAAGGCTGTTGTCTCGACGAAATTCAGGAGCTACAAGAATTGTGTTTTTTTATTGATTTTATCTACGTTCGACAATTGAATATTTGTTCAAATGTTACTCAGGTTAAATGTCCAAGTTGAAAGGTCATCTCCTTAGTATCTTCTAATCACCGGCGGCGGAACGAAATATTTTAAGGGGGGGGGGCAAGCCAGAATTCAAGGAGGGGAGGGCGCCGCCCCCCTTGAAAATTTAAGGAGGGGCAAGACAAAATATGACCGAAAGACATATTTTACCCCCTTAATTGTATAATAGAATATAGTAATTCTGTAGCAAGTATTTAATCGATATTATTAAAAAATAATATATTAAAAAAGATAAAAATGAACATTGAGCATTTCTGTCGTCAACTGCTTCGTAATGTCAGTTTGTTTACAAATTTAATAGTGAAATTATATCAGAAAATTACTGATAATTATCATGAATGATGATGAATAGAAACCGGAAACGGGAAACTCAATAAACAAAAAGTAATTTATGAAAAGATAATAAATAATTGTATTTTCTTTAAAAATTACATTTGCCGTCATTCGGTAGATGGCAATACTTCTCTATACTTATAAGACGCATTTGCTATCTGTCTGTCTGTTGCCTTAAAACTCAAGATCCAGACAACCAAATAACGTGAAATTTGATACACGCAGTGGCGCAACCGGGGGGGGGCTTGAACCACCCCCCCAGGCCAAATCATCAATACATAATTTACGTTATACAGTTACAAAAAAGACTGTCGAACTGTCAAACTGTCTTTTTTCAATATGTGAGCCCCCCCCCTAGCATTTTTTGCTGGTTGCGCCACTGGGTACACGTACACAAAATTACATGGGGAATGTTCTTAAATAGGTTTCGTTCCATCTCAATGAGTACTTTAATTGTAATTAATTATTTTGGATATCAAAGACATGGAAATTGGCAAACTTTTACCCCGATTTCAGGTTTTACGAGCTTCTCTCCCACATAGCTAACTTACTATAAATATGATTGGTACGGGGAACCAAATATCACATTACTTACTACATTATTACATTCCATTCCTTCATCCATAGGAATTGTCATCTTTTGATACAGTCATGCCTAAGAGAGAGAGGGAGGGAGGGAAGAGGGAGGGAGGGAAAGAGGGAGGGAGGGGGGGGGGAGGGAGGGAGGGAGAGAGGGAGCGAGAGAACTGCCAAAAATGTTGTGTATCACATTGCTTTAAGAAAAATGTACCCTTTTATTGCAATTTGCATGCAAATAAACCCTTTTTTACGCGTCTTATTTTAAATCTTAATTAAACGTCAAATTACGCTTCTTAAATAAACAGAAAACATTATTTTAAACCCGGGCAAAGCCGGGTACTTGCAACTAATTTTAAAATATGCCACAAAATCTATCAATTATGTGATTACAGTAAAATGTCAATTAATTATAATTTCTTTCAACTATTTAATTTAAGAAATAAATCAAATGAATTATGAAAATGAAAATGATACATATAAATTAAAATTAATTACTAAGTTAAAAAAGTTAAAATTTTATGGGGAGCAGACTGGAAATTTAAGGGGGGGGGGCGCCGCCCCCCTTAAAAGTTTTAGGGGGGGGGCGCTGCCCCCCTGTCCCCCCCTGCTCCGCCGCCAGTGCTTCTAATATTATATTATTTTAATTATTATTTTTTTTTTAAATAGTTAATTTACCTGGAACTCAAGACGAATAAGTTTGTCTGGGAAAGGATATTCTCAATCACGGGCCTTCAGGAAACGATAATAGCAACAATCAAGCGAAGTCAGATGGTATGGTTCGGACATTGGTCGAGGCATGATAGACTGCAGAAGGAGGCAGTCATAGAGGGCACCAGTGAAAATGTTTATTTGACCATAGAAAATAATGGACAGGGGCTACCAATGAATGAATTAAAGACAGACACACAGGAGAGACAACTGTGGAGAGATGTGTCTGTTGATGTGTCCATGCGTTCTACCCCCCCCCCCCCAAACGACCACATCGGTTAAGGATAAGATGATAATGAAGAAATAGTTCATTTGTATTACTTTTGATTGCATTTATTCTTCAACCATAACACCATAATAATTTCAATAGCCAAGACAATAACACCTGACAGGTATATTACAAATTTGATGAGATATGTGCAACAATGTAAAACATTATTACACTGTATCCAAAAGAAGAGTGTAACTTGAAACGTTTATGTTATATTGAATGAGGTCCTACAGAAACCGATCGTCTGGTACCCCATTACCATTACTGACCATCGGTGTCAGATG
>JAGDYQ010000004.1:8527832-8540090 GCA_021962125.1 Bulinus truncatus | reverse complement strand
AACGGGTCAGTGCCATTAAATATTGTGATTAATAAAGATATCATAATGTTAAGGGCAGAGTACATCGGTAAGAATATGCTACGTAATTGGCAAACCGGATGGGCAGAAGTTATTTAAACGCATTACTTTTTGCCGCTTCACTCGTATCATATGTATGTTACCGAAGTCGGATAGTTCCATGCCCGGTATGTCGTAAGAGTAATTTAATAGATCGGCAGTTGTAAGAGGAGAAAAAATAGCATGCGAATGAATTAAGGGGACTGGAGAAGATGAGTTGACCGACAGATCGATAGCTGAACTGAGTTGTTAACAGATTACAGACTAACAAATCGATTAAGATGGATAGACAGACGAACGGTAATGTACTTTAAAAGATGATTATTCAGAGAGACATAGATAGATAGATATATAGATAGATAGATAGATAGTAACACACACATATTATATATTTATAATGAAAGAGTTAGATACCGTGGTATAATCAGATATCAATAACCGACTGTCAGAAGAGAAAACTGAATTCACAAGACTGACCTCTGTTTATCAAAACAATGGCTAGTTCCACACACACCACATACCTGCACACATCTACACATCACCTACACACAGCTGTCAGCACATGGCAACCAAGTGATTCCAAGCCCTTACCACCCCCACCCATCTCCCCGAAAGACAACCATTTCAAACCCAAGTATCTTTATCGCATTCTTTAAATCTTCGCTCGATTCCTACTCATTAGGCTCCAAACACAATTGAGCTATATATTTAAACCACAACACTCAGTGGCTAATACGGGGGGGGGGGGGGGGGGCAACACAGAAACAAAATACCCGATAGAGTTATTACTAATGTCCTACTAAACTCTGCGAAGCACCTTTGTCTTCCTATTCGGCAAGTGCAGATAATTTCTATTGTCTTATCAACACTGAAATATCTCACTTCTTACAGACACTTAGTTCCGATAAAATAGATACCTGCCCATCCCCCCGGTTACGTAATATTTTGTCAAGGTTAAGGCCATATAAGTTACAGTACAGAATACTGATAAAACTTGAGTTGAACTGTTTTGTGTTTTGAAAGGAATTTTGACATTAGCACAAGATTTAATTCATTTTTGTTAAAAAAGTGCATCGAATGACGGCCAAGTGAATGTATAGTGAAAAACGCTGGAATCAAATTGTTATTAAATAGAAATATACTTGTTTGAATAGAATAACACAGGGAGGGAATACTATAAAGTGCAACTGTTATCTAAATATTGGATTTCTGGATGGAATTCACATCTTTCCACTAAGAGAGGGGAAGGGACATATGAGATAGATGACTGGATGGTGGATGAGTGGATGGTGGATGACTGGATGAGTGGATAGTGGATGACTGGATAGTGGATGGTGGATGAGTGGATGACTGGATGAGTGGATAGTGGATGGTAGATGAGCTGGATGGTGGATGAGTGGATGAGTGGATGGTGGATGAGTGGATGGTGGATGAGTGGATGGTGGATATGAGTGGATGACTGCATGAGTGGATAGTGGATGGTGGATGAGTGGATGGGTGGATGAGTGGGATGGTGGATGAGTGGATGACTGGTTAGTGGATGGTGGATGAGTGGATGGTTGATGAGTGGATGGTGGATGAGTGGATGGTGGATGAGTGGATGGTGGATAGGTGGATGAGTGGATGGTAGATGAGTGGATGGTAGATGAGTGGATGGTGGATGAGTGGATGACTGGATGGAGTGGATGGTGGATGAGTTGATGACTGGATGGAGTGGATGGTGGATGAGTGGATGGTGGATGAGTGGATGAGTGGACCTCAAACTGTGGTGCGACACAAGATTTAGTTTTTTACCTTTACGAGAAAATAAACTATTGATTTTTAACTTGTTTGTCTCCTTTTTTTGTTATCCTTGGCACGTGGGCCGCGAAAATTAGATTTCTTAATGGGCCGCAAACACAAAAGACTGGTGTATTAGATAGAGAGAAAGATGGACAGACAGACAGCGAGATAGACACAGACAGACAGACAGACAGACAGACAGACAGACAGACAGATAGACAGATGAACAGATAGACCTATGAGACCATATAGACCTATAGACAGATAGACAGATAGACAGATAGACAGATAGACAGATAGATAGATAGATAGATAGATAGATAGATAGATAGATAGATAGATAGATAGATAGATAGATAGATAGATAGATAGATAGATAGATAGATAGATGGGAAACATATTACAAATAATTTTAATAAAACAAAAGACGTTTTACTATATAAATATCAACCCATGTATAGAAAAAGTCAGAGTGAAATAGAGAGAGAGAGAGAGAGAGAGAGAGAGAGAGAGAGAGAGAGAGAGAAAGAAGAGAGAAAAAGAGAGAGAAAGCGTGAGAAAGAAAGAGAGAGATAGAGAGAGAGAAGAGATAGTGAGAGAGGAAACAGAAAGTAATAAATATTCACAAAGAAAAAGATAAAGACAGGAAGGAAGACATAGAGAGATGATTATCATCGCGTGTGTGAGAGTGTGCGCGCGCGTGTGTGCGCGTGAACAGGAACGGGGCGTGTCCCATTAGAAATATTGCAAAGGGAAGTCTGTGCCGAAACAACAACGACTAAAACTAAACAAATGCAAAATCGATATAAATGGAGACCCATTGAAGTAAATCAAATCTGTTCAATGGTGGAGACATGAAGAAATGAAGATCTAAAGAATACAATGTCGGGGTCTGAGGTATGAGTCCAGGTGTCTAGCGGGGAGGGAAAAAAGGTCACTTTTTAACCTTTGAACCCTCCATCATACATTTCCGTGTGAGACGAATGAATCTGTGATGATTTTCTCTCCCTCACTCCCCGTCCCCATTGATGTTGTGAAGTTAAAACTGTCAGGCACGACGGGGAACCAACCAACGAAAACAAGGCATGGGGACTACTGAGTACCCAAGAATAACAACATCACACACGCACACACACACAGACACACCACGCACACACCGTTCGTACCACCTTCAATACAATTTAACACCCGCCGGTTTATTTGATGTTAAATGGACAGAACATATCTGAGGGACTGCCAGAGAGAACCGTGAATTATTAATTTATATGTTATGGTCAAATGTTCGCGGCCGTCCCAATGTCACCAGTCAGCCTCCACTGAATCAATGTTCTCTCTTTTGGAAGACCTGGGCCAGCCAGCGTTCGACCGGTCAATGTTTATGTGACGATGTCAACGGTATTGCGTGACATACATAGCATCAATGACGACTTTTTTTTGAGTGTGGGAAAACATTCAAGGGAGATAAATTTTAGTTCTAACGGGTTGACCACTTGGCGTGGCCGACTGCTTTTATATGTAAGTATGCGTGTGTGTGTAATAGATTTACAAGAAAGGTCAAGTATAGGTCAACAGTTTTCCATGACAACCGTGGTCAGTGTACAGATAAACGGGTACCAAATACTTTGAAAAATTCAATCTGCCGACTGAAATTCACTAACAATAACTTAAAGACATAATCTCGGAACAGTTGTTATATGAACTCGGACAGTTGTTATATGAACTCGGACAGTTGTTATATGAACTCGGACAGTTGTTATATGAACTCGGACAGTTGTTATATGAAGTCATATGTGAACAGATATTAAACATGTTCACATATTTTTTTTTTCAGCAGACAAAATCACACACTGACAAAGATTGAAAGAATAGTCACAGAATAAAGTCGCTAATAACTTGATTTATCGAGCACTATATAGTCACAGAATAAGAAAAAAAAATACTATTTATGTTGGGGTGGGGTTGGGGAAGAGGGAGGGGGGGGGTACGATTACTACTCGTGGGGTGAAGGGCAGTTGAAGGTTACCGATGTTGCATATATCATAATATCATATATCATGACGCAGACTGAACCGTTCTGACGACGCAGCATTAGGTCTCCGACATGAATGTGCAGTGCAGTTATTGCTTGTAGTTTTTGTGGACACCCGTCCCCCCTCACCCAAATCTCTAAAATTATCTCCCCCCCCCCGAACATATCGCTAAAAGTGTCCCCATCACTTAAACAAAGCTCTGGACCAGGTTAGCACTGAGCCACGAATGCACCAAAGTTGGGCGTGTCCCTTATATGTACGCCCCCCCCACCCCCACCCGGCACCCTCGGGATAATGATCGCAAGACATAGGTAACTAAGACTCAAGGTCACAACCTTTATCAGACCGGTCTGGTCTTGAATCACCCCCCCCCACACACACACACTCACGGAGCACTCCCACTCCAGTCTCCTGTATTCAGATTCAACATCACTAAATGGACTCTCCCCGAGACCACGTGACAGCTTTCTCACGTGTCGTCATAGTTACGCACGCGCCGGTTATCTTTGTTTATTACTCAGACGTTGAAAGGTAGACGACAGGGGCGTGGTGGGGTGGGGGGGGGTAGAGGGGGTGTGGTGGGTAAGACAGCAAGACAGGGAAAGGTGGTGGGGGGGGAGACAGACAGCAGGGCAGGGGAGGGTGACAATCAATGGCTCCCGACGACCAATTCAATACAATTCCACAGATGTGCAGCGCCTGAAACTCGTGTGATATCAAACTATAATGGTATCGATCCCGTCCAGTTTTAATAGTTATTCATGATTGACAACCGGTTGACTGGTTCCTCGTGTGGGTGGTTTGATTGAAGTAAAAGTGTAATCGATTACTCTGCACTCTTGAGTCAGCATATATAATCGGTACCTTTCATCCGCTGTGATTACGTTCTGCATTTAGCTTCATAAATATCTACACCCAACTGAACATTATTACCGCTGGTCAGAGTTCAAGTCAAAATACTTTTTCCCCCCACCCCCCCATCCCCAAAACCTTCTAAAGTACAGACAATCGAAAACAAATCGATGTCGTGTACCTTACTGACAGTAATGGAGGCCAAGAGATATAAGGGTTTATTATGATACGTTATGTAGCCTACAGTTACGTCTGTAAGCCTGTCAATAGGCCCTTGGCCTAGGACCAGGCACATGTGACCATGAATGATTAGGCCGACTCTGAAATGAAAGGTGTATGCAGTTCTCTGTCAGTGAATCAATGAGGAGGATAAAGTTATCTGTTTCAGAATCACTTATTGATGTGTTTCTAAAAAAGAGGGGCCCCAATGGTGGAGATAGTAAGGGGCCCCAGTGGTGGAGATAGTAAGGGGCCCCAGTGATGGAGATAGTAAGGGGCCCCAGTGGTGGAGATAGTAAGGGGCCCCAGTGGTGGAGATAGTAAGGGGCCCCAGTGGTGGAAATAGTAAGGGACCCCAGTGGTGCAGATAGTAAGGGGCCCCAGTGGTGCAGATAGTAAGGGGCCCCAGTGGTGCAGATAGTAAGGGGCCCCAGTGGTGGAAATAGTAAGGGACCCCAGTGGTGGAAATAGTAAGGGGTCCCAGTGGTGGAGATAGTAAGGGGCCCCAGTGGTGGAGATAATAAGGGACCCAAGATAAGTTGGCGCCAGCCCTTGTCAACAGTGTACTATGTCAACGACACATACAAAGAGAAAGAAATTATGGAACAAACGAAAACAGATCATTGAAATATAGGTCAAACAAATAAACGTCAGGGATACAAAGTGGGAGAAATATCAGACATTAGCTCAACAAAGAATAACAATCACAAAACATGTGCAAAGAAAAAAATCCAATTAATTAACGGAAAGGTTAGGATTATGTAAAGAGTCGGCGTAGAACAGCGAATAAGCTAATGTATCTGTGATATATACAGCAGATTGTCACGTGAGAGCAGAGTTAGAGAACATTACTCACTAATATTGATTCGACGACCGGGGGGGGGGGGGGGAGAGAGCGACGGCAAGAGAGCGTCTGTCGTGCAGTGCTCACCGGTTTAAAACACAAAAAAGTTTCTTAATGACACAGCTGGTAGTAGATGCTGTCATGCGATAAGTTCATACATATCTAGTTGTCGTTGTATTGTCACATTATTCTGTTTGTAGTTTAGCGATTTTTCCTAACGCAAATATTATTTTTTATTAACGTAGAATGAGGAGTTTGAATGTAGGGAGAAGGAAGTTAATAAATTAACACGTTTTACTTATGTCTTTATAAAATGGCTGGCATGAAGTCATTGATTTTATCTTTTTGGTTGTCTAATTTTTGGTGTCAAATTATAGATGTATTATATTGTTGATGTTGTATTATAAATGCATCATATTGTTGATGTTGTATTATAGATGTATTATATTGTTGATGTTGTATTATAGATGTGTTATATTGTTGATGTTGTATTATAGATGTGTTATATTGTTGATGTTGTATTATAGATGTATTATATTGTTGATGTTGTATTATAAATGCATCATATTGTTGATGTTGTATTATAGATGTGTTATATTGTTGATGTTGTATTACTGATCTGTTATATTGTTGGTGTCATATAATAGATGTACGGTACATATGTTGTATAGTTATTGTCGTATTGTTGGTGTATTATGGTTACTGTCGTATTATTGGTGTATTATGGTTACTGTCGTATTACTGGTGTATATTTGTTCCTGTCGCATTGTTGGTGTGTTGGTGTATGTGTTACTGTCGTATTATTGGTGTATGTTTGTTACTGTCGTTTTGTTGGCATATGTTTGTATTAGTGTTGTATTATTGTTGTATGTTGTATTAATCTCCCGTCGTTGTAGTTTTACTGGTCAGAGGTACCGTATGAGTGTGAATGTGTAAGAGTGTAAGTGTGCAAATGTGTAAGTGTGTGTGTGGTATTGGCTGCAAGAAATGGCTTGTGTGTTTTTGTTGTTTTCGTGAGATGCTCGACTGATGTCACTGGGGTGGCTAGTATGATTAATTCAGGCCAATCACGTATTGTTAGTTAACTATTGTTCATGCGGGGTTGGTTTTGTCAGCCACAGAGAATGTCAATCTGGGTCAAGGTTTAGATGACTTAACTCACAGTCATGGGGCCCAACGTTGCGAATATTTTTAATGGCCCCAAATATTTGCAAGCGGTGGGCTTTTATTATGTTTATGTCTGGGGCACTCAAATGTACCGTTGTCTGGGGGGTCCCCCAAATGTACTTTAGTCTGAAGCACTCAAAGTTATTTCAGCCAGAGCCCCTAAAAGTTGTAACGCCGGCCCTGCACATATGTGTACCTAGAGCCCATGGCTAGCCCCGAAGCGGTCGGGGAACTTTTTTTAATCATTACCCCAAAATATTGTTGCGTAAGTTGATATTACCCCATAGCAAATTAAAAATATATACTTTTTACTCACAAAAGTTTCATTTTCACCCCCAAAAATTTCATTTTTACCCCATTTGGGGTAATTTACCCCGGTTCCCCGACCGCTGAGCTATATTAATTCGCACAAAATTCAATAATGCGCCAATTCTTGTTTCCTCCAATTTACATGTCATCTGAATAATGTCATAAAAAAATAAAAGCACAAGTGAACTGAATCAGGAAATCGTATTTTCGAATTTCAACCTGAGAGGCGTGACGTTTTTCACTGAGGCCTCGCCAGATTTTGACTGTTGATGAGTGACAAATTGGCATATCAATGTTACACTTGAAACAAAAAAATTATCTGGCCATATGCGTGTGACGTTATGACGTGGATGACAAGTGGAGCAAACATCCGGGCAAGTTGTACGTGGACGTAACAGGGTGGAGGAGTGGGATGGGGCGTGTGGCAATTAAGTCAGTTAGGGTGTGTGTGTGTGTGTGTGATAGGGAGAGGGCGCCGCGTATTGACCTGGGCGTCACGTCATTTAAATGTACAAGGAATGGGAGACTATGCTAACATTTTTTTTGAGACTGAATACATTAAACTTGGGTGGACGGGACAGGGAAGAGAAGGGGGGGGGGGATGCAGGGTGCTTGGATGACATTTAAGACCGTGGCGTTAGACATGGGAGCAGAGGACGTATAAGTGGGCGGGAGGCGGCGAGGGGGGCATTGCGCAACCAAAACGTGCAGAACAAGACGTCACAACTGTTTAAATATGATGGCCGCTAGTGACATATGGATAGAAGCAGAGCTGAGGGGGGGGGCGTGGGGGGAATCGTGGCGGTGGAAGAGTGAAAAATGAGTTCAGATGCTGGACGTTGTGACGTCATCATGTTAAATAATTCGATGTGACCTAGATAGGGAAGGGGAGCGGGAAATGTTCTCGTTTACCCCCCCACCCCCCATTACATCTAGTTAAGATAACATATTCCCATAACCTCCCACATATTCCCATAAGCTCTCACATATCACCAAAAGCTCCTACATATTCCCATAAGCTCCTAATATTCAAATAAGCTCCTACATATTATCATAAGCTCCTACATATTATCATAAGATCCTACATATTCTCATCAGATCCTACATATTCTCATCAGATCCTACATATTCCCATAAGCTCCTAATATCCCCATTTGCTCCTACATGTTCCCATAAGCTCCTACATATTCCCATAAGCTCCTATATATTCCCATAAGCTCCCACATATTCCCATAAGCTCCTCCATATTCCCATAAGCTCCTAATTTTACCATAAGCTCCCACATGTTCCCATAAGCTGCTACATATTTACATAAGCTCCTAATCTTCCCATAAGCTCCCACAAATTCCCATAAGCTCCTACATATTCCCATAAGCTCCTAATTTTCCCATAAGCTCCTAATGTTCCCATAAGCTCCCACATATTCCCATGAGCTCCCACATATTCCCATCAGCTCCAACATATTCCCATCAGCTCCAACATATTCCCATTAGCTCCCACATGTTCCCATAAGCTCCCACATGTTCCCATAAGCTCCCATATATTCCCATAAGCTCCCACATATTCCCATAAGCTCCTACATGTTCCCATAAGCTCCCACATGTTCCCATAAGCTCCTACATATTCCCATAAGCTCCTCCATATTCCCATAAGCTCCTAATATCCCCATAAGCTCCCACATATTCCCATGAGCTCCTACATTTTCCCATAAGCTCCTATATATTCCCATAATCTCCAACATATTCCCATAAGTTATCTAATAACAATAATGACATATTTAGTTACGATAGTTAAAACTTTGTTTAGTTATTACGTTGACTGTTGTTATTATTTTATATTATTGTACAACAACAACAACATAGATAAATGTTTAATAAAGTAATACACCAGTATAAGATAGAATCAGTTCTATTAGTTCACAGATTAGACAGAGCTTGGGATGTGGTTCAGATAAAACAGTTCTAACTAGTTCACAGATTAAGACAGAGCAGTTCTATTAGTTCACGAACAGAGCAGTACTATTACTTTATAGCATCCATTCTGGCAGATACATGTGCGGTAAAGCAGAAAAGAAGCAAACTATTAAACATCTGGTGTTGAGAGTAAAATGGACAGCACATTTAAAACGGTTTTTATAGTTCCCCCACGGTTGTGACTGAAACACGGTTCCTCATATGACATAACATTACATCTTAAGTTAAATGCCTACAACGGTGTCTATTGTTGATGTTGCAATGTTCCTTGTAATGATCGCGCTTGACATAACAATTGTGCTGTCGTATTAAGGAGGCTTCACCGGAGGAGGGCGTGGAAGCATGAAGTTACCGACTAATTAAGTCCAGGGTGAAATAACACCCTAGCGACGTAACTGTATTGATTCGAGTCACGCAAATTAGAACTCTCATACGGCCCTGGATGGAGGGAACATAATGTGCGGCCTGATTGGAGGAGTTGTTAAGGGTCGCCTTTCAAGAGTTATGGTATTTACACTACTTAACAAATCCGATGAATCCTGTAGAAAAAAATGAATTTGTAATCGAAAATTGCATGGATGCGATGTTAGGCACAACTAGAGCCCAGGTAGTTCTGAACAATCATTCAAAAAGTCATAGTAAAGAAATGGATGAATTAACGAGGATGAAACAGGCGAACTGGCGGAATTCATACAAAATAAAGGCAGCAGGGCACAGACAAACAAAGCAGAGATAGATGGATAGATAGATAGATAGATCTTAAAGGTGAGACAGACAGAGTATTCAGACAGACCATACATGAGAGACAGATAGACAGATAGACAGATAGATAGATAGAGTAGATGATGAATGATAGATACATAGATAGCATAGATGTATTAGATAGGAAGTAGATAGGTAGTTAGATAAAGTAGATAGATAGATAGTTAAGACAAGATATTATAGATAGTTAGTTTAGATAGATAGATAGATAGATAGATAGATAGATAGATCAGATAGATAGATGGATAGATAGATAGAGAGATAGATGAGATAGGTAGATAGATAGATAGATAGATAGATAGATAGATAGATAGATAGATAGATAGATAGATAGATAGATAGATAGATAGATAGATAGATAGATAGATAGATATGATATGAGATATGTGATGGGATGATAGATAGATAGATAGATAGATAAAGATGTGAAAGCGTTATAAAAAATATACAGATAGTTAAGGGCAAGAAAACAGATGTACGATACATGGGCAGTCTATATTTAACGATTTACAGAATGATGGGTAAAAATGATTTCCATATTGTATTATTGTGTGAAATATATCATTTCTCTCTGTTGATTTCTTTCAAAATAAAAATTAACTTATAAAACTGGGCAGGCAAATTTAATAATGTTGGCATTTGTTTTTTGTTTAGTTTGTCAAAACATGTATTTACAAAAAAAAACTTGAAATGCTACCAGAGAGTCACTTGATGTGTCTCGCCAGTCAGCGATAGATGCAGAATGATTTTTTTTTGTTCACATCGAGTTGTTCAAATAAGGACAACAATTTAGATTAGAGACATCACTCACGACCAGTGGTAGCTCAAACAGTAGATGCTTCAAGTCTACGGTGACAAAAATAAATCAAATCAAATTGAAGCATGAAAGAAGATAGATACAACGGGTATTTTGGTTTCAAAAGCGTGCCACGAAACTTTACTTGAGCAAACCTTTTACCCCATGTCGGGTGAACTAAAGAACATGTGTATGAGCACCACTGCATTGGGTTGTAATCATTTCCTAATGATTTCTATGACTTCAGCGGTAACAGAAGTGGGAGCGCACACTTCACGTATATGCAGGTACTACATTCATCACTAGCTCAGTAATGGATGTTTCTGATAGACGTTGATTCACTTATATTTACTTAAATGTGTCCATGACCTTGCTCTAATTTAAAAAAAAAACAGCTGATAATGGTACAAATCCCCCCATTCCCCGTCTGTCTCCCCAACACTCATACAATAAAAATGGTGAAAACAGTTGGCATCTCTGTATTGTATCGATACGTTTCCATGGCAACTGAACAGATCACTGCTGGAACCGACATGATTGTATGCAAATAATCCCCCCCCTTCCCCTTCTTATGTCCTAGATACCTTAGCCATTGGGGTCTCTCTTAACATTGTGGTCTCTCTTAACACTGGGGTCTTTCTTAATATTGGTGTCTCTTTCAACACTGGGGTCTCTCTTAATATTATGGTCTCTCTTAACATTGGGGTCTCTCTTAACATTGTGGTCTCTCTTAACACTAGGGTCTCTCTTAACATTGGTGTCTCTCTTAACATTGGGCTCTCTCTTAATATTGGTGTCTCTCTTAACATTGGGCTCTCTCATCTTAAAGCTATTGGTGTCCTCTTAACATCTGGGCATCTCGCTACTTAATATTGGTGTCTCTCTTCAACATTGGGCTCTCCAAATCTTAATGTTGGAGTATGCTCTCTTAACATTGGGCTCTCTCTTAATATCCCGGTTCTATCTCTTAACATTGGGGTCTCTTAACATTGTGGTCTCTCTTAACACTAGGGTCTCTCTTAACATTGGATTGGGCTCTCTCTTAATATTGGTGTCTCTCTTAACATTGGGCTCTCTCTTAATATTGGTGTCTCTCTTAACATTGGGCTCTCTCTTAATATTGGTGTCTCTCTTAACATTGGGCTCTCTCTTAATATTGGTGTCTCTCTTAACATTGGGCTCTTTCTTGACATTGGGGGGGGGGGTCTCTAGCCCGCCAATTGATCTGACTATACATGTGATCCTTTCTGCTTCTTTCATTCTATATCAAGACACCAATACTAAGTGTAATATTTTTTTTTTAATTGCAATAACAGATACCAACTAAACCTCGTTGTAACAGATACCAACTACACCTCGTTGTAACGGACAATCAAATAAACGTCCAAGTAAACCTCGTTGTAACGGACAATCAAATAAACGTCCAAGTAAACCTCGTTGTAACGGACACCCAAATAATGCTGCAAC
>JAGDYQ010000004.1:8270446-8527332 GCA_021962125.1 Bulinus truncatus | reverse complement strand
GTTGGACGTTTATTTGATTGTCCGTTACAACGATGTTAAGTTGGTATCTGTTATTGCAATTTAAAAAAAAAATTATTACACTTAGTATCGGTGTCTTGATATAGAATGATAGAAGCAGAAAGGATCACATGTATAGTCAGATCAGTTGGCGGGCTAGATACACCCCCCCTCGCAATGTCAAGAAAGACCCCAATGGTAAAAGAGACCACAATGTTAAGAGAGACTCAAATGTTAAGAGAGACTCCAATGTTAAGAGAGACTCCAATGTTAAGAGAGACCCCAATGGTAAGAGAGACCCCAATATTAAGAAAGACCCCAATGTTAAGAGAGACCCCAATATTAAGAAAGACCCCAATGTTAAGAAAGACCCCAATGTTAAGAGAGACCGCAATGTTAAGAAAGACCGCAATGTTAAGAAAGACCCCAATGTTAAGAAATACCCCAATGTTAAGAGAGACCCCAATATTAAGAAAGACCCCAATGTTAAGAGAGACCCCAATGTTAAGAGAGACCCCAATGTTAAGAGAGACCCCAATATTAAGAAAGACCCCAATGTTAAGAAAGACCCCAATGTTAAGAGAGACCGCAATGTTAAGAAAGACCGCAATGTTAAGAAAGACCCCAATGTTAAGAAATACCCCAATGTTAAGAGAGACCCCAATATTAAGAAAGACCCCAATGTTAAGAGAGACCCCAATGTTAAGAGAGACCCCAATATTAAGAAAGACCGCTATGTTAAGAAAGACCCCAATGTTAAGAGAGACCCCAATATTAAGAAAGACCCCAATGGTAAGAGAGACCCAGATTTTAAGAAGCCCTCCTGTAAATGATTTAGTAGTTGAGGGTATCACGGGAAGGCTTTTTTTCATAGATAAATAGGGCCCCATTATTCGCAAGCGTCGGCCCTGACAGATTTTTCGCTAAGGGTCCTCAGATAGACATTTACCTAGGGCCCTGTAATGCACTTTTGCGTACCCCTCTCCCCTTCCACCCACCCCAATAACAAAACGTGAGAATGGCTGTACACAGGGCTGCAGTCATGTAAGGTTGAGTGGTGACTGTATATGCGTTGTTTTTATTCAAGCTCATATGTCTCTCATAGGTTTGTGTACCTAATTCTAGTACCGTCCATATGTATGACTGTATTGAAGTGTATATATAGTCATTCTCTGTCTATTCCGTGTATTGAAGTATATATAGTCATTCTCTGTCTATTCCCCCGATGATGTTCCTGTGATTTTTTTAAAGACTACTGTGATGATATTGACCGTGGTCACGTAAAGGAGGCGGGGGGGGGGAGGCGAGAGAGAGAGAGGGGGGACGCAACCTGAATACTTGTTTAAGGGCCCCCGCCATAAAAGGCCCCTTTGTGTACATAAATGTGCAATTTGAAATATTTTTGTAGATGAAGGATGGCGATAATAAGAGAGCCCCCCCCCTGTGGGCAGAGATTGTCGTGGTGGGGGTGGGGGCAGATAATGTGGCGGCAGCCAAGAATGTGAGGTTCCGAGAGACATAGTGCATTAGATTGAAACGACATGTGTTAAAGGATTTACGCCTAAGGTATCAAGGAAATGAGAAGGGGAGGGGGGAGGGGATTATTTGAAAACAATCATGTCGGTTCCAGCAGTGATCTATTCACTTGCCATGGTAAACGTATCGATACCGTTCAGAGATGCCAACTGTTTTCACCATTTTTATTGTATGAGACATAGGGTGGATGGGTGGTATTAGTACCATTATCAGTTGTTGTTTTTTTTTAATCACAGCAAGGTCGCGGACACATTTAAGTAAACATAAGTGAATAAACGTCTATCACAAACATCCATTACTGAGTTAGTAATGAATGTAGTACCTGCATATACCTGAAGTGTGCGATCCCACTTCTGTTACCGCTGAAGTCATAGAAATCATTAGGAAATGATTACAACTCAATGCAGTGGTGCTCATACACATGTTCTTTAGTTCACCCGACATGGGGTAAAAGGTTTGCTCAAGTAAAGTTTCGTGGCACGCTTTTGAAACCAAAATACCCGTTGTATCTATCTTCTTTCATGCTTCAATTTGATTTGATTTATTTTTGTCACCAGTAGACTTGGGCATCACCGTTTGAGCACCACTGGCCGTGAGTGAGTGTCTCTAATCTAAATTGTTGTCTCGACAACTCGATAAAACAAAAATCATTTTACATATCACTGACTAGCGAGACTCATCAAGTGACTCTCTGGTAGGCCCGTAGCTTGCGGGGGGGGGGCAGGAGGGCCGCCCCCCCCTGCGTTTTATCTGCCCCCCCCGCTTATTTGTTCTACTTAGTAAAATGAATAACCTGCCCCTCCCCCTGCTATTGCCTGGCCCCTGCTGTAGAACGCCTCCCCCCTTCGTAGAATTTTCACGCTACGGTGCTGCTCTCTGGTAGCATTTCAGTTTTTTTGTAAATACATGTTTTAAAAAACTAAACAACTGACAAAAAAAGAAATTATTAAATTTGCCTGCCCAGTTTTATAAGTTAATTTTTATTTTGAAAGAAATCAACAGAGAGAAATGATATATTTCACACAATAATACAATATGGAAATCATTTTTATTTATCAATTCATATCGCTTCAATAGACTGCCATGTCTCTATATCTTTTTTTTGCATATGTCTATCTATCTATCTATCTATCTATCTATCTATCTATCTATCTATCTATCTATCTATCTATCTATCTATCTATCTATCTATCTATCTATCTATCTATCTATCTATCTAATCTATCTAATCTATCTAATCTATCTAATCTATCTAATCTATCTATCTAATCTATCTATCTACCAGTCCGTCTGTTTGTCTGTTAATTCATCCATTCCTTTTTATGACTTTTGAATGAATGGTAGACTTACTGCTCTTGTTATGTTACATCGCATCCATGTAAACTTGAATTACAACAAATTCCTTTTTTTTTAAAGTTATCGATTTTTTATAGCGTATTATCATAACTCTTGTAAAAGCGACCCCTTAATAACTATCCATCCAGGGCCGTATTATGTTCCCATTTGAAGACTCTAATCAATATAGTTACGTCGCTAGGGTGTTATTTGACCCCTGGAGTGTTAGTCGGACATTCAGGCTTCCAGACCCCCCCCCCCCACACGCTTCCCATTGGCTGACATTATAATTGTTATGTCACATGACTGGCTACAAAGAAATATTGCAACACCAACAATAAACAATGGTCAGAAACTGAATTAACATAAGATGAAATGTTATGTCACATGTGTTGTAGAACCGTGTTTGTCACAACCGTGGGGGAACTATAAAAACCGTTTAAAATGTGCTGTCCATTTTACTCTCAACACCAGATGTTTAATAGTTCGCTTCTTTCGTTTTCATTGCACATGTATCTGTTGTATGTATGTTATGAACTAATAGTACTGCTCTGTCTAATCTGTGAACTAATAGTACTGCTCTGTCTAATCTGTGAACTAATAGTATTGCTCTGTCTAATCTGTGAACTAATAGTACTGCTCTGTATAATCTGTGAACTAATAGAACTGCTTCGTCTAATCTGTGAAGTAATAGAACTGATCTCTCTAATCTATGAACTAATAGAACTACTCTGTCTAATCTGTGAAGTAATAGAACTGATATGTCTAATCTGTGAACTAATAGAACCACTCTTTGAACTAATAGAGCTGCTCTGTCTAATTTGTGAAATAATATAACTGATACGTCTAATCTGTGAACTAATATAACCACTCTGTCTAATATGTGAACTAATAGAACTGCTCTGTATAATCAGTGAAATAATAGAACTGATATGTTTAATCTGTGAACTAATAGAACTGCTCTGTCAAATCTATGAACTATTAGAACCACTCTGTCTAATCTGTGAACTAATAGAACTACTCTAACATATAATGGTGTATTACTTTATTAAACATTTATCTATGTTGTTGTTGTTGTTGTACGCTAATATAAAATAATAACAACGGCCAACGTAATAACTAAAGAAATTTTTAACTATCGAAACTCAATATGTCATTATTGTTATTAGATGACTTAGCTTATGGGAATATGTAGGAGCTTATGGGAATATGTGGGAGCTTATAGGAATATGTGGGAGCTTATGGGAATATGTGGGAGCTTATGGGAATATGTGGGAGCTTATGGGAATACTTATGGGAAAATGTGGGAGCTTATGGGAATATGTAGGAGCTTATGGTAATATATGGGAGCTTATGGGAATATATGGGAGCTTATGGGAATTTGTGGGAGCTTATGGGAATATTAGGAGCTTATGGAAATATGTAGCAGCTTATAGGAGCTTATGGGAAAATTAGGAGCTTATGGGAATACGGAGGAGCTTATGGGAATATTGGGAGCTTATGGGAATATGTAGGAGCTCACTCATGGGAATATGTAGGAGCTCACTCATGGGAATATGTAGGAGCTCACTCATGGGAATATGTGGGAGCTCATGGGAATATGTGGGAGCTCATGGGAGTATGTGGGAGCTTATGGGAATATGTGGGAGCTTATGGGAGTATGTTATCTTAACTAGATGTAATGGGGGTGGGGGGTAAACGAGAACATTTCCCGCTCCCCTTCCCTATGCAGGTCACATCGAATTATTTAACATGATGACGTCACAACGTCCAGCATCTGAACTCATTTTTCATTCTTCTGCAGCCCCCCCCCCTTGCTCAACTCTGCTTCTGTCCATATGTCACTAGCGGCCATCATATTTAAACAGTTCTGACGTTTTGTTCTGCACGTTTTGGATGCGCAATCCCCCTCGCCGCCCCCACTTATACGCCCTCTGCTCCCCTGTCCAACGCCATGGTCTTAAATGTCATCCAAGCACCCTGCATTCCCCCCCCCCCCCCCCTTCTCTTCCTGTCCCGTCCACCCAAGTTTAATGTTTTTGGTCTCAAAAAAAATATTAGCATAGTCTCCCATTCCTTGTACATTTAAATGATGTGTCGCCCAGGTCAATACGCGGCGCCCTCTCCCTATCACACACACACACACACACAGCCTTACGACATAATTGCCACACCCCCCCCCCAAACCCACTCCTCCTCCCGTTAAGTCCACGTACAACTTGCCCGGATGTTTGCTCCACTTGTCATCCACGTCATAACGTCACACGCATATGGCCAGATAATTTTTTTTCTTCAAGTGTAACATTGTTATGCCAATTTGTCACTCATCAACAGTAAAATCTGGCGAGGCCTCAGTGAAATACGTCACGCCTCTCAGGTTGAAATTCGAAAATACGATTTCCTGATTCAGTTTACATGTTCTTTTATTTTTTTATGACATTATTCAGATGACATGTAAACTGGAGGAAACAAGAATTGGCGCATTATTGAATTTTGTGCGAATTAATATAACTCAGCGGTCGGGGAACCGGGGTAAATTACCCCAAATGGGGTAAAAATGAAATTTTTGGGGGTAAAAATGAAACTTTTGTGAGTAAAAAGTATATATTTTTAATTTGCTATGGGGTAATATCAACTTACACAAAAATATTTTGGGGTAATGATTAAAAAAAGTTCCCCGACCGCTTCGACTAGCCATGGGCTCTAGGTACACATATGTGCAGGGCCGGCGTTACATGTTTTGGGGGCCCTGGCTGAAATAACTTTGAGTGCTTCAGACTAAAGTACATTTGGGGGACCCCAGACAACGGTACATTTGAGTGCCACAGACATAAACATAATAAAAGCCCACCGCTTGCAAATATTTGGGGCCATTAATAATATTCGCAACGTCGGGCCCCCATGGCTGTGAGTTAAGTCATCTAAACCTTGACCCAGATTGACATTCTCTGTGGCTGACAAAACAAACCCCACATGAACATTAGTTAACTAACAATACGTGATTGGCATGAATTAATCATACTAGCCACCCCAGTGACATTAGTCGTGTATCTCAGGAAAACAACAAAAACACACCAGCCATTTCTTGCAACCAATACCACACACTTACACATTGACACACTTACACTCTTACACATTCACACTCATACAGTACCTCTGACCAGTAAAACTACAACAGTAACTAGCTGCCGGAACGACGGGAGATTAATACAATATCCAACAATCATACAACACTAATACAAACATACGCCAACAGTACGCACAGTAACAAACATACACCAACAATACGACAGTAACACATACACCAACAATGCGACAGTAACAAAAATACACCAGTAATACACCAACAATACGACAGTAACTATACAACATATGTACCGTACATCTATTATATGACACCAACAACATAACAGATCAGTAATACAACATCAACAATATAATACATCTATAATACAACATCAACAATATGATGCATTTATAATACAACATCAACAATATAACACTCTATAATACAACATCAACAATATGATGCATTTATAATACAACATCAACAATATGATGCATTTATAATACAACATCAACAATATAACACATCTATAATACAACATCAACAATATAATACATCTATAATACTATATCAACAATATAATACATCTATAATACAACATCAACAATATAATACATCTATAATTTGACACCAAAAATTAGTCAACCAAAAAGATATAATCAATGACATCATACTGGACCAGCCATTTTATAAAGACATAAGTAAAACGTGTCAATTTATTAATTTCCTTCTCCCAACATTCAAACTTCATCTACAATAAAAATAATATTACGTTAGGAAAAATCGCTAAACTACAAACAGAATAATATAACAATACAACACAACTAGAAATGTATGAACTTATCGCATGACAGCATCTACTACCAGCTGTGTCATTAAGAAACTTTTTTGTGTTTTAAACTGGTGAGCACTGCACGACAGACGCTCTGTGGCCGTCGCTCTTTTTTTTCCCCCGGAATCAATAACAGTGAGTAATGTTCTCTAACTCTGCTCACACGTGACAATCTGCTGTATATATCACAGATACATTAGCTTATTCGCTGTTCTACGCCGACTCTTTACATAATCCTAACCTTTCCGTTAATTAATTGGATTTTTTTCTTCGCACATGTTTTGTGATTGTAATTCTTTGTTGAACTAATGTCTGATATTTCTCCCACTTTGTATCCCTGACATTTATTTGTTTGACCTATATTTCAATGATCTGTTTTCGTTTGTTCCATAATTTCTATCTCTTTACATGTGTCGTTGACATAGTACACCGTTGACAAGGGCTGTCGCCAACTTATCTTGGGCCCCTTACTATCTCCACCACTGGGGCTCCATACTATCTCCACCACTGGGGCCCCTTACTATCTCCACCACTGGGGCCCCCTCTTTTTAAGAAACACATCAATAAGTGATTCTGAAACATATTACTTTATCCTACTCACTGATTCACTGACAGAGGTTCACTGCGAACACCTTTCATTTCAGAGTCGGCCTAACCATTCATGGTCACATGTGCCTGGGCCTAGACCGAGGGCCTATTGACAGGCCTACAGACTTAGCTGTAGGCTACATAAAGTATCAAAATAACCCTTCTATCTCTTGGCCTCCATTACTGTCAGTAAGGTATACGACATAGATTTGTTTTTGATTGTCTGTACTTTAGAAGGTTTTATGGATGGGGGTGTGAGGGGGGTGTGAGAAACAGTATTTTGACTTGAACTCTGACCTGCGGTAATAATGTTCAGTTGGGTGTAAATATTTATGAAGCTAAATGCAGAACGTAATCACACCGGATGAAAGGTATCGATTATATATGCTGACTCAAGAGTGCAGAGTAATCGATAACACTTTTAATTCAATCAAACCACACACGAGGAACCAGTCAACCGGTTGTCAATCATAAATGAATAACTATTAAAAGTGGACGGGATCGATACCATTATAGTTTGATATAATACGAGTTTCAGGCGCTGCACATCTGTGGAATTGTATTGAATAGGTCGTCTGGAGCCATTGATTGTCACACCCCCCCCTCCCCTGTCCTGCTGTCTGTCTCCCCCCCCCCACCACCTTTCCCTGTCTAGCTGTCTTACCCACCACACCCCCTCCCCCACACCACGCCCCTGTCGTCTACCTTTCAACGTCTGAGTAATAAAACAAAGATAACCGGCGCGTGCGTAACGATGACGACACGTGAGAATGATGTCACGTGGTCTCAGAGGAGTCCATTTAGTGATGTTGAATGTGAATACAGGATACTGGAGTGGGAGTGCTCCAGTGGGTGGGGGGGTGATTCAAGACCAGACCGGTCTGATAAAGGTTGTGACCTTGAGTCTTAGTTACCTATGTCTTGCGATCATTATCCCGAGGGTGCCGGGTGGGGGTGAGGGCGTACATATAAGGGATACGCCCAACTTTGGTGCATTCGTGGTTCAGTGCTAACCTGGTCCAGAGCTTTGTTTAAGTGATGGGGACACTTTTAGCGATATGTTCCGGGGGGGGGGGGCTCTATAGGAAGATAATTTTAGAGATGTGGGGGGGGGGGACAGAAGGGTGTCGACAAAAACTACATGAGCGGTACCATCGCAATAACTGAATTGCACATTCATGTAGGAGACCTAAAGCTGCGTCATGATATATGGTATATGATGTCATGACATACGATATATGATGTCATGACATATGATATATGATGTCATGATATATGATATATGATGTCATGATATATGATATATGATGTCATGACATATGACACATGCAACATCGGTAACCTTCAACTGCCCTCCACCCACGAGTAGTAATTGTACTCCAGAAAACCAAAAAACGTGAAATTCGTTACACATACACATAATTACATGGGGAAGGTTATAGGACAGGTTTCGTTTCATCTCGATGGGTAGTTTAATTGTAATTAATTATTTTTATTTTAGTATTTTACTATATTAAAGTAATCTCGACGGCGCCATAGATAAAATTCCTCTGTGACGTCATTTCCCTATGACACATTTTTAAAAGAGGGGTAACTCCCGGAAACTCCAATTGTAAACATGATGAAATCAATAGTCATATCAATTTACCTATCGTTTTATGTATTCGGAAGATTAAAATTAAAGGTGCACTTTAATAAACCGAAATACGTTAATTAAAATGTTTCTGTGACATTATTAACATTATTAATACAATCTCAATGCGTAGTTTAATTGTGATTAATTATGTTAGTATTTTACTATATTAAAGTATCCACGGTATGGGATCGCCTTCACTATAAATAAAAATCGCGCACCAAGTGGACGGTGAAGAATGGGCTAGGGACGGGAAAAAAAAATATTGTTGTTGTTTTTTTTTTTCATGCTGCAAGTATCCGACTTTGCCCGGGATTAAAATAAGGTTTTCTGTTTATTTAAGAAGCGTAATTTGACGTTTAATTGTACAGAGAGAGGGACGGGGGGAGAGAGATAAATAGAGAGGGAAGGAGGGGGCAGAGAGGGGGAGAGAAGGAGGGAGGGAGAGAGAGAGGTGGTAGGGAGGGAGATTAATGGGGAGGGAGGGAGAGGGAGGGTTGAAGAGAGAAAGGGAGGGAGGGAAAGAGAAAGGAAGGAGAGGGAGTAGGGAGGGAGATAGAGGGGAGGGAGTGAGAGAAAGGGGAGGGAAGGAGAGAGGGAGAGAGGATAGGAGGGAGTGAGAGATAAAGAGAGAGAGGGGGCAGGGAGGGAGGAAGGGGGAGAGAGGGGGGACGGGGTGAGAGAAGGAGGGAGAGATATAGGGAGAGAGAGGGAGAGAGAGAAAAAGAGAGAGAGGGGGCAGGGGGGAGAGAGAGGAAAGGAGGGTAGGAGGGAGGGAGGGGAGAGAGGGAGGGAGGGGGTGGACAGGGGGGAGAGTGGGAGAGGGAGCAGGGGGGGGAGGGAGAGAGGGAGGGAAAGGGGTAGAGGAGGGAGGGAGAGAGAGAGGAAGAGGGGGAGAGAGATGGGAGAGAGAGGGAGGGAGATAGGGGGTAGGGAGGGAGAGGATGGGAGAAATGGGAGGGTGTGAGAGATAAAGAGAGAGAGGGGGCAGGGAGGGAGAGAGGGGGAGGAGGAAGGTGGAGAGACGGGGGACGGGAGTGAGAGAAGGAGGGAGGGAGATAGGGAGAGAGAGGGAGATGGGAGAGTTAGAGAGGGAAGGAGAGGGAGGGAGGGAAAGAGAAAGGGAGAGAGGGGTAAGGAGAGAGAGGGAGGGGGAAGGAGAGAGGGGGAGGGAGAAAACAAAAGGTAAACAGAAAACCTTATTTTAAACCCGGGCAAAGCCGGGTACTTGCAACTAGTAAATAGTATTTTTTTTCTTATTCTGTGACTATATAGTGTTCGATAAATCAAGTTATTAGCGACTTTGTTCTGTGACTATTCTTTATCTGTGTGTGACTGTCTGCTGAAAAAAAAATAATAGTAATTATGACTTCATATAACAACTGTCCGAGTTCATATAACAGCTGTCCGAGTTCATATAACAACTGTCCGAGTTCATATAACAGCTGTCCGAGTTCATATAACAGCTGTCCGAGTTCATATAACAACTGTCCGAGTTCATATAACAGCTGTCCGAGTTCCTATAACAACTGTCCGAGTTCCTATAACAACTGTCCGAGTTCATATAACAACTGTCCGAGTTCATATAACAACTGTTCCGAGATTATGTCTGTAAGTTATTGTTAGTGAATTTCAGTCGGCAGATTGAATTTTTCAAAGTATTTGGTACCCGTTTATCTGTACACTGACCACGGTTGTCATGGAAACTGTTGACCTATACTTGACCTTTCTTGTAAATCTATTACACACACACACGCATACTTATATATAAAAGCAGTTGGCCATGCCAAGTGGCCAATCCGTTAAAACTAAAATTTATCTCCCTTGAATGTTTTCCCACACTCAAAAAAGTTCCTTATTGATGTTATGTATGTCACGCAATACTGTTCACATCGTCACATAAACATTGGCCGGTCGAACGCTGGTTGGCCCAGGTCTTCCAAAGAGATAACATTGACCATTGAGGCTGACCATGACATTTGGACGGCCAGCGAACATTTGACCATAACATATACATTAATAATTCACGATTCTCTTGGAAGTCCTCAAATATGTTATGCCATTTAACATCAAATAAACCAGCGGGTGTTAAACTGTATTGAAGGTGGTACGAATGAAGTGTGTGTGTTTGTGTATGTGTGATGTTGTTATTCTTAAGTACTCAGTAGCCCCCATGCCTTGTTTTCGTTGGTTAGTTCCCCCGTCGTGCCTGACAGTTTTAACTTCACAACATCAATGGGGGGGGGGCAGGGGAGTGAGGGGGAGAAATTCATCACAGATTTCATTCGTCTCACACGGAAATGTGTGATGGAGGGTTCAAAGGTTAAAGTGACCTTTTTTTCCCTTCCCGCTAGACACCTGGACTCATACATCGACCTTGACATTGTATTCTTTAAATCTTCATTTCTTCATGTTCCACCATTGAACAGATTTGATTTACTTCAATGGGTCGCCATTTATATCGATTTTACATTTATTTAGTTTTAGTTGTTGTTTTGGCACAGACTTTGCAATATTTCTGATGGGACACGCCCCGTTCCTGTTCACGCCCACACGCGCGCACACACTCACGTGAGGATAATCATCTCTCTATGTCTTCCTTCCAGTCTTTATCTTTTCTTTGTGAACTTTTATTACTTTGTGTTTCCTCTCTCACTATCTCTCTCTCTCTTTGTCTCTCTCTTTGCCTCTCTCTCTATCTCTTTCTTTCTCTCTCTTTCTATTTCACTCTGACTTTTTCTATCCATGTTTGATATTTATACATTAAAAATCTCTTTTATTTTATTAAATTATTTGTAATATGTTTCCCATCTATCTATCTATCTATCTATCTATCTATCTATCTATCTATCTATCTATCTATCTATCTATCTATCTATCTATCTATCTATCTATCTATCTATCTATCTATCTATCTATCTATCTATCTATCTATCTATCTATCTATCTATCTATCTATCTATCTATCTATCTATCTATCTATCTATTCTATCTATCTATCTATCTATCTATCTATCTATCTATCTATCTATCTATCTATCTATCTATCTATCTATCTATCTATCTATCTATCTATCTATCTATCTATCTATCTATCTATCTATCTATCTATCTATCTATCTATCTATCTATCTATCTATCTATCTATCTATCTATCTATCTATCTATCTATCTATCTATCTATCTATCTATCTATCTATCTATCTATCTATCTATCTATCTATCTATCTATCTATCTATCTATCTATCTATCTATCTATCTATCTATCTATCTATCTATCTATTTCTCTCTGCCTGCCTGTCTGTCCGTCTTTCTGTCTCCATCTAATACATCATCTTGTGTGTTTGCGGCCCATTAAGAAATCTAATTTTCGCGGCCCACGTGTGAAGCAAAAAACGAAAAGGAAACAAACAGGTTGAACATTAATAGTTTATGTATGGAATATCTAAAAATAAAAACTTGTGTAGCCCCACAGTGTGAGATCCAATTATCCACCATCCACTCATCCATTCATCCACCATCCACTCATCCATTCATCCATTCATCCACTCATCTACCATCCACCATCCATTCATCCACTCATCCACCATCCACTCATCCATTCATCCACCATCCATTCATCCACTCATCCACCATCCACTCATCCATTCATCCACTCATCTACCATCCACTCATCCACCATCCACTCATCCACCATCCATTCATCCACTCATCCACCATCCATTCATCCACTCATCCATTCATCCACTCATCCACCATCCACTCATCTACCATCCACTCATCCACCATCCACTCATCCATTCATCCACTCATCCACCATCCACTCATGTACCATCCACTCATCCACCATCCATTCATCCACTCGTCCATTCATCCACTCATCCACCATCCACTCATCCACCATCCATTCATCCACTCATCCATTCATCCACTCATCCATTCATCCACTCATCCACCATCCACTCATCTACCATCCACTCATCCATTCATCCACCATCCACTCATCCACCATCCACTCATCCACCATCCACTCATCTATCTCATACGTTCCTTCCCCTCTCTTAGTGGAAAGATTTGAATTCCATCGAGAAATCCAATATGTAGATAACGGTTGCACTTTAAAGTATCTCTCCCTGTGTTATTCTATTCAAACAAGTATATTTCTATTTCATAACAATTTGGTTCCAGTTTTTTCACTATACATTCACTCGGCCGTCATTCGATGCACTTTAACAAAGAAGAATTATATCTTACGCTAATGTCAAAATTCCTTTCAAAACACAAAACAGTTCAACTAAAGTTTTATCAGTATTCTATACTGTAACTTATATGACCTTAACCTTGACAAACTATTAAGTAACTCGGGGGGGGGGGAATGGGCAGGTATCTATTTTACCGGAACTAAGTGTCTGTAAGAAGTGAGATACTTCAGTGTTGATAAGATAATAGAAATTATCTGCACTTGGCGAATAGGAAGACAAAGGTGCTTCGCAGAAATTTCAGGATATAAATAACTCTATCGGGTTTTTTTGTTTCTGTGTTGGGGTTCCCCCCCCCCCTCGTATTAGCCACTGAGTGTTGTATTTAAATATACAGCTCAATGTTGTTTGAGTTAATGAGAAGACGAGCTAAGATTGTAGCACGCGATAAAGATACTTGGGTTTGAAATGGTTGTCTTTCGGGGAGATGGGTGGGGGGTGGTGAGCTTGGAATCACTTGGTTGCCATGTGCTACAGCTGTGTAGGTGTGTGTAGGTGATGTGTAGATGTGTGTAGGTATTGAGTAGGTATTGTGTAGGTGTGTGTGGAACTAGCCATTGTTTTGATAAACAGAGGTCAGTCTTGTGAATTAAGTTTTTTCTTCTGACAGTCGGTAGATGATATCTGATTATACCGCGGTATCTAACTCTTTCATTATAAATATATAATATGTGTGTGTTACTATATATCTATCTATATATCTCTGTATATTTATCTTTTAAAGTACATTACCGTTCGTCTGTTTATCCATCTTAATCGATTTGTTTGTCTGTTAACAACTCAGTTCAGCTATCGATCTGTCGGTCAACTCATCTTTCAGTCCCCTTAATCTATCTGTCACATTCTGTGATTTAAGGAATGAAATCCAGAACCCACTCCTATTTAATTACTGGAGGGAGGAGATAAATATATAGGATAGACAAAGGCTTTTGTATTCCCAGGTGTGGTCAGCGCGTCTGGCATAAGATTAACCCCCTTTAATTCTAACACCACCTGGGAAATATCTATAGGGGGAGATAACCTGTGCCCTTGGTATATTCAAGCGGGAGAGGGATGGGCTCTTTTCTCTTTATCCCCCACGCTTGAAGGCGCCACTGATCACGCGTGATCGTTGTGACGTACACGGTCACTGCGATTGGTCAGTGAAGCGGAAGTCTCGGCACGCATGCGCGGAGATCCGATGCGCGTCGCGGGACTTTTAGTTAGAATTAGTCAGTGAGTATCGGGCAATCGAACAGAGAGGTCGAAGTCAGACTCCAGCTGGGGTGGGAAACCAGGCTGCTAGGTGGCAGAACCTAGACGTTCGACCACCGCAGATCTGAGTTCTTATGAGAACTACCCACCCCAGGTAACTATTTTATTTTTAATGTATTTATACCTGATGTATAATGCTAATTGTCCTTTTGAGGGCACCTTTTACTTGTTTGATTTTATGTGAATAAACACTACACGTTGTAACCGTGCGTGTTTGGTTATCAATTTATCGTTGTGTTGTGCGTCCTGTATAACCACGTGGCTGTGACAAATATAAATGCTGGCCAGAACTCAGTAGGTGATCATACCCATAGACAACGACCGCAGGGACCCCGCAAGGGGGCCTTGACACTATCTGCATGCTATTTTTCTCCTCATACCACTGCCAATCTATAAAAATACTCTTACGACGTACCGGGCATGGTACTATCCGGCTTAGGTAACATACATATGATACCAGTGAAGCGGGGAAAAGTTATGCGTTTAAATAACTTCTGCCCATCCGGTTTGCCAATTACGTAGCATATTCTACCGATATACTCTGCCCTTAACATTATGATATCTTTATTAACACAACATTTAATGGCACTGACCCGTTATTAGCAACATATTTTCTCGTTTTATAGCGTCGCATACTGAAAGAAACTTCACTAAGTTATAATTGAAGTCATTTTGCAATAAATTGGAGATAACTGTCTTCGTAATAACCCAGAGCGCACTTCATTTTAGTAGCATTTTTGTTTCAGTCTTTTTAGGACAGATGGAGCTCGGGGGGGGGGGGGGGAGAAGTCCTTGCCTGCTCATTGAGACCCGTCATGTTTATTTTCGGTTTGGCCACGAGGGTGTAAAGGTCAAATCAGCTCGCGCTAAGACCGTTGATACTTCCGGTGTTAGGTCGCGCGCACACAGTTTTGTGTTTGTTTATGGAGTCCAAGGCGTCAGTGGTTGCCTTGACAACCGAGGCAATATATAAGCATGGCACGTATTAACATGAGTACAGTCTTTGATAACCATGTCGAAGAAAGTGTCTCTACATGTTTTTAACAGACTCACTGAAGTGTGTATATAATGTGTTCTCTCTAACCGTGTTTACCATTGATTCTCAGTCCTTTGAGACTTGTTCTCTTTTTGCGTGAACCACCTGTAAAGAAAAGAATAATAACAACAGACTGGAGAACTGAAATTCAATTTCATGTATTCACAAAATATTAATCATAAAAACAAATTTAATGACGCACTTGAAATACACTTTTCGAGAACAACTGGTAGAGTGGCACAAAGGACGCATCACGTAATCGGTATCTCCGGGACTTGAACACGTTCCCACCACAACAAGGTTCACCGTCACCACCCGATCGCTATCTAGACACTCAGATAGACTGGTAGATAGGTAGGCTGGTTGACTTATAAGTCTGAAACATTCAAAATAAAACATGCACAAAAAAAACTTATGATACATAAAGGAAACATCATCTAATACATAAAAATAACATGCAATCAAATTCATTAGACTATACTAGGCGCATCCTGGAGAGGGGCGATGTTGGTTGGGGCCCGGACGCTGGAGAGATATTGCTCCCTCCACCCAGGCCCACCGACAGAAATTTCGGGCCCCTGGGCAGGGCTGTCAAAGCCTCCCCGTGCTGATAATTTTTTTTTAAAAGTTGATTGGCCAGCTCAGTCCGGGCCCGTAAAACTCGACGGGCCCCTGGGCATTCGCCCCTGCCTCCCCCTAGGCAGAACTGCCTCCACCCCCAACACCTTAAAAAACTAGGGAAATAGTATTAAAAGTATAAAATTGGGGGGGGCTAACGGGGCCCCTTTCAGGGCCTCATGCGCCGGTCGTTCAATCCGCCTTTGAATACACCTTTTAATTTTTTTTAAACCTACATATTGCACGTGAGTATCTGCGTCATATATTTTTTATTTATTCACACTTGCCGCTCCACCTGCCAGCAATTGTTATCTTTCAATTATTATCTTTACATATTCTAGTCTCTCTCCCCCCCCCTCCCGTCCTTCTCCATTTCAGACTTCACGGTCGATTGATTTTTACGACCATGTCCACCACTTGGCTTAATCCGTCAAACAATGGAGGCCCAGTGTCTGTGGCTAACAGCACGTTCTATCACAGATTATAATAATATCTGCGTGAAATGGGGCTCTTAGATAGTAATACGTTGAACAAGGGAAGGAAATGTCGGGGGTGGGGAATGAGTGGTGGAAGGGTGAGGGGGAGGACATGAGAGAGAGAGAGAGAGAGAGAGAGATAAAACGTTTATTGAGGAAATGGAGAGTTGAATCTTCTTGTTTTAAACTAATCCATGTCATCACCACGTCATCACCAGCCATCTGATGATTATTGAACCGTGGATCTATGTGGCGTATGGGGTGGCCCCGATTAGATCAACGCTGAAGGGGGGGGGAGGTAGCGGTAAGGTGCGAGAGACGGAAGAGCAGGATCGCTGCCAAAGCTTAAAGGGCCCCTGACAGACTTAAGATAACTCGCACCGCCCCCTCCCCGCGAACCCCCCCTTTCTATGTTTAGTTTTTCAGCGAAATAAATAAAAAAAATAATTCAAGATCTACAGGCCCCCCCTACCCCCTACCCCCCCCCCCTAAAGAAGTGCGGCCCTCCGTTAGGTGTTCGGGTTACCCTCGCTACCCATCGTCTATCCTGGTGGGTGGGGAGGGTAGATAAACGTATTTTAGTTATAAACAAAAGATATCTCTTGATGATATAACAGAATGCAAGAAATGATTGGTTCAATCTAACCTCCATTTACATTTAGCCTATAATTTTGTACATTCTTTTTATGTTTATTATATGTTAATTAGATCTGGGATGAGCAAACATTTTGTGTCGCAGGCCACATTGAGTTAGCTGGTCAGTCAGGCTGGAGCAAGGTCAGGACGATTGGAGTTTTGACATGAACTTATATAACCTGAGTGTAAAATGTCATACCATTAAAGTCTAGTGCTGTGGTCCACTGTGTAAAATGTCATACCATTAAAGTCTAGTGCTGTGGTCCACTGTGTAAAATGTCATACCATTAAAGTCTAGTGCTGTGGTCCACTGTGTAAAATGTCATACCATTAAAGTCTAGTGCTGTGGTCCACTGTGTAAAATGTCATACCATTAAAGTCTAGTGCTGTGGTCCACTGTGTAAAATGTCATATCATTAAAGTTTAGTGCTGTGGTCCACTGTGTAAAATGTCATACCATTAAAGTCTAGTGCTGTGGTCCACTGTGTAAAATGTAATAACATTAAAGTCTAGTGCTGTGGTCCACTGTGTAAAATGTCATACCATTAAAGTCTAGTGCTGTGGTCCACTGTGTAAAATGTCATACCATTAAAGTCTAGTGCTGTGGTCCACTGTGTAAAATGTCATACCATTAAAGTCTAGTGCTGTGGTCCACTGTGTAAAATGTCATACCATTAAAGTCTAGTGCTGTGGTCCACTGTGTAAAATGTCATACCATTAAAGTCTAGTGCTGTGGTCCACTGTGTAAAATATCATACCATTAAAGTTTAGTGCTGTGGTCCACTGTGTGAATTGAGCGATAGGCCGAAATAGGCCCATGGGCCATACATTTTCCTTTTTGGCTGAATTAGATTATATGCAAATGTACTTCATTCATAAATTGGGTCATGCAGAGAAACCAAAATAAGGTTTGACGAGAAAAACGATGGGTTAGACCAGGAGTGTGCAAAATGCGGCTCGGTCGGCAGTTTGAACTAGCCCGCGCCCCAAAACTTACGACGTTTACATTAAATGTTTATCACATGATATACACACCCCATTCGTCCTCTTTTGGTCCGACCCTTCTGTTAAGTTAAGAGCACGTTGTGGCCCACGATTCTAAATGTTTGCCCACTCTTGAGCTAGACTCTTGAGCCGTTCATATACATAGCAGCGTTCTCTTACTCTCAACCACTTTGTCTTACGAATTATAAATGTACAATGTTTATAGATATAAAACAAAATATATTCCTACTTCGAAATAACATCTCATACAAAAAATAGAAAAATGGCTTAAAACTAACTCGGTGCGAAATTTGAGATTTCTCACTACAATAGAAAAGGTCCAATATAAAGTTAAAAGAAATGATAACAACTGACAAAAAGTGAAGCTAATTAAAAGCTTATAATAACAGAATTAAACATTATTTCACAATGAGCGCATTACGCCATCGATCTGTGTATTACGTCATACGATATTGTATTCATCCGCCAGTTTTTTTTTTATATAACATTGTATTTTTTTATTATTGCTTTTTTTTTTTTGAAATAACAAAATATATGTAATTAAGCCATACCGCATGTATTTAGAAATAACCGACCGTTGACAATAGAACAACAATAGGTTTTACTTTTATCGTGTTCCTAATAGAGTTGGATTATTGTGTTGAATGTGGGTAGTATATTCTGTCCTATCTACAGACAGAATGAATTGTATAAAAATGTAGGGAGGTTTATTGATTCGTCCCGTTTACAACAGAGTTGAAATAAAGTACCCAAGAACAATAACTACCAAGTCGTTCAGTACGCCTGGCTGTTGTGACAAGGGGAGACAAACAAGTGCAGAGTTATTCAGCATTCCCTGTGTTAATATGTCTGTGACCAAGTCGTGTTTAAATTGTTTATTGAATTGTTAAATTAGGTTATTTGATAATATATTTATCATCCACTGTGTACGGCATTCCCAATTCATAAATCACTGATATATACCAGTGCAGAAAGAAAGTCAGTAAAAGGAAGAAATATAACGCAGAAAGAAAGTCAGTACAAGGAAGAAATTTAAAACAGCGAGAAACCAGAAATTCTCAAACTAAGTCTATGAAAAAAGGAACAGCAGAAGAAGATTAATCCAGACAAGAAATAAAGATTTCGCTAAAACTGCCCCAAATTTTCGTCTTGAAAAGAAGTGATTTGCTACAGTTTTACTCTATATGATTGAGTAACCTGACACCCCTCTTGGGTTGTTCTATTTATCCACCAGATTGTCGTCTGCGAAGATTGAAATCTTGGATCTTCACTTCTTTTCATTTTGGGTGAATAGTTAGTCTTTTTTTCGATCGCTTCTTTCTTTTTTTCAAGTACTATTACGTCATAAGCTTTTAGGATCAATTTCTGGATATCAATATTGGCTCGAAGTATCCAATTATCAACTAAATAATTAATGGAAAAAAGGGAATTCTTAATATTATGTTTGAATTTGATAGTTCAATGCAAGAGATTTTTCCATGAACTTAATAATAAATGAGATTAAAAGGGAAAACCCGATATTCGCATTGGATATTATATTGAAGAATAAAGGAGTTAAATGTTCTGGATGAAATGTAATTACAGTGAATTAAATCTGGTTTGATTTCCAATTTGGATGCTGAACACAGTAGACAATAGACTAACAACTCTTGAGTCTTGTTATTGGAATTAAATACCCCACGTGATGTATTTAGTGTGAAAATTCAAAAAATAAACAATTATACAATAAATCCAATAATCTCCTCTGCAACAATGTCTACCTCATAGTCCCTACAAATTCAGCAGCACTCAAAACAAAACCGCCCAGTTCAATTATTATTCAGTTGAATCTATCGGATTATCACTCTTCATTGTTCGACGCAAATGGCATTACCTTTCATTGCGCTGTATAGTTCATTTATTGCTTCTGTATCACTGTCTGAGATAAATCGTTCACTGCACACTGGATCAACCACGTTAACAGTTTAGTGTGTACGATATGTGCGTTTGTTTGTCTGACAACGTTCATTCAACTGCAGGCTCTCATCAAACAACAACAACACACGTTTTTTTAAAAGTGAATTTACTTCGCGTAATGAACCAAGTAACATCTGTAACAGTGTAACATTCCATTGGATGGGAGACATAATTCTGAATAGTAAGTAGTAGAAAAATACAACTCACATGATTAGCTATCAGCTGTAAGAACACACTCACATCATTAGCTATCAGCTGTAAAGAACACACGCAAACGTTGCATCAATGTGTCTTGTGCTGGACACATTTCTATAAACTTTCGAAGTGAAAAACTAACACTCAACAACGGAACGAAACCTTGCAAACCACTAAGAACATCTAGCACGAACTTTTGAACTTTTGCATTAATTAAAAAAAAATTGTTTCGTATCTTCATATCTGATTTCAAACAATTCTTTTTATTTATTTTTTCATTCATTTAAGAGAATTTCAGTTTTCCTTTTTATTTCGAAATTTTGAAAGGAAACTAAATCTTTATTTTTCCCGTTTCTCTGAGGATTTTCTCTTTCCGCCGATTCTGAAGAAAGTTGTGTAATTTTCGTTCAGTCTGTTGGAGTTAAAATATTTCTTCCCAACTGAAAGTGTTTCAATAGGAGAAGTCATACATTTCTTTCTATTCAAGGCATTCTGGCTTTTTTTTTGGGGGGAGATTCCAGAATATTAGTATGGAATTATGCTGTGCATGCTCTTCCAAGAAGAAGAAAGCCGCAGAAACGGGTAAAAACAACAACATTGCTGTTCAGAACAGCAAGGACTGCAGCACCAACAGCTCAGAGAATAAGAACAGGATTAGTAGCAGTGGCAAGAAGAACCACAAGAAAGGTCTGCTCGGGAAGTTGCTAAGTCTGGGACGTATCAAGGTAAAGTAAGACGTTTTTCTTGGTGTGTATACATGAATTGACGTTTTTCTTGGAGTGTGTACATGAGTTGACGTTTTTCTTTGTGTGTATACATTTGGGGCTTATCGAGTGAATGAGTTGCTTCTACAATATGAACGAATTTTGTATTTATTTGTAAACTACTAGAATCGAAGAGATAGCATGAATACTTCATTAAAATTTTGAGTAAATTATTAATTTAATGAATTAACTACTGTAGTTATTACAATACGAGTTATATTAGTCAAGTTATCTTCATTGTGGGATACAAGTTTTAAAAGTAGGTCAGTTGGACTATTTTTAAAATCAATGCGTGCTTTAGTTTTATTTGTTTTTTTTCTTTTTCAAATCTGTCATCAACAAAAAATTCTATTGTCATTTAAGATGTCATTTAGATGACATGTCTATTGAGTAATGCGTTGAATGTGTTTATCATCTGTGAACATTTGATACCTTATTTGAACCATATCCACTTACATACATCTGTGTATGTGTGTGTGTGTGTGTGTGTGTGTGTAGGTTAATGGATCAGTACAGACATGGGCAAACTACAGCTCGCGGGCAAAGTACGACACGTCAGTCTGTTGGTTGCGGCCCGCACTATTCTTCACCCGACCCGTTCACATTAATGGCGTCAACCATTTTAAAATTGTCATGTTTATTAACCAATTGTGGCCTGCGGTTAAATAATTTTGCCCCCCTCTCTCCCCCCCCCCCCCCGGGTTAGCGTGTGTGTGTGTCTCTGTTTCTATATGTTTATTTGTGTCCATCACAATGTGTAACTTATCGATTGCTTACGACTGTGGTGTCTGTTGTTGATATGTTGTCAATAGAATTGAAAGTGTTTCCCGCTGTACAAAGAGAAAAACAACACAGGACGATGCGACACACTTTGAGTCTACTGTCTGTTGTAGTAGCAGCACCTGACGCTTCTGGGCAGGCGTGGGGGGGGGGGGGGGGCAGGATTATAATGTAAGTAGTAGATGGAGCACTCGCGCTTACTCATTTGCTCACACCGATACTCACAGTGGGAGACAGATGTCACAGTTTACACACAATATGTTTATGGGGAGAGAATGGGAGAGTCAGATGAACCTAAATATCTTTCTTTTTGTATTCAAGAATTTACGGAGATACAAGTAAAATAGTAATCGGTTTTGGCTGGGTTTTTATTTATTGGTTTTCTGGGCCTGAAAGAGTGAGAGGTGCAGAGGCGTACCTAGGGTGGGGGAGGAGGGGATCGAAAGTCCCCTGGGCCCCAGCTTAAGGGGGGCCCCAAAACATTTTTTATTAAATATTAATTACATTATCTCATGTCATGGTGTCGATTGTCAAAATGTAGGGGCCCCCAAAGTAGCCTAGTCCCCGGCCCCTAAATCACTAGCTTCGGCACTGGGGAGGTGGGCGGGCTTGTTAGAGTTCTTTAGACGATCACTCAAGTGTTAAATGGAGATTGTTACATCATTGGCATTTGTACAAATCATGACAACTGGACTTCACGCATTCAATGTCATTCAAATGCATGCCATCAAATTTAACGGTTTCATCGGGAGTAAGGGGGGGTGGGGGTGGCCAATCAAAATACAATGTCACCGTTTGATGCGCGGGAGGGCGGCATGATTGAGAACCGTTACCGTGCAATTTTTGCAGGACTGGTGTGGTCACGTGTTTGTCGTGGACATGTCGTCGAACTTTCGCCGGACACGCCGCCGACATCTTAATGAAACCAAAAAAAAATTACAGGCGATTGACGACATTAGTCTCTCTCTCTATATATATGTATATATATATCTCTATCTCTCTCTCTCTCTCTCTCTCTCTCTCTCTCTCTCTCTCTCTTACACACACATAAATCTGTTGACAAAGCCAGGTCAGCAGTAGCCCGTTAGCCTCCCAACAAGGTCACGTTGATCCTGTTCACCTGTCAATCCTCTCCTTTGTCCTCCTCCTTTTTTTTTCACACCACCCCCTCCCTCTCCCACTCCTTCCTCCACACTACACCCCCCAACTTTGCGAGACCCTCCCTCCTCCAATCCTGTTACTAGCAGGTCAACAAGCCCCCAAAAGAGACGCGCACAACGGTTTCCTTAATTGCCCCCCCCTCTTCACTCCCACCCCCCATGTCAGTTATGTTGACCGATTCTTTGACCACAATGGACATGACGTCATCCCACTTCATGACCAGGAATACGGCCACACACACAGAGGGTAGTCTCCTCCCCCTCCTCCTCCCACACACACCCTTTGTCTCTGGTGAAATGAGCTGATAGTTGGTCCACAGTGTCCTGACTGGGTCTATTTCATGGGGGCCCCAGTTAACTTTCGCCCACCTACTCAGTACGCTTTAGCAGATGGCATTGCTGGATAAAGAGCTGTTGAATTTCAATACAGTTATTGTATGTTCAAATCTTAAATAAGTGTAAATAATTAATTAGGTTTTATTGTAATGATTGCTAAATTGGTTCAATTGTAGCGGTTGAAAATGTCAACATGGTAAAAAAAAAGTTTGGGGTTATGTCCGCTGGGGGGTTTTGTCCGCTGGGGGTTTTGTCCGCTGGGGTTTTTTTTGTCCGCGGGGGGGTTGTCCGTGGGGGGTTTGTCCGCTGGGGGGGGGTTGTCCGCTGGGGGTTTTGTCCTACACTCTCCTGATTCTGACATGACAGGTTGGCAGTCTGTATAGTTTTAGATTTTAACTCGTTCTCATAATGAACAATAAAAAATGAATTAAAATCCAATTCATCGGTATAAACTTATATGCACAGCTAACAACTACTGTTTCTTCTGTTTACTTCTATTTATATCGGTACAATTCTATTTACATCGGTACACTTCTATTTACATCGGTACACTTCTATTTACATCGGTACGCTTCTATTTACATCGGTACACTTCTATTTACATCTGTACACTTCTATTCACATCTGTACACTTCTATTTACATCTGTACACTTCTATTTACATCTGTACACTTCTATTTACATCTGTACACTTCTATTTACATCTGTACACTTCTATTTACATCTGTACACTTCTGTTCACATTTATACACTTCTATTCACATCTGTACACTTCTATTTACATCTGTACTCTTCTATTTACATCTGTACACTTCTATTCACATCTGTACACTTCTATTCACATCTGTACACTTCAATTCACATCTGTACACTTCTATTCACATCTGTACACTTCTATTCACATCTGTACACTTCTATTTACATCTGTACATTTCTGTTTATATCTATACACCGCTATATATGTCGCATACTGCTATATATTTTTTATTCTGTTTGATACTGCTATATAGTGCTTTACACTGCTATATAGTGCTTTACACTGCTATATAGTGCTTAACACTGCTATATAGTGCTTTACACTGCTATTATCTGCTCTATACATCAATTTACTTCTATTTATTGCTATATACTGATACACAATGCCTAAAACTGCTACATATTTTATTATACTGTAATATACTGCTGAAAATCGCTATACTTTGCTATACACTGCCATTCAGTGATCTTCACTGCTATATACTACTATGCACAGTGAATACCTCTATACACTGATATGCTGAGAATTTCGGTTTAAAGACCAATTTGCAAATCAAACTCCAGTTAGTCCAGGGGTACCTACCATTTAGCGTGCCACATCTGCCACTGGTCGGCCATGGTTGGGGGGAGGGTGAAAAGTAGCCTCACAAAACACATCTATCATGATACAACCACCTGGTTGTTACCGGTTCTGTAATAATAATTTTTAACTGGGAGACGTGCTATAGTTAAAGAAATCCTGTTTAATATGTTTACTCTGCAACGAGAACAATTAGGCCTCCCTGTGTCATGATTTCTGGACAGCAGTATAAACTCAACCTGTATTAAAGTATTATCTTCCATAAGATTTGCACGGTTTACAATTCCATGACTTCATTGACAATCTTTTAAAAATTGATCAACACAGCAAATGACTTGATGGACAATCTTATTTGATGACGTAAATATATCCTATTATTTATCATAAATCTAAAAATCCATTTGCTCATTTTCAGAAAATCATGGAATCAGACCATGCAGACTTTTAAAAAATGAATCAATATAATGATGTCATCTGTTGAGGATATTATTCTGCACCTGAACGGCTCGATAAGTTGAGTTCAAACGTGATATACATGTTCGACAAAAATAATTCCCTCTGCGTTCGTATTATAGTCGCCTTGGTTATATACAATAAGTCATTAACACTGAAAATTATTTGTTCGTGTTATAACTTTGTGTTTGTCAACAAACCATACCAACTCATTTACATATTTATACAACGTGGTTTTTGTATTAGCTTTCTTGGTTCTGAATTATAAATACTTTATTTATACTCAATTTATTTACCATGTTCTGTTCTGGACATATTTATGTCTACATAATGTCTTCTTTTTTCTATGCCGATGAATAAAACTGGGGCGCAGTCAATGCGCAGGGAGTTGAAAAAGGTCAATACAGTGCCCATTGTAAAACCTTCTAACTGACGGAAGCGGAGGAATCTTAACAAAGACGGGAGTTTGGTCGTAAAAAAAAATAACGCCGCGAAAGAAGAGAACAAAAAAAGAGTGCAGACAAAAAGGGGGTATGGGGGTATGGCCGTAAGATGGGCGGGGCTCGTTGCTTGCAATAATTGTGTCGTAAGGTTGCTCTTTTTTATGTTTTTATGGGCCGAGGGTTCTTTTTTTCGAGTTCATGGGCGTACTGGAAATAAAGGGACGGGGGAGGGGGGGAGTAATGATCCTTTGTTACAGGAAAATACCGAAAAGAAAAACGGGAGAGGATTATACAAGGGGGGGGGGGGTGGAATGGCGGATGAACAACTCCTGGATAAAATCTGAGAAAGTGGAGAATTTTACCGGAATTTCAGATGAATTGATTTCTTGAGGATTTTATGGTGATCATTCAACGAGCGTGATTCTATCATCCAAGGATTCTCACTCAACTTTTTAAAAAGTTGTCAAGGGTGTGAATGAACTACATCGACCTGTCATGATTTGATGATTTGATCTGTCGAATCAGTACGGTCCCTGAATCGCTTCATACGCCTATTTCTGCACAATGGTGTGTGCCTCCTTAATCTTTCCTCTTTGTTTTTACGTCTCGATTCATCCCATGTTGAACGGAATTATATTCACAATAGGCGTATGTGTGTGTGTGTTTGGTGTGTATGTTTGGTGTGTGTGTGTCTGTATGGTGTGTATTTGTTTAATTCTGAAACTGTTTAAAAACAAAGCGGAGACCCGGAAGTAAGATGGTGGCGTCACGCCCACTTATCATTGTTTTCAAACTCCCTGAAATTATGACAGCTCTTTTTTTTTGTGGACTGTTTATTTGTCAAAGAAACCCCTCAAAAATCTCGTCAAGGATGTGTTTTTTCTTGGTTTAAAACAGCACAAAAAAAATAATTTTGAAGCTTGTGTAACAATACATTGATATGTAAGTTTGTTACATCTTTTTGGATAACACAGTGATGATAAATGTAACAGTTTGAACATGTACTATTATTATTGGACATTATTTGACCTAGTTATGAACTTGATTTTTTTTTAATGATTGGTCAGATATCCAGAAAACAATGGCTCTATCGTAGTAGCGGTGTTAGCTCATGTATGGATCAAAACCTTCCCCATAACATTCACTTGACATCCATAACTTCCCCATAACATTCACTTGACATCCATAACTTCCACATAACATCCACTTGACATCCATAACTCCCACATGACATCCACTTGGCATACACAACTTCCACATGACATCCATAACTTACACATAACACCCACATGACATCCATAACTTCCACTTGACATACACTACTTCCACATGACATCCACTTGACATCCATAACTTCCACATAACATCCACTTGACATCCATAAAATCCACATGACGGACATAACATCCACTTGACATCCACAACTTCCACTTAACATCAACTTGACATCCATAATTTCCATGTGACATTCACAACTTCCACTTAACATCAACTTGACATCCATAATTTCCACATGACATCCATAACCTCCACATGACATCCACAACGTCCACTTAACATCTACTTGACATCCATAACCTCCACCACATGGTAGTCGTGTTCATGTTGTGTGTACTCTAAAAAGGGAATGTTCAGATTCCACTTCATTGACACCAACAAATCCACATCGAAACTTGACGTCATCTTGCTGATCCAGATTTAGCCGAGAAAAAAAAAACAGTAATGGTCTAACTGTCCCTTCTAGTCTAGCACCCCCGGGTGTGGGGTGGGAGGGTGACGGAACACTGTTATTATACCCCCCCCCCCCTTCTTCCCAACTCTGTCGGGACTATAACATAAAAGACGCACGCTGATTGGTTGAAAGAAAAACCAAATTGACTGGACAGCTTCACCGATCACTATTGGATGAACCACGCCCCCCTCCATCCCCTATTCAAGGGTTCCCTTGTCAAGGGCCATTACTCTGAGTGAAATGCATAGAATTAAGAAGAAAAAAAAAAGGTACCTTCCGTCCCCTTGTTTTACTCCACACGGAAAATGTCAACAAAGTCGGGCGACTCCGTCAAACCGTTACTACCGATTGTGTGTTTGTGTGTGTGATTGTGTGTGTGTGTGTGTTTGATGTGTCAGCGAGCCTGCTGGCTATTTCCTTTCACCACTATGGTCACGTAATGTCCATTGGGTGTGATCGCCATAATAATCTCCTGCAAGTTGGATGACATTTTGAAAAGCTGTTGGTGTTTTTCTGGGACGGAAATCCAATCTTTAACCAATGTTGGGACTTTCCCATTTTCTCACTTATCCACCCCCCTCCCCCCCCCTTAATTTTCTTCTTCTGTTTTATTGCTCTGTCTCGGAGTACAGTGTCTTGACTGCAGTATAGACAGACGCAACTGTCCATGTATTGACTGCAGTATAGACAGACGCAGCTGTCTATGTATTGACTGCAACATAGACAGACGCAGCTGTCCATGTATTGACTGCAACATAGACAGACGCAGTTGTCCATGTCTTGACTGCAACATAGACAGACGCAGTTGTCCATGTATTGACTGCAATATATACAGATGCATTTGTTCAAGATCTCATAGACTTGTGATGACTGAATATGTGACAGCATTTATAGCTTCACTTGAATTCGAACACACGCCCTGCTTAATACAGGTCGAGGTTGCAGAGTCTAGATTGGGAGTCTGTATACCATTTATTAATTTAGATTTATTCACTATATTGATTAAAAATATAAATTTAGTCCTGATTAGCAGTGACTTGACTGATAAGACTGTTTTATACTTCTAAACACTGCTTTATACTTCTAAACACTGCTTTATACTACTATACACTGCTTTATACTACTATACACTATTTTATACTACTAGACAATGCTTTATACTTCTAAACAATGCTTTATACTACTATACACTGCTTTATACTACTAAACACTATTTTATACTACTAGACACTGCTTTATGCTTCTAAACAATGCTTTATACCACTATACACTGCTTTATACTACTAAACACTATTTTATACTACTAGACACTGCTTTATACTTCTAAACAATGCTTTATACTACTATACACTGCTTTATACTACTAAACACTATTTTATACTACTAGACACTGCTTTATACTTCTAAACAATGCTTTATACTACTATACACTGCTTTATACTACTATACACTGCTTTATACTTCTAAACACTGTTTTATACTACTAAACACTGATATAATTCTCTTATACACCGCTATGGACCAACATAAACTGCTATATACATCTAAATGCTGCCATACATGACTACTTACTGCTATATCGTAATATACACCTCTGTACTGCTAAATACTAGTATACACTGAATTATGGACTGAAATACAAATGCTATACACTCATGAAAACTGATACTGATATATACTACTATACACTGCTATATACTACTAAACACTACTCAATACTGCTAGAAAATGCTCTACTCTGCTTTATACTGATATAAACATGTATTTAAATAAGTTTAACAGACTGACAGATAGAAATACTTGGAGAGAATCATAAAAGATAAAGAGAGAGAGAGAGAGAGAGAGAGAGAGAGAGCGACATATAGACAGACAGAACCCAGAGAGACGTAAAAAAAATATAAGCGCTCAGTCAGATGCTAGATCGATGAAACAGAAATATAAATAGATAAACAAATCTGATAGATATACTAATAGAAAATTTGATGGACGGATGCAGTGTTGTTATTGAGAAGCATGAACATTGACAAGAAGAAACATAAAGGTAGTCAGTATGACACATAGACTAGTATTCGTCATTGATTGACAGATGGACAGAACATAGAGGAGAGCCTATCAGAATGATAATAGGTGCATATCGATTGAATGATTTATTGATTTCGTTGTTTGTGTTATTCATTGATTTAGTGATTTATTGAAAGTAATGAATTTTACAATATGATATAAGCTATTTACCGTTCAACACACCGTAGACGTCATTACATGTACCGTTCAACACACTGTAGACGTCATTACATGTACCGTTCAACACACCGTAGACGTCATTACATGTACCATTGCCCTATATTTGAACCATAGTCTTGTGAAGTCATCGCTTTTCATCTACTTACATTGACAGGATAATTCAAGGAAGACCAAAGCAACTGGTAATTAAATGTATTACTAGGTAACTGAAAGGTACGACAGATTACCTGGGTACTGTGCAACTGGCATTATCTGAAGTTCAGTCCCACGTATTTTAATAATTACGTTTGCAAAGGTTCCAGAAATCTTTTTAATCTCTAGCCGCAGATGGTACTGGAAGTACTGAGCGCCACTGAAGTTTCTAATTCTGTTTTGTGCTGGGTACGTTCCATATTTCTTGATTGGTAAAGTCACATGTGTATATGTAGGCCACAATTTAAACCCTAACCCCCCCCCCCTTCCCAATCTCCCCTTTGATTATTCAGCACCTCTCGTGTTAACAGTCATCCTTTTTTTTTTTTTGAGCGACCACTGTAACAAAATAGTGATTTGAGTGGACGGGTGGTTGAGTTGTGTAGAGAGATTGACTGTCAGCCTGAGAGTCCCAGTTTTGATCCTCAGAACCAGGTGAATTTTTCCAGGCTGAATTGTTATGAATAAAACCTACCTGAATCTCATCCCGATATTTTGTTTTATCTGTTAACTAATCATTACCAGTACTGCCACAACTGAATGAACTCTCCAGACATTATCAACATTTATACAAATAAATCTTAATCAAACTTCCCCCCCCCCCCCAACCCCATTTTACACTTTTTAGAGACAAAACATTTTTAATAAATTCATGTCCCCTATTTTTATGTTTCCTGTTATCTGTGTTTCCATAGTAACAGAATGTGATACCGACCCCATTAAAACTCACATTTATTATGCCCTGGTTTATTTATCTTGGGTTGGCCCGTAGTGTGCAGGAATTTTACTTCAGTTTCAGTCGAATTGTAGCAACGTTTCTATTTGTACAACAAACAAATTCATCAGTAAGACTTTCCACACAAGTCCAACTTTATGGCCTGTAGCTGGACTAGACTTTCGTTACTGAGGTAGGATTGGCACTGTGTTTTGTGTTCGGGTCAGGGGGGGTGGTAGGAAGGAAGGGGAGGGAGGGAGGGCCCATTTAGTATAAGATATGCATCATCCATCTTCCGTTAAAAAAGTCTTTAAACTAAATAAAAAAAACAAAAAACCTCTTTACTAAGAAGACGTGTTGTTTGGAGAGTATGAATATATTGTAAAATTGTATCAATGACGTCATCAATGTTTATTTCGCTCACATCACCGAGTTAATGTTGATGGAAGCAATGACTAGGATGATGGCTGTGCCGTGGTAACGTAAGGGTGGTGGTCCTGTGCACTGGCCCGGGGGGGGGGGAGAGACGAGTTTTGAGGCCTATGTTAATTGTTCATGTATATTACTTCTTAAAAATAGTTTCCCTTCCCGGGGGGGGGGGAGGGAAGGTCTAGCACTCATTTATACCCGGGGGTAGGGGGGGACTTTAATGTTCGGACCGTTCTAGGATGATGGGCATACAGGGCTGACCCCCCCCACCCCAACCTAACCCATCGGATGGAAGCTAACTGACGTCATATTACGGTTCAACGTGAAGTCATACATGATTTCATGATGGCTGAGTTCTTAAACCTGAAACGATTTAGTTTTCATCTATTGCTGTAGCCAGTTTAGAAAATGTTTTTATTGTTTGTTCTATTTCAGAAGGAAATCTCCAACCCGTTTATCTCACAAGCTCCTTAATGCTAACATTTTTAAATTTATCGTTTCACTCGCAGTACACCGAGACACGAGACGTCGGTTTAAACTAAACAAAATCAAACTTGATGATAGAATATAAACATAAATAAAACAAGAAGGGGAAAAATACAACAAGGAAGTAAACAAGTGAAATCAAATTGGGTTGGAGGAGAGAGAGAGAGAGTGTGAGGTAATTCCCATTCAGTCGAAGCTAAAGAAAAATCTTTTCAAACAAGAAAATTTTTTATTTTTTTATTTTCTAAAAAAAACAAAAAAAAAAACAAAGATCATTTTTTTGTCAACATCCCGAAATAAAGAAATCAACCAAACTTTTGTTCCATCTTGTGATTTATACCCTCTGGTTTATTTGATGGTTGATTTACATAGATAGACACACAGATATATATATATATATATATATATATATATATATATATATATATATATATATATATATATAGATAGATAGATAGATAGATAGATAGATAGATAGATAGATAGATAGATATAGATAGATAGATAGATATATAACGTTTATATGAAGGTGAACAGGTTAGAAAGATAAATAAATAATGATTTCACCGTTATGACGGGGGGGGGGATATGGAAGGGTGGTGTACTCACCCCTCCCCCCAGTCGGCATTATCTGGTGAGAGCTAACATTTTAGTACTTACTGACTTACTGGAAGTTGTGAACGTTCGTCTGGAGGGATGCTGGCGATATATTGTTGTTGTGGTTGTTGGGTTGTTCCCCCTGATGTTCACGACCATCCCAAGTTATTCTTGTTCCTTCATGTTTCTTTTCTTTTTCATCATCTGTCTGTCTATTAACATGTTTATGTCCATATGTGTTTAATGTGTTTTAATACTTCTTTGTTATTGTCTTTGTTTTTTAAACACCTATATCTGTGGGCACAGGTGTGTTTTATGCATGTTGAGACAATTATGCGTGTGTTTGTGTTTTAACACTTATATGTGTGTGTTTCGCGTGGTTTTTTATGTTTAAATTCTTGTATATGTGTGTGTTTATGTGTCTTAACAGTTGTATGTGTGTGTTTATGTGCCTTAACAGTTGTATGTGTGTTTGTATGTGCCTTAACAGTTGTATGTGTGTGTTTATGTGCCTTAACAGTTGTATGTGTGTGTTTATGTGCCTCAACAGCTGTATGTGTGTGTTTATGTGTCTCAACAGCTGTATGTGTGTGTTTATGTGTCTTAACAGTTGTATGTGTGTGTTTATGTGCCTTAACAGTTGTATGTGTGTGTTTATGTGCCTCAACAGCTGTATGTGTGTGTTTATGTGTCTTAACAGTTGTATGTGTGTGTTTATGTGTCTCAACAGCTGTATGTGTGTGTTTATGTGTCTCAACAGCTGTATGTGTGTGTTTATGTGTCTTAACAGTTGTATGTGTGTGTTTATGTGCCTTAACAGTTGTATGTGTGTGTTTATGTGCCTCAACAGCTGTATGTGTGTGTTTATGTGTCTTAACAGTTGTATGTGTGTGTTTATGTGTCTCAACAGCTGTATGTGTGTGTTTATGTGTCTTAACAGTTGTATGTGTGTGTTTATGTGCCTCAACAGCTGTATGTGTGTGTTTATGTGTCTTAACAGTTGTATGTGTGTGTTTATGTGTCTTAACAGTTGTATGTGTGTGTTTATGTGCCTTAACAGTTGTATGCGTGTGTTTATGTGCCTTAACAATTGTATGTGTGTGTTTATGTGCCTTAACAGTTGTATGCGTGTGTTTATGTGCCTTAACAGTTGTATGTGTGTGTTTATGTGTCTTAACAGTTGTATGTGTGTATTTATGTGTCTTAACAGTTGTATGTGTGTATTTATGTGCCTTAACAGTTGTATGTGTGTGTTTATGTGCCTTAACAGTTGCATGTGTGTGTTTATGTGTCTTAACAATTGTATGTGTGTGTTTATGTGTCTTAACAGTTGTATGTGTGTGTGTATGTGCCTTAACAGTTGTATATGTGTGTTTATGTGCCTTAACAGTTGTATGTGTGTTTATGTGCCTTAACAATTGTATGTGTGTGTTTATGTGTCTTAACAGTTGTATGTGTGTGTGTATGTGCCTTAACAGTTGTGTGTGTGTGTTTACGCGAGTTTACATGTGTGCTTACTCGCCTGTCTCTTTGTTTTTGAGTGATAACCCATTCATCTTTGTCTTACTTGCACACTAGCCAATCAAATAGACTGACATACACACGACATGGCTGGAAAACACTATTTGTATGGTCGGGGGCTAGAAAAGTCCCCCCCCCCCAGAAAACTGTCCCAGTAGCTGTGTCATGGGTCGACAACGGATGACAGGTATAAATGTAATCTTTTTATGGACTTAGGAAGATATTAGATGTGTTTTTTTTTACGTTATTGCATGACATTACAATTGGTATGAACCAGGTCAATAAACAATCTATGTTAATCATTGATCAGAACTAAACAGCGTACAGTAAGTGATTCCCAGATCTTATCCCCGCAACGCACTGTTAGCTCTGCGAAGCCATCCACGTATCAGATGCTAGATTAATGTTCTCCACGGCCAAACTCGGAACAAAATAAATAAATAAATTGCGGAGCACAACTGACAAACAACAACAATGTATAAACAACAACAATGTATAAACACCAACAATGTATAAACACCAACAATGTATAAACAACAACAATGTATAAACAACAACAATGTATAAACACCAACAATGTATAAACAACAACAATGTATAAACAACAACAATGTATAAACAACAACAATGTATAAACAACAACAATGTATAAACAACAACAATGTATAAACAACAACAATGTATAAACACCAACAATGTATAAACACCAACAATGTATAAACACCAACAATGTATAAACAACAACAATGTATAAACAACAACAATGTATAAACACCAACAATGTATAAACACCAACAATGTATAAACACCAACAATGTATAAACACCAACAATGTATAAACAAAGGTTACAAGTCAAGGGGATTGGGGGGGGGGGAAGCGTTGAGATAAGTGCTTCATGAGTCTGATGAATCCGATAATTTTAGAACCGCTGGTGTCGTCTAATCTGTAGACCCACTGCTTTGAAAATGACGTCACACTCACCCGCTTCTACTCACGCAGCCAAATACGCGTACCATATATTTCCCCCTTTCTCTCCCACACACACACACACACCTCACCACATGTCCCAGTTGCTGACATTTGACTCGGGACATATTTTGGCAGACTTGATTACACTGCCTCATTATCTCCCCCTTGAACTTCCAGAAACGTCTGACCTTTGGTGCCGAGATTCACAGCCCTTGTTCACTTCCACATATCAGGTGTTTGAAAGTCTTGTTCCCTTCCAGATATCAGGTGTTTGAACGTCTTGTTCACTTCCAGATATCAGGTGTTTGAACGTCTTGTTCGATTTCAGATATCGGGTGTTTGAACGTCTTGTTCACTTCCAGATATCAGGTGTTTGAACGTCTTGTTCACTTCCAGATATAAGGTGTTTGAACGTCCTGTTCAGTTTCAGATATCGGGTGTTTGAACGTCTTATTCACTTCCAGATATCAGATGTTTGAACGTCTTGTTCACTTCCAGATATCAGGTGTTTGAACGTCTTATTCAAACTGGTTGAACAGGTCTGTTCCCTAACAGTGTGTGTGTGTGTGAAGTCCCTGTAATGATGGGATGAAATCTCTTAGATCCTATAAACAAACTACTTTACATTACTATATACTGATATACTGTGCTATGTAATGATATATACCACTATGTGCTGATATACTCTGCTACATACCGCTATATACTGATATACTCTGCTATATGGCATTACACTATTAAATGCGTCTACATCTAGCAGTATATAACAGTATATTGCAAAATGTAGATGCTTATGAAAGTGTAAAGCAATAAAGCTGTGTATAGTATATAACGGCATATATCAGTATATAGGAGAGTATACAGAAGTATACAGTGTGTATCGTAGAATATAACATACTGTATATTGCATAGTAGTAAATAACAGTGTATGGCATTATAAGCCGACTGTATTGAAATTAGCTAGAATACAAATTAAACATTATGTAATAGTTACACATTTCTGGTAAAAAAGTTCAAGGCGATTCAGCAAAGATTTGACGTGTTTTTGTTTAACAACGACATGATATCACCAAATTACTTTTCTTCATCTGATCAAAGTATCACACAATGCTAACTAAAGTATCCCCCGTCAAATCTTAAATTTGTCCTAATAATAAGTTCAACACAACTGAAAACAAAAGTTTACTATAACCTTTGTAAATCTTGGATTAAACTAAATAAATATTTACCCGTGTCAGAAAGAAAAAGATTCCGAAAGGGGGAGATTAATCTTTTAAAGTGTAACTTTTCTACTAGAATAACACATCTGAGAGTGTTATCTTCCCTTGTGGTCTTTGAAAACAGCTGATCGGGAGAAAGCCTCTCGCCAAGATAAATCATTGACTATAAACAGGTACACCAATACAACTTTGTTTCCTCAATACTGAACCAAACTGTTAGTACTTTCACTGCGTCATACCGGTGGTTGGGTTCGTTCGTCTGCGAGGGAAGGACATGTAATGAATCTCATTTTACTATTTACTTATCAAACTCTGCATAAGACTAACTAACCAGATTCCGGATTATCCAGCCCAAATTGGTTTTCTCGCCTCCCTGAATACGGTCCCTCGACCGGATAATCGAGAGTATTTTAGCCTACATTATGTGATTATGGAGGAAGGGATGCGGGCAGTGGCGTAGCGAGGGGTGGGCAAGGAGGCATCATGCCCCGGGCGCTACTCACAAAGGGGCGCCAAATGGTATATTTAAAAAAAAAAAAATTATTTATTGGAGAAGTTTACTTTACATTCAGGAAGTGTGTCCAACTTTGTCTTAAGAAAGATGCAAAGCTCAGCGTTTGGTCCTTTTGTTCAAAAAGTCTTTATTGAGACTACGTTGAGTGAGTACTGCTGAAACATCCCTGTACTCGTTATATCAAGTCTTCCCCCTCCAGCTAGGCATGACGTGTCCAAGTGTCCACTGGGCGTGCATAACCAGAACTGTCCCCTGAATGTCCACCTAATTAATCCATCAGTAAATTCACCAGCCCTGTAATTGGCGGATTGAAATATTCATTGTTGAACAACTGTCATGACGTCGTTTTGATTGTAATATTTACAGTTGATGTACTTATAAGTACATGTAGTTGTTCTATAAATAGTTGTTCTATAAATAGTTGTTCTATAAATAGTTGTTCTATAAATATCTTTTCAAGTATTGAAGATGGTCTTTTTAAAAAAAAATTAAAGACATAATTTTTCAAATTGAACAAACAGACATACGGAAAGACATACGTAAATAGTAACCTGTGAAATGTTTTATGTAGACATTCCATTGATGCTGGAATCAAGACATCTAGCTCATATAGCAGATAACATAAAATGACAGGTACCCGACTGTTTGTGTGTGGGGGGGGGAGAGATAACACGTGATAAATTGATTGCCCGGATGTACTTCAGTGGCCGGAAGACAAATAGAAGGGCGTGGTTTTATACTTTGTAGTTCTTACATGTCACAAGTATAAGTCATTTGTTTTACTGTGACTCTATGTTCTTCCTACCCCATACAGAGACATAGCTAGGCTATCAATCTATTGTCAGTCTATACATTTGTCTGTCTGTCTCTTTTTTTCTCTCTCTCTCCCTCATATTTCTCTTTCTCTCTCTCTCTCTCTCTTTTCTTTTTTTCTCTCTCCCTCATCTCTCTCCCTCTCATATCTATCTATATCTCTTTCTCTCTATCTCTCTCTCTCCCTCCTATCTCTCTCACTCTCTCTCTCCTTATATATATATATATACAACCCAATACCATAAACACAGGAGACAGTCTGATAAAACAGACATATATATAAATAAGTCAGAGGTCAGAGAGAGATAATTAGATAGCACTCATATTTTATCTCAGTTTGGTGGAAGATATTCGTGGGGCGAAAATTTGGACAATTTTTAGTTTAAAAACGGACACATAAAGCGGTAAAATAATGTCACACTTGAGTGCTCGTGCGCTGGACGAACTGCGTAATCGCGACTACTCGCCCAGCTTTAGAGGTAACACAGAGAGCAAGTCTGAGAGTGAGGAATGGTGTAATAGATATATCGAGAAGTAAACATGTCCTAGTATACAGTTGCGTAGTGAAGGGTGATCAACGGGGGAGAAGGGCGTCATGCCTCAGGCACTACTCACAAAGGGGCACCAAATGGTTTATTTTGCATATAATATTATATGGTTTTCAAATGTTTGGGGGGGGGGGGTGGCGTAATCAGGTATTCTGCCCCGGGCACGAGTTAAGCTCGCTACGCCACTGCTAGTATAGACTTAACTCTGAAAGGTGGAACTTAAAATCATTGCGAATAGAATTAAATTAAGTGATATGCAGCTATGTCAACAAGTTACCATAACAACCGTTTTTATTATGCGTTAGCGTTGCATATCGATTTCTGCAACTGACATGGGTCGATGATTCAAAATACAAATCGTGCTTTACATTGTCTTTGTGAAACAAAAATATATAAAGTTTGTGTTTGTAATGGCTGCCATGTTTCTTTTCGAATTTATCATCATGTGAACAGTGTATCAAGTGATATGGATCAGGTGAAAGGAAGGTGAATACTACATGGTGGTCCAAATGTGATACATTTCATCTTCACCGCAGATTTCAACTTTCATTGACACGCTGAAGACTTAGAGGTGACCGACTGACAGTTCCGTGGGATATGGAAGGTTGTGTGTGTGTGTGTGTGGGTGTATGGGGGGGGGGCAAATCTTGACACATCCCGGTGAGACCCCTCCCCTCCCCCACACACAAACCCTCTTGACCTCTTTGTTTTTTGTCGGGACATTTTGACCTTCTGTTTACTTGTCAGCGTTACAACAACAGGGGCAGGAGCGTGTGTGGGTTGGGAAGGTCGCTAAAAAATAATCTGATGCAGTTACCTTTTTTTTACACCGATGTAGGCTCTAAGATCGAACTATCTAGGCGTGAGTCTGTATTCTAGTAGACAATGGCAAACAGATAGTCAGATAATTAATAAGACAGACTGAAAGTTAGATGGGTAACCTCTAGATTGTTTATACACTATGGATAGACAGATTGTAGCGTATATCGATTGGTAGATAGGTGAAAAGATTTGATTTTTTTGAGGTAGAGAAGTGGGTAGATAAATAGATATAGTTAGATATATTGATTGATTGCTATATAAGTAGGTTTATAGGTAGGTAGGTTGGCATTTTTAAAGTAATTATTATAGAACTTTTTAAATAGGTATTTGCTTTTTGTATTATATATATTCCGTGGTTTGTACATTATATTATATGTGAAGAATGTGGTGGGAAGATAATAAGAAATGATTTGAGTGGTTGTCTTCTCCTGTCAGTCCATCGGGCAACTATCAGTAAAGGTTAAAGGGAAGAAAAATTGGTCGACTCTGGGGCTAATTTGCTTTAACTGTGATACCTGGAACATGATTGTCTGTTTTCTGTCAGATAATCTGTCGTCATACACACACATACCAGCAGTCACACACACACGTGTAGAAATCGGTCTTTGGTTAGCTCAACACAGAAATGTGTTACTGACGTTTTATGAAGTCTGGCACCTATTACGTCATATGTGTTAGAGCAGAATCTATACTATCGTTTGAACTATCCCGCTTCGAGAGTATTTCTTGTATGACGTCATTGGTATGTCAACAATGAGACAGCCTTCTGTCATTAACAAGCTTTGATAAATAGATCGCTGCATTACTGGGGAGATATTTGACATTTAGTCTTAGTCGAAATTAGTTGAAAAGGAAAAAAAAAATGTATACTTTCATAAAAACGGAATGTGTTGACTTAATTTACAGACTAATTTAGACACAAAGTAAAAGTCTGATTTAACTCATCTGTTATTCGGCTGTTTTATTCAACTTGTCATTTGTATATTTTTCACTCATAGTGTTATTGATTGAATGTTTGAGTAGTGTCGTGGTCTCATTTCATCGACCCAAGGAAAGTCTTGTTTTGTTTGTTTTGTTTCCATTTAGAAAATAGTCTTAACAGTGAACGGGGAAAGCCATAGCTTACAGAACTTGCTGAATATTTACTTTGCTTTTAGGGTCTAAGTCTACTGTTGTTGTTTCATCTCATTATGTCGGGGCCCTAAAAGTATTGAAGCTTTACTTAAGGTAGTCGCACGTAAGCCATTTTTTTATATCTTATCTCTCTCTCTCTCTCTCTCTCTCTCTCTCTCTCTCTCTCTCTCTCTCTCTCTCTCTCTCTCTTTCTCTCTCTCTCTCTCTCGAACCCCCCCCCACACACACACACCGATCTATCCATATCAATACATGTATTCAAAGTTTATGGAGGCAATACTAGAGACCAATGTTCCCTCTAAGCTGAGCGCTTGATCGATCGCTCACACGTATTCAGAGCGTCGCTCATACTACACGTACGATCGCTCACTCCGACGGACGACATCGCTTAAATCGCTCACAAATTTTGGCCTCAAACAAAAATGTCGCTCAGAGACAAAATTTCTTGCTCACTTCATACCACACCTTAGAGGGAACATTGCTTGAGACCTCAGTCTAATCTCTCTAATGTGTTCGGTCAGGCGACATGTGACTGAGTCCACCACCCCCTAACATTACAACTTCCGGTGTTCTATGGGATCCATGCTGTACGGACAATGGGATCCTAACATTACAACTTCCGGTGTTCTATGGAATCCATGCTGTACGGACAATGGATCCATTATAGGGAACATGGTGGTCATAATATTGACCTGTGGACGTACTCATTAAGTCCGCCCACAGTCTCTTTGTAGTAATGGAACCTGACATACTGACCCTGACGAACACTACCTGTACCTGGGCGGGGTGGGGTGGGGTCTGGTGGGGAGCGGGGAGATCATGATTCACTCGTCTTTGTTAAACACAACTTCAGTTAAACACAACTTCAGTTAAACACAACTTCACTTAAACACAACTTCAGATTATTCAGCTGACAGGGTTATGTGTAATCTTAGCTGGAAGTCGGGCAGTACCTGGCCTAGGTGTGACCAACAATACAGGTGTGGTGATTGAGAGGTCAAACTGACCAGTGTAGCCAACTGGTACATGTCACTGACCTGCGTTACCTGTACGTTTGGTCAAAAGTAGCCGGTGGCACATAAAAACTAGCTCGCTAGTAAATTGATTGGATGTTCTATATATAACTTTGACGTATCTTATGGCTAAAACCAGAACTAATTCCAACAGTAAAATAAAGAATTGCTTGTGAATTAAATTATTCGCGGACAGAAAAGTTCTTCAACCTAATAGTTCGCAATAGTTCATACTTGAACGAAATCGTTCCCAATAGTTCCTAATTAAAAGTAATAGTTCACAACAGTTCCAAATTGGACACAATAGTTCGCAATAGTTCCAAATTGTACACAATAGTTCGTAATAGTTCCAGAGTGAACGTAACTGTTCGCAATAGTTCGAAATTGTACACAATAGTTCGCAATAGTTTCAAAGTGTACGTGATAGTTAGCAATAGTTCCTAATGGGAACCGAGTTGAAAAGTTCCTAAACCCAAGGTTTCACTGTTAATGCTCATATTCTAAATAAGTCATTTTTCGTTTAACGTAATGAAGATATGTTTTTTATTGTTTTCATTTCTTGTTCAACAACATTTCCTGATTACATCTTGACTCGTTTCTATAGTTTCCTTATCTACGTTAGTCTATGTTAAGGTGAGACTTCATCGTGAAGACACTGCGGTGGATCAGATGGGCGGACAGATGTGCAGGGATTCGAACCTTCCTTGGCATCCACTGCTACCGAGCTCCTCGCTGTAACCCCACAGGCCCTAACGTGAAACCCACATGTTCGCGCAATGCCAGACATTTAGGAACACCATCTTTTGGTATCGCGCACACGTGACCTATAGCGGTAAATGGCTGTCTTGTTGGAAGTAACATGTAATCTATAGAGTACTGTCTTGTTGGAAGTAACATGTAATCTGTGGAGTACTGTCTTGTTGGAAATAACATGTAATCTGTGGAGTACTGTCTTGTTGAAAATAACGTGTGATCTGTAGAGTGCTGTCTTGTTGGAAATAACATGTAATCTCTACAGTACTGTCTTGTTGGAAATAACATGTACTCTGTAGAATACTGTCTTGTTGGGACTAACATGTAATCTGTACAGTACTGTCTTGTTGGAAATAACATGTACTCTGTAGAATACTGTTTTGTTGGAAATAACATGTGATCTGTAGAGTACTGTCTTGTTGGAAATAACGTGTAATCTGTACAGTACTGTCTTGTTGGAAATAACATGTACTCTGTAGAATACTGTCTTGTTGGGACTAACATGTAATCTGTACAGTACTGTCTTGCTGGAATTAACATGTACTCTGTAAAATACTGTTTTGTTGGAAATAACATGTGATCTGTAGAGTACTGTCTTGTTGGAAATAACATGTAATCTGTACAGTACTGTCTTGTTGGAAATAACATGTACTCTGTAGAATACTGTCTTGTTGGGAATAACATGTAATCTGTAGAGTACTGTCTTGTTGGAAATAACATGCAATCTGTAGAGTACTGTCTTGTTGGAAATAATATTTAGTTACACACACAAAATATAAGCATGATTGTTCCATTTAGACATTAGTAAGTGATCTTTTGACTTTGTGTTTGTGTGTGTGTGAATATGTGTGTGTGTGTGTGTTAATGTGTGTATGTCTGTAGTTATGGAATGTTTAACGTATAATGGGGAGATTCTTTTGTCACCTGTCTGCAACAAAAATAGAATCTCCCCCCTCCCTCCCTCCCCGTGTGCTACTCACCCCTGGGACCCTATCCCCGCCCTCTCTATGTCAGCTCACTTCTGCTTTGCACAAATAACGATCGAAATGGTTTGAAAGAGTTTGTCAGTAACCTGTATTGTCCATTTATATACAACCAATGTCACGGAGACTTTACAGTTGAGCTGATGGACATAAACACAGATTTTACACACACACCCCTCACCTTGCCCTTTCCCTCTCCTGTTAAGATCTTGTTAAATGGAATGGTAGGGAAAGGTTGATCAATCGAAAATGGAGGGGATATGGTGAACAGATAAAATACAAAAAAAAAAACAGGGACAGATAATCGGTTTGTTCTGGCTGGACGCCATTAGTTTTGTTGTTATGTAGCAGTGAAAATAGGAGAACACGTTATAGTGTTTGGTGTAGAGAGTAGTAGCGTCTGTTTGTGTGTGAGGTGATAGCAGAGTTTGGTGTTGAGAGTAGTAGTGTCTGTTTGTGTGTGAGGTGATAGCAGAGTTTGGTGTTGAGAGTAGTAGCGTCTGTTTGTGTGTGAGGTGATAGCAGAGTTTGGTGTGGAGAGTAGTAGCGTCTGTTTGTGTGTGAGGTGATAGCAGAGTTTGGTGTTGAGAGTAGTGTCTGTTTGTATGTGAGGTGATAGCAGAGTTTGGTGTAGAGAGTAGTAGCGTCTGTTTGTGTGTGAGGTGATAGCAGAGTTTGGTGTAGAGAGTAGTAGCGTCTGTTTGTGTGTGAGGTGATAGCAGAGTTTGGTGTGGAGAGTAGCGTCAGTTTTTGTGTGAGGTGATAGCAGAGTTTGGTGTGGAGAGTAGTAGTGTCTGTTTGTGTGTGAGGTGATAGCAGAGTTTGGTGTGGAGAGTAGTAGTGTCTGTTTGTGTGTGAGGTGATTGCAGAGTTTGGTGTGGAGAGTAGTAGCGTCTGTTTGTGTATCTGTTGGCGTGTGTTCGTTTGTGTGTATGATGATGTCAAATGAAACATAGCGGGATACCTAACAAGACATCGGAAGTTAACTTAACACCATCGGCGAAATTCGGGGGAAAAAAAACTTTTCTTTAAGAGGTTAGCTTTTTGTGTGAGAATACAGGGCCGTTCTGATAGATAGGCATATTTTGGGACTGTGTACCCCCCCCCCCCCACACACACACATTTCTCATGGGCCCTCTCCATTTCAAATGCCAATGAAATATAACAGCAAAGGCAGAGGGAGGGAGCGAGAGAAAGAGAGAGGGAGAGAGAGAGAGAGAGCGTAAAATACACCACAACAATGTTAAGATGTTTTTTTTTTATTTTAATGTTTGAAACATTCCCTACCTACTGTAGTGACTCATTGGTCGACTAGATGGTTGAGTGAGTGCATGTGAACTTGAGAGGGTGGGCGGGGGGTGGGAAGAGCAATCTTGAGAACCATTCAACCTTGAAATTCAGATATGACATTTGGAAGTATTCGGAACATTCTTTGAATTCTAGAACGATGATGTGTTGTTTTTTTAAATGTTTGCCCGCACTTGAATAGAGTAACGGAGCCAGTGATGTAAGACATGTGTTGGTTAAAGTTCCAGTCATGTAATGGTTGTAACATGTGTCGCCATGATTAAACCATGACGGAAATAATGAACTGTCAGAAAGTAGGGGGGCGTCATCTCACAAAGACCACACACGACTTTCTTAAATCTTTTTATTTTGACCCCACGCGCAATTGGTGAATCGGGAGGGGGGGCAGATTGGGGGTTGGGGGTAGATATTTGTATGATCATTATCAGAACATCACACAGGTATTTATGTCAGTCCTTCTCGATTAGAAAGATTCCATGGATTTTTAAGCATGCAATTAGTAGAGCAATCGCTGCTAGATTGTGATACTGGTGTTGATTGTGAAGTAGTTGCTTCAGCATCTCTGCTAGATAGTGCTGCTGTTGTTGTTAAATGATGTAGGGGTTTCTATATGCTGTATGGGTTCTATATGCTATAGGGTTTATATATGATATAGGGGGAGTCTCTTAATGCACTTTGGCGCTGGGCTACCAAATTTATCAGGCAGAGAGATCCGTCGAATGTTTTTTTTTTTCCATTTCTGAATTGAATGATTTCATATTTGGATCAAACGTAATCCTCTGATAGCAGATGTGAACAAAAATATCTACAATTTGAGTATGGTCCAGTGGTTGCTATGCTAACCACCCTTATCTCTTAAATCCATGAGCTCAACTTTCACCTTTAAACCTTTAAAAAAGAATACAACAGTTGTCTAAAATGTAAAGGAAATCGATTCTGCACTTAACTCAAAATGACGCCACAAGAATGGTCTGCACTTTTCCAAGTTAACGTCACCATTCTGATTGTCGTCTGCATACAAATTTCAAAAAAGATTTTCAAAACAAATGTTGACAGCAAGGGACACTTTAAGTAGAATTGACAATGGGCCCTTTTATACACCTGCGGAGATGATTGGCCAAACTTCCCTCCCCCCCCCCCCCCCCCAATCTTGTTTGTCTTTTCATTCCGGGAAAACCATTAATTCAATACAAGGACTTGTTAATGCATGGAGGTAATGATCAAGCCACGAGGAATTCATTTATATGGGGGAATACATTTATATGGGGGAATATATTTATATGGGGGAATACACTTATATGGGGAATACGTTTATATGGGAGAATCCTATAAACCAAAATGAAATAGTGAAGTAATAAAAAGTGGTGAATGGTTTGGTTTGTCTGTTTTTTATCTTTTCTGTCACAGATCAAAGAAGAAAATATGTTTAGCTCTTGAATTCGTTTATTATTATTATTTTTTAAAGGAAGACAGACATAAAAAAACCATTTAGACAGACATTTGATATGAATTCCTGATTTTAAATTTGAAAAAAACATTATCAATTTTAAACAAGTCGCAAAGTGTTCCAGGGTAGTGGTCCTTGAATTTTGGCGATTTCGGTCCCTCTGAGAACAATTTTTTTTTTTGGAGAAACCTGTTACAAAAAAAAAACAAAACAGGAAAAACAAAAACTAAAAATTCATCGCATCATTATGTAAATTATTTACATTTTTTTCGCGAGTCACTTCATGTCAGCTGGCGGCACTCTTTGAGATCCACTGGGTTAGATTTTTAGATTTCAAGATTATGTGTAATTATTGATCTGTTTGCAATAAATAGTAATTTTCTCTATGCGACAAGTTGACCCATTTAGCCTGAATAGCCGAAATCTGTCTGTCTGTCTATCTATATCTGTCTGCCTGTCCTTCTATCTGTCCTTCTATCTGTTTGTCTATCTGTCTATCTATATCTGTCTGTCTGTCCTTCTATCTGTCTGTCTATCTGTTTGTCTATCTGTCTGTCTATTTATCTCTATCTATCCTTCTATCTGTCTGTCTATCTATTTATGTCTATCTATCCTTCTATCTGTCTGTCTATCTATATCTGTCTAATTCTCTTTTAAATTTATATATATATATATATATATATATATATATATATATATATATATATATATATATATGTGTGTGTGTGTGTGTGTGTGTAATGTGTAATTTTTCTGTGAAAAATTTCCCATGAAATAAGAAGACTAAGATAAGACACAGATTGGCGTCAAAAGGAACCAGCAATCTTCGCTTTTAAATACTAGACAGACTCATTGTAATGAGATCAAATCTCTTCTTTGGTCCAGTGAGTTTGACTAAGTCGGTGATCGACTCTTTAGCTTCAAGTCATTTTGTTATGTTATCCCTTGTTTGCAATTGGCTCAGGCGAGATTTACCCAAGTGTTATTGAACAGTAAGGGGGAAACTATTCAGGGCAAGGGGAGATAATTGAAGAAATAGCGCTGTTGAGATAATAGCGGCATTCAAGTAAGGGGTTTTGATCAGGAGACAGCTAAAGGGATTGACTGAAATTATGGTCTGTTTAGGTAGGGTATTTTCTCGTGACGTGATAGACAGGCCAAAGTCGGAATAAAGATTGTTTCTCTGTGAAAACATTTATGAGATTTACACGCCACAACAGATCCCCATCCGCTCCCGGGACCTATTCCTCCTGGGCATTACGTCATTATCGTGTAGTGGCCTTTAGTCATGAGTATGTAAGATTGTTATTATTATTAATAATATTATAGCATGGCTAATAACATGGAATAACTTCCTTAGGATTCACTGGTCTGTCGTCTAATTAGAATTATATCCTTCCACCAATCAACACCCTTTAATGACATCCGGTTATAAGAAAGGGATTGTAATTGTTCTAACAGCATGGGCGCCTGGATACTCATGGAAGGGCTCGATAAACATTGGCAGAGGTCAAAGGTAAGTGCTTAGCAGTGTTGGGCCTTATAAGTGAATCATACAAATGTATCAACAATCACACACAGTGGCTACATAGTGATTCCATGTTTAATACACACAGTGGCTACATAGCGATTTCAAGTCTATTACACTCAGTGGCTACGTCATAACGTCATCAATAAAACATATTTTGGAGGGTCTACATTTGTATGTGTATGTGTGTGTGTGTTTCAGTTAGAGTTAACAGCAGACGCAGCGACAACGTTGAACAATTATGGCCCCGCCCACCCCGAAAATCTGCATGTGTTTTCGTTAATGTGACGTCATCTGTGTTTACGTCTGCGTCTATTTTTAGCTTCCTCACCTTCTCTACAGCGTAATTGTGATTCTAAATTTAGCGACCAATTAGTGTGAAGTGATAATCACACGTTGATTATCTTCCCCTGTTTAAATTTACGTGTCAGGGTGTGTGTGTGTGTTGTAGATATCATAACTAGATTATAATTATAATTACGTATGATTGAAACAGTTCGATTGCCACAAGAATCTGATGGTTTTATAACGAAAACTTGATCATTGTTGTGAGATCAGATGATATTTCTTCCTTCTTGCAAGTGTCCATGGGTGCAAGGATTATGTATGCCCCACGGGTTTTTTTTTTTTTTGTTTTTTAACTTCTGTCCCTTAAATCAAACTCAGAGCAGAGCGCCACTACTACATACTGACTTGGAGCCGGGGGGGGGGCAAATGTGGCTTATCGCTGAGTCAGCTTATTATTTTATTTTATTGCCAGTTTTATCCACTAAATTTGGATTTAATTTCCTTTGATGCTGCTCTTCTAAGTATTTGTTACTGGACAGTGCTGCTCTTCTGGACTGTAGATGGACACTGCGAGTGACCATTTGATTCGCGTGCTGATGACAGACCTGCGCCTTCTGTTAATAAATTGGGTACGACATTGTTACATTTATTTTGCACAACTTGGATTACGAATTTAAATTTCACATGAGATCCTTACTAAGGCGAAACTAACAGTAACGTTGACAGTAACTGTGACAGTGACAGTAACAGTAACTGTGACAGTAACAGTAACGTTGACAGTGACAGTAACTGTAACAGTAACAGTGATGTTTTACTCTGGCGAAACTAACAGTAACGTTGACAGTAACTGTGACAGTGACAGTAACAGTAACGTTGACAGTGACAGTAACTGTGACAGTGACAGTAACTGTGACAGTGACAGTAACTGTGACAGTAACAGTAACAGTGATGTTTCGTTTCGTGACACACTTTCTTGACATACACAAACAAAATGTGACGATTAGCGAATGTTTGATAGGGAGTGGGGGGGTAGGTTCTGATCTAAGTATAGCATAAAGTCATTTATTAACTACACCCCCACCACCACACCAATGAGGAAAAGTGTAAACAAATCATAACAGTCAATACGGACGCAGCGGTCAATGTTGTACATCAACTCTATTACCTGACCAACAGCAGATGGTCTCCCCTTGCCTGTCCAGTTGATTTAACACATTGACCGTGAACAGAGGCGGGATTCCACCCCCCCACACACACACAAATCTCCATTACCGTTACTTCTGGTTAGCTTGTGGTACGGTACACCTGGGGGTGGGGGGGAAGCAGGCGACAGAGATCTGATCACAGCTTGACGCCAACGGTCGTCGCTATAATTATTGAGACATGACGCTTGACGTCATCACAGTCCGAGTGAAGCCTCGGACCCCCACCCCCCCCAAGCTACCACTGTGGCCTCGTGTTGTCTGAGTCTTTCACATTTTTATTTCTCTTTTCGTTGTTATCTCTCTCCTCCCCACTCTCTCTTTTCTCTTACAACCTCATCCACTCCCGTGGTCAGTGGGATGTAATGGTCAGTGGGATGTAATGGTCAGTGGGGTGTGATGTTCAGTGGGATGTAATGTTCAATGGGATGTAATGGTCAGTGGGGTGTGATGTTCAGTGGGATGTAATGTTCAATGGGATGTAATGGTCAGTGGGGTGTGATGTTCAGTGGGATGTAATGTTCAATGGGATGTAATGGTCAGTGGGGTGTGATGTTCAGTGGGATGTAATGTTCAATGGGATGTAATGGTCAGTGGGATGTAATGTTCAATGGGACGTAATGGTCAATGGGGTGTGATGTTCAGTGGGATGTAATGTTCAGTGGGATGTAATGTTCAGTGGGATGTAATGGTCAGTGGGATATGATGTTCGGTGGGATGTTATGTTCAGTGGGACGTAATGTTCAGTGGGATGTAATGTTCAGTGGGATGTAATGTTCAGTGGGATGTAATGTTCAGTGGGGTGTAATGTTCAGTGGGGTGTAATGTTCAGTGGGATGTAATGGTCAGTGGGATGTAATGGTCAGTGGGATGTTATGTTCAGTGGGATGTAATGGTCAGTGGGACGTAATGGTCAGTGGGACGTAATGGTCAGTGGGACGCAATGTTCAGTGGGGTGTAATGGTCGATAGGATGTAATGGTCAGTGGGATGTAATGGTCAGTGGTATGTAATGGTCAGTGTATACTTCATGTAAATTCAAGAACGATATATATATATTTTTTTCCGAAAACAAAATTCAGTTTTGTCTTGATGTTTGTTACAAAGATCATGTTAATATTTGTTTTCAGGGGATGACTATTTTTTTTTATAGACAATTTCATAGAATAATTTTAGTTATTACACGTAAAATAACCACACGTTACATATTGATTCACTAAAGTGTAGAATTATGAGCATGGGACGCAACCCACGAATTACTGTCATGTGCTGAACTAATATCAGTATTAGCCCTTTGCTGTCTGCAATTAAAATATTTCTTTTAGCAGAGTTTACAGATAATATAAAGATTAATAAAAGTGTTTGATGATTAGTTTCAATTTTTTATGCCAGTTGTCAAACTATTTAATAAAAATTACAACACAAAAAGTTTTGTTTCGTAACATTATTGTTGACTGTTTAGTATTTCATATCGAGTAGTTCAAACAGTTTGACAATTTGTATACCGTTGAGAGAAACACGGGAAACAACTGCATATATTGATGTTATTTCTTTTGTTACATTCTAAACCTAGTTATGTACCTTGCTATATTCAGCTAAAATTGGAAGCATTTTTTTCTCATGGATAATTCTTCAGTTAATCAATAAATAATATTTATTTAAAAAAAAACTTCAAAATTCAAAAGTCATTAATTTGTTTGTTTTAATGAGAAATTTGTTTTTTATTTACAAATTAGACAAAAAGTTACCGGTAGTTAATAAAGAGATAAAATGGAATAAATTATGAACATCAATTAATTCTGTCCTGGTTGATAAAAAATGTGTAAAATGATGTTTGTCGAATTTTAAAACTATATTTTTCATTTTCAGCAAAACACAACGGTTGTATTTGTTGCCTTAATGTCTTTAATCGTGTGTAAAAAACACCATCCCGATGTGTTAAACTTCATTATCAATGTAATGGTCTGGCGTCATTTTGACTTACATTCCTTGGCATGTCATCAATGTACTGTAAACGTTGTTACTCATCCGTCTGTCTGTCTGTCTCTCCACAGCCCACAGAGTCCAGACTTGTGCGTCACACGTTCCGTCTTTACCACTTTCGTCGCCCGCACCGTTGTTTCGTCTGCAAGCAGTTGGTCTACAACCAGGGATCTGCTTGTCAAGGTCAGTACAACTTTAGTACGTGCCATCTCTGTGAAGAGTTTATTGTGGCCGGGCGTTAGATAGCACGGCTGACATTTCAAGCGTAGTGAGTTCAAATCCCATATGTTTACACTGACAACAATTTCTACTGGGTCAAAAATAAGTCATGGATCATCTGCCAACGACTACAATTAATTTGTTTCAGTCGTTGATGTAAAAGCAGCTGTCCTCAAATTCTGCGACCCACTAAGAAACCTGGTAGGTTTATGTGACCCAATAATAAACCTGGTAGATTTATGTGACCCAATAAGAAACCTTGTAGGTTTTCGCGACCCACACATAAATAAAGATAAATAAAAGAATTAAAGAAATTCATTTTAAACCATTGATATAAAGTAACGTGATGTAATGTAAGATTTTTTAAAAATTCTTTATTATCTTTGCTGTAACAAAGCTGGGCCCTTTATGGGTGAAGGAAAAGTTGCAAAGGGGGCCCCATTGTCAGAGTTAATCAGGGGGCCAAATAGTCAGAGTTTATCAGGGGCCCCATTGTCAGAGTTTATCAGGGGGCCCTAATTTTCTAGCGTTGACCCTGTGTATTGTTAAATAGATATGTGACCGTGAGAAATGGGGCAAGTATTCTCTGTTCTGTTATAGACAGAGGCATCACAGAGTGTACTGTTACATCTAACAAGGGAAGTGCACAAGACAGAGGCATCACAGAGTGTACTGTTACATCTAACAAGGGAAGTGCACAAGACAGAGGCACCACAGAGTGTACTGTTACATCTAACAAGGGAAGTGCACAAGACAGAGGCATCACAGAGTGTACTGTTACATCTAACAAGGGAAGTGCACAACACAGAGGCATCACAGAGTGTACTGTTACATCTAACAAGGGAAGTGCACAAGACAGAGGCATCACAGAGTGTACTGTTACATCTAACAAGGGAAGTGCACAATAACATAACTGGGAATCCATCCGTTGACACTCCCTACGTTGGTCAGACTTAGTCCTAGTTAACTGAGTGGTCAACAAACTGAGTCATATGTGAAATTAACGGTGAGCGCTCCACAGATCACCAGATTGCATTCATAGTTCACCTGGATCTGTTTCAAAGGGGCCCAAAAGTTGGTTCTGCTCTCGGTGCCCAAACAAACATAACCCGACTCTGATCAGACATAACCGATGATTGGCGACTCTATTCAGATCACTGATTTTCTTAATACATAAACAAACGAAAACATTCAACCACAAGAAATAATCAATAAAAGAAGAGATCGATGACAGGTGGGAGTACACATACTGTTCACGACACATTGGAGAATATTTACAATTTAAATGTAGGTTAGGTTAAAATGGGAGAGAACTGGATACGTGATAAGATGAATATGACCTGTGATGACCAAACTGATGACCTTAAAAATGAAAGTTAACCATTTTAAATATGTGGTCATTCCACTGACCAGCATGACTAATGTGTACTGTGTCTCTTTTCCACAGTGTGTCGGTACATCTGTCACAGGAAGTGCGAGCCACAGGTAAGTCAATTACATCATGGTATAGTCTTTGTTATTGTTGGTGTTGTCTTTGTTATTGTTGGTGTTGTCTTTGTTACTGATGGTATAGTCTTTGTTACTGATGGTATAGTCTTTGTTATTGTTGGTGTTGTCTTTGTTACTGATGGTATAATCTTTGTTATTGTTGGTATAGTCTTTGTTACTGATGGTATAGTCTTTGTTATTATTGGTATTGTCTTTGTTATTGTTGGTATTTATTATTTTGTTTGTGGCTGTTGCTGTGATTGTTTCTGTTTAGGTGATTGTTTTTATTCTAACTGTTGTCACTGTCAGTCTCGTAGGTATCGCTGTTTGTTTGTTTAAGCGCTTAAGTCGACAACTTACACTAGCACCAGTGTTCACCCATACACAACTTACAAAGACACCTTTTTAAACACATAAACACACACACAAATAAACACATATATTAATGAATACATATTTTTTTTTATTCTTAAATTTATTTATGTTTATGGACATTTTTTCTCGTTTTTTTCTGTTTACTTTAAAATCTCCGATTACTGTTGATTTAGGCCTCGTGACGTAGTTGAAGTACTCACCCACAGTACTTGATGTTGTCTGTCTTGATGTTCTCTTTCTTCTAGTTTATTGCCTCATATATATTATTGTAACAATTATCAATGGCTGATGTTGTGTACATCAGTTAAGGCTGTTATTGAAAGGCAGCAAAAACGACTTCAGATCCTAATTATCTTCACCATAGTCATTGCTGTCACCATCTACCTACCGTCATACCATTATAACTACCATTTTATTCAGTATCACCGTTATTTTTTTTACATTCACCATCACCATCATTGTTTACCATCACCATCTTTGTAAATGCCATCATTATCTTCAAATTATTTAATCATATTCATTATTACCAAAATCATTGACGACACCATCGCTATCACCAGCCATCATTTCTTCACTTTTATCTTTACCATTATCATCGCAATCATGATTATCATCTTTAGTCCATCATCTTTTTTACCATCTCCATCATATTCATCATCTCCACCATCACCATCATATTCATCAAGAAATATAGAAAATGGTTAACCCACCAACATAACATTCTGCCGAAAACAACGGACACATTTCGCTCGGTCGTAGCTCCAGACATGGACTTGTAAATGTTATCAGTCAAGTGTGATGTTATCCTTCGACTATGTTGTACAATCTACAAAAATCCAACGCAAAGAAAGTAATTAAAAAAATTGTTTTCTGTTTGATCAATTCAACGGACAGGTCATCCTTAATTCAGACAAACGGTGGTAATACCTGTCAAGTACGTGAATTAACTCTTGGGTTATCTCCCATCGTCTCAAGTGACTAGGGTTATCGACCTTTTCCGATTAGCTCGACGGATATTTGACGGAAATGATCAAAATGGGAGTAAAATACACGCGTCATGTTTGTTTGACAGTTTGGCGGATTGTATTAAGAAGTGAATTATTAATGGATGATGATAAATACGCTTATCAATAAATAATATTCAAAGCTATGATTGCAAGGATTAAATATCCCCCGACAAAGCATCGGCATTACAATGTAAGGAAAGAGAAAGATCTCGTATAAGCCGACAAGGTTCTCATACTATATCATTAGAACTCGCCTGACATTGTAATTTGTTAATAATCATGAATGTTGCCACTGACTGATGGGGTATAATCACGTTGTGCTGTTTCTTGAAGTACACTCTTAATTCTACATTCATGTGTCACATCGAGTGTGCTCATTCGAAACCAGCCAACACATTTTACTCCAGAGGATGATTGATTGTGTGATGAGGATAGACGCTGTATCTTTGTTTTGTATGAGATGGGTTCGAAGCCATGTTTTTCGTGTCCTCGGTGGTGGGCAGTGGAGCGGTTGTTTCAAATCAGGTCAACCGTATTTTGATAAACTGTTCAGATTGAACGCATCCAATAAAAACCTAAACTTTGCATAATGGGATTCATTATTTAACATTATCCTATATCTCAAAAATGGATATCAGATTTTTAACACAAGCAAAAATATGTTTAATTGGCTAGAAAAAGTTGTGCTGAAAAACAATTCTTGCTCATGATCCTTGCATACAATCCTTGCATACAATCCTTGCATACGCTCCTTGCTTACGATCCTTTAACACAATCATTGCATTCAATCCTTGCATACAATCTACCTCATTTAATGACTTATCTCTCTCTGCTATCCACTGCAAACATTTTTTCATTTTCCACCCAATGGCAGCGGCTGTTATTTTTGTATTAGGGCTGAGCGGTGATGGTTGATGGGGGGGGATGAGCGGTGATGGTTGATGGGGGATGAGCGGTGATGGTTGATGGGGGGATGAGCGGTGATGGTTGATGGGGGGATGAGCGGTGATGGTTGATGGGGGGATGAGTGGTGATGGTTGATGTGGGGGATGAGTGGTGATGGTTGATGGGGGGTGAGGTTGATGGTTGTGGGGGGAGGGGTGCCCCCTGAGTGCTACAGGCTGGCTGTTGTTTTCACTTTCTTTAAATTTAACCAGTGGGAATTGGATAGGGCCATTATGAGCCACGGAGATTTGACGAGAAGGGACATTGAGATCCAAAGTGAGATTCACCTCTGGAGTTTGTGAGTACAGGTATAGCTGGGTCCCCCCCCCTCCCCTCCCCCCCCCTTTCTTCTAGAGGAGCTCGTGAGCTGCACGTAGTAAAGTATTTATCGTCAACTTCGGATATTCGGCATTACCGGTTAATCGGGAATGTGCTTCATATTTAACTATGGAGCAAGGTGGACAATCTAACCTATATTAACGCTATGTTTTTATTTAGACTATTTTTTAAAGTAATGGTGTGTTCCGATTAACCGGAGTGTATTGAGTGTATTTAAGAACGCGGTCGAAAGGGAAATGTTAGTGAGAGTTTGTTTCCCCCTCCACGGTCTAAGATTGTGAGGGGAGTGGAGAACAAATTGGCTGTATAATATATGTGTGTGCATCATGTGTAATTCTTTTTATTTTATTTTTTAAATTTCAAGTGCAAGTTTGTTAGTGTGTTGATAGTGTGAGAACCACGGACATATACTCAACAACAAAAAAATGAGAGGTTGGGTTTTTTTTGGAAACTTCGAGTTGAGTTTTTTTTCGTACCTCGGCAGGTAACGTCTGGTATATGGTTAGTCAACTATGACGTCTGGAATGTGGTTAGTCAACTATGAAGTATTTTTATTAGCATTATTTTATTTTTAATTATTTTTTATCTGGAACTGGATTTTGTTTTAAATATTTGAGATAAATCTCTTGGAGAAATTCTTATTCCGAAGAAACCAGAATACTGTATTATGTTGACCACTGTATTATGCTGACCACAGTATTATACTGACCACTGTATTATGCTGACCACTGTATTACGTTGACCACTGTATTATGCTGACCACTGTATTATACTGACCGCTGTATTATGCTGACCGCTGTATTATGCTGACCGCTGTATTATTCTCACCGCTGTATTATGTAGACCGCTGTATTATGCTGACCGCTGTATTATGTAGACCGCTGTATTATGCTGACCGCTGTATTATGCTGACCACGGTATTATGTAGACCGCTGTATTATGCTGACCGCTGTATTATGCTGACCACTGTGTTATGTTGACCACTGTATTATATTGACCACTGAGTGAAATAGCCGTCTAACCATTAATTTGTTTTCGTACAAACGTTTGCGTTTCGTACAAACGTTAACCATCTGGTCATCTTGACCTCACCTCATGTCAGTTTGCGGGTCACGCCTGACTCCACCGACTTACACAGCTCTGTATTACGTGTTCACCATTACTGTGACGATAACGATTAAACGAGATAGCTACACGTGAACCTGGAAAAAAAATAAATGCTTAACCTTTAACCTTATGCCCTTTCAACCATGAACCTCCCAAAACAAACGACCCTCTTAAGTGTTACCTTTGAAGACAGAACCGACCTCAACGACTTGACCCAGAAATTGCCTTACCGTACTTCAAACCCTGCCCTTCACTTCATCTTTGAAGATCTCCACCACAATACCATACTCACCCCCCCCCGGGGTCCGTCCATGTCTGTTTCTATTTATAGATGAGATCCAGCCATACCTGGTTCAAATGTGTATCTTTGTTACCATTTAATGAACTTTAATCTCTCCCCCCCCCTCCCCCGATCCGATCATCTGTCCCTGGTAAGGTCAAATTCTTAAACCAAAGAGAAATTTGTTGACATCTTCTGTTGTTGGATCTAATTATTTCTTCCAGCTGAAGATGTCATGGCATTAAACTGTTTCATTTTTTTTTCCTTTGATGTTCATTTCTTCACAATTTATCACAAACAACATTTAATGAGTGTCTGGGTATCTTCGACTGGGGTATTTCAGTTTTGTGACGTGAAGTGTTTGGCTCACGTTTATCCACTCACAATCAGTGGCGTTTGAAGTTCACTGCGGGTTGTGCGGCCTCATAGGGCGCCGTACTAGGAAGGGGCGCAGAGAGAGTGCTGTTTTATGTTTTAGCCACTTTTCAGATTGGGAGAAGGGCGCCAACAATGTAACTGGCTCGAGGGCGCCACAATACCCAGCTACGGCCACAATACCCAGCTACGCCCACAATACCCAGCTACGGCTACAATACCCAGCTACGGCCACAATACTCAGCTACGGCCACAATACCCAGCTATGGCCACAATATCCAGCTACGGCCACAATATCCAGCTACGGCCAAAATACCCTAGCTACGGCCACAATACCCAGCTACGGCCACAATACCGCAGCTACGGCTCTGCTCACAATATCCGTGCAACCACTCACCTTGATATTTTGCTAATTCCATGTAAGGATGAAACATGTATCTCTTACACCCTATAAACCCCTAATACCGAGGTTCTCTTACACCCTATAAACCCCTTATACCGAGGTTCTCTTACACCCTATAAACCCCTAATACCGAGGTTCTCTTACACCCTATAAACCCATAATACCGAGGTTCTCTTACACCCTATAAACCCCTAATACCGAGGTTCTCTTACACCCTAGAAACCCCTAATACCGAGGTTCTCAACTTTGTATTGAGACTGGACCCAAAAGGTTGTGAAAGTTTTTCCGCCGGTACCACTCTCGCGTAAGTTCTTCATATTATTGGTTGTTTTTAAAACGAAAGTTATGTCACTGCGTACCCTTAGAAAAGCTGTCTAGTACCCACATGGGGCACGCGCACCATCGGTTGAGAACTTAAATAGGACGATTTGTGTCGTGCGCTTTTTTTCATCCCTTCCGTAGCCGATAGAACAATGACCATTGGACACCAAGGTGGACAGTGGTCGGTGACTAGACATGCCGGGGATTTGAACCCTCAGCTGGCAGATCCAGCTCACAAGCAAGGCCTCACCCGGCACCAGGGGTTTTTTTGCTCAATAAGAGGTGGCGGGTCTCTAAACCCGGTACTGACAAATTAGGTGCCGGATCGCAACTTCTAGCTGCCGGATCGTTATTTTGAGGTGCCGGGTTGCATTTCAGAGGTGCCGGATCGCAGATCCGGCGCGCTACATGGCAAAAAAAACCCTGCCCGGCACCCGCCAGGATATTACCACTTAACTCTGTATCAGACTTTGACTCAATATCTTTACCACACAGGGGAGGTAACTTCTCGATGAACGCTGCACGTGGAGTGGTAAACGATTCTTAATAGTCTCCCTTACCAACGGTTTCAACAGACACAGGCAGTTAAATATTTCAGCGAACTTTCAGCTAAAAATAATTTTTATTAAGATTTTTGTTTTTTTGAAGATAATCTAACAGCCTCGTGGTGTGGCGAGATGATTTAAGTTTAAAAAAAAATCAAGAAATGAAAAGCAATTTTCAGCTGAACGATATAAGCTACTTTCACTTTCACCACCTGATAAGTTAAAGAGATAAATTTGAGTGTTAGTTGTGGAAAATGATCGTCATTTTCAAAGGTTATCTTCGTATCATTTTATTAAACGCTAAGTTGAACTTGAGGACTGAATGTGATGGCAGTGAAAGGAATTTTTTTTATGGCCAGGTTTGTGGAGTGGGAACTGAGGGGGGGGGGAGGAGGTGGCGATGATACCCCACAGGAATCGAACCAGGTCATGTGTTTCTGTACCACTCACTGACTCTGCTCTATAAACAAACACCGTTCATGATGTATGGCGTAGGTGGCCGAATGTGTCTAGTAAAGCAGCATCTTATAGTTGAAATGGGTGCTGCTCCCAATAGGTAGTGCTGCTCCCAACAGGTAGTGCTGCTCCCAATATGTAGTGCTGCTCGCGAAAGGTAGTGCTGCTTCCAGAATTTAATCATTTTTTTTTCTATTATTTAATTTTTATTGTTCAATAGATCTTGAGATATTGTATTGGGTTCGGTTTGTACAGGATTTAGAACTACCGAATTTTACCGGAATATGGATCTCATTGAGCCCGTTTGTGGCCGCCAATGGCATACGTCATCAAAAACATAACATTATGTTTAAGATTTCCATATAAAAATATATATGCCTTTGGTTATGTAGGTAATGAAAACAAGTGAAAGGGGATTGGTATTGTTTGAGGAGGGCAAAGAGGAGTTAACTGTTGGAAACACTTAAAATATACGACACAGTTGTGTCCAGTGGTTAAAGAGCCAGTGTTTGACCTTTCGCTGTTCACATTCTGGGACTAGATTTACCGTTGACTTGCGCGTGCTCTGCTGGACAGGGTCAGTAATAAACGGGCACAAGTTTTTATTAGACATTATTGCTTTTTTTTCCTGGTTTAAATGATTTGATCTTTTGCTGTTTTTAGTAACAAATTATTTATAATACTGCATCCAATGTATTACATTTATCTTTCATCTAGCAGGCAGTTTACCCCCCGCCCCCCCCCCCACCCTAACTCTCTGTCCATATCAATTTGTTTGTTGGGGAAAAGAAAACTAAAATAACGTATGGGGGGACAGGGGATTGACTGGTCCAATTACTGTGACCTCACGTACGCTCAATATTGACTCGGCCCCTTGCTTGACCAGTGGTCAGTACAGGACATTATATTATTAGACTTTTTTATTAACCTGTTCTTTTTCTCACTTTGAGTGTCCAGTAGTGGACATTTGATTTAACACAGACTTATTGATCTCTCTGATCTCTTTCAATTTCTCTTCGTTATATATTTTTTTTCCTTTTTCATCACATCATTAATTTGTTCTTTCCGTTAATATCGTATGAGCCATTTTAATCCATTACACGGAATGATCATTTATCTGTTGTAGAAAAAAGTAAAGTTCCCTTAGCCCTAACGGGCCATCAGGGCAGATGATGTGTAGAATTCATCTGTTTCTATAACCTCGGCATATGAACGGATTGTGTGGTTATAGCACAACGCCCAGCCGCCTTTGCTTCCCCAACTTAAGTCAGATACTCATTTAGAGCCGAGGATTGAACCCAAGACCCTCAGTTTGACAATCGAGTAGCTACACCACTCGGCCATCCGTCCCACTTGATCTGTTGTTGACCAGGTTAAATAATTATCCATGAACTGGTGAATAAATTAAATAAATAAAAAATAAATCCTGTTATTTTATAAATGTATTTTAAGACTCGTATGCGTGTGTTTGTGTTTAAACACTTACACATGTGTGTTATTGTGTGTTATAATTCTTGCATATGTGTGTTTATGCGTCCGCCATTTCTTTCCCCATTTATTGATACAATCACGTGTTTGTTGTTCGTCTCTCTCTCTTTCTCTCTCTCTCCCCACCCCCATGGGATATAACCCCCCCCCATCTCGCTAGGTGTCTGCCTCTGGCAATGACCCCATTCACCTGTGCGCCTCTTACAAATCTTCCTTTGTGGCCCCTACCCCACCCCCGCTTTTTCCCCCTCTCGTCTGTAACACTTAACAGCAACACGTTGCTACTTTGTGTGTTTCCAACAAGTCACTTTCTGTCTACCACGTCACTCACCGCAGCAACTTGCCAGATTTCATTGTAACATGGGGTGTTCACAGGTAACGTTGCCACTTGTCCCTCTAACAATAATGAATCGTTTTTGTCTGGATCAGATGTCTGTGGTTGATGCTACTGTTCTTCACTTTCATTGTCTGTATAGAATGAACTCCATACCTTAATTGTGTATGAAAGATCCATCAACATTATATATTAACAGTACCTGTATTATCCTTTCTCATTACCTTCTATAAATCTTCTTTCTTTCAAGTCCATCAAATGATGCTATGTGTATCTCTTAATTCATTGAACCATTAATGGGATTTTTTGTTCGTTGTTATGCCATTCATCAAGTGCCAACATAGAAGTGAGTGCAATCGTCATGGAGGCACCACGGGGAGATGACAGTGACTGGACACACCTGTAGTCGAACTGTTAAACCCACAGCAGGAAGGTCCAGTTGAAACTTGAAAGTCAAGACGTGTTCCAGCCATCCCTGGTTGACCTGCTTTAGACGAGGTCATGTGACATTTAATCGCCATTAGAGTAATTACATCTATAGATGTCACGGGTTCGAACTTCTACAGCTTAAGTTACTAGATGGCTTAGGCTACAACTACTTAGCCATTGCTGACTTGACCATACCTTAGATATGGTCCATTTAGAAGATCTGGAGTTTATATATTTCTACTTCATGGAGATATTTTAGGGTCTCATGAAGATTTGTAAATTATTTTACTGTAACCACAGCTCTCACCTGTGCAGCATCCACTTATGTTGGTCAGTTCAGGTCAAACATTTCATTTCCGTTAGTCATATGTTAACCTGTCAACCTCTACCTACCGTTTAGTTACAGAAAATAGCAATGATAATATTGACTTATCACAGGTCTGTATCATGAATGACGTGCCAAGTAGAAAGAACAATTGTGTTCAATTGTGAAAATATGAAACATTAGTTGGTTAAAATAAAATAAATGCGCTACATAGGACTAATAACATCTGCTTAAGGTGGAAAGAAAATTCTTTAATAGTCTTGACACTCAAAATATGTTAACATTCAAATTAAGTGTTAACATTAATGTTACGTGTTAACGTACATATTCAGTGTTAACATTCATATTAAATGTTAACATTCATATTAAATGTTAACTTTCAGTTGACAAGACGCCACCAGTCCTGTTAACATTTAGTTCAACACTCATCTGAATTCTAATCATGTGCCATAAAGAATGATTGAAATATTTATTCTATAAACAAAAGGTCAAGGTTAGGTTCAGTGGGTTCAATGTGACCAAAATATACGTTCAGTGATTCGATGGTGATCTGGTTGTCAGCGAGACGTGCAAACTGTGGGCCGCGGGCTCAGATCTGAACTAGCGACCCCATGGCCGTTGCTCACTCGGCTATGGTGGGGGCGTAGCATGAGCAGCCCTGGCAGAATCTGATAACCTCCTAAATAGAACATTTGTGAATGTTGAATCAGTGGTACAAGTCGTATATAGAACATTAGTGAATGTTTCAACAATGGTGCAGCTCTTATATAGAACATTTGTGAATTTTGAATAAGTGGTTCAGCTCTTATATAATGTTTCAACAATCGTGCAGCTCTTATATAGAACATATTTTTCTATATTTAGTATATGTAAGTTTGCTAGTACTATGACGACTTCATACTTCCAGTGATCTCTCTCTCTCTCTCTCTCTCTCTCTCTCTCTCTCTCTCTCTCTCTCTCTCTCAAGTCGGCATAACTTATCATCAATATTTACTATGATGGATTGCGTCATTCGACTTAATAAAGTACATCCATTACACTGGAATCTACTTTCATTCCTTCTCTCTTTCAAGAAGAAAGTAGGTCCACCTGCTGATTCTCTCTCTCTCTCTCACTTTCCTCTCTTCATCCCTATTAAATCCCAGATCTCTTCATTTGTGCAGAAAACATTTTTTTTCCTGTTAGCATGCAAGTTTCAGGAGGTAACTCTGCGTTGATTGGGCGGCACTTGGACTGGAGTACTTCCCCCTGCTGGGACGGGAAGTAATTCTGTTGGGGCTCATAGCACAGAAACCATTCCCCCACAACCGCCCTACCATCTCTTTACTCAACTCCCGCCCTTTCTTTCTGTGAATCTTTCTCTTTCTCTCTCTCTTGTTCAAATAATCCTTTAGTTTCGACCCTTTCGTAACCCACATTGAACGACGGACCTGATTTATATGTGTTTACTGATATGTGGATGATGGATTACGGTTCAAGGTCACTTAGGATAATGGATATATAAATGTGAGGCATTGCTGTGATGTTTTCATTCTTTTATTATTTGATAAACTTTTATATTTCCTGTTGGGGCAATTTCGTTAGGTAGTGTTAGATATCGGCCGTCAGTGATTGTTTTATTGTAATGCTAGTAGGTATCAACCGTCAGTGATTGTTTTTCTGGTGTGTGTTTTTAATCACTATGGCGCTAAACGTATTTAAGTCCTGAGAGTAACAATATTATTTCTTAATCTATTTATCTGTAAGTGTCCTAAATCATGTATTTATCTGTGTATCTAGTTGTCTGTCTATCTATCCAAGTATCTGTCTGAAATGTCTATATAAATATACATTTGCTTCTTCACATGTCGCATATGCAGCATGATTAGGGCACTTCATTTCATCCAACCAATATAGGCCTATATTTCTAGCTGTATAACCATTTATCTGCCTAATTTAATATCTAGCTACATACATATCAGTCTAAATATCTAGCCAAATACATATCAGTCTAAATATCTAGCTACATACATATCAGTCTAAATATCTAGCCAAATACATATCAGTCTAAATACCTAGCTATATACATATCAGTCTAAATATCTAGCCATATACATATCAGTCTAAATATCTAGCTAAATAATATCAGTCTAAATATCTAGCCATATACATATCAGTCTAAATATCTAGCCATATACATATCTATTTACTCCACCCATCTAAATAACTAAAGCTGTATAGTCATGTAATAACTGATCGCACCGGGCCTATAGTTGTTGGACACACTTCGGGAAAAGAGGAATTATGCGTTTTACGTTATATGATGATATTTTTTTTTTTCCTTTCAGTTTGTCTTTCTTCACATTGTGGCTGATTATTTTATGTGCATCCTTCCTTGGATTAAAAAAAAAAAAAGTTAAAACTTGACTGTAAGATGTACAATGCTAAAAATATGAGAACCTATTTCTGTCCCATGAACGACCACTCTGTTGTTCATTGTACTAAAATCCAAGGAATGCGCGTGGAGTTATCTGTCTGTAAGAGTTACCTCATCTTGTCTCCCCCGCCCCCCCTCTCCTTGTGTCGCTCTGACACTTGTTCTCCTTGCAGGCACAATGACGTACTTGTTCTGCGACCTGGCACGGCATCTCCTGCAGGCAGGTCTCATACCTCATCAACTTACAGACAACTAAACCCCCATTTACCTGAGGCAAATATCAGGAGCGTATTTCTACTTGTGTTTGTTTGTTGTTAGTTTGGATGTGTGCCGTGCATTTTATGAAAAAAAAAAGGCATGCAGATTAAATCTCGTAACCTTTCGGTTATCAGTCCAGTTTACTATCCCAAACCCCTCCCGCAGTCACACAGACACAGGCAGTCACACAGACACAGTATTATCACAGCTGCACACCAACATGTCTGTATTATCACAGCTGCATACCAACATGTCTGTATTATCACAGCTGCATACCAACATGTCTGTGTATTATCACAGCTGTACACCAACATGTTTGTGTATTATCACAGCTGCACACCAACATGTCTGTGTATTATCACAGCTGCACACCAACATGTCTGTGTATTATCACAGCTGCGCACCAACATGTTTGCGCCATACCGCAGGCTGAAAATGAACATGTCTTGTTTTTGTTCATTACCACTACCTGTTTGGCAGATATCAGTTAAAATTATCTTCCGTACAAACGTCTGGTCACCAGGTGTTGGGAGACAATGTAATACTTTTCTTTCGGGTGCACTAAAGTTTCTCTGCCCCCCACCCCTAATACCCCCATCCCATTACGTCTTCTTCTCCTTGTATTCTCTCTCTATATTGTGTTTTCAACGTCTTTGGTTATTGTGACATGTAGCTGGTCTAACACGTAACCACCCACTCGTGTAATGTGTTTATAAGTGAGTTTTGGTTAGCGCTTCTGGGTTTTCAGGCTGTTACTCTTCTGTCACAACCAACTTCTCTCTACATCTCATATTATCAGACTAAATCGACAACGTCAAAACTTTTCATGGCGTCTAGGGCGGTTCCTTGTTTCTTGGGGGCCTCAGCTAGAGACCTCCAGAAATATATCTGGGCCCTGAACAAACGTACATGTCTGGTGCCCTTTTGACATAAATCTGAACTGAAATGAATTCTGGGATGGGGCACTTAGACAGCCGGGTGTGGGCGGGGCATCATAGCCTGTTGCTTACTTTGCCTGTACAAACCGGAACTGCTCTGCGTGCATCTATTTATAGAATTTCTTTATATATAATATTTGTGTCCAATATGTGTCTCCTTTTTTATTGCTGTGTTCAGTTCATTGTGTCTCCTACCGCATTAGTTATTTGTTTATATTATCTCATTACAATTTTTTTTTAAAATTCATTCGGGTCATATTAAAGGCTGGGTCTGGGTAGGGGGTCTGGGTAGGGATCTAAAATGTTGGGGCCCATTGAACACTGCCACACAACAAAATTAAATCACGACAAAGTACACGTTTTTTTTAAAGTATAAAGCAGTGCCGAACCTTTGAGATTTGGCCTCTTTGGGGGGGGGGGCTGCTTTTTGACATTTGACATCATGACATGAGACATTGTACTTAATATTTAATATAAAAAAAATTAGTGGGCCCTTCTCAAGCTGGTGCCCGGGGGGGGACTTTCGAATGTGTACCCCCTCCCCTCCCCCCTCGCTAGGTACGCCTCTGGTATAAAGTATATCCAGCAATTAACTTCATTAGTCCCTAACAGTTCGCCCTCTGTCCACTACCGTCACTTTCTCCCCAACTAACCGACATAATACCAACATGCGTCCACAATGACCAGACCTGCAATTACATCTCCAGGTCACTGGTCCGTAACCCGCTTTCACTCACAATAATGGAATGTGTTATTTGTAATACACACAATACTTTAAGGCCAAATTCAAATTTTTTGCTTAAAATAAAAACAATAATTGTAAGGAAATAAACATTCAGTTTAAATTGTATTTTGGTGCTATTAAAAAGACGACCTTACGATTAACTTCATTTAACAACATTGTGTCATAGAAACAGACTGAAAATAGACATTTATTTTCATTTGTAAATTTATTTTCTTCTCTATTTATATAAATGTATTCTATTTTGATCTCAATTAGGCTACCGGCCTTCAATTGTTGTGTCTATCTATACATCTATAACGGTTTTTTGTTGTTTTTGTTTCATTTTCTTGGCGCAAGTTTCAGTTTACAAACTTGCAGACGTACAACACAAATATGTCGCAATAACCTCCCCTGGCCTGCAAAAGATAAACAAAGGTCGATTGTCTTTCTTGGAGGACATAGCGATAGTTTTGTGGCGTCAGTTCCGTACATAAATGTTCCCCACTTTTGAATCTGTCTGCTCACTGTTCGTGATATTTGATATTTCCACTGGGGAAGGGGAGATGAACAGGGAAAACATGGCAGACAGTGGCTGGATGGGGTGGGGGGCAGACAGTGGCTGGATGGGGTGGGGGGCAGGTCCGCCCCTGCCACGTAATGATTTAATGAGATTTCGACACCAGCGGTGAGTGTTGTTGTGTCTGAATGTGTTTCTTGTTAACCTTTAAGGTGTAGCGTGTTGGATAACTGAGATGGTGGTTACATTGATTGACATGAGTTTAGTGCTGGTTGGGAAAGGGGGTTGGGGGAGGGGAGTGGTGATTGTGACATTCTGTATTGTGACATTCTGTATTGTGACATTCTGTATTGTGACATTCTGTATTGTGACATTCTGTATTGGGACATACGTGTTCCTTTCACCAATTTCTTTCATATCATCTCATTTTTTCCCCATATTTGTGAGTTCTCTCTGTCCTAGATAGATAGAGAGATAGATAAAGATAGAGAGGAAGAAAGAGATGTAGAAAGAAAGAAATGTTTATTAATTGATAGATATATAGATACATTGTTTGAAAATAGATAGGTGATAGATAAATAGATAGATGATAGACAGATGATAGATAAATAGATACCGTAGATGATTGATAAATAGAGAGAGAGAGAGAAAGGTGGGTGGATGAATAATAAAGTGAGTGGACTAACATTTCACATGATAGATAGTTGGATCTATAGACACATGTAGTAAGTCAGATGAATCTAAGCAAGGGTAGAGTAGATAGGTGGATAAGTGGATATCTTTACGGATGGGGTTGATTGATTGGTGAATGGATTGATGAATACATGGGTAAGTGGATATATTTAAGAATGGAAGGATAGATGATTCAACTATTTACTATGGGCATATCAACAGATAGATGGAAAGATGGACTGACGCATACATGTAAGTGAAAGGACATATATTAAGTACACACACTCAAACACACGCTGAGTACACAGTTCCTATGTACACAGATTATCTGGCAACTAATTGACTTGTCTACTTGATCCTACCTGGCAAATCCTGAGATAATCCTGTACACCGAAACGAACTTTTAATCTCAGGACATACCTGGGCGAATTAGTTGTTGTTATTTAACTGCAGGTGCATTATTGGAGATTACATCCCAGGGGAATTAGAATTAGGTTCAGTGTGGTACGTTCACATTTCTTGCTATAAGAAACACGGTGTTGTGAGAATTACTGTTGAATATCAGAACTATGCTACATATAGTTAGAACCGTAGAGCATGGATAGTTTCGGGATGAATTTCAAAAGATATAATTACTTGTAACAACAGACATGGTTGGCAGGGCAGTTCAAATACATATACACTACACAGTTATTAGTTGTTTAGAATGATCTACAGGTTGTGACATATTCGTTCGTCATTTCTCCATGTAAACAGTCTTTGTCAATGGGGTCAAAGGTTAAATATGGCGTAAACAGTATTTGATGTTAACCGATAATAAGCTGATGTCAAATACAGTACAATATCTGATTACAGTACAATATCTGATTACAGTACAAGATCTGGTTACAGTACAAGATCTGGTTACAGTACACTATCTAGTTACAGTACACTTTCTGGTTACAGTACAAAAGTTGTACCTGATAAAATAGTTAGTTTCCAAAAGAACACTGTTATTCTTAACTTTTCAATTCGCTTTTTACAATGAATCATTCTATTTAATAGATATTGGGAACATACAGCATATCACTCTGATCTCTCGCTTATCATACTTATCCTATCCCCCCTCCACTCCACCCTCCCGTTTATCGCTTGTACTATCTTGTACTAAATTAAGTAGCAGTTTCTCTGGCTGTAATAACAAAGCCAAGGCTCTCTGGATATCTTAATGCCAGATAATCTCCAACATTCCCTACCTCATGAAATTCCAAGTCCACCTCTATATCTTACTCAGGTAGTACACAACAACCGTTTGCCTGGCCTAACTTAAACTTTTAGTTAGTGCTGTTGGTTGTCTTTACATTATCCCCGTCTATACCACCTGGCCGTTGGAATCTATTAAGGGGGAGGTTATCTTAGGCGTCTGTTTATGAAAGTCAAGGGCAGTCACTCTTGTTCCGTGGAGAGACAAGGGAAAGCATTTGGGAAGTTTGCGGTTGGATTGAACTGTGGGATGTGCATTTGATTGATTGTGTTTTAAGCGTGTAAAGTTCATTTGTGTGCGTTTCCCTTTGTGTATATGCCCGTGTATATTTGATTGTGTATGTTTGTTTGATTGTGTATGCTTGATTGAGTATGTTTGATTGTACATATTTGATTGTGTATGCTTGATTGAGTATGTTTGATTGTGTATGTTTGATTGTGCATGTTGGATTGTGCATGTTTGATTGTGTATGGTTGAGTATGTTTGATTGTGCATGTTTGATTGAGTGTGTTTGATATAGTAAGCTTGATTACGTATGTTTGATTGATTGTGTATGTTTGATTTTGTATGTTTGATTGATTGTGTATGTTTGATTGATTGTGTATGTTTGATTGAGTAAGTTTGATTGTGTGTGTTTGATTGTGTATACTTCATGATGTAGTTGGATACAAGTGTGTCTGATATTGTGTGTTTAATTGCATGCATGTTTGCTAGATTATGTACATGTTTCAGAGTGTTTATTGTTTTAAAGAGAAATCCACGCTTTGTAACCGACATACAGACAAGCTGAACTTTAAATCAGTCAATACAATTTACTGTAAATGTAATATGTCATGACTCACCTTTTTACTGTCAATGTAATTGGAAACATTTTTTTATGCGTTGACGAAAACTAAAACTAAAACCTTCGTTGACGAAAATGTTGACGTTTCGTCAACGAGAACTAAAATTAAAATTAGCATCAAGACAAAAACTAGACGAAAACTGAAATTATTACAGAAAAAACGAAATAAAAACTGAAACTAAAATATACTGTTGCTTTTGTTCACGAAAACTGACTTTTCGTCAACGAGAACTAAAACTAAAATTAGAAACAAGACTAAAACTAGACGAAAACTAAAATTATTACAGAAAAAACGAAATAAAAACTGAAACTAAAATATGACCTGGGACTAAAACAACACTAGTTTAATGTACATCGCTGTATGCCTGCAGGCCTACAATGTACATCGTTATATGCCCTCAGGCCTACAATGTACATCGCTGTATGCCTGCAGGCCTACAATGTACATCGCTGTATGCCTGCAGGCCTACAATGTACATCGCTGTATGCCTGCAGGCCTACAATGTACATCGCTGTATGCCTGCAGGCCTACAATGTACATCGCTGTATGCCTGCAGGCCTACAATGTACATCGCTGTATGCCTGCAGGCCTACAATGTACATCGCTATATGCCTGCAGGCCTACAATGTACAAAGCCAACACTACATGTTGGTGGTGGGACGGGCTGGGGTGATTACTATCTGTCTCTATCGGTATCTTTCATTCTATCTTCCTATCTAAATGTCTGTCTATAAATTATACCAGAATTATGTCTGTCCATCTATCAATTTGTCTGTCGGTTTCCTTGTCTATCCTTATTATCCATCTCTCGCCCCATCACTATTTTATACCTCCTCATCCATCTCTCAGCCCATCTGTTTGTCCGCCTCTTCATCTATCTTTTTATCTCATACTTTCTCTCCTTCTCCTGTTACAATGAGACAGTACACAGACTAGAAATTAAGTTAATTTAAAAGACACCCCGTGCTAAAAATAGATTTTGCTGGTCTGTTGGTTTGACTTTTTGTTTTCTTTCACTAAACATTGAACAATTTCACGTGCATCTGGCCTCGTGCACAGGCTCTGACAAGTGAAGTGACCTGTGTGACCTACTTTTTGCCTCTTTTACTTTACAACTTTTCTCTGACTTTGCCGTTTTAACAGGTAATTCTTCTCTCTCTCTCTCCCCCTTCTCTCTCTCTCTCTCTCTCTCTTTCTCTTTCTATTTCTCTATGTCTCTCTCCCTTTTCTCTCTCTCTCTCTCTCTGCCTTCTCTCTCTCCCTCCCTCTCTCTCTCTGTCTCTCCATTCTATCTCTCTCCCTTCTCTCTCTCTCTCCCTATCTCCCTCTCTCTCTCCCTCCCCTCTCTATCTTTCTGCATACATCTCTGTCTTGCTATATGACTTTCTTTCATGGCACATCCCTCTCATTGTCTATCGCTCTGTCTACCTAGCTGCAGCCATCCGTTAACCATACATTATATTTAAAGCAACACTAGATTCTAAAGTTAGGTCAAGATATAATTGGGGTAGACAGTTCAGCTGTTCTCAGTCTTTCCACCATGCATATGCTCCGTGTAGTAGCTTTAAGAGGCTGATCAAGGCCGCTGGGGGCCCCGGGCACTGAAGATGAAATTGGCCCCCTTCCTACACAAAATTAGAAGTGTTAATTTTTTTTCGGGGTCCACTGTTAAATCTACCTCTGCTTCCAGGTTTAGATCCCGAGGTTTTAAATGCTGTGGGCCACGAGACAACCTGTTATGAACCCACCGGAAGGCTGTTTGATGTGCCCCTAGTTGTAGAAATCGCAGGGGTTCTCACATGTAGGTTCACCCAATGGGCCTCGGAAAGCTGTTTAAATGGCCCCCTGAGCTACAGAGCCTTGTTTAATTTGGGGACCTTGAAATAAAATATAAATAATTCACATATTGATACTGTAACCATACTATTAGATGCGATATGGAGATCGTAATGATGGAGATACTGTAAATATTCTGTTAGATACGATATGGATAACATATTGATGTAGATATTGTAAATATACTGCTAGATACCATATGGATATCATAATGTTGTAGATACTGTAAATATACTGTTAGATACGATATGGAGGCTATAATGATGTAGAACATAAAACTTTCTCCACACCTCCAATTTTCACTTTACTATTAGCACCACGGGTAGACAACCGTTTTTTTTTCAAGTACGAGTGATTTGCTCGCTGGTGAGTTACTTCCCCCTGCTCAGCACACACAGAGAGTAAGTAACCTGGTGTATGTACTCGCTCTCCTCTGCAACACACCCGAGTGTGTCAAGTCAAAGTTTCACAACCGACGGGCTGTGTGTGTGTCTGCGTGGTGTGTTTACCTTTCGAAAAGAGAGAAAAATAAAATTGGCTTCTTGTTAAAATATTTAATAAGACCAATTTTATTTTGAATTCAAACTTTCGCTTGTTTTTAAATTAAACTACATTTTCAAAAAAAAACAACAAAGTAATTTACCTTTTTTTTTAAAAAAAATACTGAAATCTACTTTTAAATTATTTATTAGTTTCAATTTCCAGGATTTATAACACACTACATAGTAAGTCTATATTATTTCTCGGTTGGATTCCTTTGATAAACAAACTAATTTTTTTTATTTAGTTATAAATAACAAACAATCTAGATATATGTATCTTGATGTAATGAAAGGTTGAACGAGACGCGTTAGTATAAAACACGATGTCTGTCTGGCCGGCTGTCTGTCTGTCTGGCCAGCTGTCTGTCTGTCTGGCCAGCTGTCTGTCTGTCTGGCCGGCTGTCTGTCTGTTGTTTGTTTATGCAGATGAGTGCTGTTTACTTTACTCCCAAACACAATGTGACAACTTGGCCCATGATAGATGTGCACATGATACGTGTGCACATGATAATTATACAAATATAAGTGTGCACATGATAATAAGTGGACGAGTGGTCGTGCGGTGTAGAGCGCTCGACTGTGCAAACCTCGGTGAGAACCTTGGATTTTTCTCATGTCCAGGCGAAAGCCTTCAAGTCCGCCCAGCTTTAAATGGGTACCTGACTTTATGTTGGGGAAGTAAAGGCGGCTGGGCGTTGTGCTAACCACACAATCCCTACATATGCCGAGGTTATAGAAACAGATGAATTCTACACTTCATCTGACCCGATGGCCCTTAGGGGACTCATGGGAAGTTTACTTGACATGATAAAATGCTGTAACAGTACATTTGGTATTTGTAGAGTTCTCCAATAAATATAACAATGGTGATATCTATTTTGTTTAATCACATGAGCTCGACTCTCTGCACCTTTTTACACATAACTCTTCATTTCAAATATCTATGATAACACATGCTATGGCGTTTTGGTTGTCAATCCGCTTTGCATGCTGAAGAATACGGGTTCAAATCCCAATGAGTCCCAGTACCTTCCGTTGCCATGGCAACGGTGGTTACAGTAACAGATGAATTCTACACTTCATCTGTCCCTATGGTTGAAGGAAACTTTACTATTTTTTATCCGTAAATTATTGCAAAGTCTCATTGTTGTCCCCTATCTATTCCCTCCATTACACTGTAAACCAGTCGGTTAACAAATTTCTAATTTAAAAAAAAATAATCTACAAGCGATAAACACAGATAACTCAGGCTTTCTAGCTTTACTTGGCTAACTCCCCTTGTAATGTATAAAATATATCAACTTTGACTCCAGGTTTTCTGTGCACATTTCCGTTTATTTGGGTCTCAGGGATGTTAGTCATCTTTCTTTTTGTGTTTAGCTTCCATCAATGGTATTGACTAATAATACTTTATTACGATACTTTATCTAACTAAATGTACTTTAACACTGGCCGTCTCACTTCCTGTTGTTATCTACACTCATTATACCGGCACTCTTACATTCTGTTCAATTGTTTATATTGTGATGCTTATTGAACGTTTTCAGCAGGCTAATAACTGACGCTATGCTCAACAATTACAACCAATTGTTACACGATGTATTTCATAGTCTGTAAGAAGTCTTACACTGCCAGTTTGAGACCCCACGCTTGTCTTATCTCTGCACGAACTGTCTTACAGTAGGAAACAGTCAACAATTTATCAATTATGAGACCACACGGCCAATAAGAACATTACTTTATAGGATTTATCAAATTTTCAAACATTCCTTTTGGAATTTTGCATAATAAGTCTTAGTAAACAGACAAAAATAATTATCACTTGTGAATATATATTATTAATTACTACAATCAGCAAAGAAACGAAGTTTAGTTTGAAAGAAAAAGTTATCACTTTGAAAGAGACGTTTTGATTTGTTAACTCGGCAGTTCAGGACTTGATCCATTAGTCGTCTGCTAGTCTTCGGCGCTGTTCACGTTTTGCAGTCTTCTACGGTGGTTCTCACGATGTCCGTGGTGCAATGTTAAAGTTTGTGACCACAAAGCCACCTCGAGGTCGATCTTCTAGCGGGACCCCTGACCGCGAAATAGCCCACCGCCCGTCCAGGGAGACGTCGCCCTCTTCCACTGCTCTGAGGAGTCACCAGTCCCCCAGGGGCGTCAGAAAGCACCACTCTTTCTCCCACCCTCACCAATACGCCGAACCCAAGTCGACGACCCCTGCGTCAGCGCCGTACCGAACAAGCCCGCACCTATCACGGAGTCAGTCCACCCGGGAGAGCGCGGACCTGCACAGAACGTACCAAGCCCCGCCAGAATTCAGGACCGGTTTTGGGGCACCATCCCCACATCAGTATTCCCAACAGCAGCAGCAACCTACATCCAGTCAGTTTGCCCAACAGCAGCAACAGCCATACAGCCAGTTTGTCCAACAGCCGCAACAGCCATACAGCCAATTTGTCCAGCAACAGCCCGTAGCAAGATCACAGCCTCTCCAACAGCAGTTTAGACAACAGCTTCAACCATCCGTGTTCTCCAGCACCAAGTACTCCTACCAGCAGCAGGAACCCCCCGCTGACTCGGCGCCCAGATACGCCACACTGTACTTCCCAGAACGTAGCCTGTCCGCTCCTGAAGTCACTGAACGGAAATTCCCTTTGGAGGTGAAAGGACTGTACGACACCCAGAAAGAGCAGCCGCAGGTCACGGTGACCGATTTGAAGCCCACGGCCGATAAACTGGGGGGACACTATCCCAGCGGCCCGTCCTCCGTCAGCCGGGGGGAGGAGCAGCGCCAGGCCAGCCAGAGGAAACAGGCGGTCAACCTGGGGTACAGCGACAGCACCGCGCCCCGGTCTTACACCTATCAGGGTGTAACCTTCAACCTCCAGACGCAGCAAAAGTCGGCGCCCGTTCAGGAGCGGAGCCAACAGTGGCTGCCCGCTGATCACTTCGCCCCCATAGAGTCTTATCCCAGGTCTCCACCGTCCAGCCGCAGTCAAGACTTGTACCAGCCGAGTGACCTGGTCATCGGTGGTCACACCTGGATGAACAGATCCACTGGACAGCAAGTAGGTCAGCATGCCACTAAACCAACTGCGCATGCTTGATATTTGTTTGTTTTGTTTGAATTGGCCTAATTTATCTGATAGATAGATAGACAGAGAGCAAGGCAGAAAGACAGACCGACAGACAGATAGATAAATAGATAGTAAAATGTTGGTCTTTATGTTATATGCAAGATAGGCAGTCAGACAGACAGACAGATGTATGTCTTTATTTCTATTTATCTGTCTGTCTTTTTGTCTATCTATCTATATTGTCTATCTATCTATCTATCTATCTATCTATCTATCTATCTATCTATCTATCTATCTATCTATCTATCTATCTATCTATCTATCTATTTTTAGCTATCTATCAACCATTTTATCTATATTGGGTATTATAGTTAGCTATCTATCTATTAAGGTGAAGTGCGGCTAGCACAACGTCCAAATGTTTAATATATTTTATATATAATTATGCAAGAAGCTTTTTTCAGCCACAATGACGTGCTCAGACACTTGGTGTAGTTTGTATGGCTTCAAAGGCTTCGTATATACTGTGTTATCGGTGACGAACTGTTTTTCATTCAGATAATAGTTTACTTCAAGACAATGTATAGCATGCCATTGTTTTGTCTGTTGGTTTTCCCAGTAATGATGTCATCATATTGGGTGGCTTGCGCTTCTTTCTTTTCAAATAGCTCGGTGATGGCGTCATCAAAATACGATTTTTTTTTTTCAATTTCTGTGCGTGTAATGTATTATCTAGACATAAGTACAGCAACAGTCATAAGCATGTGTATTGCAGTTTTCTCTTGTTGAATACTGCCCCTTCCCCCCACGTACCTCCATTAGAATGCACTCACGTTCACCTCACTGATATGTTCTGAGATGAGTCAATGCACCTATTTTACTTTTACTTTTTACTTGAAAATTTTAAGTTACAAAACTTTCAATTTGGTTTTGTTACCACAAGTATATTTCAATAGAAGATACCACCCCACACGCACACACCACACCACACACAAACATACACACACAACATAAACACACCACACACACACAACACCCCCCCTACATCGAGTGGTTGGTTCTATGTATAAACTGATTGTTGCTCTCTTCAGTATCTAGAACTGTCATCTTGAGATTCATTTCATGATTTGTGTATATGACCTTCTTAAATTTCATGTCTGATCTTTTAAAGAAAACCGTTAAACCTTCACATACAGACACTATTTTTTATATTAAACAGTAAACCGAGTCATTTGTACCAGTTTATCGTACAAAAATGTTCACATGTATTTTGATCCCATGGCGGAGGGGGGGGGGGGGGGGGTTAGGAATTAAAGAAAGGTATGTTTCCACGGACGTTGGAGTTAACGCATGCGCATGTCAGTGATGCATTTTACATTTTGTTACGTTGGCATAGAGTGGGGAGTGTGGTGGGGGGGGGGGGGGCTGGAAAGAAAATTCAGGTGTTAAAAAAAATAAGTGATTCCAAAAATATTGGCCTGTAACAAAATTCGGTTCTGTTTCACTGCGAGTTATCGGCCCCTGTCACTCAGCGATTTATCTCGTGAAAAGGCAAAAATAAATATGTTTTTATCTTAACTGTGTTGTTGATGTATGTGTCTGTAATTCTGGGGGAGGGGGGGGAGAGGAGGTTGGGTGTTGAAGGGGGGGGGCGAGTTGTTGGGGGTAATTGTGTGAGTGCATATCTAATTTTAATTTTTGCACCAGTGAGCTGAAGGTAACTGTGTTTGGGATTGAGTAAGTACGCCAGTGAGGGATTTGTCTGATTGAGGGATTGTGCCAGTGAGGGGTTTGTCTGATTGAGTGATTGTGCCAGTGAGGGGTTTGTCTGATTGAGGGATTGTGCCAGTGAGGGGTTTGTCTGATTGAGGGATTGTGCCAGTGCGGGGTTTGTCTGATTGAGGTATTGTGCCAGTGAGGGGTTTGTCTGACTGGGTAAATATTTCAGCCACTATTTTTATTTAACAAACAAACAATTACTCTTAAATTAATAAACAATAATAATAATGTAGTTTGGTCATGAAAGAGTCTTGTTTGTTTATATGATAATATTCTTAGTATAGCCTTGACCTCCCACATGAAATTCGTTCGAATTCATTTCGAATCAGTTCGCGACACATAGCTTCAAATGAGTTCGCGATCTACATTACACTAGTTCTCTACTTACATCATATTAGTTCATGGCCACATAAAACTAGATCTCTACATACACTGTATTAGTTCCCGCCGCATCATAGTAGTTCTCCACTCATACTATAATAGTTCCTGGCCACATCAAATTAGTTTATTACCGCGACTAAATTAGTTCCCGATCACATGAAACTAGCTCTCTACCTGCACTCTATTAGTTCTCGACCACAATAAATAGTTCGCCACTCAAACTGAATTATTTCCCCTTGAACATTTTTCTATCATAATCCATGACCAGAACTAAAAATAGCAGACGTCTTGCTATAAACAGACGATTGGTTAATTCAACCCGGAAGTTCGCTGTCGTCACTTGTTAAAACTTGAGGAATGTTGTTATATTATTTCGTCTTTTATTATTTCGCGTTTTCCCGCCTGAATCCTGTCAAGTTGGTAATTAGTTTGTTTACCTTGATAAACACCAGTTTCCGTAATGCCGCATCCAGATGGACGGTTAACATCCGTTAGTGATAACACATCACCAAATGATAACACACACACACACACACGCACAGACCTACAAAACACAACAACCTATTCCAATGCCTCTGTTCGCTTGACCTAATTTTTGGGATAACTTTCTAATGAGTTCACCTTCCCCTGGGAGATCACTTGATAAACAAAGTTTCTTCGTGTGTAGAATTTTTTACTTTACTGCCGCTTTAAAATAAAGTCTATTTTTGTTTTAAGTCACGTGGTTTTATGACTTTTAGCCTCAAAGCTAGCCTTATTTCTGACATTTAGCCTCAAAGCTAGCCTTATTTCTGACATTTAGCATCAAAGCTAGCCTTATTTCTGACATTTAGCCTCAAAGCTAGCCTTATTTCTGACATTTAGCATCAGAGATAGCCTTATTTCTGACATTTAGCCTCAAAGCTTGCCTTATTTCTGACATTTAGCCTCAAAGCTAGCCTTATTTCTGACCGTATGGTGAGAGAAAATTTAAATTTGCACCAAGTAACCTTCCGCAGACTGCATGTTTCAACGTACAGCTAGTAGGTAAGAAGTCACTTGCTCGCAGGATGCATGTTTAAACGTACATCTAGTAAGTAGGAAGTCAGTTGCTAGCAGGATGCAGTGTTTTTCCTACCTCAGGTTTCCTTCATGGCAGTAACTCAGAGAAATTGTCTTGGTCGTTACCAGTATTGGAACTCGAGTCGCTTGACCGACACTTGCTCGTATCTGACCTCTGAGATAGAATGATATACAGCGGCTGCTTTATAAACAAAAAAAAGGAAGGTGAAATGTTTATATGATGGTGTCGCCACTGATGTTATTAGAAGGTTGAAAAAGTTCTATAGATATCACAGTATAATGACACAATATGGCGGTGTTGAACTAAATGATGGCATGGTAAAGTAGCAATAGAACATTTGCTAATCATAGAACATTATATACAGTAATATAAACTATAGATGGAATGTTCGGGCAAAGACAATCTGACGATGTTAATGTTTTTCATGGCGTTCACTTGATTATGTCCATTAATTTATTATTTGCATTAATATAATGTGCATCAACATAATGTGCATTTACTTAACCAATTCGATTGTCTTTGTCAATGCATAAAAATGTCTCTCAGAGCTAACATGTTGAGTCAAACAAAATACACGAACTAAAACCTCATACAAACATTTGACTTTCAGTTCCCAATATAACCACCATCAGTTCCCAATATAACCACCATCAGTTCCCAATATAAACACCATCAGTTCCCAATATAACCACCATCAGTTTCCAATATAACTACCATCAGTGCCCAATATAACCACCATCAGGTCCCAATATAACCACCATCAGTTCCCAATATAACCACCATCAGTTCCCAATATAACCACCATCAGTTCCCAATATAACCACCATCAGTTCCCAATATAACCACCATCAGTTCCCAATATAACCACCATTATCTCATAAATTCATACGTCAACCTACACAAACCGACATTCCATTGTAAGGGGAAACCATTCAAACTAGTAAATTAATCAACATTTAAATATTGTTACTTCCCTTTGATAAACTTTTTTTTAGAGCATTTTCGAAAAAAAAAAAGCTCTTGCTCTATTGTCCCCGTTTTGTCTGTCTGTCTGTCATCACCCTAGATCTCAACAACCATAAGTCCTAGACCCATGATGTATATATCATTTTGTAGGTCTTGGCCGGCCATGTGTACATCAAAAGTTTATTTTGCGATAGGACCTCTCAGGACCGGGCTTCAGGGCTCCTAAGAGGCTTATATATTATATATAGTTTATAAGCTAAACAAAGGGGCGAAATCATTATTTATTTTTGTAACAGTTATTCAACATGACTTACTTCCCTTACTTTTTATAAAACTCATAATCAATGACAACTTTGCAGCACAGCTCAATCAACCAAAAGTCATCATTTGTTGGGACTTCAATCAAGATTTCAAAGAGCCCGGGGCAGAAATTGAAAATTTCTCCGAAACAAACTTCAACATTCAACTACTTTCACCAAGATTGGCAACAACAATTTATCAAACAACAATTGACGGAGTTTTCGGACGATTAAATGACTACAATTTAGAATGTTTCAATTATGAGTCCTATTTCAGTGACCACAAACCACTTGTAGTTAGATTTAAGAGAACATAATTTTGTTTTCAAATATAAAGAAACGTCTTTTTAATATCTTTTTTCAGATATATGCATTACACAATTGAATTTATAAACATTTACAAAATTTACAAATATTTACTGAAAGATAGCATACGTACTGATACATAATACGAAAATGCTCTAACACGTCCTGTGTCCAGAATGGAACAGGCTTAGATTGCTTGTTTAATTATATAACGTGAATAATATTTCTAAAATTCAATTTGTCTTTTCATTAAATACGACTTGTGTATAGTGACCATTCGATCTATTTACAATTTAAAATTTTATAAAAATCAAAATATTAAATTGACACTTTCGTGAAAATAATTATGATATAAATTGAAGGCAGATTAGAACACACATATATCACTAACTTACTGTAACAATAACATGGGACGGCACCTCCCCCCCGTCCCCGCTCTACCCCCCCCCCCCCTCTCCCCATCCCCGAGGTCAACACAATAAAACGGCCCAGCGATATGATGCCCGGCCCCTCTCTCTCCCCCACCCCTCTCAACTCTCCCCTCCTTCCCTACTCCCCCCCCCAATTTCCCGTTAAGGTCAACAGAGGCCAGCAGTACTATGTTGTCCTCAAAGCAAAAGGGTGGAAATATAAAACAACAACTGGGACCGTGATGTAAATAAACATCGTGGCCTTGACCCTAACACCACGTGATCTTGTTTTTTTGTTTCTACCACTTCCGTGGGCGTGTTCCCCCCCGTTGACTTTCAAAACATCGCCATTTCTGCTATTGACTTTCTGATAGTGTAACACATACATATTGATATATAATGACTTAGTGTAAAACATACATATTGATATATAATGACTTAGTGTAAAACATACATTGATATATAATGACTTAGTGTAAAACATACATTGATATATAATGACTTAGTGTAAAACATACATTGATATATAACGACTTAGTGTAAAACATACATATTGATATATAATGACTGTTGTATTAAAAGGAAACACTTCCGGTACATGATCAAATAAACTAACAAATGAATTATGGAACAACTTGGTCCATGTAAATAAATAAATAAAAAAAAAACAGAATAATAGATTGTTTATGTAATGTCTGTCCTGGCATTGTGTGAGCTAAATTTACATTCTTCGCATTGAGTTTGAAGATGGAGTATAAGGAGATGCTTGATAAACAAACATCCAGTGTTGTACGGCAATAATAGTATTAGTCTAGTCTGAGTCCACATTATACAGTCAAAGTGACGATGCGTAGTCTGTACAATTTATATTCTGCAATGTGCACAACAGTTTAATGTGACCTGTGCATCGTTTGTGTCATGCTGACCATTACAATATCAACAGAATTTGTGACGTACACAATGTAATTGATGGCAGTAGGTCAGCCTGGAGACATACGAGTGACTCTTCACCATAGTTGAAATGCATCTACCTAGTGGAACATGTTTAATTTCATACATCACACTGTTTCACTAATCATCTTCCTGTCTCGTTAAACTATGTCGGATTCAGTTCACGATTTGCCTAAGGCTTGTTAAAATTAAAGTGCCTAATTGCATACACGCACAAAACAAAAACTAACATAACATATCACTGGTCACTGGTGAAATAGGTTTCTGTCCATCCACACTTTACATAGCAGGCCATGAGATGTGGCTAAAGTTATGCAGAGATTCAATGATGTTGCTAGCCATAGTCTTGTAGGTAAAATATCTAAGAATACCCAAAGTGACCGGTATATCTCCAGGACATAAGGGTTATATCTTAAAGCTTAATCTGGCCCTAACTATGACTCATGGTCAGTCTGAATATAAATTATTACTACGCTTTCTCTCTCTCTCTCTCTCTCTCTCTCTCTCTCTCTCCTTTCCATCTCCTTCGGTTATATAACTTCATATTTCCTTCCCTTACATCAATTTACCTAATCTCTTTATCCAAAATAATTGTCTTTGCTTTCACGTTCTTCGGTCTGACATCCTCCACTTCCCCCTGTATAAATCCGTGCCCACCTATCTGGATGTATGTACCTCGCTAGACATCTCCATCATGTTAAACTGTCCATGATATTTTTTTTTTCTGAATAAATAGTAGCGGTGGGCTACCGTACTTTAGCCTACCTTTTTTTTTTGAGTGCAAGTGCTTTTGGCATGTTGTCTAGTAGTGGGACAATCCATCTACTGTTGGTGCCATTGTTTACGTTTTGACTAGATCTCCCCTAATTTATTATTGTATCCTCCCCCTGCAAGTAATTGCCTCCCCTGTTGTATTCTATTCACGTCTTTGTACTACGTAAGCTGTTTCGTGTCTTTATACGAACACCATTTTGGTTTAGTGGTTGAAGTGGAAGAAAATGGCTGGGGGGGGGGGGTATTTTTATCCTTGCCAGATTTTTTAACAATTGTAAAACGAATTATATATCAAAGTAGATTTTGACTTTTTTTTTTTACAAAAATAAATTGTTTGTATAAATTTTAATTAAAAATCAAATTATGGTCAAATACATGTAGTCTCACACCTTGAGCGTGGTGGGTTCTAAGGAACATGCTGATTGTTGCAGTTATCTCAGATGCCCTGATGATAATAGCTAAATTGGTCTGACTTCAACACATCGACTCCAAGTTTTCATGTTATGAATTCACAGTTATTTGGGGGGGGGGGGGGGGAAGTGAATATGCATAGCGTCAAATGCTTTCGAACAATCAGTTAACTATCAAATGATTCCAAATCCTAAATTTATGTTTATTTAGGGTTTCATCATTTACTATCGGCACTTGCCCTAATTAAGGGGCTATAAATGTAAACCTGGTGCTTGCAAATTTCAAATTATCTTGAGGTGACAAGGGGACGGTAATCTTTTGTTGTCATTTGATTAAAAGGAAAAAAAAAAGAAAACTTAAGCCACGTGACTGGTCACAAGACATGACGTCATAAGATGAAAAGTTCAATGAATTATGTTTCCTGTCTTACCATTGCTCGTTCTAATGTATATGTATTTAAACATACAGTAAGACCTCTAAAATTTGTTTATGTTTAAGGGGATGCGGTTCTATGTGTGCCTCTCGATATCGTAATACTGGCATTAACGACGAGTGACTCTTGTCACTTAGATATCACTTATCACTCTTGTCCCTATTGCACCTAGGGGCCCAACCAGTTACAGGGACCCATTGAACCCTTGACCGCTGAAGTCCCTCTGACCAACAAACTGCTAAATCATTTTGTTTCTCAACTCTCACAATATCCCCCCCCCCCCCCATTTCCCGTATTATACTGTCAGTAAGATACTGATGATGGCGTCTTTCTACTAGTAAGATCCAGATAGTCTAGACTCTCTAGATGGTCCACCATTTTGCATTACATTTATTTTCCAAACATAAATCACACATTGAACAACAATAAGAGTTCAAAACGCCAGCATATTCAACATTAAATTTGAATTTGGCTACAGCCAGCAAAAGCCATGCCAGGGTACCCCATCATCGGGCCCCCAGGCATATGTCTAATTATCCTATTCACAAAATGAGCTCCCTATAGTTGAGATACCCTACCCCAGCATCGGGCCTCAGGTATATGTCTAATTATCCTATTCACAAAATGAGCTCCCTATATTTGAGATACCCTACCCCAGCATCGCCATTGCCAATATTTTCGCTCCTTCATCTACTCAACGTTTGTCTTTCTATCATTTTTACTTTCAGCCCGTTATTTTTGTCATATATGTTTATCCATCGGGCCGACACACCTGTTGATTTATTAACATGCTGTGCGGTTGTCAGCCGTCTGCCGTTACTGACATGGTAACCAGTGTCAGTGACAAACTGTCTGTCTTGTTAGTGTAAAGATGAAAACAACTTCAGCTACCTTCGCAGTAGGGGCCGAGAAAATAAAAAACTAAAATACCTAAACATTAGTACACCAGCGAGGAAGTAACTCCGTTTTCAAATACTTTGGACATAAAGAGTTACAGCCCATTGTTTGTTTCATTCATAAATTGAGATTCTTCACTTACTGACAATAGTGGACTAGATGTGGACTGGAGAGATCCCGCTGCAACTGACTCGCTTCCTGGCGACCAATGTTCCAGAAGGTACACGTCATGATGAAAACTTGTGTCTGCCGGTTTACCTGATGCCCTTATAAAGTTCTGGCACCGAGCACCGTGCTGAACGTAACGTGGAATTTATTTATTTATTGAAACAAGTTTTTTTTAGAGAGAGTAAAAATATATCTAGGCTTAGTACTTATGGCTGGCACAGGTAATTAGAAATAAAGACAGGTAAACAACCGGTAAAACACAAGGTGGTGTATGTATATCTATGTCCCACACGTATGGATGTATTTATATGTAAACAAGAGTCCGTATGAGCACGGGTTCCGCCCTTAGAGTCACTTCATATAGCGCCGCCCACGGGCAGCATTTTCACTCAGTTTTGGTATTTTTTTTTTAAATGACTAAGTAATGGGTTGACGATACCCGTGAGCCACTGACGTTAATAATTGATTACACGCCGGTCTGTAAATCTGTGTTTTATAAATCTTTGAATCATTTTATGTAATTTGAATTGATTGTGTGTAACGAATTGTGTGTTCGTAAATCAGCTGTACTGCTGGTATTTATTGATGAGGTTGATGTGTAAATGAAGCACACAGATGCATATTACAAGATGACATGTACATTAGGCACAGAGATGAATAATTTTAAAATCATAGGTACATGAGACACAGAGATGTATATCTACAAGATCATGTGTACATGGGCCTATACTTGTGTTTACGTGTTGTATACATCTGTGTTTATGGATCTTTGCTACATAAGATGTGAAACTTGCAATGTATCTGTGTGTGTGTGTGTGTTTGTATTGAATGGCTCGGCAAGCTGTGTGTGGTATGTCTGTGTTCGACTTTAACATAAGTCTGTGTGTGTGTGGGTGTAGCTGGAGTACAGCTTATAAATAAAGTGAGCAATCATTCAATAAAGTTTAAAGTGGACTGTATGGTCTTTAAGGCACTTTTTGCCAGAATCGGTCTTACAGATGGCCAAACAATGTAATAGCCCCAATGTTCGAACGTCCAAGTTCCCGTATAGATCCCTATCTAATATGCTGTACGTTTGCCTATGGCGGCCATATTTGTTTATGTTTCTGCTATAAGACCCTGAAAGGCCAAAAGAGTGACTTTGCCTACAAGTCAAAGAGTGACTTTGCCTACAAGTCAAAGAGTGACTTTGCCTACAAGTCAAAGAGTGACTTTGCCTACAAGTCAAAGAGTGACTTTGCCTACAAGTCAAAGAGTGATCAGAATGAGTAGAAAGAGATTAAGGGAAGAATTGACGACGTGGTAAGGAGTGAGAGGGACAAAAAAAAATAGGCGGTAGAGGACGAAAAAAGGTCACGTGATATAAACAGTGGCTCTCAAAGCGAGACACGTAATATAAACAGTGGCTCTCAAAGCTAGACACGTGATATAAACAGTGGCTCTCAAAGCGAGACACGTGATATAAACTGTGGCTCTCAAAGTGAGACACAAAAATGGAGGACCACTGAACTCTAAACATTTCTTTTTTATTTCAACAAATTTGTACAACGGATTAGAACTTAGATGTAACAAGAACTTAACTCCTATAGCTGACCTACTTCCAGGTAAAACTAGGTCACACTTTGGCATATAGCTGTCTTTAAATTGACCATTAAGCAGACACGACTTGTTTACTACATTTGTATAGACATGATACACACTGTCTCAATTGTTTAAAACTCGTAGAAACACATTTACATATATACATACTGGCATACACACATTTCTCTCTCTCTCTCTCTCTCTCTCTCTCTCTCTCTCTCTCTCTCTCTCTCTCTCACACACACACACACACACACGCACACCTACAACAAATAAAATGATGATGCACCTGCTGTCTAACGGCTGTTTTGATGGATGGATGGAAGGAATGTACCGTCCTGGTCACAACATCTCTCGTATCACGTGACCACATCATGTGGGACCCGTAGAGGGGGCGGGGGGGGGTAGCGAGATTAGTTAGCAAGCTCCCTTTTCTAAGTGTTTACAGTGGTCAGTCCGTCCGCTCCCCCCCCCTCCCGAAAAAAAAAAACTACTATTTTTCCTCCGTCTTGTCACCTGGTCCCTCATTCAAACACTACTGCACCACGTGGTCTGTACCTTCATTCATAAACTTCCAGACAGTCTCTCTATCTCTCTCTCTCTCTCTGTTTTAAACAACCACACCCCCTACCCCCTTCCCCTGTCTCCATTGTAAGGATACAAAAACAACTTCATATTTGAATCTTAAATTTCACATCCTTAATGAAAAGTTGGCAACAACACCCCCCCCACTCATATATATATATATATATATATATATATATATATATATATATATTCACACACACACACACACACACCCTTAGCATGTTTACTGTCTTTATGAATGATGTCAACTTGGTACTTTCTTGGAAGGTGTCTTCACTCCCCTTCCCCACGCGGCCACTTGACAGAGGACAGGTTGGTGTGTATTGAAACTGGGGTCACCAACTGACTAACGTGTGACGACACACTTTGTAAACAGTGGGACATTTGTTTTCATCTACAGACTTTATTGCTGTGTCCATGTGTAACTGTGTCGATGTGTCAGTGTGTTACTGTATCAATGTGTCGATGTGTTACTGTGTCAATGTGTTGATTGTAAGACAATAAAGTTGACGCCGCGACTGAACACAATCATGATTGAGGACAGACTTCTGTTGTGGTCAATTTGAGTGAGGGCAGCAAGCTAATGTCCACAATCCTGACACATGATAGCCCATTATTGATTACAGTAATGATTAATGACATCCTGCGGTTGATTTCAATCATGATCAATGACAGCCTGCTGTTGATTTCAATCATGATGGACAGCCTGCTGTTGATTACAGTAATGATTAATGACATCCTGCGGTTGATTTCAATCATGATCAATGACAGCCTGCTGTTGATTTCAATCATGATGGACAGCCTGCTGTTGATTTCATTTATGATTAATGACACCCTGCTGTTGATTTCATTCATGATTAATGACATCCTGCTGTTGATTTCATTCATGATTAATGACATCCTGCTGTTGATTTCAATCATGATCAATGACAGCCTGCTGTTGAACACAATCATGATTGAGGACAGCCTGCTATTAAACACAATCATGATCAAGTATAGTCTGCTCTTGAACACAATCATGATTAAGGACAGCCTGCTGTTGAATACAATCATGATCAAGTATAGTCTGCTCTTGAACACAATCATGATTAAGGACAGCCTGCTGTTGAATATAATCACAATTAAGCACAGCCTGCTGTTGAACACATTGATCTTAACGTTTCTCTGCTGGCAACAAATTCTGTGTGTGAGTTACTCTGTGCACTTTGCACTCAGCCTGGCAGTACCTCGCTCTATTATCTCCACACAACATGTTTAACCTATCAGTCAATTTGCTGACTGTGCACATCTTGCCCCGAATAGTCACGTGTATGTTCAGTAACTGATACAATTTATGACCTAAAAAAAAAATCCACTGATAAACTTTTAAGCTCAGAAAAGAACCTATAATATTTCCCAGGTCTTTTAACATTAAATTTTTTTAAAAATAAAAACTGAACATTTTCTTTGAATTTTTTGTAAACCAGCTAAAGTAATTGTACGTCACATGGATATAAGGTGGGAAAATTGGGTTAGTTCCAGACTTCTATAGTTATCAGGTGCTACGAAAATGGAACTCTAGACATATAATGGTTAATAGTATGTGGTAGGTATCTACCACGAGAAGACTTGTCCACTTTGAAACCGGAAGTGTGTTACAAACTTGGAGAGCGGGGGGGGGGATGTTTAAATTCTTGGAAATTTAGAACATGCTATTTTTAGAAACACTGTGGTGAATGAATTATCTACTTGGAAGATAATTTTTCTTTCCATTGGATTATCGGATGGTGGGCAAGTTACTGCCGTGTCATGGACGTAGGGCGTGCTGTATGTCAGGCCCTGAAGTGATACAAATTGATGGACCTATGTAATATAAAAGTCAAATCATTTTATGTGTCTGTCCAGTTTACTATCCTGTCCAGTCGGTTTATGAACGTCACTGTCGTAAAGCACCGATCTCAGTAGCGATTGATCCATGTAGCTCTTGATGTATGTAGCATTGGCTACATGTAGCTCTTGATATATGTAGCATTGACTACATGTAGCTCTTGATATATGTAGCATTGACTACGTGCGGCTCTTGATGTATGTAGCATTTGACTGCGTGTAGCTCTTGATGTATGTAGCATAGACTACATGTAGCTCTTGATGTGTGTAGCATTGACTACGTGTAGCTCTTGATGTATGTAGGATTGACTACGTGTAGCACTTGATGTTTGTAGCATTGAATACATGTAGCACTTGATGTATGTCGCATTGACTACATGTAGCACACTTGATGTATGTAGCATTGACTACATGTAGCACTTGATGTATGTAGCATTAACTACATGTAGCACTTGGTTCATTGACGTCAACATGAATATGATAGTAACGCTTTCTTTCTATGTGTTTGTCTTTTTTGGTCACTTTTGTCATTGTTGACTTTGTTTGTTTACAAAACTTGTCCTAACGTTTCATGTTGATCACCTTTGTCCACCCCTCCTCCCGACGACTTAAAGTTTCCCTGGACTGGCCACACATACATCCACACAGCTGACCTGACATCTATGTGACCCCGGGGGTCACTCATTGAAGGAGGAGTTATCTTCAGCTGGGAGGGGAAAGTGTTTCACCTTTCATTTCTAACGCAACCTTTTCACCTTTAGGGCGCAAATCTCAGTTGGGCGGACCGCGGTCACCCCCCTCCCCCGGGTCCAGCGGCGTTCACTGAGGATCAGGGGATCAGCTGAGTTGATCCCCTGGTGGCAGGTCCCGGGGGTCGCACTTTCACCGCGGGAAGCGACTCCGGGATTAGCGGCTGGCGCTGATTAGACAACAAGAGAAAGAATGTCGGCGTGCCAGTCATGTCAGAGAGAGAAACATCTTCAGTGAATGGCGGTGACATAACGACATCTTGTGACAGAGAGAATAATAATACATAGGGTTTGTTTGTTTGTTTTTTTTTTTTTTTTGAAATTTACAAATTAGAGAATACAAATCAATTACTATTTTGATTTCAATTTTGAGTTTACTTATAATGACATCTATAGCTCATACTATGTCACTAAACTATGGCATTTGAAGTATACCAGGGTGACATATGCAAACCTTGACATCTAGCTCGTTAAACACAATGACATCTACATTTTAACACTTTGACATTTTAATTCAACACTGTATGTGTCTAGGCCAAATGAGGCGAACCTAAGGTTCAAGTGTCACAGTCGGCACACAGAGTCTCATCAGTCGGCACACAGAGTCTCATCAGTCGGCACACAGAGCCTCATCAGTCGGCGTACACAGCCTCATCAGTCGGCATACAGAGCCTCATCAGTCGGCATACACAGCCTCATCAGTCGGCATACAGAGTCTCATCAGTCGGCACACAGAGCCTCATCAGTCGGCATACAGAGCCTCATCAGTCGGCACGTGACTAAAATATCACTTCCTGTAATTTTCATTGGAGTGTTGGCACTTTGCTATAAATAAGAGATTTTTCGGGTTGAATTTTCGGGCACGCGGTTCCAAAAAGGTGCGCTACCACTATTCTAGATAATAACTCTTGGGTGTAGTTAACTTAAATTACTTACATTATTATGATATTTTGAGTTATATGTATTTTAGCATCAGAAATAGTATTGACCCAAGATGACCTTGATAATATCTTGAGTTGGGACCAAACTGACACACCTCATTGCCTCAGTAGTTGATGTAGGTGCTAACTATTTACCTTTGCCGGTAAATGGACGAACAAACTTATATATATATATATATATATATATATATATATATATATATATATATATATATATATATATATTGATAGATAGTCGATATCATGATATTGATTGATTGATTGACAGAGACCCAGATGAACAGAAAATCATAGCAAGAGCAAAACGTAATTGTTTAAAATCAACTGATATAAAAAAAAAAAGTGTCAGCGGGAATACCCAGAAAATTCTTGGCGGATGACGTCATGTACTGTTCAGGGAAATCCCGCTGGTTTCTGCTCAAGTTCCATTTGCACTGAGTAAACTTTTCTGCCATCTGTCGAGTATCTGATGAGAGAATTTGTACAATTCCCTGTTGCCTTCTACACATCGTTTTACTGCACAATTTGTTGCTGTGACGAGATAGAATGAAAGGAACTTTTGATTAATTGGACTGATTGATCAATTGTAAACAAAAAGCGAATTAAATAAATGTGTTCTACAACAGGCACTCTAACACAATGGATGTCATGGTAACCAGGAACCGCCGCTAGAAGATCTTTGACTCCTGGCAAACTCTGAAAACTCACTCTTTAAAAAAATATATATATATATATTTAATTTTTTTTAATAAAAATGCTAAAATTCGAAAGCGAAAGCTGTGGGGAAAATTAATCAATTTTTTTAAAGAAAAGAAAAATTCTATAGGCTTAGGGAAATGACCTACATCTCCAATAAAACTGAAAGCACGGCCACTTGTAGTGTTAACTGACCCATCGTGGTCCATTTTAAGAGTCGAATCAATGCGATGACCTCAAGATGACTGACTGGAAGTAGAACATTCCCTTCTCATGGGAACTGGTGGGGGGGGGGGGAGTTGGGTGGGGGTGGGGGGGGGGAGTTGAGTAAGTGACCTTAATGGTCGGCGTGACGGTCAGTCCAGCCATATATAGGTCAGTGTGCTATATGGAGGGGGAGGTCAACCCATTGCTCTTCCCCTCCCCCCTTCTCTCGATCTTCAACTGAGATGACGCTGAAACAATTAATTCCCAGGCGAAACAGAAACCAAAGATTGGAAACAGGCGGGGAGGGGAGAAGTGAGCGGAGACTAGGACGTCACTCTTAAGTCATAATAGGTTTTTTTTTTAAAATTATTACTTAATCAACAGCAATCAACCTAATTGTTTACACAGTGTAATGTGTTGGAACATTGTCTATGTTTGTGAGGCAGAGGGTACAGCATTGTGCATGTTTGTGAGGCAGAGGGTACAGCATTGTGTATGTTTGTGAGGCAGAGGGTACAACATTGTGTATGTTTGTGAGGCAGAGGGTACAACATTGTGTATGTTTGTGAGGCACAGGGTACAACATTGTGTATGTTTGTGAGGCAGAGGGTACAACATTGTGTATGTTTGTGAGGCAGAGGGTACAACATTGTTCCTGTATGTGAAGGAGAGGGCAGAGGCGTAGCGAGGGATGCGCATCGGGGGCATCACGCCCCGGGCGCTACTCACAAAGGGGCACCAAATGGTATATTTTACATCTATTATTATATAGTTTTCGAATGGGGGGGCGCTAAAAAGGTATTAAAAAGGTATTGTGCCCTGGGCGCAAGTTAAGCTCTTTACGGCACTGGGACAGGGTGGAAAATTTTATATGTGTGTGTGTGCGGGTGAGAGGTCGGGGTTTAGTAACAAAAAGTTATAAAATTATTTATATAAATAGTTAGAATTGAAAGACTGAGTGCAATGACGTACTGGCATTATGTGTAGCAGAATAATAAATTCTGGCTTAACTAATTAACAACAAATGGGAAAGGGGGTGGGGGGAGGTAGTGAAACAGATCTCCCCCCTACTGATGCCCCAGGGTAAGTTTAAACTAATATACATATATATAGAGAGATATATAATTCCTTAGATCATACAAATATTGATATAATTTATTAGTACTAAACAAATAAGCGTGGGTGCCCATCTATATGAATCGATTATTTTTTAGAGCATTTTCGAAAAAAAAATGCTCTGTTGTCCCCGTTTTGTCTGTCTGTCTGTCTGTCCGTCATCACACTAGATCTCAACAACCATTAGTCCTAGACCAATGTTGTATTTATCATTTTGTAGGTGTTGGCCTGCCATGTGTGCAGCAAAAGTTCATTTCGCGATCTGACCTCTGAGGGCCGTAAAAGGGGGCTTATAAAGTACCGTTTTTTACTATATAAGCTATATTAACAATGGAGCGCCCTATATCTCCGCAACCATAAGTCCTAGACCCATGATGTATATATCATTTTGTAGGTCTTGGCCTGCCAAGTGTACATCGAAAGTCCATTTCGCAATCTGACATCTCAGAGCCAAAATATAAGAGTTTCTTATATACCGTTTTTGCTTATATTTTAAATATAAATAATAAAAGCTAATCAAAGGGGCGTAATCATTATTTATTTTTGTAATAGTTATTCAACATGATTACTTCCCTCTCTAAATTTATCAAAATTCATGCGCGTGGAGCAATATTTATGGCTGTAACCCGGAAAAAAAATACGGATTTCGTCCGGCGAAAATGCTCTAAAATGTCCTTTGTCCGAAACGGAAAAGACTTAATTTGCTTGTTTTTATCTTTAGTCCATATCAACTAATGTAATGACGTGTGTGTGTACTGTGTACGCTGTCACCTAATTCAATTAATTTAGCCAGTCTATCAAATTCCTCCATTTTTGTGCATCTGCACCGGTGACAAATTTCTTTGTAGTTGTGTTTTGTTTATAATGAACAAAATAATCTCACGACCAATTTGTCCCTATTCTAAACATTACTTAAAAGTAATTACATGTAGCTTCATAATTCTACAAAAAAAATAATGTATTGTCATGTTGAATGTACTCGTGTTGTGCCAAATTTGATCCTTCCCACAAATTTAGAACACGTCCTAACGTGAGTTCCAATATTTAAGGACAAATCAACACACACAGAAAGTGAAACTAACGAAAAGGTTATATGAAAAAGAGATTCTATTTCTGAATTGGCCATTCTTACACGATAATTTTAAAATGACTGGTCCTTCTTGCCATTTTAGGTAATTATTTGTGTGTGTAAAATACAATTAAACACTTCAGGGGACATAATTATAAACAATAATTTAAACACTAAATATAAACAATAATTTAAACACTAAATATAAAGTATAATTTAAGCACTAAATATAAACAATAATTTAAACACTAAATATAAACCGATAACTGAATACAATAATTAAACTCTTAACCTAAACATTCAATTTAAATACTAAAAATCTAAACATTAAACCTAAACATTCAATTTAAATACTGAAATCTAAACCTACACCAAGGAAAACAGAAAAAGTGAAGGCTTCAAGGAGATGAATCGTTTCATTTAATTGTGTATTAAAACTAATCAATGCAATTATTCGGTTGCACTGGATATAATAGTTATGTCTGGTAGATTCAACATGAATGTAATTTAGAGTTGATAGGATGTGTTACAACTGGGCGAGACACGGTGGTAGCAGGGCTGTTGTGCTACACACACACACACACACACACATACACATGTGTAGAACACATGCTTAGAATATGATGCGTAGATCTTCAACGTACATCGCAACTTCAAAAGGCCGCAGCTCTGAGAGAGAGCCAGATATTGTGTATGATGGGATCATGGTTATGACGTCATCTCTGCACTGTGACGCTGGCTACTGATGTTTGTATATTCATTTTGGTGGGGGGTTGTGGGGGGTGGGGGGCAGGGCAATCACTAAGCAGAAGTGTTTCATCTGTTGGGGGGGGGGGGGTCGTAGAGTTCACCGTGGTGATCGACAGGGAAGTTAAAGGGTGGGCCCAAACTGCCAATTGGAGGTCAATTGAGAGCAGAGGTGTAGCAACTGGCGAACAGTTCCTCCTAGTGTAGTATAACTGAATTGTGGGCGGTGTCTAGAGGGTCGGATCTATTGGTGGGTGCGCGCCTTGGGAAGAAGGGGGCCCCGGCCAGCCCAAATTTTATCTTCTTTTTGAAGTCTAATCTTTTTTTTTCTACGACCGAGGCCTCGCCCGCCCTTTATCGGCCCCTGGAGTGCGGCCCCCCCCGTACAAATGTCGCTTTCGAAAATATGTTTATTTTTTATCCGCACATGGGACGATAGGAGACAAAAGGGCCCCCTCACCCACTTCTCCATGGGTTTCAGAGGCCAGGACTCATTTGGCAGCTTCACTTACCACTTAGGTGTCCCAATGTATGTTTATAAATAACTGGCGAGTGAGGTGGGTGCTACATGTTATTAGTGAGGCGGCGCTTGCTGGGGATTGTCAGGGGCCCACTTGGTGGACCCCATTTTTCGGCTATTGTCAAGCGCCCCATATTAGGGACATTTTCAAGGGTCCCATTTGGTGGATATTGTCAGGGGCCCCACTTGGCGGACTGTTCAAGGCCCCAATCACTGGGGATTGTCCGGGGACCCCAATTGGTAGACCTTTTCAAGGGCCCCACTTCCTGTGGGTCTTCAGAGGCCTCGAGATTAGTTGAGGCAGCTCTGTTCTTGTGTATATTAGGTATCTATTTGTATAAGTTAAAACAACTTTTGCACCTGGGCTGTTTATTGAATGCAAATGTTGGATACAAGGGATTATTTGATGACTCGTCCGAGGGACCCCGCCCCAGGGGTTGGGCTAGGAGGGGGTGGTGTCCTGTTGGCTCGGTTTACTTTAAAGTTATCTACAAGATCCGCATATTATCAAATGATCCTTCGTCGAACCTATACGATCCATTCATTCGTTAGTATTTTTGCTGAGTACGTATCGGGTCACGGGGCCACCAATGTGGGTCAAAGGTCATGATGTGCACTCAACGCGCCTCATCAACCTGGTGACATTAGGCTTAGAAAGGTACTTCCCAGGTGAGCGAGTGGTATGAAATCTTTCCTCTAGAATTTTAAGAGCGAAGCACTGGTAGATAGATACACAAGCCACTCCTATCACTGCTCACATTACATGGTCTATAAACACATCGCTGGTATGTCCCCGGGCCCGGGAAGATTCGGTGTGGCAGGTAGAGTTCACAGGTCTATGAGCCTATGAAGGGTCGGGGAAAGGAAGTGTAGGAGAGATGGCGGCATTACTTCTGTTTATTAAACTCATTCATTCCTTTTGTTCATTGTGTTCAATTGTTTACTTGAATAAGCCTGTCAAACATAAAGCATTGCTGTAACTATACTTACTTCTTACTTACATCTTCTTAGGGCGCTCTGTCGGTATATGTGTGTGTGTGTATACTGCCCTCTACCCAGGGCCGGCCTTACTAATTGTGGGGCCCAATTTCAACGGATGCTTGCAAGGCCCCCCACTTCTAACTTTTTATTTTACAATAACAACTACTTCTATTAATGGTAAATGTAAATTGTGGGGCCCCTACCGTGCGCGGGGCCCTATTTGAAGCAATCGGTCAAATCGGCCTAGAACTAGCCTGCCTCTGACACCTATAAATCTCTTTTACACTCATTATTAATAACTCTCTGTTGCACTCACGCTTTATTCTTCGAGTGCATTTTACACTGTTTTTGAAAAAATGTGTTTTTTTTTTTTATCTTTCTATTTAAATTTTATTTTATTATTGTTGTAAACATATCAGCTGATTACTGCTGTTATATCTATAAATGTATCAATTTGATCTACAACTGATAGAAACATATGACTTGATATTTCCTTACATAACTTACAAAAAACATCTTACATTAACACCCTACCTTTCTTTATCAGGGGCCCAGATTTTCTCTTTACGGCCTTAGATGCTTCCGCCACAAGGAGCAAACCAGGGTCGCTGATGGAAAGTATGTGGGGCCCCTCTAAGCTCGTTTTAACATTCAGCTCTGTGTGCGCCAATTCGCATTCATCTAACGACAACACCACACAAATTGTGTAGCTTAATTCAAGAAATGAACATAGCAACCATTGCTTCCAATCGTTACTCTATAAACTGTGTTCTAATCTATGATGCTTGTAACGGGAAAACCCCAATATGACTAAATAAAGAACAAGTTCAGCTGTGTCAGTTCATTAATTATCCATGTCAGTCGCTCCAACATGTGTACCGCACTAAACTGGAAGTGGTTTATGTCATTAAAATGACTGACACAACACGTGTGTGTTACTCCACATCAGTAGTTCTCATAATCTGTTTTTTGTTTGTGTTCTTCCAGTTTTTTTAATTCTTGAAACCTCACAAGCAAGTTTGTTTTTTTGTTTGGTTTTTTTTTAAAGAGGGAGGGGGAAAGTGTTGGTGTACTTCTGATTGACCTCAACTGACCACTTCCTGTCAGGGCAGTTTTGTGGCTGCAGAGTTATGGATCTTTGGATATAATCAAATAGACATCCCATGCCATCGTCAGCCACGTGATACCTGTGTTAAATACGGTCATGTCACAGTCAGTCATTTCACTGTCAGTCATGTTTCAGTCAGTCATTTCAATGTCTCTCATGTCTCAGTCAGTCATATCACAGTCAGTCATAACACACGCAGTCATTTCCCAAAATCTTTACATTCAGTCATATCACACTCAATCATGTCTCTGTCATATAACAGTCAGTCATACATAACTGACTATTGCCACACATTTGTCATGAATGATCACTGCATGTTGTGTTAGACATGGACTGGTGTGTCCCCAATCACTCATGATTACGTCAATCCAGATGTAAGAGTAAGATGGGCTCCATTTATTACAGAAGGCATGCCATGTTGTAATGACATAATGGAAATGGACCATGTCATGCTTTAATGACATGATGGACCATGTCATGCTGTAATGACATGATGGACCATGTCATGCTGTAATGACATGATGGACTATGTCATGCTGTAATGACATGATGGACCATGTCATGACGTGAGGGGTAACTGCCTCACCGCATCAGAACCACTGGTCAAGTATCTTACACAATCCGCAACACAACCACTTCTTTAAAAACCACCACTTCCCCCCCCCCCCGCGTACCCTCATTTTTTTAAAACATCCCTACCTCCCCCCCCCCTTTTCTACCCAAATCTTATATTGACCTTGACCTTGTGTCCCACTAGCCCATGTAACTGAATCACAAAACACGTCCACCCCCTCCCCCTTCCCCTCTTTGGATTTTTTTTTCTCCCCCACATTTCCCTAATACTTTCATGGAACAAGGGAGAGTACTGCTGTCTTGAGATCTCCCCCCCCCCCCCCTTTCCGCGTTTATTTACCAGAAAAAAGTGGAAATAATAAACTTCAGTTATCGGAAAATATATTTCGTAGTGTGGGAAAATTTTTTCTCTCCATTATTGTTATTAATAAAGTAATTATAATTGTTGTTTTGATTATAATATAATACTCACGTGGTTGGCACAATTAATCGCAAATTTGCTCATTATTTTCATAGTTTATTCCTGGATGTAAGAAAGTTTAAGTCTGTTCATATGGAGGCTGGAGTTTTTCGTCAAGCGAGGCACACATGTGGATATGTAGACCGAGCCCTGCAATAATTCAGAAGGAAATTGTTCATTAATGTATCTACTGGATGTGTTTGTGTTGTGTGTAGGAATATTTAATTGCTGAGTTGGTCTATCAGTTTGAGGGAGTTTACTGTAACTATTGTTGTTTTTTTTTTACTCTCTCTCTCTCTCTCTCTCTCTCTCTCTCTCTCCCTCTCTCTCTCTCTCTCTCTCTCTCTCTCTCTCTCTCTTTCTCTCTCCCTCTCTCTCTCACTCACTTTCTCTCTCACTCACTTTCTCCCTCTCTCTTTTTGCTTACTTACTATCTAGTTGTTATGTCATTAACCATCTCTGTCTATGTATTTGTTCAAATTTCTCCCATTGAGTTTGTCTTGTATTTCATCTGTTTACATTTCCAAATTAATTATTAAACTTTCTGTGTCTAACTCATGTACTGTAATATTCTATTTTTTTTTTTTTCTGCGTCATTCTCCCTTTATTTCATCATCTTTTAACCTTAACCCATCTTAACCCATCGTTACCCATCTTTACCCATCTTAACCCATCTCTACCCATCTTAACTCATCTTTACCCATCTTAACCCATCTTTACCCATCATAAACCATCTTCACCCATCTTAACTCATCTTTACCCATCTTAACTCATCTTTACCCATCTTAACCCATCTTTACCCATCATAAACCATCTTTATTTACAGTCGAATCGTTTCAGCTAATTTAGCTCTATCCCCTCCCCTTCAACATTTTCTATTTTCATCAAAAATATGTTTGTGTACAGTATTCGTTTGACACCTATTAACAGGAGCGCCGAAATGGGAAGGCATTCTGTACTCGTGTCACGGGCCCCGAGCCTTTGCGGGCCCCGTCACTTTCAAAATATATTTGAATAGATTTATTTTGATGCAACTAGGGTGGGTCTTTTGTAGGTGGAAGAAGGGCCCCCGATTGTTAGAAATTGTGAGAGGCCCTTGATTTACTGTTTGCGGCCCTGCAGTTTCACAAACTTCTCTTTAGTTTGTTATATGGACTCCACAATCTTTCATTATTACAATCTTTTATTATTACACTCTTACAAAATTAAATTCTTTCAGCATCATATTCTTTCAGTACTGACATCTTGTATTATTACAATCTTACAGAATTAAATTCTTTCAGCATCATAATCTTTCAGTACTGACATCTTGTATTATTACAATCTTACAGAATTACAATATGCTAACAATAGTACTTGATATATATTTTTGATTTAAAAAGTGGCAGTTCGCCATAATTTGAGTAAAACTGTTCGTGTCTACAGAAGATGACTTGTTTTATTACGTCATGACTTGTTTTATTACGTCACTCATCTATTTCATTATTTTAATTTCATTTATTCTGCTGTCTGTGAAACACGTGATTCAATCTGCTGTCCTATTTTTCTTTTCTTTTAATGCTATCTTCTCCCTGTGCGGTTCAACGTGTTGCAGTTGCGGTGTCTTGATTTCATGTACTGAAAACATCAATTAAGCTGATGTGATTCTCCATCATCAACATTAGTATTATTATACACAATGGCATATGTTCTGTAAAGGAATCCTAAATCTAAGACATGTGTGTCTGTATGTCTCGTAGTTCTTTCAGACCCCATAGGCCCACTATACCCACAGACCCCCTTAGGTCCACTGCTCCCACATACACCATAGGTCCACTGCTCCCACAGACCCCATAGGTTCACTGCTCCCAAATACACCATAGGTCCACTGCTCCCACATACACCATAGGTCCACTGCTCCCACATACACCATAGGTCCACTGCTCCCACATACACCATAGGTCCACTGCTCCCACATACACCATAGGTCCACTGCTCCCACATACACCATAGGTCCACTGCTCCAACATACACCATAGGTCCACTGCTCCCACATACACCATAGGTCCACTGCTCCCACATACACCATAGGTCCACTGCTCCCACATACACCATAGGTCCACTGCACCCACATACACCATAGGTCCACTGCTCCCACATACACCATAGGTCCACTGCACTCACATACACCATAGGTCCACTGCTCGCACATACACCATAGGTCCACTGCTCCCACATACACCATAGGTCCACTGCTCCCACATACACCATAGGTCCACTGCACCCACAGACCCCATAGGTCTACTGCTCCCACAGATACCATAGGTCCACTGCACCCACAGATACCATAGGTCCATTGCTCCCACTAGCTTGTACATTTGACCTAATTCATCGTGTCTTTGAAACACGACACTTGCCTACCACCAGTCAGCAGCTGACACCATCGAGTGGATGGAAGTTCCGTTCATTACATATTTAAAGAACTAATACGGTGTTTTGTGTGAACATGTTCTCTTGATGTACAGCTACAACAGAAGACCACTTTCTTAATTCATTATAAGAGCCATTGACTTTCAAATGTTGTCACCGGAAACTCCGGATGTACTGAGTCGCTTACACACATTTTATTTTGTTTATAAATAAACATTGTTGAAAAAAAATGTGTGAATTTAAAGCACTGGGCATTTCCTTGTTAAATTGACTTAATTTTTTTAAAGTGTGTATTAACTGCAGCATTAGAATTGTTCACATGAAATTTGGTTTAACTCTTTGTTTTACAGTCTAAACACAAATACTCGAGTCAATGTTATATTCCCTTTTATTGGATTTTGATGTCACATCGCGCGACTTACAGCTCTGACGATTATTTTCAATTAATAGAATATTGTTCCAAGTGTTAGCTATCTTAGCCGAGTTGTTATAGTCAAACTAGGTCACTGTTTAGGGTACTTTCTACATAGCCCCCCCCCCCGTCAGTACTTTCATTTTGATTCAAGGTGTTGTGGACTAGGGCCTTTTATTTAATTTACCCTATACCCCTAAATGTTTCTTTCACACGCTCCCCCCCCGGGGCCCCAATCGTAGGTACTGCTCTGCTAATAGTATCACAGATGTGTTGTACTATTGTACCCACAATATATCTATAGTACTACCACATGTGTATTGTACTCACAATATATCTAATGTTACCGACCTACTGCCTTGATTTTATTTTCTTCTGTAAATATTTTTTATACTGAAGTTTCATACATAAGCTGTGTTTTAAAGGGAGAAAATCCTGTATTAGATAACTAAGTTATGTCGCCAGCTAAGGAGCACTAAAAGCTATCATAATTTACTCCCCTGTTGCCATGGTGATGACGTACATACATTAATCATAACAACCAAGATTATATGCTGACGTTGCACGGATTGAAACTTCTTTATTATCTTTCTGGATTGCGTGAATATGTAAATGAATTTAAAGATGTTATCATAATAATTTATAACAGTAAAAAAACCTATTTAACAATTACGAGGTTTGAAATACATATTCCTCTATATACCAAATTTCCTTTATATTCCTATATATTATTATATATTCCTATATTCCTTTATATTCCTATATATTATAATATATAATACTATATTCCTAACTTACGTTTTACCTATCACTGATTTGTGGTTAGTATACAATTGTATTTATTGGTATTTATTAGCCTTTTTAGACTGCATCTAATATAGTTGACTTACAGCTGGTGGTTTGTTGACGTGTGTTTAATTCACTTTGTGTTTTTCGAGTGTTGATTATTGTATCCATCGACCAATGTGTTTATCATGCGTTTAATTTGTGAATCAACCGCTAAAAGCATTTTTTCTCCTTTTTACTACATTAAGTGTTTACCTGGTTTGTGTTCCAGATAATGAACTGATAACCTCAACTTAAAAATGCATCCATTGTTTTCTTTGATGCTGACTTTTGCTCATCTCCAACCCAACGCATGTTCATATTTCATTCTAGTTATTTTAGTTCGATGTTGGGCAACTCTATAGTTTGGGTTGTTCCTATTACTTTCCCCCAGACAGATGTTCTAAGTGATGGGGCCAGGGGGAATGTACATGTTTCACATTATTGGCATGCTTTTACATATCTCTCTCTCTCTTTCTCTCTCTCTCTCTCTCTCCCTCTCTTTCTTTCTTTTCCCTTCTCTTCATCATTCTCTCAGAGAAGGTCGGCTACACTTGGCAATAGGATTGGCAACATTTTAAATAATTCGCTTTTCTTTTTAAACGGTTTTCCCAACATCTCATTTCGCTTTTCGACAAATTGTCTTGTCTGAGAATGTAAGGATATTGCTGCTGTACACAAATATCTATTAGTTTTTTTTTTATTGAGTATTGTGTGTTTCTACTATTGTTATTGTGATACTATAAATAGATTTTAGGTTTTGGTTTATCGCCACGTGTATGTGCGTATTTACACAAGTGTGTAGTAACACGTCTTCATTGTGTTGTTAGTGTGTACAAATAAATACTCATACTGATATATATATAGGTGTGTGATGTGATTTTTTTTTGTTTCCAAGTTGTGATTACATTGGATAATGTTGTTGTTATATCATCTGTGGATACATTATTGTGGATACATTATTGTGGTGTTATCTTTCGCTGCGACCTATCGACCTGGTATTTGTGTACATCGTACATTGACCCATTCAATACTGCTGTACAACTAGCGTGTGTTTCATTGCTGTAATGGTGTTTATGCTACCTATATGGATGGTACGCTGCTATATGTGGCCTGCACTTTACGTATTGTATTATGGCGTCTATTATCTCTAGCCTACGATTAACATCTTCTTGCTGTTACATATCTTCATGATTGTATTTGGCGGGGTTACAAGAAAAACATCTGATAGTGTAGCACTAAAACAAACTGACCTTTGGTGATAGCTCAGGTACCCCCCCACCCCAATGTACCACCCTAATCTACCTATATACCTACCACCCTAATCTACCTATATACCTACCACCCTAATCTACCTACATACCTACCACCCTAATCTACCTACATACCTACCACCCTAATCTACCTATATACCTACCACCCTAATCTACCTACATACCTACCACCCTAATCTACCTACATACCTACCACCCTAATCTACCTACATACCTACCACCCTAATCTACCTATATACCTACCACCCTAATTTACCTACATACCTACCACCCTAATCTACCTATATACCTACCACCCTTATCTACCTACATACCTACCACCCTAATCTACCTATATACCTACCACCCTAATCTACCTATATACCTGCCACCCTAATCTACCTACATACCTACCACCCTAATCTACCTACATACCTACCACCCTAATCTACCTACATACCTACCACCCTAATCTACCTACATACCTACCACCCTAATCTACCTACATACCTACCACCCTATTCTACCTACATACCTACCACCCTAATATACCTACATACCTACCACCCTAATATACCTACATACCTACCACCCTAATCTACCTATACCTACCACCCTAATCTACCTATATACCTACCACCCTAATCTACCTACATACCTACCACCCTAATCTACCTACATACCTACCACCCTAATCTACCTATATACCTACCACCCTAATCTACCTATATACCTACCACCCTAATCTACCTATATACCTACCACCCTAATCTACCTACATACCTACCACCCTAATCTACCTATACCTACCACCCTAATCTACCTATATACCTACCACCCTAATCTACCTATATACCTACCACCCTAATCTACCTACATACCTACCACCCTAATCTACCTATACCTACCACCCTAATCTACCTATATACCTACCACCCTAATCTACCTACATACCTACCACCCTAATCTACCTACATACCTACCACCCTAATCTACCTATATACCTACCACCCTAATCTACCTACATACCTACCACCCTAATCTACCTACATACCTACCACCCTAATTTACCTACATACCTACCACCCTAATCTACCTATATACCTACCACCCTTATCTACCTACATACCTACCACCCTAATCTACCTATATACCTACCACCCTAATCTACCTATATACCACCACCCTAATCTACCTATATACCTGCCACCTAATCTACCTACATACCTACCACCCTAATCTACCTACATACCTACCACCCTAATCTACCTACATACCTACCACCCTTATCTACCTACATACCTACCACCCTAATATACCTACATACCTACCACCCTAATCTACCTATACCTACCACCCTAATCTACCTATATACCTACCACCCTAATCTACCTACATACCTACCACCCTAATCTACCTACATACCTACCACCCTAATCTACCTACATACCTACCACCCTAATATACCTACATACCTACCACCCTAATATACCTACATACCTACCACCCTAATCTACCTATATACCTACCACCCTAATCTACCTACATACCTACCACCCTAATCTACCTATATACCTACCACCCTAATCTACCTACATACCTACCACCCTAATCTACCTACATACCTACCACCCTAGTCTACCTACATACCTACCACCCTAATCTACCTATATACTTACCACCCTAAGCTACATACCAACCTAAGCTAGTTACCTATCAACTTACGCTACCTACCTATCTACAATTCTAAAACTACTTACCTATCAACCTAAGTTACCTACCCACCAGAGCTACCTACCTACCCACCAGAGCTACCTACCAGAGCTACCTACCCACCAGAGATACCTACCTACCCACCAGAGCTACCTACCCACCAGAGCTACCTACCCACCAGAGCTACCTACCCACCAGAGCTACCTACCTACCCACCAGAGCTACCTACCTACCCACCAGAGCTACCTACCTACCCACCAGAGCTACCTGCCTACCCACCAAAGCTACCTACCTACCCACCAGAGATACCTGCCTACCCACCAGAGCTACCTACCTACCCACCAGAGCTACCTACCTACCCACCAGAGCTACCTACCCACCAGAGCTACCTACCCACCAGAACTACCTACCCACCAGAACTACCTACCTACCCATCAGAGCTACCTACCTACCCACCAGAGCTACCTACCTACGCACCAGAGCTACCTACCCACCAGAGCTACCTACCCACCAGAGCTACCTACCCAACTGTAAAGAAAGAAAAAAAAAGACTGAATACAGAAAAGCTAAAATCAATATTATTTATGATCAATTAAGTAATAATCAAATTATTTGGTGACACAATTTGAATCATCTATTGGGAACAACTGATAAACTAATACATCTATTGTGCACTGAATAAAACCAATAACTCTATTGTAAACTTCTGATAGAACTAATAACTCTATTGTATACTACTGATAGAACTAATAAATCTATTGTATACTACTGACAGAACTCTCTTGGTTGCCAATCCACTGTACGTGTTTATTCTCAATCTTTACCTTGAACTTGAAAGTGGGCGTCGGCAGTGACATCATGACATTTCTCAAGTATTGTTTTAACCTTCACATTGACACCGGCATGACAAACGACGTCACTAACAGTTACAACCATCAAGTGGAAACATCTGGCAGAGTTTGTGACGTGTGCATAAATCTACCACTGACCTGATATTCCTCCATTCAGTTGCATTCATTAAAATAAATTGATAAAACTTTCTTTTTAAAAAAAAAGGTTTTTGTCAATTTTTGATGTCTCAGGCCAGTGGTCCTCACATTTTTAATGTTCGTGACCTACTTTGACAATTGTTTTGATTTCGCGACCAACATGCTCGGTGAAATGACGATAACAGACAGGAAGTAAATGCATCGTTAATGGCAGATTTCCATTTCCCGTTATACTTTTTACAAACTTTAAATCTTTCAACACACACACAGAGGAATTGAGTTGTTCTAATGTAATTATAGATTCTCTATCTTTCAGTTATAAATTTAGATGGTGTCATGACCCATGTGAAACTTGTCCCGAAACCCCCACTGCGAGAATCACTGTCTACTGTGCAGGCCCGTAGCCAGGTCAAAGTAAGAAGGGGGGCACCAATTCCCAGCAAGGGGGTACCTTCTCATTTTAGTTACTTTTTCTTTATTTTTTCCTCTTTTTCGTTTTTTTAAGCGGAGGGGGGGGCCCTCCTCACCAAGCGGGGGGCACGGCCCCCCATCCCCCCCCTTTTGGCTACGGGGCTGCTACTGTGCAATGTCTTTCTTTCCTTCTTTAAACTATTAACTTATCATTTAAACGCTTTGTTTAAAAACAACAACTGGTCTTTTCAATAATTGGTTTTTAAAAAACAAATGAATGCAATACCTGAAAGTCAACTGGCACAGCACTTGGTTTATTTTGAAAGAAATTCTCGAGTTATAAATAGAACTGTAACACGTCTCGTTCTTCACATATTTTGCTCAAAATATCAGAAAACTATTCAAGTGTAAAATTTGATGCATCCATCTGTCCCTCGTTGTTAAAATAACTTCTAAATGAGACATGGGCAAACTGTGATAGCCCGCGTGCCACGTACGGCCTGTTTGTCTTTATGATCAGGGCCACCAGATGCCAAGTACATATAATTCACTCCGGTTCACATTAACACTCCAACCATCTCTCATGGTACGCATTTCAATTTAAGAACCTATTGTGGCGTGCGATTCAAAAAGTTTGCCCGACCTTGCTCTACAATGTATGTAAATGTTCAAGCAGGTACTTTTTTATGGTACTTTGTTTATTGGTACTTTGTTTGTTGTTATTGTATTTGTTGATATATTGTGTTGCTTGATATATTGTGTTTGTTTATTTATGTGTATTACAAATAATAAAGACAGTTGCACATTGATTTCTGCTGACATGGCTGATATTTATTTTTTTACTTCTCTACCGTTCAGCCTGATACTCTTCACTTATTTCTTCTGTCGCTCCACATTGTTCCCTCTGTACTCTACCGTTCAGCCTGATACTCTTTACTTATTTCTTCTGTCGCTCCACATTCTTCCCTCTGTACTCTACCAGCGTCCACCATTGGAGTATATTAACTGTTGACAACAGTCTTACGCTGGATATGACGAAATGCAGATGACTTAATGAGTAGGGGGGGGGGTTGGACTGGGTACGGGAAGGGGGACCTAAGGTAATGTATGCCGCACCCCCACCACCACCTCTCCCTGGATATAAAGTTTATAAATGACATCACAGCTTGACTCCATCCACCTAGGGTGGAAATGAGTTGGGGGAAGGGTATGAGATTACAGCGTGAGTAAAAGATGGAGGGTAGGGGAGCTGGGAGGGAAATGACGTGAGGTAACAGGAGGGGGGAGGAGGTATGAAGGGTGAGGCAGGGTTGACTATCTCAACACTCCTGCAGGAATGCAGCACACACCTGAAACGTTCGCTGGTGTATTGCTCACGTCTGTTGAATGTTTCGTCCATACTGTGCTACTCACGTTTTGTAACTCTATCTAATAACTGTAATAGCTCACTTTTAGTTATTATTATGTGTATACTAGCCGAACAGTCTCGACAGCTGGAGAAACCAGTAACGAACTAGACCAAAACAAATAGTTATGAAGAATAAATGTATTAAAATGTGTGCGCTCTGATGTATTGTTGGTGTGCGCGGCTGTCGAATTGTGTTTGCGCGCTTACGCTCACATCACAAAGAAACGTTAACCACTTTCTGGGTCCACTGTAAGCTGTTCTAAAATGGAAGGCCCCGGAGTGTAACAGCTGTTGGCCCAGGCCTCGAGACCAGCTCATGCCACTTTAGTGGTCTGTAACGGGAATCCAAATAAATGGCAGCAGGTTTCTAAATCTATCCCCATCTCTTGCATAGAACGACAGTATGTCACTGTCCATGTTTCATTTATAATTCAATAGCTGGAGAATGGTGATTAAATCTGGACGACACATTCCGTCAAACCCGGGACGTTTAGGCTAACGGGCGATAGCTCTAACTAACCCAGACCTCACACAGTCAGGTGGAGAAAAACGTTTCTTTTAGATATTTGTCACACCATTTCATGGTCTCACTGTTGTAAGTGGTGGTGGTGGTGTTGGCGGTGGTGGTGGTGGTGTTGGAAGGCAATTGTCAGGTCTCGTGGATGAAAGGGGAGGGGGTGGGGTTACCTGTTTAAGGACACGTCATTACACAACAAATTACCAATCAAATAAATCGTAATATATTTTCACTGCAAGCATGTCATAAGAAAACATTGGTTAGTTCATGTCCAGCTTCAAGCAAGACAATACATTAAACTTGCATGACATTAAAGACATGTACATAGACACGAACGCACACATACATACATTGACACACACACAACACACACACTCTCACACACACACACTCATACGCACCGATTGTAACAAACGTTCTCAAAGACAGACATCGTTGAAATCTATTTCTGTCAATTACTGTTAAAAGGAACATCGTATTTATGGGACTAATCTATAATGTGCCAAGGTTAAGTTAATTTCCGTGTATATTTCACCAAATGAAAACAATTTAAAGTCCTCTGTTTAATGTATCTGTTCATGTTATTAGTCTAATACAGTACATAGGAGTAAAAAATAAGAAGTTAGGAGGTTGGAATAGAGAGGTCTTTTAAATGTTAAATACCTTTACATCTCAGTAGCTTTACATGTCAGTAGCTGTACATGTCAGTAGCTTTACATGTCATTAGCTTTACATGTCATTAGCTTTTCATGTCAGTAGCTTTTTAAGCTAATTTATAAGTCAATTTGTGTATGTATGGTGATCATGTGTATGTGTGGGGATCTTGTGTATGTGTAATGATCTTGTGTATGTGCAATGATATTGTGTATGTGTAATGATCTTGTGTATGTGTAATGATCTTGTGTATGTGTAATGATCTTGTGCATGTGTGTGGATCTTGTGTATGTGTGGTGATCTTGTGCATGTGTGGGGATCTTGTGTATGTGTGGGGATCTTGTGTATGTGTAATGATCTTGTGCATGTGTGGGGATCTTGTGTATGTGTGGGAATCTTGTGTATGTGTAATGATCTTGTGCATGTGTGGGGATCTTGTGTATGTGTCATGATCTTGTGTATGTGTAATGATCTTGTGCATGTGTGGGGATCTTGTGCATGTGTGATGATCTTGTGTATGTGTGGTGATCTTGTGCATGTGTGGGGATCTTGTGCATGTGTGATGATCTTGTGTATGTGTGGTGATCTTGTGCATGTGTGGGGATCTTGTGCATGTGTGATGATCTTGCGTATGTGGCTAGATGTGTACTTGGTATGTAGATGTGTCTGTATGTACAATGTGGGTAAACAATATGTCATATGACCTTGAATCGGTTTCAAGTCACCCCCCATACCCCCAACCTCATTTTTTACTGTCTGACATTTAACAACCTGGAGATTTAAAACGACCATTGTCATTCTGCAGACACTTAAGTCTGGTATCGTTTGAGTTGTTTCTTTGTGTGCAGACAGAAGCCTGATAAATAGTTTATCGCCATTTTCACTGACAGTGTCACCAGAGGACCGGGTGTTTTCTGACGACATTATTTATCTTCTTGTTTGTAAGAAAACAATTCCTGGTTTTGTTTGAAACAGGAAATCATTTATTTCAAGTATCGAGAGGTGCCGTTAGTGGATCGATTCTTCTTTTAAGTATATTGTATATTATGATTTTGAAATTTGTTTAAGCATGGTGTATATTGTGGTTTTGAAAGTAATCGAGTCTAATATTTTTTTAAGTTTGGTGTATATTGTGGTTTTGAAAGTAATCAGTCTAATATTTTTTAAGTATGGTGTATATTGTGGCTTTGAAAGTAATCGGGTCTAATATTTTTTTAAGCTGTTCTCGTTGATTTCAGTGCTGGTTATACAAAAAATAGACTTGTCGATATATTTATATACTTATGATCTTTGCTGATATTTATGGATTTTATTTATGAGTTTTAATATGACTTTGACCATACAATTTGCGCTTCATCGCTATGTGTTGGACTGTCAGTGCGCACGACTTAGTTGAGGTCATGGGTTCAAAGTCCAGTTGATACTGTTACATTTTCTACTACCGCTACTCCGATGTTCCCTTAGTTCCGACATGGTCATAAATGACCGATTCTGGCCCATAAAGCAGTTTTATTCGGACCATTAGACAGTTTTATCCGGCTCGCGCTCATCTCCACTCGTTCATATTAGTGATGTTTACGCACAGCTATATATTTGGTCCATCCGTCTGCTCTTGTTGCGGCCCCTCTGTGTAAATTTAAGTACCCATGTGGCCCGTTCAAAAAAGTGTGCCCACCCCTGCTCTAGTTAAACATTCGTTATGATCATTTGGTTAGGCATTCCAGAAATATGTATGTTTTGACTTCAGTGTTTGATCATCTGTCTACGATGGCACCGTTTAGTGACACATCTTATCTCCCCTTCCACTGCCTTACATCATAATAACACATATCAACGTATTGAACTAGTTATTTAAACAGTTATGTTTGATAACAGACCGGATTGGTTCATGTCTTAAAAGATAACTCATGGAGATCCATATTCCTTTCACTGCGCATGTGCAGCTGGAGTAAACGTCTTACCATTGGCACAATTAATTAGTGTTACGTCAACACAGAATATCTGGGAATCGGCAGTTGATACCTATTGCTTACCTCATGCAGTTCTCCTGCCCTTCCCCACCTCTTAATACACACACACACACACGACTCTACCTTGCTCCCTTTGCACTACGTATGAGTGTGTGTGTGTGAGTGAGTGTGTATACGCCTTGAACACAATGTGCTCCATGTTTGTGCAGCCAGTAATTGATTTAAGACACACAGACCTAGAGCTCTGACACCCCCCCCCCCCCCCAAACTCTGGACCCAAAAGAAAACAAGAAAAAACACAACAGTCGTCGGAAATGTTTTCGACTTGTCTGTAGTTGTCGTAACAGTTGGTAGATGTCCTAACAGGAGCTGCTACAATGGAGGTTCGAGAATAATTCTTATCAATTAATTATTTCCTTGTTCTTGCTCAATGCTTTCATGGGTTAAATGATTATTTATGTGGTGCAAAGATTCAATGATTATTTATGTGGTGCAAAGATTCAATGATTATTTATGTGGTGCAAAGATTAAATGATTATTATTTAATGTGGTGCACAGCTGTTGTTTTTTAAGGTGTATTCTTTCTGAGACATGTCTTGTAATTTGTCTCATTATTGAGACATTTTGAGAGCTTTTGCTAGTGATTAAATGATTCACGTGTTTTTAACAGTATTAATATATCATATTATTGAGACATTTTTGTAATGTGTCTCATTGATAAGACTGTTTGGCATTTGTTGATATGAAGTGTCTTATGATATAATGAAGTGTCTTATGATATGATGAAGTGTCTAATGATATGAAGTGTCTTATGATATGGAGTATCTTATGATATGAAGTGTCTTATGGTATGAAGTGTCTTATATGAAGTGTCTTATGATATAATGAAGTGTCTTATGATATGATGAAGTGTCTTATGATATGAAGTGTCTTATGATATGATGAAGTGTCTTATGTCTATGTAGTTGTTGACTCGGCTATGACTCAATTTAGTCAGTAATGTGCCATTCATTAGACATTAATGTTTAGTCTCAATAATTATTGCAAAATCTCAAGTTTGTTTATGGAGTGTCTCATCAGATGCCACCTGACCTAGTTATGACCTAGTTATGACATGTATTTATTTACTCGTGATTTGGCTCAGGACCATGCCACTACAGGTGATGACCAGTTTAAAAAAATAATAAATTGTATTTCTCATTGAATCCAGAACCACTGGATATTGTGTCCGGGTCTGTCGGTTGGAATATTTTAATAAGCTGCAAATTGTTCGTTTCATTAAATTTTAAGTAATTAATTAATCTTGTTATTAAAAATTAGAAGTGTTAGGTTGATTTTATTATTTATCCCAGTGTGTTTTATATTACTTCGCCAACGTCTAGAATGATTTCATTCTTATTATACAGTGTTGTAGATTATCTCATTTGTTGTAGATTATCTCAGTGTTGTAGATTATCTCATTTGTTGTAGATTATCTCATTTGTTGTAGATTATCTCAGTGTTGTAGATTATCTCAGCGTTTCAGATTATCTCAGTGTTGCAGATTATCTCAGATTATCTTAGTGTTGTAGATTATCTCAGTGTTGTAGATTATCTCATTTTTTGTAGATTATCTTATTGTTGTAGATTATCTCAACCTACTATAATAACTTGATTTATCATCATTAAATCTCACATCAATATGAGAAATGTTTCCCCGACTCTTGAGGATTATATATCTACGACTCCAATTTAAGTAAATTTATGTGACTCATTTAAGTATATATTTGTGACTCCAAATTGATGCAGTATATTTCTCTGACTCCAATTTTAATAAACTTCTGTGAATCCATGGTGTGTATTTCTGCAACTCACTTAAGGATTATATTTCTGTGTTTCAAACGCCGTGATTAAATCGGCCGGTTATCTACTCTACACTTCCATCTCGTGCATTTATTGATTTAGTGTATTTTTTGAGACAACCCTACTGCCTATGTGTAATGAACGGTCAGTTCGGTCAAGTTCATGTGCGGTCAGTACCGGACAAAGGGCACTTGGCCCAGCCCGTTCCTCTCATTGTGCAGACCAGGCGTGTGTCACAGAACATGTGGGGTCGAACTTTAGCCCACTGTGCTGGTAGACAACTGCTCTAACAAGTATACCACCCCATCCACTGTCTTGACCAATCATCACCACACCAGTAACCGATGTGGTCGTTGGGAGGGGGGAACGAATGGACACATCAACAGACATATTTCTACACAGTTTTCTGTCATGTGTGTCTGTCTTTAGTTCATTCATGGGTAGCCCCCTGTCCATTCTTTTCTATGGTCAAACCAACATTTCCACTGGCGCACTCTATGACGGTCTCCTACAGTTCCTTGGAGAAAAGTTTTTGGTAGACTATCATAGAGAGACTATCATGTAAGACCATCATGTGAGACTATCATGTAAGACCATCATGTAAGACCATCATGTAAGACCATCATGTGAGACTATCATGTAAGACCATCATGTGAGACTATCATGTCAGACTACCATGTAAGACTATCATGTAAGACTATCATGTCTTGTGACACGTGACCGATCCATGCCATATTGCATCGCTTGATGAATACAAATATTTCAGTCTATGTTTATCGGTCTGTCTCTGTCGCTCTCTCTATCTCTGTCTCTCTGTCTGCCTCTATTACACTGTCTTCTCTATTCATTTTCTCACTTTCCCCTCCATTTATCTGGAGGTTAGTTTATAACTCAGTGCCGTCATCGTGCATCAGCCTCTTATGTTCGCATTCCTCTGGCCCTCCTGACTTTAATTAGCATACCATTAAGTTCAAAACTCAAACCGACTTGATGTCTGGTCACACCATCACCCGACTGGTGGATCCACAGTTTTTGTTTTTTACAATCCCCCCGACCCCGAGGGGTTGGAAAGAATCTTTCAATAGATTCCATTGGCCATCTGAATTACGTAACTTCCAATATCTTCCTTGCGTTGCTCTGCTATCAACACAAATTTAGTTGCGTTTTTGAAAACATCTTGTCTGTTTTACGAACGTTTTAATTAAATTATGTCAACTTGACCTTCTGTATGGATTACTTACTTTCTTATTTACTTCAGTTTTAAAAAAAAAAAATAATTTGTTAAATAAAAAGTTATCACAATTTAGTGATATTTGCATACATCACCAAAGTGTCTGACAGTGTTTGAAATAAAAGACGAATATAAAAAAATAATCTACAATTTTTGGACACTTGTAATGTCTGTGAGGTTTTGTCGTGATGTGGACATTGTCTCTGATAATTTCGTACACAAGGATTGGTGTGCTGTACATTGTTCAGTTCAATTTATAGGTACTAGTGTGAAATAAATGAAATAAAAATAATGTATGACCTGTCAGTATGAAGTACAGTTTAACTGCGTTGAACCTGCGTTAAGACGGTCTTGATTACGTTCCTGAACTTTTAATGCGATATTCGCTCCTACATCTTGAAAAAATCTCGCTTCTACATTTGTACTTTCAGTTTTATCATAGGGTTTTGTATTGTTTCATTTTATCTGTACATAATCTACTGACAGACTAGTCAACAGGTCTAGACCATATAGGGTCTATTGTAATCTACTGACAGACTAGTCAACAGGTCTAGACCATACATAGACATTAAAATTCGTTGTAATTTACTGACAGTCTAGATTATAAATTAGGGTCTGTTGTAATTTACTGACAGACTAGTCTACAGGTCTAGGACATATGGTCTGTTGTAACTACTCGTCTAGTTACAAATCCGTCTACTGACAGTCTAGAATGCCATGTTAGGCCTGTTGTCTACTGACAGTCTAGTTCGCAGTCTAGACCACAGTCTGTTGTAATCTACCGACAAAGAGTCGTCAGGCCTATCTACTGACAGATTAGTCAACAGGTCTAGACCATGTAGGCCTGTTGTACTCCACTGACAGTCTGCACTCATTTCTGTTGTGTGGTCCGTCTCACTGAAGTCTCAGACCATACTCGGGTCTGTCTAGTTTACTGACAGTCTCAGTCGGAACAGGTCTACCATGCTAGGGTCTGTCTACTCGACGCAGACAGTCAACAGGTCTAGACATATAGGTCTGTTGTAATCTACTGACAGCTCCAGTTTAACAGGTCTATTTGCGGGCTCCGTTTTTCTTGTAATCTATCAGTCTAGTCTACAGGCTAGACCATGTTGTGTAGTCCAAGGTAATCTACCGTTATCCAGTCAACAGGTCTAGACTCATAAATATTCCAATTAGACCATATGTGGTCTGTTGTAATCTACTGACAGTCTAGTCTACAGGTCTTAGACCATTGTAGTTCTGTTGTCAGTTAATAGTGCAGTTGTCTTAAAATCCAATATTTATTTTGATTCATATCTTCTATTATTTGTCTAAGGCTCAAATTTTATATTTCAAATAATTTTAAATGAAGTCGATTCTTTTCGGTCTGTCTTGTTCACAATGAAGTTTTGGATCTTTTTTAAGTGTTTTGGGAAATGTTGATGTAGTATCCGCATATCATGGATCATTCATAAGTTGATTTTTGTGTTTATCTGTTTTTATTCATCAAGAGAGCTCCACATTTCGTGTTTTGGTCCTTTGTCAGTGGTCGATTGAACAAAGCGATACCCGATAACGGATACCACTCTGATACCGAGGATGCCTCATCAAATCTTGAGAGTATCGAGGATTATTTTAACTCTGAGTCCAGCAGATTCGATACGTTATAAAAAGACAGATTTAGCAATACAGAGTTTCACAGTCAGTCGGTCCAACAGCCAGTCATTCAGTTGGCCCAACAAAGCCGGTCAAACATACATCCGTCCTGTACCAAACGGGGACAGGGAAGAGAAGTACCAGTGGGAAAATGGTAGAGTTCACCTCTACTGCCGAACTTGGTGAGAATTTTACATTGTTCTCATTTTACATTGTAATGTACTCATTTTGCATTGTACTCATTTTACATTGTTCATTTTACACTGCAAATTGCCTACACTGTACTCATCTGCATGCAGTAACGTTAATGAAAGTTCACGCATGCCATTTCTGCCCACGGCTCCTCCTTTCAATTTGTCGTCCAGATTATCAATGAATGGATCGATACGTTCAGTTCAATGTGCATATTTTCAATGAGATTGACATGTTGAAATGGTGAGGAGGTCGCGCTATTTGCTACTTTGACTGTGACTTGAACTTTAAACCTACTGGACGTTATTCAATGCACTCTTGAATCAATTTTGCGACGTTAGGAAGTGACACGTGACCTATGATGACGTCATTTAATGACTGAGTCCAAAATTTTACGAGGGTTTTTATGTGTGTGTGTGTGATGTGCCGTTATTCTAACCTGTAATACATAGATTGAACTAACAAGTACACTACATGTACTATGGTACCATCTTCAGTAAACACTTTTACTTATCTTTAATAAGTCACTAAACATATACCCCCTCTTATGGATATAAATTATGTGAAATTTTAAAATGAGACAACTGGGATGATGCTGCAAGGTAAACAAGAACGATAAATGCTTAATTTATGAGATGTTTTCGCTAGAGTATATTCCCTTGATTATACATTAGCGTTTAGGCATAGTTATCTTGAATTTATGATTAATAAACAATTCACAGATTCTATTAATTTGTTGTGTTTTTTGTTTGTTTTAATTTCAACTGGCAGGAACAGAAGACATTGTTTGTTCTACAATTGTGACTAGTAGCTGACTTACATTTTCCGTCTGTCTCTCTCCTCTCTATCCTCTCTCTCTCTCTCTCTCTCTATATATATATATATATATATATATATATATATATATATATATATTCTCTCCTCTCTGCACCGGGGGTCGGCACTCACTTTAAAATATTTATCAATTAAAATGAGGGGGGCAAATCTGTTAAGTGCGTGGGCACTGTTATGTAAGTATCCGTTGATGCGTGTGGTTGCGCGGGCAATTACTCGTTTTCCCCATATTTTATGTAGTTAACGTAAAACCGTTTCCGCGGGGGGTCCCCCTATCAGACCCCGTACGCGATACCACTATATTCCCCCCGACGTTTGCATTTATATTCAATCCCATTCCGACAGTTACGGGTTATTCGTCTGTCTCGGTCCTCTCCTCCTTATGTTAATTACCTGGGAAGAACTTTATAATCTAACTACAACAATGATTGACCACTGGGGGAAAATAAGCATCAATTTCTGAACAGATCATTTTTTGTTTTATTGGGTTAAATCCTAGTGGACTACAGGTTAAGCAATGTCAGCTAAACTTTCAACCAAACATTTCCTGATGAAAACTTTCAGGCCCTCACCCTCCCCGTCTATTAGCTATCCTTATCTCCGTCCGCGCTCCTATCTCCCACCCCTTATTATCCCACGACATATTATCCTTCCGTCCTTCCCCCTGTCCCACATCCTTATCTAGTCTCATTACATCCTCTCCCCAAACCATTAGCTACTACCCCATTGAAGGTTTGTCTCATTGACTACATCCCGTCCCATTAGCTAGCTCTGTCGACAATATCCCTTGCTACTCCCCGACCATTATATATCATATATATATATATATATATATATATATATCTAAACACCCAGGTGATTTAAAAAATAACCTACCCGCTCCCAATGGTGAGTCAGTTTCATAATGACGTAACATCACAAATAGTTGGCTAGGCTAGGTTTTTATTGTTGTTTTCTTGAGCTTTTTTCCTTCCTGCCTTCAACGCTTTAAACCATTTTATTTGCGAATAACGCAAACATTTGTTAACGGACAGCTGAAGATAAAATTGCTGTCTGATAACATGCATTTATTGAACAGCTGTATGATAACATGCATCTTATTGAACAGTTTTTATAACAACATGCATTTAATGAACAGTTGTTTGATAACATGCATCTATTGAACAGCTGTCTGATATCATGCATCTATTGAACAGCTGTCTGATATCATGCATCTATTGAACAGCTGTCTGATATCATGCATCAACTGAACAGCTGTTTGATATCATGCATCAACTGTACTGTAGATCCAGTTAAATCCATTAAAAACAAACCACCACTAAAATAAGTAAAGAATTGTTTGCTTTTATTTATTTATTTAACAGTTTGTATAGTTTTAAAATCTCCCGTTCGTCTCATTTTCTAATTAATCTATCACATCTCTCTGATACTTTACATATGTTAAATTTTTTTTTTCCTTTCTATTTACTGAACTATTTATCTTTATATCGTCACATTATATCATTTAAACTTATCTCTATGTTTATCCATCCTCCTTCTAACTAATCCATGCCTCCATCTGTATCCATAGCCATCTATCTATTCATCCATGTATTCATCATCTATATTTGTCCATCTGTGTTTTTTCTCTCTCGTTTTCTGCCAGTTCGCAATAGCCTTTCTTTCGCTATTGATTCAGTTTTTAATTCATTGGTTCCCAGAATCCGCCATTCTTGACATAAGTTACAGCGGTTTTCGACTTCAGACATTCTAACATATTCGATAGTACTCAAGTTTTTTCAGTGACGCAGTGGCACGCATGCACACTGATATAAGCTCACCTACATTGTCGTCATCACATGTACACTGATATAAGCCCTCGTTTGTTTACACATGGAGGCTCGAACTATTCGATTGAGGACCATCTTCTTTTAGCAGCGCATTGAGTTAGGATTGATCAGTTCTCTGGTTATATCAGTTATGATGAGTTAGGGTGCCGGGAGAGTTATGATTAGTGGCATGGAAAATAATAATTTAACCGGACATATGGGTGGGGCCATGAATTGAAGTGGGTGGGGCCAACTTAAATGGGGCAGCACATCTGAAGACGGAAAACACACGCACACACCAGTTCACTTATCACACACTTGGTCCAGATAACGTTTAGTAATCAGAGACTATCATTTATTTCTTCTCCTTGGATTTAACTCTGGAATTTACTGTAACAGTCATGGAGTACAGTGTTCTTTTTCGTTAGTACTTTTCTCGGATTTACGGACATTGTAATAAGGTTTGTGCCTATGCCAGTAGGTTTGTAAATGATGGACATTGTTATAAGTATTTGCCGACGGACATTGGTACAGTTTTTGTACTGATGGACATTGTTATTAGTCTAAACTCATGGACATTGTTATAAGGTTTGTACCATGGACACACAGTTTGTATCGATGGACATTAGTAATTTGTACCGATGGACATTGTTATTAGGTTTAGCCTGATGGACATTGTTATTAGGTTTGTCGATGACAGGTTATGGTATTTTGTACCGATGGACATTGTGATGCAAGAAGAATGACAAATTAATTTGACATGCATTAGACTATAGACAGACAAGATTTTGCGAGAATAAAAAAAGATTTGCAGATGGACACAAAAAAGATTTTGGTGAGGTAGACAGACCAAAAGACGGTGTAGACAGACAAAAGACGGAGAGGTAGACAGACAAAAGACGGTGAGGTAGATAGACAAAAAGACGGTGAGTGTGACAGATCAGTTAGATTTATGTTAGGTGTGGCACAGACCAAAGACGGTGAGGTAGACAGACCGGGCCAGGGAAGACTGCTATGTAGATCAGACGCATGCAGAACTTCATTTTAGACAGACTCATATATGTAGAATTTCACAGTATTTAAAAACATGATTTTTGAGACACACATGTGAGATGAACATTGTGACAGACATCAACAGAGATGTGCATACGACTCTTACATACATATGTTTTAGGTGTACTGGTATGTAATACATTGAACAGCAGCAATATATACAACATGTGGTAATTATCATTGCTACCTAGATCATTGCTACATGTAATTTGTTATCATGACTGTCTAGTTACTCTTACGTCTTCAAATTAGGTAGCAGTGTAGCTGTCTTTGACGTCATATTGACTGAAGTAACGTGGTGTTTAGTAACCAATAGTGCCAGTGATATCCTCAGAATTCATCGATGAACAAACAAATCGATCACACAGCATTACAACGTCATCAATCAGAGCTTGCGTTCAATCAGTCATCGTATCGAACACAAAACTGTGATCATGATTTCTTTGATTCCTATTATTTGACTTCATGGACGTCAGTTCCACCAATTTGTTTAGCGGCAAAAGAACATTTCATTATCACACAGCATTAGTGAATTTATTGTTCATCATGAACAAACACTTCAGTTTAAAAAGTATTATTAACTAATGATAAATTATTGAGTTGAGCAACTTATCATTACTATCTATTTTCCCACCTGTTACGTTGCTATCTGCCTAAACCTATTTATCTATCTTTGTTTGTCTATCAGTATGTCTGTCTGATGAACTATTTGTCTAAATATCTGTCTTAGTCTCAATCTATCTAAATTTTTCTATTTTAAGAGCCTTAACTATATCTTCTTTCAGTCAAGATTACAGTGCAGTGGCGGAGCCACGACGGGAGAGTGGAACTTCCGATTGTTTTTATCGCACCATTCCCTGCTGTCCACACCACTCCCCATCTTAAACCTGTTTTTGAAAAATAGAACACTTGAAGTACATGCACCAGAAAAATAAAGGAACATCTGGCGAACAATTAACAATTATCAGATAAACAATGAAGTAAATATATTGTCAAGTGTGCTCCAGATACAAGTTCAGATTTGTCATATTTTAGCTTACCGTTCAGGTTACAACGGACTGTCTGTTTTCTCTTTTCTTGTTCTATTGACTTTATATCGGCAATAGTCTTTTAAAAATCATTTATCCAACGTGACACTTTCCAGTTTCTTTCAAACAGAGTAAATATAAAAATCTATCAAAATCAATATCTGTATTGCAATATTTGCCTATCAAAATCAATATTTGCATATCAAAATCTAATTCAATGAGATAGTGGTATCAAAATCAATATTTGTCGTCACTCTTTTAATCTCATGTAAAAATAGTCGCATATCATGATTGCACCTCTGCTACAGTAGATATAACCCCACCATCATTAGGCGATTGATTTTATGTTGTATCATTACAAGTACAATATGTATTATTAAAATACAATATAGGCATATTATAATCAATATGTATTATTACAATATAATATTACAAGTACAATATGTTATTATTAGTGCAATATATCATTATAATATAATTATTACGTATAATATGTATCATTATTATGTAGTAATATTAAAGTACAATATAAAAGGCATTATTAGTGTAATATGTATTATTCCTCATTATAAATGGGAAGTAGTTATATATATTAATATATAAATATTATTAGTGTAATATAAATATTAAGGTAATGGTATAATTATTACAAGTGCACGGGCGGGGGCAATATGTATTATTATTATGGTATGGGTCATTATAAGACAATATGTATCATTACAAGTACACATGTATCATTACAAGTACAATATGTACAAGCAGTTCTTATTCCATTTATTTAACGAGACATTTGGGGGACGGGGGACCGACTCTATATATATGATATTTCTGTATATCACTAGAGTTTTGGGGCCATATTTTGATTCTGGGGTCCCGGGGGGGGACGGAACCCCCACTATTAAAGGTCACGGATCACAATGACAATATTCCCGATCCATTCGTACCGTAATAACTTACGCTCCCAGGGGTCAGATTAAAAACGTTAATCAACATTGACTCGGGGGGCGGGCACGCCGGTGGCCGTTCGGCGCTGGCCCCGACGCCCTTCATGATGAACGTTGGGAATTTTTCATGTCCCCTCCATGTCTCGCGGTGCCTCCATAGTCGTTGCACTCACGGCTATGCTGGAGGCGAGAGGGCATTACAAAACCGTCCGGGAGATCTAACAGATTCGCATCCACCCTTTGTGGGGACTTACATAGAGGGCCCGCACCCTCACATACACAACTCCTCATATATGTTGCCAGGGGGAGATGTGAGATGAACACGAACCGATAACGTTTGAGCAGATAGTCGTATAATTGAGTACTCTCTATCGTGTTTCATCGGTTTCGAAAAGTTTATATTATACTTTGCTGGCAATGTTTCCTTGACAGTTTTCGCTTACGTCAACATAACAATTCAGCGTATGTGTTAGAAACACAACCGTTTTACAGGTGCGCTGTGGCCGCCTATCCCGCTGTCAAATTCAAAATCAGGGCACTTGTCAAACTCGATCTGTACGCTTGGTAGTCACCGTGAGGCCCGAATAATCTCACAGTGTGCAGCTTTTGTGTTATGCACGGACCCTAAATTCTCCAATGTTTGAATGTGACCCCATAATGTACCTTAGCTTAGTCTCCTTCCCATATTTTGCCTATGACTCCTGAAAACGTTATCTCGTTATTGTGTTTTATGTATATTATAAAATTGTTTGACTGAAATGTGTTATCTCGTGTCACATTTTGCGTGGATTTTAAGTTGTTATTTATTGCTCTTTAATAGAGAATTTGAGCCCAGTTTTTATCTCTTTCCTTCTCTCTCTTCTCTCCTCTCTCTCTCTCTTCTCTCCTCTCTCTTCTCCCCTCCCTGTTCCCACGACTGGAAAATAATTGAGTGTCCTTCAGACTCACAACTAGGGAATTGTCTGTAGTTAAGGAGAATTACGATGCGGTTTGACCCACATAACTAGAGCTATTCTTCACTCAGTGTCTCAACAGACTCACAACTAGGATTGTTCAGTGGCTATGAGGCACATGATGCCTTCAATCCATATTCTTGAATTATTTAACTGTAGCTCATTCTTAGTTCTTTTTTATTATGAGCCCAAGCACAACCGACTTTTAGAAATATTCGGGAACACGTGGCAAAGTTCCAGTCGTGGGGGAAGAGCCAGTCCACTAGAATTGTTTGGGCCTCCGTGGGATGGCTACACAGCTCTGTACATAAGAATAGATTTGAATGTCAGATAAAGGCCTGTCGTGCGGGCCCGTTTACTACCGGAAGTACTCCCTCCCCCGTGCACTGTTTAGGCCGCCCCTCTCTCCGTTTGTTAGATCAGCTAGCCGCCTGTACTTAGTTGCTACCCTCCCAGTGACCGTTGGGCTGCCTAAAAAGCTCCCCCCAACTTGTGCCGATCATAGCTGTCTAAAATTAAAGCTGGGTCCCGTGCGACTGTGCTTCCTGCTGTTGCCCCTTCAATTTGTGTGTGATGACTGTTAGCCGCCTACATAGGCCTGCCCAGGTGTGAGACAAGTTGCCGCCTGTGTAATTATTGTTCTCCCTCAATTTGTGTACGACTGTTAGCTGCCTAAAATTGTTAAGTCTCTCCCTGTGTGACTAGCAGCCGTGCTTCCGTACTGACCTGTTAGCTGCCTATTGTGAAGCCCTAACACTTGTGTGCGACTCAGCTGCGCTCCAAATTTCCCTCCAATTTGTGTACGACTCAGTTAGCTGCGTAAAATTAGCTGGGCTTCTCCCTTGTGTGCGACTGGGCTGCCTGTAGCTTCTGTGTACGATCAGCAGCCGCCTAGCTGGGCCTCTCATGTGTGACTAGTTAGCTGCCTAAAATTAGTTGTTCCCGTGTGGCTGGGATTGCCTAAAATGAGGTGGGCCTCAGTCTTGTGCGTGACTTCAAAGAGCTGCCCCCTGGGCTATTGTTCAGTGTTGTGTTTACTACGATGCTCACCCATGCGCCTGTAGCTCTAGAGCCATTCTTGGTCTCTCTACTGTGAGACTGAAGAGCTGCCTATTCGGGAACAGTTGCTCCATTCCTGCTTGTACGTTAGCAATTAGTTGGGCCCAATTGTGTGTGGTGCGATGGCTAGCTGCCTAAAATTAGAATAGATTAAATGTTGTAAAGGACTGTTGGGTCTGTTTTACTAGGGACAGTTATGGTAGCTGGGTTTGCCTGATCGGAAGCAACCCTCCCCCACTTGTGTGCGACTGTTAGCTGCCTAAAATTAGTTGGGCCCCTCCCCAACTTGTGTGCGACTGTTAGCTGCCTAAAATTAGTTGGGCCCCTCCCCATGTGTACGACTGTTAGCTGCCTAAAATTTGGGCCCCCCTCAACTTGTGACGACGACTAGCTAGCTGTCTAAAATTAGTTGGGCCCTTGCCTAAGCATTTTACAAAACAATTTTTTTCATCGCAAATTTGATTAGTTCTATGACGTAATATCTACTGCAACAGCGAAACTTTTTAGGTGTCCAGTGACGTAATGACCCCTGAAAGGTCACAGTATACCATGGCCTACCGATGCCTTGATACAGCGATGAAACTGCAGAGCTGCCTTATGTAAACAAGGCACGTTGAATATTTGAACATAAAAACATGGCTGTGTGTGTCGTTCGCCTCCAAATCAGCAAGGTTTACATCTGTTTATTACACGGGGCATAACGCTTACATTATGTAGCATTCTGAAGACATAACGCTTACATTATGTAACATTCTGAAGACATACTCTTACATTGTAACATTCTGAAACATAATGATTACATGTAATTTTGAAGACGTATGCTTACATTATATACCATTCTGAAGACATAATGCTTACATTATGTAACATTCTGAAGACATTACTTTAAACTTGCATGCACATTATGTAAAATTCTGACCAAAACAGTTGACTACCCTGAACAAACTGGCACATTTGAGAAATAAGAAATCTTTTAAACATAACATTAGGTTATCGAAGTTCCTAGCCTAATGTAGACTTTGGGGCCGAATGAAAAGGCCCTATACCCAGGTACATTTAGAAGCCCTATTCAAAATTACATTTGTAAGCTCTTAGTTGGCTCTTGTCGAATAATGCGTCAAGGCCGTCGCTTGTAAACATTGGGTCCAGAAAATCCTTTTTTATTTGGGGCCACCTCTAACAACTGCGTGGCCCAGGCAACTTAAAATATTGACCGATCTTGCTGCCTTACTGCAGATGTAGCTATATATTGGGGTATTAAAAATAATGTGTACATAATAATGTATGATAATGTTGCTATGCAGCAGAAGGGTTGTGGTTGTAAGGCAGGTAAAGAGAAATGTATTCACAGCAACTGGATCGCATATATCCTGCTTCGCTCCGGTTTCATCAACACGTTACTAATAATGACTTGTATATGATGTATAGATTGTGGTCTCTGAAGTAATTTAACTAGACGCGTATAACGTTACAGAAGAATAGTTTAACGCAGTGTGGGTACATTGGATCCGGTCTAGCTTGATCCGGTCCTCTAGAGTCTCCCTGGACGTTTTATTGAATTTTTTTTATTATTTCAAATAAACATGAACTATTGGCCCAGTATTTCTAATTTAAGAACCCATTGTGGCCCGCGGTTCAAAAAGTGTGCCCACCGGCTTGCATATACCATCTAAATTTTCTTCTATTTCACTATCAGGGGCCGGGGATTGGGGGGAGGGGAATATATCACTCTAATTCAACAAACAGTAAGGCTTTGAATAAAGACAATCTCATCATAACACATATAACATTTATTGTTGACAAACAAGTGGTATGTAAGTCAAATATAGTTCAAATTATCGAAAAATAACAAACTTCAATTTTCCCCATTGAAAACCAATTTCGGCCCGCCTCGCTCCTGATTCCTTCTACTTCAGTTTCCAGTCAAAACCAGTCTCACAGATAAAACAAACACAATTAATTTTTTTTAAACTCTTCAAGTCGGTTTTAAAGAATTTTCACATTACATAAAAAAATATGTTTTTTTTCTTTAAAAAAGCGTGTGTTTCTAAAGGCTTATTATTCAGTTTGTCGATTGCTAGTTACAGGAGATCTATTAGTGTGTGCACTGTCTATTTTTAGCCGCTGACCTCGTTAGACCAAATCAAGGGGCAAACAACTGCTAAAGATACTCCCGGCGGAGTTCAAGTTCCTCTCTTTTCTACAACGTAAAGGAAGATTTTCAAAGGAAGGTACACAAAAATCTGTGAGCACTGTAAGGATTGCTGCTCACACTGACACACTTCAACGGGAGGGGCGCTTGGGGCGTTGGAGTAACATCCCCTATTTATAAAAACAAAAACGAAAAAATTAATAAAAAGCAAATCAGGAAATATATTTTCGAAATCAGGACAAATGTGAAGTTTGAAATGTATATACGAGATAAATAATTCGTAAATTAGTGTTCAAAATTTCTGGTTCAAATTTAAATCTGTTGCTCGGTTACTTATTCAGTCATTATTTTCTGAAAAGGATTTTAAGTTATCATCTGTTGTATATCATCTGTGGAAGAAAACTTATTTCTAAAAAATAAATTTAGGTCATTGTAAATTTAGTTGGTCATTGTATATGTCATTGTAAATTTAGTTGGTCACAAATTTATTTCATTGTAAATTTAGTTGGTCATTGTACATTTAGTTGGTCATTGTATATTTAGTTGGTCATTGTATATTTAGTTGGTCATTGTAAATTTAGTTGGTCATTGTAAATTTAGTTGGTCATTGTATTTAGGCTCAACGCTTTGTTTACTTGCATGAGTTTAACTTCGTACCATTGGTACATATAGTTGATTGTGTTAGATGGTGGATGCTCTATAAACGTGTTACCAGTTGATTTTGTATATCTGTCCCTATTATCTTCATTTCTGACCCTTACGTATTAGCTTCACGTTAACCCATTGTTTCCTATCTTTAGTCAGTGAATTCTACGTATCAGGACAATATTGTTTTCAAAACAAATGGTTCACTTGCACTATAAACTTTTACATATGACACGTTCTATGCTCATTGTATATCATCATTGTACGTTCCATGTTAGCTTCAAACTGGGGTCAGAGGACATAAGTTGAGGAAATTTTCAATCGGAGGAAAGAAAAAATAATCAATATTCACAATATTGAGCATAAGAAATAGTTTATATCGATCAGTGCCCAATATAATCTAGTAAGCTGTAAACTGGGCCCCTTTGGTATTAATTTCAATTAAATATGTTGAATAAACGGCTAGTTTATATGACAGTCTTTGAATATACGTTTTAACAAGTTATATACAGTTAGCTATACAATATTTATGTAGACTGATAGAGTAATACATAATCTTAAAAGTAAACTATAGTAAGTAGATTGTTGAAAATTCTTATCACCTAGTGTTTTACCTGTAAAACTCAATGTAAAATTTGAAAACCATTTATATGACACCGGTATTTTGTGTAGGCGTTGAACGAAGTCTTACCATTTACTTGAGATTATTATTCGTTATAATGAAAGTCAAGTACCGCCGGTTAAATAGCTTGAATATTTAATTTCATCCGCTCAGAAAATGCTTCACTAATTTATGATTCATAAATACCTTGACTTTATTGAGCAGTTCTAAGATAACAATAATGTTGATATTGTTTAAACTAGATTCATATTTCTGACTTGTGCATTGTTTACAAAGAACTTATTCAGCTCCTTTTATAACGAAGTAAGACACAGTATTTCGTTCTAACGAACTCTTTCGTCTATGGGCTCATTCAATGGACAACAATTTTTAAAAGATAAAAGATACCATATGTTCAGCCTTGTCTGCACCAGTAGTGCTGACGTTACACCCCGAGTTCACAGTGAGTAATTTGAGATCCTTTTCTAGTATGGAAGAGGGAAGGAAGAAATATACGGAACAAGTGAAGAGAGGATGGATAAATATAAAAAAATAGCTCTCTTTCTCTCCATTCTACCCTCCAGACTGTTAACATTTTGAAGGATCTAACAAAGCGTTAACATTATGAAGGATTTAACAAAGTGTTAACATTATGAAGGATTTAACAAAGTTTTGCTCAAACTGTTTATTTGATCCACCATCGCCTGAGAACGGAGAAGTTAACGTACATGTAAGCACATACATGGCTGTTATAATACGTATAGTTAACCATGGCTGTTATAATACGTTTATTTGTTTGTCTCTATGTCAGAGTTGTCTGGTCAGTTGAACAACCTGACCTTGGCTATTAATAACATTGTCCGTGAAACGTTTCCAGCTAACAATTGAGCATGAAATGATGGTATGAATATATACCTAAAGATGACCCGAATGATTAACTAAAGATGACATGAATATTTACTTAATAATGACATGAATATATAATTAATGATGACATGAATATTTACTTAATGATGACATGAATATATACCTAATGATGACATGAATATATACCTAAAGATGAAATTAATATATACCTTAAAGATTTAAGCATAATGAATATAATACATGAAATATGTAATTACACTCGTTGTAAGATAGACTGCAGTCAACTTAAAGATATGACTGTAGTTGACTGAAACATATTAAGCATAAAGCATTAGTTGTTGGGTTTTTTTTTTAATTTGTCTAGTCGATTGATCGATTTGACTGCAGTTGATTGAAAGATATAAAACTAGTTGTTTTAAATATGACTTGTTGACTGAAAAATATTTAAGCTAACTGAGCAGCTAAAATATTAGTGGACTAGTTGACTGAAAGATATGACTGTAGTTGACTGAAAGATATGACTGTAGTTGAGTGAGAAATATGAATATAGTTTACTGAAAGATATGATTTCTATTTTCTGGAGTAAAAATTCGTTGATTATACAATTAAACTGGCATTGTGTGGTGAATGACGGTACGACACAAGATTGTTACCTGTTGACACATATTGGTGCTAAGCCAATCTGTAGTCAGTAGAAAGTCGCGTGCTACAGAAACAACGTTTTGTGTTGGCTAAATTTGCAGGAAAAGGTGGCATAGATGTAACCATGGCAACCACTACGCATTAACAACATATCGTCCTGTTTATTATGTTTACATTATCTTACTGTTTATTATGTTTACATTATCTTACTGTTCGTATTCCGATTATCCTTTTTAATATTTGTCTTTCTGTCATTCTGTTTTCGCCAATCAGTCTGTTATATGCATATATATGTTGGTGTGTCTTTCTGTCACTCCCTTACGTCTGTCTGCTAGTTTGTCTGTTTTATGCATAGTTTTCTTGTCTGCCTACTAGTCTGTGTATCTAAATTGAATATATCTAGTTAACACATAGTTGGACATGTTCTGTTTGCTTACATCTGTATTCGTGGATGTCTGTTTCTCATGTGACCCAGTAAATATTATAATCGTTCTGTCTGTAATACCAATCATCTATTTCCTTTCTCTCCTTTCTATGTTATTTTAGGTTATATTTGTAACTCATGAAAGTGGCATGCTCTAAAGTCATCAGTCATGTACACACTTATCAGTCATGAGTGTCTAATCCGCATTCATGCAACTTACATAGGCATTATGCTCACGTCATATAATACTCCTCAGTCATGTGTTCAAATCTCACAATATACATAGACAATATTTATCTGCTAACTCAAAGTCACGTTTATCAAGTCATGTGCTGTGATCCAGTCATACACTACTGTAATGTTTTTTTTTTTAATTAGACATTATCCACAATGAATTTTAATTAGCTCAAAAACCGTCTGATATTTTTTTTTATTATGTTTTTAAATCGATCACCTTATGTCGAATATTTATTGATCCCTAATTAATAACATATTGATATTCGCTTTGTAACCCACATTCCAGTCTTGCTATCGAGTATCATGTCTAACTATCCAGTATCATGTCTTGCTATCGAGTATCATGTCTATCTATCCAGTATCATGTCTAACTGTCCAGTATCATGTCTAACTATCCAGTATCATGTCTAACTATCCAGTATCATGTCTAACTATCCAGTATCATGTCTAACTATCCAGTATCATGTCTAACTGTCCAGTATCATGTCTAACTATCCAGTATCATGTCTAACTATCCAGTATCATGTCTAACTATCCAGTATCATGTCTAACTATCCACAGATCGTCATCATTCTCCATGCTAAATTCACAACGACATTTTTCTTACAATTACCTTTGCAAACATTCAATTTACCTGCGGACTAATTTAGAGTTCGTTTAGATCTCACACTTGTAAAAATTTCAGCTCAGTTGATACATCCCTTTTTACTCGCCTTCGTAGTAGGGGGAGGGCGTGTGTGTGTGGAGATGTGTCTGTGATTTCCTGCACATTTCTTCTGGCCTGGTTCTGAAGCACCTGCGATTCCTCAGAAAGTTCTGCGCCCTTGTTCCATGCTTCTTGTTTATGTGAAAGGCGATGCCGGGCGGTTTGGTCACGTGACCGGCGTGTCTGTTTGTGAGATCGAACGATGGAGCACATGTAAACATTGATCACGTGATAACCTGTACATCCATCTAGCTTTTGCGTCCAGAGTTTTTAACCGTACACACATGGAAATGTAGTGAAATGGATAGATAGATAGATAGATAGATTGATTGATTGATTGATTGATTGATGATTGATAGATTGATTGATTGACAGACATATTTTCTTTTACCTATAATTCAAGTAACTCTTTATATATTCTTTTCCCTTAATTATCTCAACTAGGGCTGTACCGGAATCCGATTCCGGTTCCTGTTAAGCCGGATTCCGGCAGTTTTAACAAATCCGTTCCGATTCCGGTTCCGGTTAAAATATGCCGGATTTAAGCCGGATTTCTTTGTTGTTTGAAATTTGTAAGAAATTTTTTTAACGCAACATAATTTTGAAATATTTAGTGCTATACAATTAAATTAAAACAATAACTTCCTTTGCTTCTTTAAAACTACAGTAATGTCGATCGCTTTTAGTTCTATATGTAAGTACAAATATATTAAAAAGGAAGATTTGAATCGTATTTAGTCTAGTAATACGACACCTTATCTTCCGCTACTTTTGATTCCGTGCTTTCTATAACATATATTATCAAAGTTTAACTTTCTTTAAAGAGCAGACAACGATCTACATGTATTTTTGCACAGTTTAAAAATATTCATCAATTTATTTTTCTGCTAATTTTTTTTTTTAATTTAGTGGATTTTGTCACGATTTGGATAAAATTCCTCACATATTTAGATAAATAACTTGAAGATACATTTATAATTGAACATTAAAGTGATATTGATTTAGATTTGAAATGCGTTTTAATTTGGGTTTTATGCAGTGGCGTACCTGGGGGGGGGGGCGGTGGGTGCGGTCCGCACCGGGCGGCACTTACCTTCGGGCGGCATTTTTTATATTTACTTATAGTTGTAAAAAGCAACTTATTCATTTCATATTTATTTTCTTTCTTGAATAATAAATGATTATTATGATTATTATAAGTTTAATATTTGATTTATATAAATTATGATTAACTATATGATTTCAAAAACGTAAAACGTCCTAATAATACAACCAAAGCCAAAGGTGAAACAAGAAAACTGAAATCAAATTTGCCTAATGGCAAAACTTAAAAATCGTGGATGGTATACACCATCGAAGAAATATATTTATTGTTTTGCTATTGCAACCGTTTGATAATCTTTGTCTTTTTAATACGGAAAATGATTTTAACAAATGATGGAAACTTAATCCCTAAATTAGTCAACATGAGGTGAGTCCACTGCACATTCGATCATATTCCAAATGGAAGGAATTGGAAATAAGACTTGAACGTGGCGCAACTATTGACAAACTACAACAACAGAATATTGATAAAGAAATAAAAAATGGAAGGAAATTCTAACAAAGAATACTGATATAATTAGATTCTAAGAAAACAAAATTTATATTTTCGAAGGACAATCGTAGTACCCATCAGGGAAACATCGATTCAATGGAAAATAGAGAAAATTTTTAAGCTTGTTGATTTACATACGATCCAGTATTACGAGAACACGTAGTAAAAATTAAGATGGGGTAATAAATATAGTATCTCTTATTTGTCGCCTCCGAATAGCTCTATGAATTCGTTCTGAATCTTCGGGCGACAAATAAGAGATACTTATATTTATTACTTCATCTTAATTTTTAATACGTGTTCTCGTAATACTGGATCGTACTTAGCCAAAAAGTCAACAAGGTCAAGAAAATTTCCTCTATTGTCCATTGGATCGATGTTTTCCTGATGAACACTCTTCACGATGTCCTCGAAACGCCAAATTTTGTTTTGCTAAGAATCTAATTATATCAAGTATTCTTGTTAGAATTTCCTTCCATTTTTTATTTCTTTATCAATATTCTGTTGTTGTAGTTTGTCAATAGTTGCGCCACGTTCAAGTCTTATTTCCAATTCCTTCCATTTGGAATATGATCGAATGTGCAGTGGACTCACCTCATGTTGACTAATTTAGGGATTAAGTTTCCATCATTTGTTAAAATCATTTTCCGTATTAAAAAGACAAAGATTATCAAACAGTTTGCAGCAGAAACAATAAATATATTTCTTCGATGGTGAATATACCATCCACGATTTTAAGAGTTTTTCGCCATTAGGCAAAATTTGAAAAAACCAGTCCTGACTCAGTTTTCTTGTTTCACCTTTGGCTTTGGTTGTATTATTAGGACGTTTTACGTTTTTGAAATCATATAGTTAATCATAATTTATATAAATCAAATATTAAACTTATAATAATCATAATAATCATTTATTATTCAAGAAAGAAAATAAATATGAAATGAATAAGTTGCTTTTTACAACTATAAAAATATAAAAAATGCCGCCCGAAGGCAAAGTGCCGCCCGGTGCGGACCGCACCCACCGCCCCCCCCAGGTACGCCACTGCATAAAAAACCCAAATTAAAACGCATTTCAAATCTAAATCAATATCACTTTAATGTTCAATTATAAATGTATCTTCAAGTTATTTATCTAAATATGTGAGGAATTTTATCCAAATCGTGACAAAATCCACTAAATTAAAAAAAAAAATTAGCAGAAAAATAAATTATTGAACTATTTTTAAACTGTTAACACCCAAAAATACATGTAGATCGTTGTCTGCTCTTTAAAGAAGTTAAACTTTGATAGCTATATATAGTTTATAGAAAAACATTGAATCAAAAGTAGCGGAAGATATAGTGTCGTATTACTAGGACTAAATACGATTCAAATCTTCCTTTTTAATATGATTTGTACTTACATATAGAACTAAAAGCGATCGACATTACTGTAGTTTTAAAGAAGCAAAGGAAGTTATTGTTTTAATTTAATTGTATATGCACTAAATATTTCAAAATTATGTTGCGTTAAAAAAAATTTCTTACAAATTTCAAAAACAACAAAGAAATCCGCTTAAATCCGGCATATTTTAACCGGAACCGGAATCGGAACCGGATTTGTTAAAACTGCCGGAAATAGTCAGATAAGTATGAATGAAATAACAAGGTTTGGTGACGTCACTATGGATAACTAAAGAAAAATGAACTATAGGTAAAGAGTTACTTGAATTATAGGTAAAAGAAATATGTCTATCAATCAATCAATCTATCAATCATCAATCAATCAATCAATCAATCAATCTATCTATCTATCTATCTATCCATTTCACTATATTTCCATGTGTACGGTTAAAAACTCTGACGCAAAAGCTAGATGGATGTACAGGTTATCACGTGATCAATGTTTACATGTGCTCCATCGTTCGATCTCACAAACAGACACGCCGGTCACGTGACCAAACCGCCCGGCATCGCCTTTCACATAAACAAGAAGCATGGAACAAGGGCGCAGAACTTTTCTGAGGAATCGCAGGTGCTTTTAATTCCTGCAGGAGTCCAGAACTGACAGGTAGAAATGTGCAGGAGGCTCACAGACACATCTGCACACACACACACACACGCGCGCGCACACACAAACACCTGAAGGTAATTAAAAAGGGATGCTTCAACTGAGCTGAAATTTTTACAAGTGTGAGATCTAAACGAACTCCTAAATTAGTCCGCAGGTAAATTGAATGTTTGCAAGAGGTAATTGTAGAGCGAAATGTCGTTGGATTGGTTAGCATGGAGAATGATGACGATCTGTGGATAGTTAGACATGATACTGGATAGTTAGACATGATACTGGATAGTTAGACATGATACTGGATAGTTAGACATGATACTGGACAGTTAGACATGATACTGGATAGTTAGACATGATACTGGATAGTTAGACATGATACTGGATAGTTAGACATGATACTGGATAGTTAGACATGATACTGGACAGTTAGACATGATACTGGATAGATAGACATGATACTCGATAGCAAGACATGATACTGGATAGTTAGACATGATACTCGATAGCAAGACTGGAATGTGGGTTACAAAGCGAATATCAATATGTTATTAATTAGGGATCAATAAATATTCGACATAAGGTGATCGATTTAAAAACATAATAAAAAAAAATATCAGACGGTTTTTGAGCTAATTAAAATTCATTGTGGATAATGTCTAATTAAAAAAAAAAACATTACAGTAGTGTATGACTGGATCACAGCACATGACTGATAAACGAAATACGTGACTTTGAGTTAGCAGATAAATTGTGTGTCTGTAGCATGATTGTGGATTTGAACACATGACTGAGGAGTGTAATATATGACTGTGAGCTGAAGCGCAATGCCTATGTAAGTTGCATGAATGCGGATTAGACACTCATGACTGATAAGTGTAATACATGACTGATGACTTTAGAGCATGCCACTTTCATGAGTTACAAATATAACCTTAAAATAACATAGAAAGGAAATAGAAAGGAAATAGATGATTGGTATTACAGACAGAACGATTATAATATTTACTGGGTCACATAATGAGGAAACAGACATCCACGAATACAGATGTAAGCAAACAGAACATGTCCAACTATGTGTTAACTAGATATATTCAATTTAGATACACAGACTAGTAGGCAGACAAACAACTATGCATAAAACAGACAAACTAGCAGACAGACGTAAGGGGGAGTGACAGAAAGACACATAGCATATATATGCATATAACAGACTGATTGGCCGAAAGGCAGAATGACAGAAAGACAAATATTAAAAAGGATAATCGGAATACGAACAGTAAGATAATGTAAACATAATAAACAGTAAGATAATGTAAACATAATAAACAGGACGATATGTTGGTGCCCATGCGTAGTGGTTGCCATGGTTACATCCTATGCCACCTTTTCCTGCAAATTTATGCAACACAAAACGTTGTGTTTCTTGTAGCCAACTCATCACTTTCTACTGACTACAGATTGGCTTAGCACCAATATGTGTCAACAGGTAACACAGATCTTGTGTCGTACCGTCATTCACCGTACAATCATTCACCATGCCAAATTTAATTGTATAATCAACGAATTTTTACTCCAGAAAATAGAAATCATATCTTTCAGTAAACTATATTCATATTTCTCACTCAACTACAGTCATATCTTTCAGTCAACTACAGTCATATCTTTCAGTCAACTAGTCCACTAATATTTTAGCTGCTCAGTTAGCTTAAATATTTTTCAGTCAACAAGTCATATTTAAAACAACTAGTTTTATATCTTTCAATCAACTGCAGTCAAATCGATCAATCGACTAGACAAATTAAAAAAAAAACCCAACAACTAATGCTTTATGCTTAATATGTTTCAGTCAACTACAGTCATATCTTTAAGTTGACTGCAGTCATATCTTACAGTCAACGAGTGTTAATTATATATTCATGTCATCTTTCTATATTCATGCCATCTTAAGGTATATATTAATTTCATCTTTAGGTATATATTCATGTCATCATTAGGTATATATTCATGTCATCATTAAGTAAATATTCATGTCATCATTAATTATATATTCATGTCATTATTAAGTAAATATTCATGTCATCTTTAGTTAATCATTCGGGTCATCTTTAGGTATATATTCATACCATCATTTCATGCTCAATTGTTAGCTGGAAACGTTTCACGGACAATGTTATTAATAGCCAAGGTCAGGTTGTTCAACTGACCAGACAACTCTGACATAGAGAAAACAGACAAACATTTACAGCACAAGTTAAACTATACGTATTATAACAGCCATGGTTAACTATACGTATTATAACAGCCATGTTGTGTACTGCAACACTTACATGTACGTTAACTTCTCCGTTCTCAGGCGATGGTGGATCAAATAAACAGTTTGAGCAAAACTTTGTTAAATCCTTCATAATGTTAACACTTTGTTAAATCCTTCATAATGTTAACGCTTTGTTAGATCCTTCAAAATGTTAACAGTCTGGAGGGTAGAATGGAGAGAAAGAGAGAGATATTTTTTTTATATTTATTTATCCAGCCTCTCTTCACTTGTTCCGTATTTCTTTCTTCCCTCCCTCCCTCCATCTTCTACAGAAAGGATCTCAAATTACTCACTGTGAACTCGGGGTGTAACGTCAGCACTACTGGTGCAGACAGACTGTCGGACATGAACGGTATCTGGTATCTTTTTTATTTTAAATTGTTGTCCATTGAATGAGCCCATAGACGAAAGAGTTCGTTAGAACGAAATACTGTGTCTTACTTCGTTATAAAAGGAGCTGAATAAGTTCTTTGTAAACAATGCACAAGTCAGAAATATGAATCTAGTTTAAACAATATCAACATTATTGTTATCTTAGAACTGCTCAATAAAGTCAAGGTATTTATGAATCATAAATTAGTGAAGCATTTTCTGAGCGGATGAAATTAAATATTCAAGCTATTTAACCGGCGGTACTTGACTTTCATTATAACGAATAATAATCTCAAGTAAATGGTAAGACTTCGTTCAACGCCTACACAAAATACCGGTGTCATATAAATGGTTTTCAAATTTTACATTGAGTTTTACAGGTAAACCAGCACTGAGTCCAACCATTACTGAGGAGTATCATTGTTGTATAGGTGTCTAGAACCTTTCAACAATCTACTTACTATAGTTTACTTTAGAGTATGTATTACTTACTGTATGATCTATCAGTCTACATAAATATTGTATAGCTAACTGTATATAACTTGTTAAAACGTATATTCAAAGACTGTCATATAAACTAGCCGTTTATTCAACATATTTAATTGAAATTAATACCATTAAAGGGGCCCAGTTTACAGCTTACTAGATTATACAAAGGCACTGATCGATATAAACTATTTCTTATGCTCAATATTGTGAATATTGATTATTTTTTCTTTCCTCCGATTGAAAATTTCCTCAACTTATGTCCTCTGACCCCAGTTTGAAGCTAACATGGAACGTACAATGATGATATACAATGAGCATAGAACGTGTCATATGTAAAAGTTTATAGTGCAAGTGAACCATTTGTTTTGAAAACAATATTGTCCTGATACGTAGAATTCACTGACTAAAGATAGGAAACAATGGGTTAACGTGAAGCTAATACGTAAGGGTCAGAAATGAAGATAATAGGGACAGATATACAAAATCAACTGGTAACACGTTTATAGAGCATCCACCATCTAACACAATCAACTATATGTACCAATGGTACGAAGTTAAACTCATGCAAGTAAACAAAGCGTTGAGCCTAAATCTACAATGACCAACTAAATGTACAATGACCAACTAAATTTACAATGACCAACTAAATTTACAATGACCAACTAAATATACAATGACCAACTAAATATACAATGACCAACTAAATGTACAATGACCAACTAAATTTACAATGACCAACTAAATTTACAATGACCAACTAAATTTACAATGACCAACTAAATATACAATGACCAACTAAATTTATACAATGACCAACTAAATTTACAATGACCAACTAAATTTAGAAAATGCGTGTTTTCTTCCATTAAGCGAAAATTTCAGACCGTTTATTTTTAACGAAATATACAACACAGATGATAACTTAAAATCCTTTTCAGAAAATAATGACTGAATAAGTAACCGAGCAACAGATTTAAATTTGAACCAGAAATTTTGAACACTAATTTACGAATTATTTATCTCGTATATACATTTCAAACTTCACATTTGTCCTGATTTCGAAAATATATTTCCTGATTTGCTTTTTATTAATTTTTTTTTCGTTTTTGTTTTTATAAATAGGGGGATGTTACTCCAACGCCCCAAGCGCCCCTCCCGTTGAAGTGTGTCAGTGTGAGCAGCAATCCTTACAGTGCTCACAGATTTTTTGTGTACCTTCCTTTTTTCCTTCTGAAAATCTTCCTTTACGTTGTAGAAAGAGAGGAACTTGAACTCCGCCGGGAGTATCTTTAGCAGTTGTTTGCCCCCCTTGATTTGGTCTAACGAGGTCAGCGGCTAAAAATAGACAGTGCACACACTAATAGATCTCCTGTAACTAGCAATCGACAAACTGAATAATAAGCCTTTAGAAACACACGCTTTTTTTTAAAGAAAAAAAACATATTTTTTTATGTGTATTGAGAAGAGCATTCTTTAAAACCGACTTGAAGAGTTTAAAAAAAATTAATTGTGTTTGTTTTATCTGTGAGACTGGTTTTAACTGGAAACTGAAGTAGAAGGAATCAGGAGCGAGGCGGGGGGGGGGGGCGGGGGGAAATTGGTTTTCAATGGGGAAAATTGAAGTTTGTTATTTTTCGATAATTTGAACTATATTTGACTTACATACCACTTGTTTGTCAACAATAAATGTTGATGAGATTGTCTTTATTCAAAGCCTTACTGTTTGTTGAATTAGAGTGATATATTCCCCTCCCCCCCCAATCCCCGGCCCCTGATAGTGAAATAGAAGAAAATTTAGATGGTATATGCAAGCCGGTGGGCACACTTTTTTGAACCGCGGGCCACAATGGGTTCTTAAATTAGAAATACTGGGCCAATAGTTCATGTTTATTTGAAATAATAAAAATTCAATAAAACGTCCAGGGGAGAGGACTCTAAGAGGACCGGATCCAACAGCTAGACGGGCCGTTGTTGTCCCACGGGCTGTAGTTTTGCCCACACCTGCGTTAAACTATTCTTCTGTAACGTTATACGCGTCTAGTTAAATTACTTCAGAGACCACAATCTATACATCATATACAAGTCATTATTAGTAACGTGTTGATGAAACCGGAGCGAAGCAGGATATATGCGATCCAGTTGCTGTGAATACATTTCTCTTTACCTGCCTTACAACCACAACCCTTCTCTGCATGGCAACATTATAATACATTATTATTTACACATTATTTTTAATACCCCAATATATAGCTACATCTGCTTAGAGGTAACTTTGGCAGCAAGATTGGTCAATATTTTAAGTTGCCTGGGCCCACGCAGTTGTTAGAGGTGGCCCCAAATAAAAAAAAGGATTTTTTTCTGGACCCAGTGTTTACAAGCCACGGCCTTGACAGCGTTATTCGACAAGAGCCAACTAAGAGCTTACAAATGTAATTTTGAATAGGGCTTCTAAATGTACCTGGGTATAGGGCCTTTTCATTCGGCCCCAAAGTCTACATTAGGCTAGGAACTTCGATAACCTAATGTTATGTTTAAAAGATTTCTTATTTCTCAAATGTGCCAGGTTGTTCTAGGGTAGTCAACTGTTTATGTCAGAATTTTACATAATGTGCATGCAAGGATTTAAGTAATGTCTTCAGAAAGTTGCATAATGTAAGCATTTTGTCTTCAGAATGGTGCATAATGTAAGCATTATGCCTTCAGAATGTTACTTAATGTAAGCATTATGTCTTCAGAATGTTACATAATGTAAGCATACGTCTTCAAAATGATACACAATGTAATCATTATGTCTTCAGAATGTTACACAATGTAAGCGTTATGTCTTCAGAATGCTACGTAATGTAAGCGTTATGCCCCGTGTAATAAACAGACCCGTTTTAACCTTGCTGATGTGGAGGCGAAAGACACACACAGGCATGTTTTTATGTTCAAATCTTCAACGTGCCTTGTTTACATAAGGCAGCTCTGCAGTTTCATCGCTGTATCAAGGCATAGGTAGGCCATGGTATACTGTGACCTTTCAGGGGTCATTACGTCACTGGACACCTTATAAAGTTTCGCTGTAGCAGTAGATATTACGTCATAGAACTAATCAAATTTACGAGAAAAAAAATTGTTTTTGTAAAAATGCTTAGGCAAGGGCCCAACTAATTTTAGGCAGCTAACAGTCGTACACAAGTTTTGAGGGGGGGGGGAGGCCCAACTAATTTTAGGCAGCTAACAGTCGTACACAAGTTTTGGGGGGGGGACAACTAATTTTAGGCAGCTAACAGTCGTACACAAGTTTTGAGGGGGGAGGGGGGCCCAACTAATTTTAGGCAGCTGACAGTCGCACACAAGTTTTGGGGGGGGACAACTAATTTTAGGCAGCTAACAGTCGTACACAAGTTGGGGAGGGCCCAGCTAATTTTAGGCAGCTAACAGTCGTACACAAGTTGGGGGGGCAACTAATTTAGGCAGCTAACAGTGGTCGCAAGTTGGGGAGGGCCCAGCTAATTTTAGGCAGCTAACAGTCGTACACAAGTTGGGGGGGGCAACTAATTTTAGGCAGCTAACAGTCGCACACAAGTTGGGGAGGGCCCAGCTAATTTTAGGCAGCTAACAGTCGTACACAAGTTGGGGGGGCAACTAATTTTAGGCAGCTAACAGTCGCACACAAGTTAGGGAGGGCCCAGCTAATTTTAGGCAGCTAACAGTCGTACACAAGTTGGGGGCAACTAATTTTAGGCAGCTAACAGTCGCACACAAGTTGGGGAGGGCCCAGCTAATTTTAGGCAGCTAACAGTCGTACACAAGTTGGGGGGCAACTAATTTTAGGCAGCTAACAGTCGCACACAAGTTGGGGAGGGCCCAGCTAATTTTACGCAGCTAACAGTCGTACACAAGTTGGGGGGGGGCAACTAATTTTAGGCAGCTAACAGTCGCACACAAGTTGGGGAGGGCCCAGCTAATTTTAGGCAGCTAACAGTCGTACACAAGTTGGGGGGGGCAACTAATTTTAGGCAGCTAACAGTCGCACACAAGTTGGGGAGGGCCCAGCTAATTTTAGGCAGCTAACAGTCGTACACAAGTTGGGGGGGGGCAACTAATTTTAGGCAGCTAACAGTCGCACACAAGTTGGGGAGGGCCCAGCTAATTTTAGGCAGCTAACAGTCGTACACAAGTTGGGGGGGGGGGCAACTAATTTTAGGAAGCTAACAGTCGCACACAAGTTGGGGAGGGCCCAGCTAATTTTAGGCAGCTAACAGTCGTACACAAGTTGGGGGGGGCAACTAATTTTAGGCAGCTAACAGTCGCACACAAGTTGGGGAGGGCCCAGCTAATTTTAGGCAGCTAACAGTCGTACACAAGTTGGGGGGGGGGCAACTAATTTTAGGCAGCTAACAGTCGCACACAAGTTGGGGAGGGGGGGGGTGCTTCCGATCAAACAAACCCAGCTACCATAACTGTCCCTAGTAAACAGACCCTTACGACAGGCCTTTATCTGACATTCCAAATCTATTCTTATGTACAGGTAGACTGGCCAGTCGCTCCATCCCACACGGGCCCAAACTAATTCCTAGTGGATCGAATACTGATGGCTCTTCCCCCCCCCCCCACGACTGGAACTTTTGCCACGTGTTCCCGAATATTTCTAAAAGTCTCTGTCTTGGGCTCATAATAAAGAACTAAGAATGGCTCTAGTTATGGCTCAAGACATGGGTGAGGCCATCGTAGTGCCTCCTTAGCCACTGAACAATCCCCTAGTTGTGAGTCTGTTGAAAGGACACTGCAATTGAAGAATGGCTCTAGTTATGGCTCAAGACATGGGTGAAGCCATCGTAGTGCCTCCTTAGCCACTGAACAATTCCCTAGTTGTGAGTCTGTTGAAAGGACACTGCAATTGATTTTCCAGTGGTGGGACAGGGGGGAGGGGGAGAGAGAGAGAGAGAGAGAGAGAGAGAGAGAGAGAGAGAGAGAGAGAAAGAGATAAAACTGGGCTCAAGTTCTCTATTAAAAGAGCAATAAATGTAGCAAAAATCCACGCAAAATCAACACAGATAACACATTGCAGTCAAACAGATTTATAGTATACATAAAACACAATAACGAGATAACGTTTTCAGGGGTCATAGGTAAAGGTACATGTAAGGAGGGGGGGGCTAAGCTAAGGTACATTATGGGGTCACATTCAAAACATTGGAGGCCTATTAGGGGGTCCGATGCACTAACACTGTTAAAGCTTGCACATATTGGTTATTCCTAGGGCCTCACGGTGACTACCAAGCATTTTAGATCGGGGCCCCTGACAAGTGCCCAGATTGCAAGTCCATGATAGGGGGCCCTTTAGCAGCCGGGGCCCTAGGCAGCCCCACAGCTTGCCTAACCAAAAAGAACGGTTCTGTTTCTAACACATTCACACTGAACCACTGTTATGTTGACGTAAGCAGAAAACTGTCAAGGGCATTAACTCGTTCGGCAAGGGACGTAACTGCATAAACAGACACCCGTGAAAAGCGATGGGAACTAACTCAGTTATACGACTATCTCAAACACAGTTGTCGGTTCGTGTTCATCACAAAATTGGCAACACTATGAGGGTGGCGCTGAGGTTGTATATGTCGAGTTATGAAGTCCCTACAAGGATGAGATGCGAATCTGTTAGATCATGTAATTGGACGGTTTTGTAATGCCCTTCTTTCACCTCCAGCATAGCCGATAGTGCAACGACCATGGAGGCACCACGGGAGACATGGAGGGGGACATGAAAAATTCCCAACGTTCTCATCGAAGATCGAATCGGGAACCATCATGTCAACAGTCGAAAGCTTTACCGAACAACCATCGGTCTCCTGTCAATCAATGTTGATTAACGTTTTAATCTGGAGACCTGAGCTAGTATTACGATACTAATAGATCAGGAAATATTGTCAAGTTGTGATCCGTGACTTATCACATTGCTGGCTAATTAAGTTCCGTCTATGTACGGTGCCGGCCGTCAAGTCAAAATATGGCCCAAAACTCTAGTGACGTATACAAGAAATATCACTAATCTATGTAGGTCAAAGTTTGTCCAAATTCATCAGGTAAACTCCAGTAACTGAGAATAAGGAACTTTTCTTTGCTTGTACATATTGTACTTGTAATGATACATATTGTACTTGTAATGATACATATTGTGCTTGTAATGATACATATTGTACCTGTAATAATACATATTGCACTTGTAATAATACATATTGCACTTGTAATGATACATATTGCACTTGTAATGATACATATTGTACTTGTAATGATACATATTGCACTTGTAATGATATATATTGTACTTGTAATGATACATATTGCACTTGTAATTATACATATTGCACTTGTAATGATACATATTGTACTTGTAATGATACATATTGCACTTGTAATGATACATATTGTACTTGTAATGATACATATTGTACTTGTAATGATACATATTGCACTTGTAATAATACATATTGTACTTGTAATGATACATATTGTACTTGTAATAATACATATTGTACTTGTAATGATACATATTGTACTTGTAATAATACATATTGTACTTGTAATGATACAACATAAAATCAATCGCCTGTGTTGGTGGGAGACAGTTTATATCCCTACCATAGCAGAGGGTGCAATGATAGCAGGGGGCACCACGGGGGACAAAAGGTGACTGACAAATGGGGGATCAAACCCGTAATGAGTGCGCTGAATATTGAACTCACTGTCTCATTGGATGTATCAGTAAAATATTGATTTTGATATGCAAATATTGATTTTGATAGGCAAATATTGATTTTGATAGGCAAATATTGATTTTGATAGGCCTATATTGAGCTTTACGGGCCTATATTTGAAAGAAACTGGAAAGTGTCACGTTGGATAAATGATTTTTAAAAGACTATTGCCGATATAAAGTCAATAGAACAAGAAAAGAGAAAACAAGACAGTGGCGAAAGTTGTAGCAATCCGTGAACGGTAAGCTAAAAGATGACAAATCTGAACTTGTATCTGGAGTGCACACTTGACAATATATTTACTTCATTGTTTATCTGATAATTGTTAATTGTTCGCCAGATGTTTCCTTTATTTTTCTGGTGCATGTACTTCAAGTGTTCTATTTTTTTTTTCAAAAACAGATTTAAGATGGGGAGTGGGTGTGGACAGCAGGGAATGGTGCGATAGAAACAATCGGAAGTTCTCTCCCGTCGTGGCTCCACGCCCACTGCAGCCCCTGTTAATCTTGACTGGAAAGCAATAGAAGATATAGTAGGGCTCTTAAAATAGAGAAAATTTAGATAGATTGAGACTAAGACAGATATTTAGACAAATAGTTCATCAGACAGACATACTGATAGACAAACAAAGATAGATAAATAGGTTTAGGCAGAATAGCAGCATAACGAGGAAAAAAAAGGTAGATGTTAGATAGTAATGTTGCTCAACTCAATAAATTTATCATTAATTAATAATACTTTTTTAAACTGAAGGGTTTGTTCATGATGAACAATAGAATTCACTAATGCTGTGTGATAATGAAATGTTCTTTTGCCGCTAAACAAATTGGTGGAACAGACGTCCATGAAGTCAAATAATAGGAATCAAAGAAATCATTCGATCACAGTTTTGTGTTCGATACGATGACTGATTGAACGTAAGCTCTGATTGATGACGTTGTAATGCTGTGTGATCGATTTGTTTGTTCATCGATGAATTCTGAGGATATCACTGGCACTATTGGTTACTAAACACCACGTTACTTCGAGTCAATATGACGTCAAAGACGGCTACACTGCTACCTAATTTGAAGACGTAAAGAGTAACTAGACAGTCATGATAACAAATTACATGTAGCACTGATCTAGGTAGCAATGAGGATTACCACATGCTGTATATATTGCTGCAGTTCAATGTATTACATACCAGTACACCTGAAACATATGTATGTAAGAGTCGTATGTACATCTCTGTTGATGTCTGTCACAATGTTCATCTCACATGTGTGTACACCATGAGTAAAGAAATTCGTATGTCTGTCTAAAATAGTCTGTCTAATTTACTTATTTTCTCTGTCGTCTAGTATATGAGTCTTATTTTACATATGTCTACCTCACCGTCTTTTGGTCTGTCTACCTCACCGTCTTTTGGTCTGTCTACCTCGCCGTCTTTTGGTCTGTCTACCTCACCGTCTTTTGGTCTGTCTACCTCACCGTCTTTTGGTCTGTCTACCTCACCGTCTTTTGGTCTGTCTACCTCACCGTCTTTTGGTCTGTCTACCTCACCGTCTTTTGGTCTGTCTACCTCACCGTCTTTTGGTCTGTCTACCTCACCGTCTTTTGGTCTGTCTACCTCACCGTCTTTTGGTCTGTCTACCTCACCGTCTTTTGGTCTGTCTATTAGTCTAACATGCGTGTCAAATTAGTTTGTCGGTCTTCGTTGCATCGACAATGTCCATCGGTACAAACCTTATAACAATGTCCATCGGTACAAACCTAATAACAATGTCCATCGGTACAAACCTAATAACAATGTCCATCGGTACAAACCTTATAACAATGTCCATCGGTACAAACCTTATAACAATGTCCATCGGTACAAACCTTATAACAATGTCCATCGGTACAAACCTAATAACAATGTCCATCGGTACAAACCTTATAACAATGTCCATCGGTACAAACCTTATAACAATGTCCATCGGTACAAACCTTATTACAATGTCCATAGGCACAAACCTTATTACAATGTCCGTAAATCCGAGAAAAACACTAACGAAAGAACACTGTACTCCATGACTGTTACAGTAAATTCCAGAGTTAAATCCAAGGGAGAGAAGTCAAACTGATACCACAGTCTCTGATTACTAAACGTTATCTGGACCAAGTGTGTGTCTTTGAGTGTGTATGTACGTGTGTTTCCGTCTTCCGGATAGAGTAGTTGCCCCATTCAGTTGTTGGCCCCACCCACTTCAATTCATGGCCCCACCCATATGTCCGGTTAGGTTGTTATTTTTTCCATGCCACTAATCATAGCCTTCTCCCGGCACCCTAACTCATCATAACTGATATAACCAGAGAACTGATCGAATCTAATCAATCACAGCGCTAGATCAATGCGCTGCTAGAGAAGTGGTCCTCAATCGAATGGGTTCGAGCCTCCCACGACTAATGTGTAAACAAACGAGGGCTTATATCAGTGTACATGTGATGTGTGACGACTAATGTGTAAACAAACGAGGGCTTATATCAGTGTACATGTGATGCGTGCTTCCCTTGCTGTGGACCACTGAAAAAACTGAAGGTCTTATCTAAAATGTGAATGGGTCGCTAGTGTCTTAGAATGTCTGAAGTCTGGGAACCACTGAATGTGTCGCTAGTGTCTTAGAATGGCTGGATTCTGGGAACCAATGAAGTTAAAAACTGAATCCAATATGAGAACGAAGAAGGGAAATATTTTTGTACCGAACTGGCAGAATTGAGAGAGGAAAACACAGATGGACAAATATAGATGATGAATACATGGATGAATAGATAGATGGCTAGATGGATGGATATACGGATGGAGGCATGGATAGATGGATGGATAGAAGGAGGGATGGATAAACATAGAGATAAGTTTAAATGATATAATGTGACGATATAAAGATAAATAGTCAAGTAAATAGAAAGGGAAAAAAAAAACATTTATAAACATATGTAAAGTATCAGAGAGATGTGATAGATTATTAGAGAAATAGACAGACGAACAGGGAGATTTTTATTCAGGGATACACAGACAAATGGAGAAATAACAAACTGTTAAATAAATAAATAAAAGCAAACAATTCTTTACTTTATTTTAGTGGTGGTTTGTTTTTAATGGATCTAACTGGATCTACAGTTTAGTTGATGCATGATATCAGACAGCTGTTCAATAGATGCATGTTATCAGACAACTGTTCAATAGATGAATGATATCAACAGCTGTTCAATAGATGCATGTTATCAGACAGCTGTTCAATAGATGCATGTTATCAGACAGCTGTTCAATAGATGCATGTTATTATCAGACAGCTGTTCAATAGATGCATGTTATCGGACAGCTGTTCAGTAAATGCATGTTATCAGACAGCAAGATTTTATCTTCGGCTGAACGTTAACAAAATGTTTGCGTTGATTCGCAAATAAATAAATTTAAAGGCAGCCAACGTTGGCAGGAAGGAAAAAACTCAACCCAGAAAAACAACAAGAAAAAAACCTAGCCTAGCCAACTGTGTTGTGATGATTACGTCATTATGAAACTGACTCACCATTGGAGGTAGGAGGCGGGTAGGTTATTTTTAAATCACCTGGGTGATTTAGCGCATCGTGAGGGGAGGAGATGAAAGGGGTGGGGGGGGGGGATGTGCTAGCAGCTGACTCGACTGATAAGGATAGCTAATGGGACAGGGATAAGGATAGCTAATGGGACAGGGATAAGGATAGCTAATGGGACAGGGATAAGGATAGCTAATGGGACAGGGAGAAGGATAGCTAATGGGACAGGGAGAAGGATAGCTAATGGGACAGGGAGAAGGATAGCTAATGGGACAGGGATAAGGATAGCTAATGGGACAGGGAGAAGGATAGCTAATGGGACAGGGATAAGGATAGCTAATGGGACAGGGAGAAGGATAGCTAATGGGACAGGGATAAGGATAGCTAATGGGACAGGGATAAGGATAGCTAATGGGACAGGGAGAAGATGTATTTGGGGCCCTGAAAGTTTTCATCAGGAGAATGTTTGGTTGAAAGTTTAGTGCTGACGATTGCTTAACCTGTGTCCACTAGAGTTCTTAATAAAACAAAAATGATCTGTTCAGAATTGATTAAAATGTCGACACTGACCAGTGGTCAATCATTGTTGTAGTTAGGCAAGTTATAAAGTTCTTCCCAGGTTAAATTAACATAAAGGGCAAAAAGATTACCTTTGACGAATGTGTCTTTTTAAAAACTGTCAGGAATGGGATTGAATATAAATGCAAACATCGGGTGTGGGGGGGGGGGAGCCCTATATCAATGGGGGGAGGGGATTGTTGGTAGTTTCCTTGTACGGGTCTATACACACACACACACACACACACATACAATGCAAACACAATATGAGCACGTTAATACATAAAACATATGAAGTAACAGTAGCTCACACAACCACACACATCAACAGATACTTACACACTAACAGATACTTACACACTAACAGACACTTACACACGCATGTCAGATACCAGTGGCAGGTGTAAAAAAAAGTGAGTGGGTTTGTGCAGAAAGAAAGAGAGAGAGGATATATATATATATATATATATATATATATATATATATATATATAGAGAGAGAGAGAGAGAGAGAGAGAGAGGATAGAGAGGGGGAGGGAGACGAGGAGAGAGAGCGAGAGAGAAAAGTGTAAGTCAACTACTAGTCACTAATTGTAGAACAAACAATGTCTTCTGTTCCTGCCAGTTAATTAAAACAAACAAAAAACACAACATTAATAAGAATCTGTGAATTGTTTATTAATCATAAATTCAAGGTAAGTATGACTAAACGCTAATGTATTATAATCCAAGGGAAAGTACTCTAGCGAGAACATCTCATAAATTAAGCACTTGTTATCGTTCTTGTTTACCTTGCACGTCATCCCAGTTGTCTCATTTTAAAATTTCACATAATTTATATCCATAAGGGGGGGGGGGGTATATGTTTAGTGACTTATTAAAGATAAGTAAATGTGTTTACTAAAGATGGTATCATAGCACATGTAGTGTACTTGTTAGTACAATGTATGTATTACACAGGTTATAATAATGGCACATCACACACACACACACACATAAAAACCCTCGTAAATACGAGATTTCAGTCCTATTAAATGACGTCATCATAGGTCACGTGTCACTTCTAACGTCGCCAAAATTGATTCAAGTGCATTGAATGGCGTCAGTAAAGGTTTAAAGTTCAAGTCACAGTCAAAGTAGCAAAATAGCGACCCTCCTCCCCCTTTCCTTCAACATGTCAATCTCCATTGAAAATATCCCCATGAACTGAACGTATCGATCCATTCATTGATAATCTGGACATTGTGGGTCGCTTGGAATTAGAAGGAGGGTGCGGGGGGGGGGGAAGAGAAGACCCATGAGCGTTTGTGGGGGGGGGACCCTCGTGGGGCTTTCATTAACGTTACTGCATCTGGATGAGTACAGTGTAAAACGAGTACAGTGTAAAATGAGAACAATGTAAAATGAGTACAATGTAAAATGAGTACAATACAATGTAAAATGAGAACAATGTAAAATTCTCACCAAGTTCAAAACCGACAGTAGGTGAACTTACCATTTTCCCACTTGTACTTCTCTTCCCTGTCCCTACTTGATGGTACAGGACGGATGTATGTTTGACCGGCTGTTGGGCCGGCTGAATGACCGGCTGTTGGACCGACTGACTGTGAAACTCTGTGTACTCCATCTGTCTTTGTAACGTATCGAATCTGCTGGACTCAGAGTTAAAATAATCCTCGATACTCTCCAAGATTTGATGAGGCATCCTCGGTATCGAAAGTGGTATCCGTTATCGGGTATCGTTTGTTCGAAATCGGCCACGACAAGGACCAAAACACGAAATGTGGAGCTCTCTTGATGAATAAAAACAGATAAACACAAAAACATCAACTTATGAATGAATGACCATGATATGCGGATACTACATCAACATTTCCCAAAACAATTTAAAAAAGATCCAAAACTTCATTAGAACAAGACAGACCCAAAAGAATCGACTTCATTTAAAATTATTTGAAATATAAAATTTGAGCCTTAGACAAATAATAGAAAGATATGAATCAAAATAAATATTGGATTTTAAAGACAACTGCACTATTATTTGACAACAGACCCTGTATGGTCTAGACCTGTAGACTAGACTGTCAGTAGATTACAACAGACCCTGTATGGTCTAGACTGTCAGTAGATTACAACAGACCCTGTATGGTCTAGACCTGTTGACTAGACTGTCAGTAGATTACAACAGACCCTGTATGGTCTAGACCTGTAGACTAGACTGTCAGTAGATTACAACAGACCCTGTATGGTCTAGACCTGTTGACTAGACTGTCAGTAGATTACAACAGACCCTGTATGGTCTAGACCTGTTGACTAGTCTGTCAGTAGATTACAACAGACCCTGTATGGTCTAGACCTGTTGACTAGACTGTCAGTAGATTACAACAGACCCTGTATGGTCTAGACTGTCAGTAGATTACAACAGACCCTGTATGGTCTAGACTGTCAGTAGATTACAACAGACCCTGTATGGTCTAGACCTGTTGACTAGTCTGTCAGTAGATTACAACAGACCCTGTATGGTCTAGACCTGTTGACTAGACTGTCAGTAGATTACAACAGACCCTGTATGGTCTAGACCTGTAGACTAGACTGTCAGTAGATTACAACAGACCCTGTATGGTCTAGACCTGTTGACTAGACTGTCAGTAGATTACAGCAGACCCTGTATGGCCTAGACCTGTTGACTAGTCTGTCAGTAGATTACAACAGACCCTGTATGGTCTAGACCTGTAGACTAGTCTGTCAGTAGATTACAACAGACCCTGTATGGTCTAGACTGTCAGTAGATTACAACAGACCCTGTATGGTCTAGACTGTCAGTAGATTACAACAGACCCTGTATGGTCTAGACCTGTTGACTAGTCTGTCAGTAGATTACAACAGACCCTGTATGGTCTAGACCTGTTGACTAGTCTGTCAGTAGATTATGTACACAAAGTAAATCAGATAAAAATTGAAACAATTCAAAACCCTAAGATAAAACTGAAAGTACAAATGTAGAAGCGAGATTTTTTTCAAGATGTAGGAGCGAACATCGCATTAAAAGTTCAAGATCCTAATCAAGACCGTCTTAACGCAGGTTCAACGCAGTTAAACTGTACTTCATACTGACAGGTCATACATGATTTTTATTTCATTTATTTCACACTAGTACCTATACATTGAACTGAACAATGTACAACAAACCATTCCTTGTGTACGAAATTATCAGAGACAATGTCCATAATACGACATAACCTTACAGACATAACAAATGTCCAAAAATTGTAGATTATTTTTTTTATATTAGTCTTTTTATTTCAAACACTTTCAGACACTTTGGTGATGTACGGACATATCACTAAATTGTGATAACTTTTTATTTAACAAATTATATCTTTTTTTAAAACTGAAGTAAATAAGAAAGTAAGTAATCCATACAGAAGGTCAAGTTGACATAATTTAATTCAAACGTTCGTGAAACAGACAAGATGTTTTCAAAACGCAACTAAATTTGTGTTGATAGCAGAACACCGCAAGGAAGATATCGGAAGTTACGTCATTCAGATGGCCAAGGTGATCTATTGAAAGATTCTTCCCAACCCCTGGGGGGTGGGGGATTTTAAAAAACAACAACTACCTTGGATCCACCAATCGGGTGATGTTGTGACCAGACATCAAGTCTGGTTTGAGTTTTGAACTTAATGGTATGCTAATTCAAGTCAGGAGGGCCAGAGGAATGTGAACATAAGAGGCTGATGCACAATGACGGCACAGAGTTATAAACTAACCTCCAGATAAATGGAGGGGAAAGTGAGAAAACAGTGTAATAGAGGCAGACAGAGGGAAAGAGAGAGAGATAAAGAGCGAGAGAGACAGACCGATAAACATAGACTGAAATATTTGTATTCATCAAGCGATGCAATATGGCATGGATCGGTCGCGTGTTATAAGACATGATAGTCTTACATGATAGTCTTACATGATAGTCTCACATGATGGTCTCACATGATGGTCTTACATGATAGTCTACCAAAAACTTTTCTCCGAGGAACTGTAGGAGACCGTCAAAGAGTGCGCCAGTGGAAATGTTGGTTTGACCATAGAAAATAATGGGTAGGGGGCTACCAATGAATGAACTAAAGAAAGACACACAGGATAGACAACTGTGTAGAAATATGTCTGTTGATGTGTCCATTCGTCCCCCCCCCAACGACCACATCGGTTACTGGTGTGGTGATGGTTGGTCAAGACAGTGGATGAGGTGGTATACTTGTTAGAGCTCAGTGGGCTAAAGTTCGACCCCACATGTTCTGTGACACACGCCTGGTCTGCACAATGAGAGGAACGGGCTGGGCCAAGTGCCTTTGTCCGGTACTGACCGCACATGAAGTTGACCGAACTGACCGTTCATTACACATGGGCAGTGGGGCTGTCTCAAAAAATACACTAAATAAATAAATGCCGGAGATGGAAGTGTAGAGTAGATCACTGGCCGAGTTAATCACGGCGTTTGAAACACAGAAATATAATCCTTAAGTGAGTTGCAGAAATACACACCATGGAGTCACAGAAGTTTATTAAAATTGGAGTCAGAGAAATATACTGCATCAATTAGGAGTCACAAATATATACTTAAATATGAGTCACATAAATTTACTTAAATTGGAGTCCTCAAGAGTCGGGGAAACATTTCTCAGATTGATGTGAGATTCAATGATAATAAATCAAGTTATTATAGTAAGTTGAGATAATCTACACCAATAAGATAATCTGCAACACTGAGATAATCTACAACACTGAGATAATCTACAACACTGAGATAATCTACAACACTGAGATAATCTACAACACTGAGATAATCTACAACACTGAGATAATCTACAACACTGAGATAATCTACAACACTGAGATAATCTACAACACTGAGATAATCTACAACACTGAGATAATAAGAATGAAATCATCATTCTAGACATATAAAACACACTGGGATAAATAATACAATCAACCTGACACTTTTAATAACGAGATTAATTGATTACTTAAAATTTAATGAAACGAACAATTTGAAGCTTATTAAAATATTCCGACCGACAGACCCGGACACAGAATATCCCGTGGTTCTGGATTCAACGAGAAATACAATTTATTATTTTTTCAAACTGGTCATCACCTGTAGTGGCATGGTCCCGAGCCAAATCATGAGTAAATAAATACATGTCATAACTAGGTCATAACTAGGTCAGGTGGCATCTGATGAGACACTCCATAAATAAACTTGAGATTTTGCAATAATTATTGAGACTAAACATTAATGTCTAATGAATGGCACATTACTGACTAAATTGAGTCAAAGCTAAGTCAACAAACACATAGACATAAGACACTTCATCATATCATAAGACACTTCATCATATCATAATACACTTTATATCATTAGACACTTCATATCATAAGACACTTCATCATATCATAATACACTTTATATCATTAGACACTTCATCATATCATAAGACACTTCATCATATCATAAGACACTTCATCATATCATAAGACACTTCATCATATCAATAGACACTTCATCATATCATAAGACACTTCATCATATCATAAGACACTTCATCATATCATTAGACGCTTCATATCATAAGACGCTTCATATCATAAGACACTTCATATCATAAGACACTTCATATCATAAGACACTTTATCATATCATAAGACACTTCATATCATAAGACACTTCATAGCATAAGACACTTCATATCATAAGACACTTTATATCATAAGACACTTTATATCATAAGACACTTTATCATATCATAAGACACTTCATATCATAAGACGCTTCATATCATAAGACGCTTCATATCATAAGACACTTCATATCATAAGACACTTCATATCATAAGACACTTCATATCATAAGACACTTCATATCATAAGACACTTTATATCATAAGACACTTTATATCATAAGACACTTCATATCATAAGACACTTCATATCATAAGATGCTTTATATCATAAGACACTTCATATCATAAGACACTTCATATCAACAAATGCCAAACAGTCTTATCAATGAGACATATTACAAATATGTCTCAATAATATGATATATTAATACTGTTAAAAACACTTGAACCATATAAATGATATAATCACTAGCAAAATCTCTCAATAATGAGACAAATTACAAGACATGTCTCAGAAAGAGGACACCTTAAAAACAACAGCTGTGCACCACATAAATAATCATTTAATCTTTGCACCACATAAATAATAATTTAATCTTTGCACCACATAAATAATCATTTAACATATGAAAGCATTGAGCAAGAACAAGGAAATAATTAATTGATAAGAATTATTCTCGAACCTCCATTGTAGCAGCTCCAGTTACGACATCTACCAACTGTTACGACAACTACTGACAAGTCGAAAACATTTCCTACGACTGCTGTGTTTTTCTTGGTTTGTTTTGGGTCCAGAGTTTTGGTTTTTTTTTGTCAGAGCTCTAGGTCTCTGTGTCTTAAATCAATTACTGGCTGCACAAACATGGAGCACATTGTGTTCAAGGCGTATACACACTCACTCATACACACACTCACACACACACACTCACACATACACACACACACATACGTAGTGCAAAGGGAGCAGGGTAGAGTCATGTGTGTGTGTGAGAGTGTGTGTGAGAGTGTGTGTGTGTGTGTGTGTATTAAGAGGTGGGGAAGGGCAGGAGAACTGCATGAGGTAAGCAATAGGTATCAACTGCCGATTCCCAGATATTTTGTGTTGACGTAACACTAATTAATTGTGCCAATGGTAAGACGTTTACTCCAGCTGCACATGCGCAGTGAAAGGAATATGGATCTCCATGAGTTATCTTTTAAGACATGAAACAATCCGGTCTGTTATCAAACATAACTGTTTAAATAACTAGTTCAATACGTTGATATGAGTTATTATGATGTAAGGCAGTGGAAGGGGAGATAAGATGTATTCACAAAACGGTGCCATCGTTGACAGATGATCAAACACGGAAGTCAAAACATTCATATTTCTGGAATGCCTAACCAAATGATCATAACGAATGTTTAACTAGAGCAGGGGTGGGCACACTTTTTTTTAACGGGCCACATGGGTACTTACATGTACACAGAGGGGCCGCAACAAGAGCAGACAGATGGACCAAATGTATAGCTGTGCGTAAACGTCACTTATATGAACGATTGGAGATGAGCGCGAGCCGGATAAAACTGCATTACAGGCCGGATAAAACTGCCTTATGGTCCGGATAAAACTGTATTACGGGCCAGAATCGGTCATTTATATGACCATGTCGGAACTAAAGAAACATCGATGTAGTGGTAGTAGAAAATGTAACAGTATCAACTGGGATTTGAACCCATGACCTCAACTAAGTCGTGAGCACTGTCAGTCCAACACATAGCGATGAAGCGCAAATTGTATGGTCAAAGTCATATTAACGCATAAATAAAATCCAGAAATATCAGCAAAGATCATATTTCACATAATTTATATCTATAAGGAATAAATATATCGACAAGTCCATTATTTTGTATAACCAGCACTGAAATCAACGAGAACAGCTTAAAAAAAAAATTAGACTCGATTACTTTCAAAACCACAATATACACCATACTTTAAAAAATATTAGACTCGATTACTTTCAAAACCACAATATACACCATGCTTAAAAAATATTAGACTCGATTACTTTCAAAACCACAATATACACCATACTTAAAAAAAATATTAGACTCGATTACTTTCAAAACCACAATATACACCATACTTAAAAAAATATTAGACTCGATTACTTTCAAAACCACAATATACACCAATACTTAACAAATATTAGACTCGATTACTTTCAAAAACCGCAATATACACCATGCTTAAAAAAATTTCAAAATCATAATATACAATATACTTAAAAGAAGAATCGATCCTCTAACGGCACCTCTCGATTTTTGAAATAAATGATTTCCTTTTTCAAACAAAACCAGGAAATTGTTTTCTTACAAAACAAGAAGATAACTAATGTCGTCAGAAAACACCAGGTCACCGTGTGACACTGTCAGTGAGAATGGAGATAAACTATTTATCAGGCCTCTGTCTGCACACAAAGAAACAACTCAAACGATACCAGACTTAAGTGTCTGCAGAATGACAATGGTCCCTTTAAATCTCCAGGTTGTTAAATGTCAGACAGTAAAAAATGAGGTTGGGGGGAGGGGGGTGACTTGAAACCGATTCAAGGTCATATGACATATTGTTTACCCACAGACCAAGTACACATCTAGCCACATACACGAGATCATCACGCATACACAAGATCATGACACATACACAAGATCATGACACATACACAAGATCATTACGCATGCACAAGATCATTACGCATGCACAAGATCATTACGCATGCACAAGATCACCACGCATACACAAGATCATCACACATACACAAGATCATGACACATACACAAGATCACCACACATACACAAGATCATCACATATACAAAAGATCATCACACATACAAAAGATCATCACACTTACACAAGACCATCACACATACACATGATCATCACATATATACAAGAAGATCATCACACATACACAAGATCATCAAACATACAGTAACTCACTTATAAATTACAGAGGCTAGCTTAAAAAAAAGCTACAGGCCTATAAAGCTACTGACATGTAAAGCTAATGACATGTAAAGCTACTGACATGTAAAGGTAATGACATGTGAAGCTACTGATATGTAAAGCTACTGATATGTAAAGCAATTTTACAGATTGAAAAAACGTCTCTATTCCAAGCTCCTAACTTCTTATTTTTTTACTCCTATGTACTGTATTAGTCTAATAACATGAACATATACACTAAACAGAGGGCTTTGAATTGTTTTCATTGTGGTGAAATATACACGGAAATTAACCTTGGCACATATAGACTTGCCTCATAAATACGATGTTCCCTTTAACAGTGTTACATTTAAGTGGAATCTATAACTGACAGATTTCAACGCTCTGTCTCTGAGAACGTTTGTGAGTGTGAGTGTATGTGTGTGTATGTGTCGATGTATGTATGTGTGTATGTGTGTGTCAATGTATGTATGTGTGTATGTGTGTGTGTATGTGTGTGTATGTGTGTGTCAATGTAGTATGTATGTGTGTATGTGTGTGTATGTGTGTATGTATGTGTGTGTGTGTCAATGTATGTATGTGTGTGTGTCAATGTATGCATGTGTGTATGTGTGTGTGTATGTGTGTGTATGTGTGTGTGTCAATGTATGTATGTGTGTGTGTGTCAATGTGTGTGTGTATGTGTGCGTTCGTGCCTATGTGCATGCCTTTAATGTCATGCAAGTTTAATGTATTGTCTTGCTTCAAGCTGGACATGAACTAACCAATTTTTGTCTTATGACACGCTTGCAGTGAAAATATATTACGGTTTATTTGATTGATAATTAGTTGTGTAATGACGTGTCCTTAAACAAGGCACCCTCTCCCCTTTCATCCACGAGACCTGACACCTGCCTTGCAATACCACCACCACCACCACCAACACCACCACCACCAACAACAACAACAACAACACCAACACCACCACCACCACCAACACCAACAACAACACCAACAACACCACCACCACCACCACCACCACCACCACCACCAACACCACCACCACCACCAACACCACCACCACCACCACCACCACCACCAACACCACCACCACCAACACCACCACCAACAACACCACCACCACCACCACCACCACCACCAACACCACCACCACCACCACCACCACCAACACCAACACCACCACCAACACCACCACCAACAACAACACCACCAACAACAACACCACCACCACCACCACCAACACCACCACCAACAACAACAACACCACCACCACCACCACCACCACCAACAACACCACCACCACCAACACCACCACCACCACCACCACCAACACCACCACCAACAACACCAACACCACCACCACCAACAACACCACCACCAACACCAACACCACCACCAACAACACCACCACCACCACCACCAACACCATCAACACCACCTACACCACCACCACCACCACCAACACCACTTAAAACAGTGAGACCATGAAATGGTGTAGTAAATATCTAAAAGTAACGTTTTTCTCCACCTGACTGTGTGAGAAGGTCTGGGTTAGTTAGAGCTATCGCCCGTTAGTCTAAACGTCACGGGTTTGACGGAATGTGCTGTCCAGATTTAATCATCATTCTCCAGCTATTGAATTAGAAATGAAACATGGACAGTGGCGTAGTGTCGTTGGGGATAGATCTACAAACCTGCTGCCATTTACTTGGATTACCGTTACAGACCACTGAAGTGGCCTAAGCTGGACTCGAGGCCTGGGCCAACAGGTGTTACACTCCGGGGGTGCCTTTTATTTTAGAACAGCTTACAGTGGACCCAGACAGTGGTTAACGTTACAAGAGAGATTATGGATTTCTTGGTGATGTGAGCGTGAGCGCGCAAACACAATTCGACAGCCGCGCACACCAACAATACATCAGAGCGCACACATTTTAATACCTTTATTCTTCATATATTTTTGTTTTTGGTCTAGTTCGTTTCTCCAGCTGTCGAGACTGTTCGGCTAGTATACACATTAGTATACACATAATAATAACTAAAAGTGAGCATTACAGTTATTAGATAGAGTTACACAACGTGAGTAGCACAGTATGGACGAAACATTCAACAGACGTGAGCAATACACCAGCGAACGTTTCAGGTGTGTGCTGCATTCCTGCAGGAGTGTTGAGATAGTCAACCCTGCCTCACCCTTCATACCTCCTCCCCCCTCCTGTTACCTCACGTCATTTCCCTCCCAGCTCCCCTACCCTCCATCTTTTACTCACGCTGTAATCTCATACCCTTCCCCCAACTCATTTCCACCCTAGGTGGATGGAGTCAACCTGTGATGTCATTTATAAACTTTATATCCAGGGAGAGATGGTGGGGGGGGGGGATGCGGCATACATTACCTTAGGTCCCCCTTCACGTACCCAGTCCAACCCCCTCACCCCCCTAATCATTAAGTCATCTGCATTTCGTCATATCCAGCGTAAGACTTATTTACTAATATGACTGGTTGTTGTAAACAGTTGATATACTCCAATGGTGGAGCGACAGAAGAGTACAGAGGGAAGAATGTGGAGCGACAGAAGAAATAAGTGAAGAGTATCAGGCTGAACGGTAGAGAAGTAAAAAATATAAATATCAGCCACGTCAGCAGAAATCAAAGTGCAACTGTCTTTTTTTATTTGTAATACACATAAATAAATAAACACACACAATATATCAACAAACACAATATATCAACAAACAAAATATATCAACAAACACAATATATCAACAAACACAATATATCAACAAACACAATATATCAACAAACGCAATATATCAGCAAACAAAATATATCAACAAACACAATATATCAACAAACACAATACCAATAAACATAATACATGTAGGCCTACAGATAAACAAAATACCACCAAACGAAGTACCAATGAACAAAGTACCATAAAAAAGTACCTGCTTGAACATTTACGTACATTTTAGTGCAAGGGTGGGCAAACTTTTTGAATCGCACGCCACAATAGGTTCTTAAATTGAAATGCGTACCATGAGAGATGGTTGGAGTGATTATGTGAACCGGAGTGAATTATATGTACTTGGCATTTAACTGGTGGCCCTGATCGTAAAGACAAACAGGCCGTACGTGGCACGCGGGCTATCACAGTTCGCCCATGTCTGATGTAGAAGTTACTTTAACAACGAGGGACAGATGGATGCATCAAATTTTACACTTTAATAGTTTGCTGATATTTTGAGCAAAATATGTGAAGAAGGAGACTTGTTAAAGTTCTATTTATAACTCGAGAATTACTTTCAAAATAAACCAAGTGCTGTGCCAGTTGACTTTCAGGCACTGCATTAATTTGTTTTTTTTAAAAAACCAATTACTGAAAAGACCAGTTGTTGTTTTTAAACAAAGCGTTTAAATGATAAGTTAATATTTGAAAGAAGGAAAGAAAGACATTGCACAGTAGACAGTGGATCTCACAGTGGGGGTTTCAGATGGGTCACGACCAGCCCCGTATCGTGAAAATTCTACAGCAGGGGGCAGGCATTCTACAGCAGGGGCCAGGCAATAGCAGGGGGGCAGGTAATACATTTTACTAAGTAGAACAAATAAGAGGGGGCCCCGGCCCCCCTGCACGCTACGGGCCTGGTCACGACAACGTCTAAATTTATAATTGAAAGACAGAGAATCTATAATTACATTAGAACAACTCAATTCCTCTGTGTGTGTTGAAAGATTTAAAATTTGTAAAAAAGTATAACGGGAAATGTAAATCTGCCATTAACGATGCATTCTGTCTGTTATTGTAATTTCACCAAGCATGTTGGTCGCGAAATCAAAACAATTGTCAAAGTAGGTCACGAACATTAAAAAAAATGTGAGGACCACTGGCCTGAGACATCAAAAATTGACAAAAACCTTTTTAAAAAAAGAAAGTTGTATCAATTTATTTTAATGAATGCAACTGAATGGAGGGAGATCAGGTCAGTGGTAGATGTATGCACACGTCACAAGCCCTGCCAGATGTTTCCACTTGATGGTTGTAACTGTTAGTGACGTCGTTTGTCATGCCGGTGTCAATGTGAAGGTTAAAACGATACTTGAGAAATGTCATGATGTCACTGCCGACACCCACTTTCAAGTTCAAGGTTAAAGATTGAGAATAAACACGTACAGTGGATTGGTTCTGTCAGTGGTTTACAATAGAGTTATTGGTTCTATCAGTGCACAATAGATTTATTAGTTCTATCAGTTGTTCACAATAGATTATTGGTTCTATCAGTGCACAATAGATTTATTAGTTCTATCAGTTGTTCACAATAGATTATTGGTTCTATCAGTGCACAATAGATTTATTAGTTCTATCAGTTGTTCACAATAGATTATTGGTTCTATCAGTGCACAATAGATTTATTAGTTCTATCAGTTGTTCACAATAGATTTTTGGTTCAATCAGTGGTTCATAATAGATATTTCAAATTGTGTCACCAAATAATTTGATTATTACTTGATTGATCATAAATAATATTGATTTTTATAATTTTCTGTCTTCAGTCTTTTTCTTTCTTAACAGGTTGGTCACGTGGGTTCTTGGTGGATCGCAAATGGTAGCTCTGGTGGGTAGGTAACTTGGGTTTATAGGTAAGTAGTTTTAGATTAATAGGTAGGTGACTTAGAATTGTAGATAGGTAGGTAGCATAAGTTGTTGGGTAACTAGCTTAGGTTGGTATGTAGCTTACGGTGATAGGTATGTAGGTAGAATAGGGTTTAGGTATGTAGGTAGATTTGGGTGGTAGGTAAGTAGGTAGCTAGATTAGGGTGGTAAGTATGTAGGTAGATTAGGGTGGTAGGTATGTAGGTAGATTAAGGTGGTAGGTAAGTAGGTAGATTAGGGTGGTAGGTAAGTAGGTAGATTAGGGTGGTAGGTAAGTAGGTAGATTAGGGTGGTAGGTAAGTAGGTAGATTGGGGTGGTAGGTATGTAGGTAGATTAGGGTGGTAGGTATGTAGGTAGATTAGGGTGGTAGGTAAGTAGGTAGATTAGGGTGGTAGGTATGTAGGTAGATTAGGGTGGTAGGTAAGTAGGTAGATTAGGGTGGTAGGTATGTAGGTAGATTAGGGTGGTAGGTAAGTAGGTAGATTAGGGTGGTAGGTAAGTAGGTAGATTAGGGTGGTAGGTATATAGGTAGATTAGGGTGGTAGGTAAGTAGGTAGATTAGGGTGGTAGGTATGTAGGTAGATTAGGGTGGTAGGTAAGTAGGTAGATTAGGGTGGTAGGTATGTAGGTAGATTAGGGTGGTAGGTAAGTAGGTAGATTAGGGTGGTAGGTATGTGGGTAGATTAGGGTGGTAGGTAAGTGGGTAGATTAGATTGGTAGGTATGTGGGTAGATTAGGGTTGTAGGTATGTAGGTAGATTAGATTGGTACATTGGGGTGGGGTGAGGGGAGTACCTGAGTTTTCACCAAAAGGTCAGTTTGTTTTGTGCTACACTATCAGATGTTTTTCTTGTAACCCCGCCACATACAATCATGAAGATATGTAACAGCAAGAAGTCAATCGTAGGCTAGAGACAATAGACGCCACAATACAATACGTAAAGTGCAGGCCACGAATAGCAGTGTACCATCCATATAGGTAGCATAAACACAACTACAGCAATGAAACACACGCTAGCAGTACAACAGTATTGAATGGGTCAATGTACGATGTACACAAATACCAGGTCGATAGGTCGCAGCCAAAGATAACACCACAATAATGTATCCACCGATGATATTAAAACCACATTATCCAATATAATCACAACTTGGAAACAAACAAAAAAATCACATCACACACCTATATATTGCTAGGAGTATTTATTTGTACAAACTAACAACACAATGAAGACGTGTTACTCACTACACACTTGTGTAAATACGCACATACATACACGTGGCAATAAACCAAACCTAAAATCTATTTATAGTATCACACTAACAATAGTAGAAACACACAATACTCAAAAAAAAAACTATTAGATATTTGTGTACAGCAGCAATATCCTTACATTCTCAGACAAGACAATTCGTCGAAAAGCGAAATGAGATGTTGGGAAAACCGTTTGGAAAGAAAAGCGAATTATTTAAAATGTTGCCAATCCTATTGCCAAGTGTGGCCGACCTTCTCTGAGAGAATGATAGAGAGAAGGGAAAAGAAAGAGAAAGAGAGGGAGAGAGAGAGAGAGAGAGAGAGAGAGAGAGAGATATGTAAAAGCATGCCAATAATGTGAAACATGTACATTCCTCCTGGCCCCATCACTTAAACATCTGTCTGGGGGAAAGTAATAGGAACAACCCAAACTATAGAGTTGCCCAACATCGAACTAAAATAACTAGAACGAAATATGAACATGCACTGGGTTGAAGATGAGCAGAATACAGCATCAAAGAAAACAATGGATGCATTTTTAAGTTGAGGTTATCAGTTCATTATCTGGAACACAGACCAGGTAAACACATAATGTAGTCAAGAGGAAAAAATGCTTTTAGCGGCTGATTCACAAATTAAACGCATGATAAACACATTAGTCGATGGATACAATAATCAACACTCGAAAAACACAAAGTGAATTAAACACACGTCAACAAACCACCAGCTGTAAGTCAAGTACATTAGATGCAGTCTAAAAAGGCTAATAAATACCAATAAATACAATTGTATACTAACCACAAATCAGTGATAGGTAAAACGTAAGTTAGGAATATAGTATTATATATTATAATATATAGGAATATAAAGGAATATAGGAATATATAATAATATACAGGAATATAAAGGAAATTAGGTATATAGAGGAATATGTAACTCAAACCTCGTAATTGTTAAATAGGTTTTTTACTGTTATAGATTATTATGTTAACAACTTTAAATTCATTTACATATTCACGCAATCCAGGAAGATAATGAAGAAGTTTCAATCCGTGCAGGGTCAACATATAATCTTGATTGTTATGATTAATGTATGTACTTCATCACCATGGCAACAGGGGAGTAAATTATGATAGCTTTTAGTGCTCCTTAGCTGGCGACATAACTCAGTTATCTAATACAGGATTTTCTCCCTTTAAAACACAGCCTATGTATGAAACTTCAGTATAAAAAAAATATTTACAGAATAAAATAATATTAAAACAGTAGACCGGTAACATTAGATATATTGTGGGTACAATACACATGTGGTAGTACAATAGATATATTGTGGGTACAATACACATGTGGTAGTGCAATAGATATATTGTGGGTACAATACACATGTGGTAGTGCAATAGATATATTGTGGGTACAATACACATGTGGTAGTGCAATAGATATATTGTGGGTACAATACACATGTGGTAGTGCAATAGATATATTGTGGGTACAATACACATGTGGTAGTGCAATAGATATATTGTGGGTACAATACACATGTGGTAGTGCAATAGATATATTGTGGGTACAATACACATGTGGTAGTGCAATAGATATATTGTGGGTACAATACACATGTGGTAGTGCAATAGATATATTGTGGGTACAATACACATGTGGTAGTGCAATAGATATATTGTGGGTACAATACACATGTGGTAGTGCAATAGATATATTGTGGGGTACAATACACATGTGGTAGTGCAATAGATATATTGTGGCTACAATACACATGTGGTAGTGCAATAGATATATTGTGGGTACAATACACATGTGGTAGTGCAATAGATATATTGTGGGTACAATACACATGTGGTAGTGCAATAGATATATTGTGGGTACAATACACATGTGGTAGTGCAATAGATATATTGTGGCTACAATACACATGTGGTAGTGCAATAGATATATTGTGGGTACAATACACATGTGGTAGTGCAATAGATATATTGTGGGTACAATACACATGTGGTAGTGCAATAGATATATTGTGGGTACAATACACATGTGGTAGTACAATAGATATATTGTGGGTACAATACACATGTGGTATTATTGGTAGAGCAGTACTTACGATTGGGACGGGGAGGGGGGAGAGACATTTAGGGGTATAAGGTAAATTAAATAATAGGCCCTAGTCTACAACACCTTGAATCAAAATGAAAGTACTGACGGGGGAGGGGGGGGGGGGTTGGGGGACCTAAGTAGAAAGTGCCCTAAACAGTGACCTAGTTTGACTATAACAACTCGGTTAAGGTAGCTAACACTTGGAACAATCTTCTGTTAAATGAAAATAATCGTCAGATCTGTGTACAGAAGTCGCGCGATGTGACATCAAAATCCAATAAAAGGGAATATAACATCAATATTGACTCGAGTATTTGTGTTTAGATTGTAAAACAAAGAGTTTAAACGAAATTTCATGTGAACAATTCTACTGCTGCAGTTAATACACACTTTAAAAAATTAAGTCAATTTAACCAGGAAATGCCCAGTGCTTTGAATATACACATTTTTTTCCAACAATGTTTTATTTATAAACAAACAAATGTGTGTAAGCGACTCAGTACATCCGGAGTTTCCGGTGACAACTTTTGAAACTCAATGGCTCTTATGATGAATTAAGAAAGTGGCCTTCTGTTGTAGCTGTACATCAAGAGAACCTGTTCACACAAAAACACCGTATTAGTTCTTTAAATATGTAATGAACGGAACTTCCACCCACTCGATGGTGTGAGCTGCTGACTGGTGGTAGGCAAGTGTCGTGTTTCAAAGACACGATGAATTAGGTCAAATGTACAAGCTAGTGGGTGCAGTGGACCTGTGGGGTCTGTGGTTGCAGTGGACCTATGGGGTCCTTGGGAGCAGTGGATCTATGGGATCTGTGGGTGTAGTGGATCTATGTGATCTGTGGGTGTAGTGGACCTATGGGGTCTGTGGGAGCAGTGGACCTAATGGGTCTGTAGGTGCAGTGGAGCTATGGGGTCTGTGGGTGCAGTGGACCTATGGTGTCTGTGGGAGCAGTGGACCTATGGTATCTGTGGGAGCAGTGGACCTATGGGATCTGTGGGTGCATTGGACCTATGTTGTATGGGGGAGCAGTGGACCTATAGGGGTCTGTGGGTGTAGTGGACCTATGGGGTCTGAAAGAACTACGACACATACAGTCATACATGTCTTAGATTTAGGATTCCTTTACAGAACATATGTTGTTGTGTCTAATAATACTAATGATGATGATGGAGAATTACATCGGCTTAATTGATGTTTTCAGTACATGAAATTAAGACACCGCAACTGCAACACATTGAACCGCACAGGGAGAAGATGACATTAAAAGAAAAGAAAAAATAGGACAGCAGTTTGAATCACGTGTTTCACAGACAGCAGAATAAATGAAATTAATATAATGAAGTAGATGAGTGACGTAGTAAAACAAGTCATGACGTAATAAAACAAGTCATCTTCTGTAGACACAAACAAAGTTACTCAAACTATGGCGAACTACCACTTTTTTAAACAAAATATATAACAAGTACTATTGCTAGCAGATTATAATACTGCAAGATTGTAATAATGAAAGATTGTGGAGTTCATATAACAAACTAAAGAGAAGTTTGTGAAACTGCAGGGCCGCAAACAAGGGCCTCTCACAATTTCTAGCAATCCGACTTCTTCCACCTACAAAAGACCCACCCTAGCTGCATCGAAATAAATCAATTCAAATATATTTTGAAAGTGTAGGGGCCCGCAAAGGCTCGGGGCCCGTGACACGTGTACAGAATGCCTTCCCCTTTCGGCGCTCCTGTAAATAGGTGTCAAACGAATACTGTAGACAAAAATATTTTTTAATGAAAATAGAAAATGTTGAAGGGGAGGGGATAGAGCTAAATTGGCTGACGATTCGACTGGAAATAAAGATGAGTTAAGATGGTTAAAGATGGGTAAAGATAGGTTAAGATGGGGAAAGATGGTAAAGATGGGTAAAGATGGGTAAAGATAGGTAAAGATGGGTTAAGGTTAAAAGATGATGAAATAAAGGGAGAATGACGCAGAAAAATAATAAAAAATAGAATATTACAGTACATGAGTTAGACACAGACTGTTTAATATTTAAGTTGGAAATGTAAACAGATGAAATACAAACACAAACACAAACAGAATGGGAGAAATTTGAACAAATACATAGACAGATATTGTTAATGACATAACAACTAGATAGTAAGTAAGTAAAAGGAGAGAGAGAGAAAGTGAGAGAGAGAGAAGAGAGAGAGAAAGAGAGAGAGAGAAGAGAGAGAGAGAGAAAGAGAGAGAGAGAGAGAGAGAAGAGAAAGAGAGAGAGAGAGAAGAGAAGAGAGAGAGAGAGAAGAGAGAGAGAGAAAGAGAGAGAGAGAAGAGAGAGAGCGAGAGAGAAGAGAGAAAGAGAGTGAAGAGAGAGAGAGAAAGAGAGAGAGAGAAGAGAGAGAAGAGAGAAAGAGAGAGAGAGAAGAGAGAAAGAGAGAGAGAGAAGAGAGAAAGAGAGAGAGAGAGAAGAGAGAGAGAAAGAGAGAGAGAGAAGAGAGAGAGCGAGAGAGAAGAGAGAAAGAGAGTGAAGAGAGAGAGAGAAAGAGAGAGAGAGAAGAGAGAGAAGAGAGAAAGAGAGAGAGAGAGAGAGAAGGGAGAGAGAGAGAGAGAGAGAGAGTAAAAAAAAAAACAACAATAGTTACAGTAAACCCCCTCAAACTGATAGACCAACTCAGCAATTAAATATTCCTACACACAACACAAACACATCCAGTAGACACATTAATGAACAATTTCCTTCTGAATTATTGCAGGGCTCGGTCTACATATCCACATGTGTGCCTCTCTTGACGAAAAACTACAGCCTGCATATGAACAGACTTAAACTTTCTTACATCCAGGAATAAACTATGAAAATAATGAGCAAATTTGCGATTAATTGTGCCAACCACGTGAGTATTATATTACAATCAAAACAACAATTATAATTACTTTATTAATAACAATAATGGAGAGAAAAAATTTTCCTACACTACGAAATATATTTTCCGATAACTGAACTTTATTATTTCCCCTTTTTTTTCTGGTAAATAAACGCGGAAAGGGGAAGGAAGGGGGGGGGGAGATCTCAAGACAGCATTACTCTCCCTTGTTCCATGAAAGTATTAGGGATATGTGGGGGGAGAAAACATAATCCAAAGAGGGGAAGGGGGAGGGACGTGTTTTGTGATTCAGTTACATGGGCTAGTGGGACACAAGGTCAAGGTCAAGATAAGATTTGGTAGAGGGGGGGGGGGTAGGGATGTTTTAAAAAAAAAATGAAGGGACGGGGGAGTGGTTTTTATAAGAAGTGGTTTTGTGGCGGATTCTGTAAGACACTTGACCAGTGGTTCTCATACGTTGAAGCAGCTACCTCTCATGTCATGACATGGTCCATCATGACATTACAACATGACATGGTCCGTCATGTCAATACAGCATGACATGGTCCATCATGACATGGTCCATCATGACATTACAACATGACATGGTCCATCATGACATTACAACATGACATGGTACATCATGACATTACAACATGGCATGGTCCATCATGACATTACAGCATGACATGCCTTCTGTAATAAATGGAGCCCATCTTACTCTTACATCTGGATTGACGTCATCATGAGCAATTGGGGACACAGCAGTCCATGTCTAACACAATGTGCAGTGATCATTCATGACAAATGTCAGTTATGTATGACTGACTGTAATATGACAGAGACATGATTGAGTGTGATATGACTGATTGTAAAGATTTTGGGAAATTACTGCGTGTGTTATATGACTGACTGTGACATGACTGACTGAGACATGACTGACAGTGAATGACATGACTGAGAGTGAAATGACTGACTGTGACATGACAGAGTGAAATGACTGAGAGTGAAATGACTGAATGTGACATGACTGACTGTGACATGACTGACAGTGAATGACATGACTGAGAGTGAAATGACAGAGTGAAATGACTGACTGTGACATGACAGAGTGAAATGACTGACTGTGACATGACAGAGTGAAATGACTGACTGTGACATGACAGAGTGAAATGACTGAGAGTGAAATGACTGAATGTGACATGACTGAGAGTGAAATGACTGACTGTGACATGACTGACTATGACATGACTGAGAGTGAAATAACACACTGTGACATGACTGACTATGACATGACTGACTATGACATGACTGAGAGTGAAATGACTGACTGTGACATGACTGACTATGACATGACAGAGTGAAATGCCTGAGAGTGAAATGACTGAGAGGGAAATGACTGACTGAGACATGACTGAGAGTGAAATGACTGACTGAGACATGACTGAGAGGGAAATGACAGAGTGAAAAGACTGACTGTGAAATGACTGACTGTGACATGACTGAAAGGGAAATGACAGTGAAAAGACTGACTGTGACATGCCAGAGTGAAATGACTGACTGAGACATGACTGTATTTAACACAAGTATCAAGTGGCTGACGATGGCATGGGATGTCTATTTGATTATATCCCAAGATCCATAACTCTGCAGCCACAAAACTGCCCTGACAGTGGCAAGTTGAGGTCAATCAGATGTACACCCACACTTCCCCCTCCCTCTTTAAAAAAAAAACAAAAACAAACTTGCTTGTGAGGTTTCAAGAATTAAAAAAAACTGGAAGAACACAAACAAAAAACAGATTATGAGAACTACTGATTCGGAGTAACACACACGTGTTGTGTCAGTCATTTTAATGACATAAACCACTTCCAGTTAAATGGGGTACACATGTTAGAGCGACTGACCTGGATAATGAATGAACTGACACAGCTAAACGTGTTCTTTATTTAGTCTTTATTATTGGGGTTTTCCCGTCACAAGCTTCATAGAACACAGTTTATAGAGTAACGATTGGAAGCAATGGTTGTCATGTTCATTTCTTGAATTAAGCAACACAATTAGTGTGATGTTGTGGTTAGATGAATGCGAATTGGCGCACAAAGAGCTGAATGTTACAATGACCCTAGAGGGGCCCCCACATACTTTCCATCAGTGACCCTGGTTTGCTCCTTGTGGCGGAAGTATCTAAGGCCGTAAAGATAAAATCTGGGTCCCTGATAAAGAAGGGTACGGTGTTAATATAAGATTTTTTTTGTAAGTTATGTAAGGAATCATCAAGTCATATGTTGCTATCAGTTGTATATCAAAGTGATACATTTATAGATATAACAGCAGTAATAAGCTGATATGTTTACGACAATAATAAAATAAAATTTAAATAGAAAGATAAAAAAAACACATTTTTTTCAAAAACAGTGTAAAATGCCACTCGAAGAATCAAGCGTGAGTGCAACAGAGAGTTATTAATAATGAGTGTAAAAGAGATTTATAGGTGTCAGAGTCAGGCTGGTTCTAGGGCGATTTGACCGATTGCTTCAAATAGGGCCCCGCGCACGATAGGGGCCCCACAATTTATATTTACCATTAATAGAAGTAGTTGTTATTGTAAAATAAAAAGTTAGAAGAGGGGGGGCCTTGCAAGCATCCGTTGAAATTGGGCCCCACAATTTACATTTACCATTAATAGAAGTAGTTGTTATTGTAAAATAAAAAGTTAGAAGAGGGGGGGCCTTGCAAGCATCCGTTGAAATTGGGCCCCACAATTTACATTTACCATTAATAGAAGTAGTTGTTATTGTAAAATAAAAAGTTAGAAGAGGGGGGGCCTTGCAAGCATCCGTTGAAATTGGGCCCCACAATTTACATTTACCATTAATAGAAGTAGTTGTTATTGTAAAATAAAAAGTTAGAAGAGGGGGGGCCTTGCAAGCATCCGTTGAAATTGGGCCCCACAATTAGTAAGGCCGGCCCTGGGTAGAGGGCAGTATACACACACACATATACCGACAGAAGGCCCTAAGAAGAAGATAGTAAAAAGTACGTATAGTTACAGCAATGCTTTATGTTTGACGGGCTTATTCAACGTAAACAATTCAACACAATGAACAAATTGAATGAATGAGTTTAATAAACAGAAGTAATGACGCCATCCCTCCCACACTTCCTTTCCCCGACCCTACATAGGCTCATAGACAAGTGTACTCTACCTGCCACACCGAATCTTCCCGAGCCCGGGGACATACCAGCGATGTGTTTATAGACCATGTAATGTGAGCAGTGATAAGAGTGGCTTGTGTATCTATCTACCAGTGCTTCGCTCTTAAAATTCTAGAGGAATGATTTCATACCACTCTCTCACCTGGGAAGTACCTTTCTAAGCTTAATGTCACCAGGTTGATGAGGCGTGTTGAGTGCACATCATGACCTTTGACCCACATTGGTGGCCCCGTGACCCGGTACGTACTCACCAAAAATACTAACGAATGAATGGTTCGTATAGGTTCGACGAAGGATCATTTGATAATATGCGGATCTCGTAGATAACTTTAAAGTAAACCGAGCCAACAGGACACCACCCCCCAACCCTCCTAGCCCAACGCTTGGGGCGGGGTCCCTCGGACCACGAGTCATCAAATAATGCCTTGTATCCGACATTTGCACACAATAAACAGCCCAGGTGCAAAATGTGTGTGTAACTTATACAAATAGATACATAATATACACAAGATCAGGGCTGCCTCAACTAATCTCTAGAACTCTGAAAATCTCCAGCAAATGGGGTTCTTCAAAAGGTCCACCAAGTGGGGCCCCTTGACAATTCCCAGCGAGTGGGGCCCTTGAAAAGATCCACAAAGTGGGGCCCCTTGAATAGATCTCTATAAATTGGGGCCCCTGACAATATCCAATAAAATGGGGCCCTTGAAAAGTTCCACCAAGTGGGGCCCCTGACATATCCACAAAATGGGGCTCCTGACAATTCCCATGAAGTGTCGCCTCACTAATAAAGTACACCCACTTACTGCCAAGTTATTCTATAAATGTACACAACGGGACACCTAAGGGAAGGGCGGCTGCCAAACAGTCCTGGGTCCCTGACAACCTATGAAAAGGGGGTGAGGGGGGCCCTTTTGTCTCCTATCGTCCCATGTGCGGATAAAAAAATAAACATATTTACGAAAGCAACATTCATACAGGGGGGGCGCACTCCAGGGGCCGATAAAGGGCGGGGCCCCGGTCGTAGAAAAAAAAATTAGACTTCAAAAAGAAAATAAAATTTGGGCTGGCCGGGGCCCCCTTCTTCCCAAGGCGCGCACCCACCAATAGATCCGACCCTGCAAACACCGCCCACAATTCAATTATACTACACTAGAGAGGAACTGTTCGCCAGTTGCCACACCTCTGCTCTCAATTGACTTCCACTTGGCAGTTTGGACCCACCCTTTTAACTTCCCTGTTGATCACTACGGTGAACTCTACGACCCTCCCCCCCCCCCCACAGATGAAACACTTCTGCATAGTGAATGCCCTGCCCCCCCCCCCCACCACAATTCATATACAAACATCAGTTAGCCAGCGTCACAGTGCCGAGATGACGTCATAACCATGACCCCATCATACACAATATCTGGCTCTCTCTCTCAGAGCTGCGACCTTTTGAAGTTGCGATGTACGTTTGTAGATCTACGCATCATATTCTAAGCATGTGTTCTACACATGTGTATGTGTGTGTGTGTTTGGAGCACAACAGTCCTGCTACCAGTGTCTCGCCCAGTTGTAATACATCCTATCAACTCTCAATTACATTCACGTTGAATCCACCAGACATAACTATTATATCCGGTGCAACCGAACAATTGCGTTGATTAGTTTTACTAATTAATTAAATGAAACAATTCATCTCTTTGAAGCCAACACTTTTTTTGTTTTCCTTGGTGTAGGTTTACCGTGTTTAGGTTTAATGTTTAGATTTTAGTATTTAAATTAAATGTTTAGGTTTAATGTTCAGGTTGCAGTATTTAAATTGAATGTTTAGGTTAAGAGTTTAATTATTGTATTCAGTTATCGGTTTATATTTAGTGTTTAAATTATTATTTACATTTAGTGTTTAATTTATTGTTTATATTTAGTGTTTACACAAACACATCCTTTTTCCCCATACTGAGAAGTATTGAATTAAATAATAAATAACGTCTCTAGGACTCGAACCTTTACAAATACAGCTTACAACATCACCTCGACCATACATACAGCAGAATTGTCTACAAGAATCCATTCAAGAAACAGAAGTTCAAAACATTTTAGTACTCAGGAATTATCTCCCCTGAAGTGTTTAATTGTATTTTACACACACACAAATAATTACCTAAAATGGCAAGAAGGACCAGTCATTTTAAAATTACGAATGGCCAATTCAGAAATAGATTCTCTTCTTCTTTTGAAATATAAGCTTTTTCATTAAGTTTCACTTTCTGTGTGTGTTGATTTGTCCTCAAATATTGGAACTCACGTTAGGACGTGTTCTAAATTTGTGGGACGTGTTCTAAATTTGTGGGAAGGTTGAAATTTAGCACACGAGTGCATTCTACATGACAATACATTAATTTTTTTGTAGAATTATGAGGCTACCTGTAATTACTTTTGAGTAATGTTTATAATAGGGAAAAATTGGTCGTGAGATTATTTTGTCATTAAAAAGAACACAACAACGAGTTTTGCACCGGTGCAGATGCATACAAAATGGTGGAACTTTTTTATAGACCGGCTAAATTAATTGACTTATGGCTATAGTGTACACACACACACACACACACACACACACAAACGTCATTACATTAGTTGATATGGACCAAAGGTAAACAAAAATAATCGATACATATAGATGGGCACCCACAGTTATTTATTTAGTAATAATAATTTATATCAATATTTGTATGATCTATGAAATTATATATATCTCTCTCTATATATATATCTAATAAAATAATAGCGATTTAGGGTTCTGCGTTAAATCGAAAGTAAAGAATGAATATAACAGTATCCCAGTTTAAAATACAATCATGAAAAAAAAAATCGGATCTGCCCGAAACCAAAAGTAACCTAGCCTGCCGATCAAGCCTAAGGGGATATAACTCTATGCAAAGGTTTTGCAGGGTACAGCTAGTGACTACATATTAGTTTAAACTTACCCTGGGGCATCAGTAGGGGGGAGAACTGTTTCACTACCCCCCACCCCCTTTCCCATTTGTTGTTAATTATTAAGCCAGAATTTATTATTCTGTTACACATGATACCAGTACGTCATTGCACTCAGTCTTTCAGTTCTAACTATTTATATAAATAATTTTATAACGTTTTGTAACTACACCCCGACCTCCCACCCACATACACACACACATATAAAATGTTCCACCCTGTCCCAGTGCCGTAGAGAGCTTAACTCGCGCCCGGGGCACAATACCTTTTTAATACCTTTTTAGCGCCCCCCCATTCGAAAACTATATAATATAGTATGTAAAATATACCATTTGTCGCCCCTTGGTGTGTAGCGCCCGGGGCATGATCCCCCCATTCTACGCCTCTACCCTCTCCTTCACATATAGATACAATGTTCCACCCTCTGCCTCACAAACATATACAATGTTCCACCATCTGCCTCACAAACATATACAATGTTCCACCCTCTGCCTCACAAACATATACAATGTTCCACCCTCTGCCTTACAAACATATACAATGTTCAACCCTCTGCCTCACAAACATATACTATGTTCCACCCTCTGCCTCACAAACATATACAATGTTCCACCCTCTGCCTCACAGACATATACAATGTTCCAACACATTACACCATGTAAACAATTAGGCTGATTGCTGTTGGTTAAGTAATAAACGTATTATGACGTAAGAGTGACGTCCTTGTCTCCGCCCATTTCTCCCCTTCCCATCTTTGGTTTCTGTTTCGCCTGGGAATTTGTTGTTTCTGCGTCAGAGAAAGTGTGTGGGGGGAGGGGGGAGGGAAAGAGCAGAGAATTGACCTCCCCCTCCATATAGCACACTGACCTATATATGGCTGGACTGACCGTCACATCGACCGTTAAGGTCACTTACTCTACTCCCCCCACCCCCAACCAACTCCTTCCCCCACCACCAGTTCCCATGAGAAGGGAATGTTCTACTTCCAGTCAGTCGTCTTGAGGTCACGGCATTGATTCGACTCTTAATATGGAACACGATGGGTCAATTAACACTACAAGTGGCCGTGCTTTCAGTTTTATTGGAGATGTAGGTCATTTCCCTAAGCCTATAGAATTTTTTCTTTTCTTTAAAAAAATTGATTAATTTTCCCCACAGCTTTCGCTTTCGAATTTTAGCATTTTTATAAAAAAAAATTTTTTATTTAAAGAGGGAGTTTTCAGAGTCTGCAAGGGGTCCCAGATCTTCTAGCGGCGGTTCCAGGTTACCATGACAACCATTGTGTTAGAGTGTCTGTTGTAGAACACATTTATTTAATTCATTTGTTTGTTTACAATTCATCAATTAGTCCAATTAATCAAAAGTTCCTTTCATTCTATCTCGTCACAGCAACTAATTGTGCAGTAAAATGATGTGTAGAAGGCAACAGGGAATTGTACCAATTCTCTCATCAGATACTCGACAGATGGCAGAAAAGTTTACTCAGGGCAAATGGAACTTGAGCAGAAACCAGCGGGATTTCCCTGAACAGTACATGACGTCATCCGCCAAGTATGTTCTGGGAATTCCCGCTGACACATTTTGTTTTTCTATCAGTTGATTTTAAACAATTACGTTTTTCTCTCTTTATGATATTTTGTTCATCTAGGTCTCTGTCAATCAATCAATCAATATCTTGATATCGACTATCTATCAATATATATATATATATATATATATATATATATATATATATATATATATAAGTTTGTTCGTCCATTTACCGGCAAAGGTAAATAGTTAGCACCTACATCAACTAGTGAGGCAATGAGGTGTATCAGTTTGGTCCAAACTCAAGATATTATCAAGGTCATCTTGGGTCAATACTATTTCTGATGCTAAATTACATATAATTCAAAATGTCATAATAATGTAAGTAATTTAAGTTAACTACACCCAAGAGTTATTATCTAGAATAGTGGTAGCGAACCTTTTTGGAACCGCATGCCCGAAAATTTAACCCGAAAAATCTCTTATTTATAGCAAAGTGCCAACACTGCAATGAAAACTACAGAAAGTGATATTTCAGTCACGTGCCGACTGATGAGACTCTATGTGCCAACTGATGAGACTCTGTGTGCCGACTGATGAGACTCTGTGTGCCGACTGATGAGACTCTGCGTGCCGACTGATGAGGCTCTGTATGCCGACTGATAAGGCTCTGTGTGCCGACTGATGAGGCTCTGTGTTCCGACTGATGAGGCTCTGTATGCCGACTGATGAGGCTCTGTGTGCCGACTGATGAGGCTCTGTGTGCCGACTGATGAGACTCTGTATGCCGACTGTGACACTTGAACCTTAGGTTCGCCACATTTGGCCTAGACACATACAGTGTTGAATTAAGATGTCAAAGATGTCAAAATGTAGATGTCAAAGATGTCAAAATATAGATGTCATTGTGTTTAAGGATCTATATGTCAAGGTTTGCATATGCCACCCTGGTATACTTCAAATGCCATAGTTTAGTAACATATTATGAGATATAGATGTCATTATAAGTAAACTCAAAATATGAAAAACCCTTATCTATGTATTATTCTCTCTGTCACAAGATGTGTTATGTCACCGCCATTCGCTGAAGATGTTTCTCTCTCTGACATGACTGGCACGCCGACATTCTTTCTCTTGTTGTCTAATCAGCGCCAGCCGCTAATCCCGGCGGTGAAAGTGCGACCCCCCCGGGACCTGCCACCAGGGGATCAACTCAGCTGATCCCCTGATCCTCAGAGAACGCCGCTGGACCCGGGGGAGGGGGATGACCGCGGTCCGCCCACTGAGACTTGCGCCCTAAAGGTGAAAAGGTTGCGTTAGAAATAAAAGGTGAAACACCTTCCCCTCCCAGCTGAAGATAACTCCTCCTCAATGAGTGACCCCCGGGGGTCACATAGATGTCAGGTCAGCTGTGTGGATGTATGTGTGGCCAGTCAGGGAAACTTTAAGTTGTCGGGGGGGGGGGGGAGGGGTGGACAAGGTGATCAATATGAAACGTTTGGACACGTTTTGTAAACAAAAAAGTCAACGATGACAAAAGCGACAAAAAGACAAACACATAGAAAGAAAGCGTTACTATCATATTCATGTTAACGTTAATGAAACAGATCCAAGTGCTACATGTAGTCAATGCTACATACATCAAGTGCTACATGTAGTCAATGCTACATTAGCGTGGTTCAGACTTTAATGTAAAAGAAATTATTTTTAAAAATCGTACAGCATTGTTGTTTTTTTATTTACATATTGTGTGCAGATTACGAAAATGTAAGACTTTTAACAGTTGTGTTACATTTGCTTGGTGCTCAACTTTCACAAAGGTTGCCATTATTATCAAGAACTTAATTTAATTAATTTTTTATCAATTAATAGTTATTCTAAAAATTAAATGTTGTTGTTCTTTTTATTTCAGATCTATAGTTAGCTAATCATTTAACTGCATACAATTCTTGTAAAATTTAAACATTTGTAATGGCGTCAAGTACAACAGACAATTCTGGATGTGTTACAACAAGAAGTATGTCAGAATTATGGTTAATTGGACAGACAGAGCCGTGTTTACCACAGAATGTTCTGCCCACTTATGGTCAAGTATTACGAACTGTTCTTCACAATACCAAGATATTGAAAAAACAGAAGACAATATCATACAGTGTGCAACAAACAGTTGATGATCTTCTCAGAATTTGGAGCAATGCACGCGTTCCTGTAGCCTTACGACAGAACATAGTAACAAAAATGAACGCTTTAGTGGATGAGTATAATTTATTGAAGAAAAATAAAGGAAGATGTTCAGCTACACAAAGTGACAGAGAGACAGTGTTTAAAAACAAGCTGAGTATAATATTTGATATAGCAGATAAGGATGCAGACAGGATGATTAAGATAGAAGAAGACCGGATTTTCTTAACAGATCAGAGAGGACCTAGATTAATGAAAATGGCAGGCATCGACAAGAACTTAACTAGACAGGAAGAGAGAAGTAGGCAAAGAAAGGAGGCAGAATATGAGAGAAGAAAGCGTGAGCAGACAAGAAAAGCAGGCGAAGCAAGTGTCAGCACCTGGCAAGAAAGTGGTAGTGAAAGTAATGACAGCATGGACAGTTTGGACACAGATCATGATGATTATGAAATTGAAATTCCAGTCTACTATAAAAAACAAGTTGCAGATAGTTTAAAACCACATGAAAACGAACCGAAGAAACCACACATTCTACAGACCATGTTGAATTCAAGTGATGTATCATCCACTCTAGATCGTATTAATCTCTCCGACAGAAAATTTACGGTTTTAGCAGCTGCTATAGCCAGAGCAAATGGGGAGGATGTTGGTACAGGATCTCTATCAAGGTCGACAGTGCATCGTAAACGTTCTCTTCATCGAAGTATGATTGAAACGGACGTTCGTGAAGAATTTCGCACGAGAAGTAAAAGTGTTGCAGTAATTCATTGGGATGGTAAAATTATGGAAAATAGCACCGATAAAAATAATCCAAAGGCAGCCACTGATAGATTAGCTGTAGTTGTAAGTGGTCTTGAATTGGAGAAGATGCTAGGAATTATAAAAATACCTTCTGGAACTGGTGAAGCACAAGCACATGCAACAATGCAGCTTCTGTTGTTGTGGGAGGTGGCTGATGATGTCATAGGAATGAGTTTCGACACCACTGCTACAAATACCGGGGTCAATAAAGGGTCATGTAAGTTATTGCAGGAGCGGTTAGGACGTAATTTATTGTATTTTCCCTGTCGACACCATATACTTGAGCTAATAATTGGAGCTGCATTTGGCACTTTATTTGGTCCCACTACCAGTCCCGACATTCCACTGTTTGAGAGATTTAAAAAAGCATGGCCAAATATTGATCAGACTGTTTATAGGCCACTTGATGATCCACATGATGATTGACATAAGCTTCTTGCATGTCGATCCGGAAACCTGGAACGATTTGCCTGCATATGTTCAAGCGAAGTCTGTTATTGGTGCCATAAAAGTAGTCAATGATAGTGCTGAACGTTCGGTGGCATTAATGTCTACATTTAACAAGTCTATAACTAAAAGTGAAACAGAAATGCAAACTCTTCTGCAGGTTGTTGAAGACAACAGAAAACGGATACCAGATTCACAGAAGAGTACATTGACATCATACAAGACACGTGGGTCCGCTGACTCTGCTGGGTCCAGTACCAGAACATAGTTTGTGAAGCGGTTATATAAATAATAACAGTGAACTAGTGACATTAGTGACAAAGTGTGACAACTGTGAGTGTGGCAATGATTACATTAATTGTAATTGAATTGTAATATGGTAATATTATATTGTATGTTACTATGTCCTAAACTTTGTCTTATTGACTTTTATTTGCTATCATTGGAAAAATTGGACAATTTGAGCATATATTTCAGCTTGTCAGAATCGTGTAATTTTTGGCTCAGACGTTAAACTCATCAATAGGAACAAATTGAATCACAATGCATGATAGATTCATAGAAATTTTTTTTTTGAACCACCCTAATGCTACATACATCAAGTGCTACATGTAGTCAATGCTACATACATCAAGAGCCGCACATAGTCAATGCTACATACATCAAGAGCCGCATGTAGTCAATGCTACATACATCAAGAGCTACATGGATCAATCGCTACTTAGATCGGTGTTTTACGACAGTGGCATTCATAAACCGACTGGACAGGATAGAAAACAAGACAGACATATAAAATGATTTGACTTTTATATTACATAGGCCCATCTATTTGTCTAGTTACGTCCATGACACACGTGTGACCTGCCCACCACCCGATAATCCAATGGAAAGAAAAATTATCTTCCAAGTAGATAATTCATTCACCACAGTGTTTCTAAAAATAGCATGTTCTAGATTTCCAAGAATTTAAACATCCCCCCCCCGCTCTCCAAGTTTGTAACACGTTTCCGGTTTCAAAGTGGACTTGTCTTCTCATGGTAGATACCAACAACATGCTACTATTAACCATTATATGTATAGAGTTCCATTTTTGTAGCACCTGATAACTATAGAAGTCTGGAACTAACCCAATTTTCCCACCATCCATGTGACGTACATTTACTTTAGCTGGTTTACAAAAATTTCAAAGAAAATGTTCAGTTAAAAAAAAAAACTTTTCGAATGTCAAAAGACCTGGGGGATATTATAGGTTCTTCTCTGAGTTTAAAGTTTTATCAGTGGATTTTTTTAGGTCATAAATTGGGTCAGTGACTGAACGTACACGTAACTATTTGGGGCAAGATGTGCACAGTCAGCAAATTGACTGATTGGTTAAACAGGTTGTGTGGAGATAATAGAGCGAGGTACTGCCAGGCTGAGTGCAAGGTGCACAGAGTAGCTCACACACAGAATTTGTTGCGAGCAGAGAAACGTTAAGATCAATGTGTTCAGCAGCAGGCTGTGCTTAATCATGATTGTGTTCAAGAGCAGGCTATACTTAATCATGATTGTGTTTAACAGTAGGCTGTCCTCAATCATGATTGTGTTCAACAGCAGGCTGTCCTCAATCGTGATTATATTTAACAGCAGGCTGTCCTTGATCATGATTGAAATCAACAGCAGGCTGTCACTGATCATGATTGAAATCAATAATGGGCTATCATTTGTCATGATTGTGGACATTAGCATGCTGCCTCCACACAAACTGACCACAACAGAAGTTTGTCCTCAATCATGATTGTGTTCAGTCTCGGCGTCAACTTTATTGTCTTACAATCAACACATGGACACAGTTACACATTGACACAGTAACACATTGACACAGTAACACATTGATACAGTAACACATGGACACAGTTACACATGGACACAGTAACACATTGACACAGTTACACATTGACACAGTTACACATTGACACAGTTACACATGGACACAGTTACACATTGACACAGTTACACATTGACACAGTAACACAATGACACAGTTACACATGGACACAGTTACACATTGACACAGTTACACATGGACACAGTTACACATTGACACAGTAACACATTGACACAGTTACACATTGACACAGTTACACATTGACACAGTTAAACATTGACACAGTTACACATGGACACAGTAATAAAGTCTGTAGATGAAAACAAACGTCCCACTGTTTACAAAGTGTGTCACACGTTAGTCAGTTGGTGACCCCCAGTTTCAATACACACCAACCTGTCCTCTGTCAAGTGGCCCCGTGGGGAAGGGGAGGGGCTGATAATGAAGACACCTTCCAATAAAGTACCAAGTTGAGATCATTCATAAGGACAGTAAACATGGTAAGGGTGTGTGTGTGTGTATATGGGTGTGTGTGTGTGTGTGTGTGTGTGTGTGTGTGTGTGTGTGTTGCCAACTTTTCATTAAGGATGTGAAATTTAAGATTCAAATATAAAGTTGTTTTTGTATCCTTACAATGGAAACAGGGGAAGGGGGTGTGGTTGTGAAAAACACAGACAGCCTGTCTGGAAGTTTATGAATGAAAGTACCGACCACGTGGTGCAGAAGTGTTTGAATGAGGGACCAGGTGACAGACAACAAGACGGAGGAAAAATTGTATTTTGGGGGAAGGGGGGAGGGAAGAGCCACTGTCAACATATAAAAAAGGGGAATTGCTAACTATCCTCACCCCCCCCCGCCCCCTCTACGGGTCCCACATGATGTGGTCATGTGATACGAGAGATGTTGTGACCAGTACGGTACATTCCTACCATCCATACATCAAAACAGCCGTTAGAACATTTTATTTGTTGTATGTGTGTGTGTGAGCTTGTGTGTGTGTGTGTGTGTGTGAGAGCGAGAGAGAGAGAGAGAGAGAGAGATGTGTATGCCATTATGTATATATGTAAATGTGTTTCTATGAGTTTTTTGACAATTGAGACAGTGTGTATCATGTCTATACAAATGTAGTAAACAAATCGCGTCTGCTAATAGTCAATTTAAAGACAGCTATATGCCAAAGACTGACCTAGTTTTTTCCTCGAAGTAGGTCAGCTGTATGTGTTAAGTTCTTGTTTACATCTAAGTACTAATCCGTTGTACAAATTTGTTGAAATAAAAAAAAAAAATGTTAGAGTTAAGTGGTCCTCCATTTTTCAACTTTGCGTCTCGCTTTGAGAGCCACTGTTTATATCACGTGACTCGCTTTGAGAGCCACTGTTTATATTACGTGACTCGCTTTGAGAGCCACTGTTTATATCACGTGTCTCGCTTTGAGAGCCACTGTTTATATCACGTGACTCGCTTTGAGAGCCACTGTTTATATCACGTGTCTCGCTTTGAGAGCCACTGTTTATATCACGTGTCTCGCTTTGAGAGCCACTGTTTATATCACGTGACTCGCTTTGAGAGCCACTGTTTATATCACGTGTCTCGCTTTGAGAGCCACTGTTTATATCACGTGACCCTTATTCGTCCTCCACCGCCTATTTTTTTTTGTCCCTCTCTCACTCCTTACCACGTCGTCAATTCGTCCCCCATTTCTTCCCTTAATCTCTTTCTACTCATTCTGATCACTCTTTGACTTGTAGGCAAAGTCACTCTTTGACTTGTAGGCAAAGTCACTCTTTGACTTGTAGGCAAAGTCACTCTTTGACTTGTAGGCAAAGTCACTCTTTGACTTGTAGGCAAAGTCACTCTTTGACTTGTAGGCAAAGTCACTCTTTTAGCCTTTCAGGGTCTTATAGCAGAAGCATGAAACAAATATGGCCGCCCGTAGTGCAGACGTACTGACAGTGTTAGATGAGGGACCTATACGTGAGCTTGGACGTTCGTACATTGAGGGCTATTACATTGTTTGGACGTTAGAGCTAATACATTGTTTCGGACATTAGGGCTATTGCCATTGTTTGGGCAGTGAGGCTATTGCATTGTTTGTGAACCTTACATTAGGGGCTATTGCATTGTTTGGACTGTTGAGGGCTATTACATTGTTTGGACAGTGAGGGATATTATGCATTGATTTGAGGACATTGGGGTTATTACATTGTTTGGACATTGGGGCTATTACATTATTTGGACATTGGGGCTATTACATTGTTTGGACATTGGGGCTGTTACATTATTTGGACATTGGGACTATTACATTGTTTGGACATTGAGGCTGTTACATATGTTCGGACATTAAGAGGGCTATTACATTGTTGAGGGACATTGGGGCTATTACATTGTTTGGACATTGGGGCTATTACATTGTTCGAGACATTGGGGCTATTACATTGTTCGGACATTGGGGCTATTACATTGTTCGGACATTGGGGCTATTACATTGTTCGGACATTGGGGCTATTACATTGTTCGGACATTGGGGCTATTACCGTTGTTTGGACATTGGGGCTAGTACGTTGTTTGGACATTGGGGCTATTAGTTGTTTGGACATTGGGGCTATTACATTGTTTGGACATTGGGGCTATTACATTGTTTGGACATTGGGGCTATTACATTGTTCGGACATTGGGGCTATTACATTGTTTGGACATTGGGGCTATTACATTGTTCGGACATTGGGGCTATTACATTGTTCGGACATTGGGGCTATTACATTGTTCGGACATTGGGGCTATTACGTTGTTTGGACATTGGGGCTAGTACGTTGTTTGGACATTGGGGCTATTACGTTGTTTGGACATTGGGGCTATTACATTGTTTGAACATTGGGGCTATTACATTGTTTGGACATTGGGGCTATTACATTGTTTGGACATTGGGGCTGTTACATTGTTTGGACATTGGGGCTATTACATTGTTTGGACATTGGGGCTATTACATTGTTTGGACATTGGGGCTATTACATTGTTCGGACATTGGGGCCATTACATTGTTTGGCCATTGGGGCTATTACATTGTTTGGACATTGGGGCTATTACATTGTTTGGACATTGGGGCTATTACGTTGTTCGGACATTGGGGCTATTACATTGTTTGGACATTGGGGCTATTACGTTGTTCGGACATTGGGGCCATTACATTGTTTGGCCATCTGTAAGACCGATTCTGGCAATAAGTGCCTTAAAGACCGTACAGTCCACTTTAAACTTTATTGAATGATTGCTCACTTTATTTATAGCTGTACTCCAGCTATACCTACACACACAGACTTATGTTAAAGTCGAACACAGACATACCACACACACACTTATGTTAAAGTCGAACACAGATTGCCGAGCCATTCAATACAAACACACACACACAGAAAAATTGCAAGTTTTACATCTTATGTAACATGTAAGATCCATAAACACAGATGTATACAACACGTCGACACAAGTATAGGCCCATGTACACATGATCTTGTAGATATACATCTCTGTGCCTCATGTACACATGATCTTGTAGATATACATCTCTGTGCCTCATGTACATGTCATCTTGTAATTATTCATCTCTGTGCCTAATGTACATGTCATCTTGTAATTATTCATCTCTGTGCCTAATGTACACATGATCTTGTAGATATACATCTCTGTGCCTAATGTACATGTCATCTTGTAATTATTCATCTCTGTGTCTAATGTACACATCAACCTCATTAATAAATAGCAGCAGTACAGATGAGTTACACACAATTCATTACACACAATTCATTACACACAATCAATTCTAATTACATAAAATGATTCAGAGATTTACAAAACACAGATTTACAGACCGGCGTGTAATCAATTATTAACGTCAGTGGCTCACGGGTATCGCCAACCCATTTACTTAGTCATTTAAAAAAATACCAAAGTTGAGTGACAATGCTGCCCGTGGGCGGCGCTGAATGAAGTGACTCTAGGGACGGAACCCGTGCTCATACGGACTCTTGTTTACATATAAATACATCCATACGTGTGGGGTATAGATAGATATACATACATCACCTTGTGTTTTACCGGTTGTTTACCTGTCTTATTTCTAATTACCTGTGCCAGCCATAAGTACTAAGCCTAGATATGTTTTCCTCTCTCTAAAAAAAAACACCTTTCAATGAATAAATAAATTCCACGTTACGTTTAGCACGGTGCTCGGTGCCAGAACTTTATAAGGGCATCAGGTAAACCGGCAGATACAAGTTTTCATCATGACGTGTACCTTCTGGAACATTTGAGAGCCGATTGGTCGTCAGGAAGCGAGTCAGTTGCGGCGGGATCTCTCCCATCCCGACTCTCTCTCTCTCTCTCTTCACTCCTTTTAGGTTCCATCCCGCTAAATATCAAGGTGTCTCGACTTAATTTTATTTTTAAACTCTTTTATTTCTACACAGTGAATGAATGACCTACATTTAGCTAATATATGCAGGCGAACTTCTGCCACTTGTAAGAATGTATTTATAGCAGGCGACCTACTTTTTATTTTTAACTGCTGGTTGAGCTGCGTGAGTAAAACGCATGGAACTGTCAAAGGGAAATAACTGCAAAATTAAATAATAAACCATGTAATGTTACGAGTTCCTTCCCTTTTTTATCAGAAATTTAAAATAACAATTGTTAACATTTTCTTTTGTATTCAATACAATGTCAAGTTTTCTACTGTTTCTTCTACCACCCGACAGTGTCGGCACCGGGAGTCGGAATTGCGGGCGAAGATATCTGGCATTCGTAGGATCCAAACAGTAAGGCTAGATCACACACATGCAACATGGGAACAGAGCAAAGAGTTAAAATACCATCTTTGGTATTACTGGGTCCACATCTAGTCCACTATTGTCACTAAATGAAGAATCTCAACTTATGAATGAAACGAACAATGGGCTGTAACTCTTTATGTCCAAAGTATTTGAAAAACGGAGTTACTTCCTCGCTGGTGTACTAATGTTTAGGTATTTAGTTTTTATTTTCTCGGCCCCTACTGCGAAGGTAGCCGAAGTTGTTTTCATCTTTACACTAACAAGACACACAGTTTGTCACTGACACTGGTTGCAATGTCAGTAACGGCACACCGGCTGACAACCGCACAGCATGTTAGGCACACGGCTGACAACTGCACAGCATGTTAGGCACACGGCTGACAACTGCACAGCATGTTAGGAACACGGCTGACAACAGCACAGCATGTTAGGCACACGGCTGACAACTGCACAGCATGTTAGGCACACGGCTGACAACAGCACAGCATGTTAGGCACACGGCTGACCACCGCACAGCATGTTAGGCACACGGCTGACAACAGCACAGCATGTTAGGCACACGGCTGACAACTGCACAGCATGTTAGGCACACAAATGACCACCGCACAGCATGTTAGGCACACGGCTGACAACAGCACAGCATGTTAGGCACACGGCTGACAACAGCACAGCATGTTAGGCACACGGCTGACAACAGCACAGCATGTTAGGCACACGGCTGACAACTGCACAGCATGTTAGGCACACGGCTGACAACTGCACAGCATGTTAGGCACACGGCTGACAACTGCACAGCATGTTAGGCACACGGCTGACAACTGCACAGCATGTTAGGCACACGGCTGACCACCGCACAGCATGTTAGGCACACGGCTGACAACAGCACAGCATGTTAGGCACACGGCTGACAACTGCACAGCATGTTAATAAATCAACAGGTATGTCGGCCCGATGGATAAACATATGGGACAAAAATAACAGGCTGAAAGTAAAATGATAGAAAGACAAACGTTGAGTGGATGAAGGAGCGAAAATATTGGCAGTGACGATGCTGGGGTAGGGTACCTCAACTGTAGGGAGCTCATTTTGTGAATAGGATAATTAGACATATGCCTGGGGGGGGGCCGATGATGGGGTACCCTGGCATGGCTTTTGATGGCTGTAGCCAAATTCAAATTTAATGTTGAATATGCTGGTGTTTTGCACTATTATTGCTGTTCAATGTGTGATTTATATTTGGAAAATAAATGTAATACTGAATAGTGGACCCTCTAGTGACTAGACTATCTGGATCTTACTAGTAGAAAGACGCGATCATCTGTATCTTACTGACAATATAATACAGCATAATACGGGGAATGTGGGGGGGATATTGTGAGGGTTGAGAAACAAAATGATTTAGTAGTTTGTTGGTCAGAGGGACTTCAGCGGTCAAGGGTTCAATGGGTCCCTGTAACTGGTTGGGCCCCTAGGTGCAATAGGGACAAGAGTGATAAGTGGTATCTAAGTGATGAGTGATATCTAAGTGATGAGTGATATCTAAGTGATAAGTGATATCTAAGTGATAAGTGATATCTAAGTGATAAGTGATATCTAAGTGATAAGTGATATCTAAGTGATGAGTGATATCTAAGTGATAAGTGATATCTAAGTGATAAGTGATATCTAAGTGATAAGTGATATCTAAGTGATAAGTGATATCTAAGTGATAAGTGATATCTAAGTGATAAGTGATATCTAAGTGATAAGAGTCACACGTCGTTAATGTCAGTATTACGATATCGTGAAGCACACATAGAACCGCCCCCCCCCCTTTAAACATAAACAAATTTTAGAGGTCTTACTGTAGTATGTTTAAATACACATACATTAGAACGAGCAATGGAAAGACAGGAAACATAATTCATTGAACTTTTCACCTTATGACGTCATGTCTTGTGACCAGTCACGTGGCTTAAGTTTTCTTTTTTTTTCTTTCTTTTAATCAAATGACAACAAAAGAGTACCGTCCCCTTGTCACCTCAATATAATTTGAAATATGCGAGCACCAGGTTTACATTTATAGCCCCTTAATTAGGGCAATAGCCGATAGTAAATGATGAAACCCTAAAGAAACATAAATTTAGGATTTGGAATCATTTGATAGTTAACTGATTGTTCGAAAGCATTTGATGCTATGCATAATTACTTTTCCCCCCAAATAACTGTGAATTCATAACATGAAAACTTGGAGTCGATGTGTTAAAGTCAGACCAATTTAGCTATTATCATAAGTGGCATCTGAGATAACTGCAACAATCAGCATGTTCCTTAGAACCCACCACGCTCAAGGTGTGAGACTACGTGTATTTGACCATAATTTAATTTTTAATTAAAATTTATACAAACAATGTACTTTTGTAAAAAAAAAAAAAGTCAAAATCCACTTTGATATATAATTCGTTTTACAATTGGTAAAAAATCTGGCAAGAATAGAATTACAACCCCCCCCCCCCTTCCTTTTCCTTCCACTTCAACCACTAAACCAAAATGGTGTTTTGTATAAAGACACGAAACAGCTTACGTAGATCAGAGACGAGAATAGAATACAACAGGGGAGGGCAATTACTTGCAGGGGAGGCTACAATAATAAATTAGGGGAGATCTAGTCAAAACGTAAACAATGGCAGCACACAGTAGATGGATTGTTCCACTACTAGACAACATGCCAAAAAACACTTGCACTAAAAAAAAGTAGGCTAAAGTACGGTAGCCCACCGCTGCTATTTATTCAGAAAAAAAAATATCATGGACAGTTTAACATGATGGAGATGTCTCGCTGCGAGGTACATATATCTAGATAGGTGGGGAGGGATTTGTACAGGGGGGAGTGGAGGATGTCAGACCGAAGAACGTGAAAGCAAAGACAATTATTTTGGATAAAGAGATTAGGTAAATTGATGTAAGGGGACGAAATATGAAGTTATATAACCGAGGGAGATGGAAAGGAGAGAGAGAGAGAGAGAGAGAGAGAGAGAGAGAGAGAGAGAGAGAGCGTAGTAATAATGTATATTCAGACTGACAATGAGTCATAGTTAGGACCAGATTAAGCATTAAGATATAATCCTTATGCCCTGTAGATATATCGGTCATTTTGGGTATTCTTAGATATCTTACCTACAAGACTTTGGCTAACACTATCATTGAATATCTGCATATCTTTAGCCACATCTCTTGGCCTGCTATGATGGACAGAAACTTAATTCACCAGTGACCAGTGATATGTTATGTTAGTTGTATTTTTTTGTGTGCGTGTATGCAATTAGGCACTTTAATTTTAACAAGCCTTAGGCAAATTGTGAACTGAATCCGGCACTGGTCATAGTTTAATGAGACAGGAAGATGTTCAGTGAACAGTGTGATGTATGAAATTATACATGTTCCACTAGGTCAGGGGTCGGCAACCTGCGGCTCGCGAGCCGCATGCGGTTCTTTCGATGTCAAGTTGAGGCTCTTTCGATGTCAAGTTGAGGCCAGATCAAATACCATAATATTGAAACAACAATTTTAGTGGCTCTTTAAAAACTGAGAAAATTGTAAATTATAACTTTTGGCTCTTCCGTCTCAAAAGGTTGCCGACCCCTGCACTAGGTAGATGCATTTCAACTATGATGAAGAGTCACTCGTATGTCTCCAGGCTGACCTACTGTCATCATTTACATTGTGCACGTCAGACATTCTGTTGATATTGTAATGGTCAGCATGATACAAACGATGCACAGGTCACATAAAAATGTTGTGCGCATTGCAGAATTTAATTGTACAGACTGCACATCGTCAGTTTGACTGTATATTGTGGACTCAGACTAGACTAATATGTATGTTTTACACTATCAGAAAATCAATAGCAGAAATGGCGACGTTTTGAAAGTCAACGGCACATGACTTTTTAAACAGCGATGCACTTTTTGTATAACTCCTAAACTGTCCTGAACATCAAAGACACTAACTAGGTCACATAGTCATTGCACGTGACTGCTAAATAAGTAAGACCATTTGACCGGTGTGGTCTGACACGTGAGGTCAGTGTGTAATATAATCTGGACAATTGAATAGTTGTTCATTCCAGTAACAAATAAAAACATGAACACGAACTATTTGAGTCAATTGTTTATTTTGAAGTCAACTTTTTATTTTACATGTCCGTATACTTTGGTCATTCTACACCGTAAAACATTTTATTTGATAAACATATTATTATGTAATGTTTTAAAATTTCATTCGCCCAGTTAATTTTTTTTCACTTCTGACACCATAGCCCCCCCCCCCCCCCCACAATCTTTACCGAAGAACCCCTCACCCCCATCCATTCACTAAACACCCATTTTATTTTTCCACGGCAAATTAAATCAGTAAACCTCCTGCACGGCAAATTAAATCAGTAAACCTCCTGCACGGCAAATTAAATCAGTAAACCTCCTGCACGGCAAATTAAATCAGTAAACCTCCTGCACGGCAAATTAAATCAGTAAACCTCCTGCACGGCAAATTAAATCAGTAAACCTCCTGCAATCGGCAAATTAAATCAGTAAACCTCCCTGCACGGCAAATTAAATCAGTAAACCTCCTGCACGGCAAATTAAATCAGTAAACCTCCTGCACGGCAAATTAAATCAGTAAACCTCCTGCACGGCAAATTAAATCAGTAAACCTCCTGCACGGCAAATTAAATCAGTAAACCTCCTGCACGGCAAATTAAATCAGTAAACCTCCTGCACGGCAAATTAAATCAGTAAACCTCCTGCACGGCAAATTAAATCAGTAAACCTCCTGCACGGCAAATTAAATCAGTAAACCTCCTGCACGGCAAATTAAATCAGTAAACCTCCTGCACGGCAAATTAAATCAGTAAACCTCCTGCACGGCAAATTAAATCAGTAAACCTCCTGCACGGCAAATTAAATCAGTAAACCTCCTGCACGGCAAATTAAATCAGTAAACCTCCTGCACGGCAAATTAAATCAGTAAACCTCCTGCACGGCAAATTAAATCAGTAAACCTCCTGCACGGCAAATTAAATCAGTAAACCTCCTGCACGGCAAATTAAATCAGTAAACCTCCTGCACGGCAAATTAAATCAGTAAACCTCCTGCACGGCAAATTAAATCAGTAAACCTCCTGCACGGCAAATTAAATCAGTAAACCTCCTGCACGGCAAATTAAATCAGTAAACCTCCTGCACGGCAAATTAAATCAGTAAACCTCCTGCACGGCAAATTAAATCAGTAAACCTCCTGCACGGCAAATTAAATCAGTAAACCTCCTGCACGGCAAATTAAATCAGTAAACCTCCTGCACGGCAAATTAAATCAGTAAACCTCCTGCACGGCAAATTAAATCAGTAAACCTCCTACACGGCAAATTAAATCAGTAAACCTCCTACACGGCAAATTAAATTGAGAGTTTTCAAATAAATAAATCAAACCAACTCATATACAGGGATAGGAAGGTGTGTGTGTGTGTTGGGGGGGCATTACTTGTGAGTCATGGCCGTCAATACAATGTCACAGTGACACAAAGAAGACCACCCAAACACCTGAACATTTAAAAAAAAAACAAGGGGAAATTTCCTGTAATCCCGACCCCGGGGGGGGGGGCCGGCTAGCACAGGACAAGCCACAGGACAAGCCACAGGACAATGGACCGAGGACTCTCCCCCCCCCCCCCCACACACACACCTTTCGCTACTATTTATGTTGTCGAAGGCAACGAATGGACACAGGAAGGACGATAGGTTAAGGGAAGGGGGTGGGGGGAAGAGGGGGGAACACGTCCTGGGAAGTGGTAGAAACAAAAAACAAGATCACGTGGATGTTAGGGTCAAGGTCACGATGTTTATTTACATCACGGTCCGGGTCCCAGTTGTTTTATATGTCCACCCTTTTTTTGCTTGAGGACAAGACTGTGATGCTGGCCTCTGTTGACCTTAACGGGGGTGGGGGAGGGTGGGGAAGGAGGGGAGTGTTGAGAGGGGGCGGGAGAGAGAGAGGGGGCGGGCATCATATCGCCTGGGCCGTGTTATTGTTTCAGTAGTCGGGGGGGGGGGGTTTGGTGTAGTTGTGCCAGGATATATTTGATCAAATCTCCCATTGGACAAGATCGCGACACTCGGCTCTGTGTTGACCTGGGGGGGGGGGGGGGGTGCAGTCCCGTGTTATTGTTACAGTAAGTTAGGGTTTCATATACAGTGATATGTGTGTGTTCTAATCTGACTACAAGTTATATTATAATTATTTAACATTTTGATTGTTATACAATTTTAAATTGTGACTAATAGATCGAATGGTCACCATATACACAAGTTGTATTTTATGAAAAGACAAATTGAATTTTAGAAATATTATTAACGTTATAGTATAAAAAAAACTACAGTATTATCGAAGGGAAGTAACACTGTTTAAATGTTGATCAATTTACTAGTTTGAATGGTGTCCCCTTTAAATGGAATTAAAAAGTCGGTTTGTGTAGGTTGACGTATGAATTTATGAGATAATGGTGGTTATATTGGGAACTGATGGTGGTTATATTGGGAACTGATGGTGGTAATATTGGAAGCTAATGGTGGTTATATTGGAAGCTAATGGTGGTTATATTGGGAATTGATGGTGGTTATATTGGGAACTGATGGTGGTTATATTGGGAACTAAGGGTGATTATATTGGGAACTGATGGTGGTTATATTGGGAACTAATGGTGGTTATATTGGGAACTGATGGTGGTTATATTGGAAACTGATGGTGGTTATATTGGGAACTGATGGTGGTTATATTGGTAATTGATGGTGGTTATATTGGGAACTGATGGTGGTTATATTGGGAACTAAGGGTGGTTATATTGGGAACTGATGGTGGTTATATTGGGAACTGATGGTGGGTATATTGGGAACTGATGGTGGTTATATTGGGAACTGATGGTGGTTATATTGGGAACTGATGGTGGTTATATTGGGAACTGATGGTGGTTATATTGGGAACTGATGGTGGGTATATTGGGAACTGATGGTGGTTGTATTGGGAACTGAAAGTCAAATGTCTGTCTGAGGTTTTAGTTCGTGTATTTTGTTTGACATAATGTTAGTTCTGCGAAACATTTTCATGCATTGACAAAAACAATCGAATTGGTTAAGTAGATGCACATTATGTTGATGCACATTAAGTTGATGCACATTATGTTGATGCACATTATGTCGATGCACATTCTGTCGATGCACATTATATTAATGCAAATAATAAATTAATGGACATAATCAAGTGAACGCCATGAAAACATTAACATCGTCAGATTGTCTTTGCCCGAACATTCCATCTATAGTGTATATAATGTTCTATGATTAGCAAATGTTCTATTGCTACTTTACCATGCCATCATTTAGTTCATCACCGCCATATTGTGTCGTTATACTGTGATATCTATAGAACTTTTTCAACCTTCTAAAACTATCAGCAGCCGCTGTATATCATTCCATCTCAGACGTCAGATACAAGCAAGTGTCGGTCAAGCGACTCGAGTTCCAATACTGGTAACGACCAAGAGAATTTCTCTGAGTTACTGCTAGGAAGGAAACCTGAAGTAGGAAAACACTGCAGCCTGCGAGCAACTGACTTCTTACTTACTAGATGTACGTTTAAACATGCATTCTGCGAAAGGTTACTTGGTGTAAATTTAAATTTCCTCTCACCGTAGGGTCAGAAATAAGGCTAGCTTTGAGGCTAAATGTCAGAAATAAGGCTAGCTTTGAGGCTAAATGTCAGAAATAAGGCTAGCTTTGAGGCTAAATGTCAGAAATAAGGCTAGCTTTGAGGCTAAATGTCAGAAATAAGGCAAGCTTTGAGGCTAAATGTCAGAAATAAGGCAAGCTTTGAGGCTAAATGTCAGAAATAAGGCAAGCTTTGAGGCTAAATGTCAGAAATAAGGCAAGCTTTGAGGCTAAATGTCAGAAATAAGGCAAGCTTTGAGGCTAAATGTTAGAAATAAGGCAAGCTTTGAGGCTTAATGTCAGAAATAAGGCTAGCTTTGAGGCTAAATGTCAGAAATAAGGCAAGCTTTGAGGCTAAATGTCAGAAATAAGGCAAGCTTTGAGGCTAAATGTCAGAAATAAGGCAAGCTTTGAGGCTAAATGTCAGAAATAAGGCTAGCTTTGAGGCTAAAAGTCATAAAACCACGTGACTTAAAACAATAAATGACTTTTTCTTAAAGCGGCAGTAAAATAAAAAATGTGAATTCTACACATGAAGAAACTTTGTTCATGAAATGCTTTCCCAGGGGAAGGTGAACTCATTAGAAAGTTATCCCAAAAATTAGGTCAAGCGAACAGAGGCATTGGAATAGGTTGTTGTGTTTTGTAGGTCTGTGCGTGTGTGTGTGTGTGTGCGTGTTATCATTTGGTGATGTGTTATCGCTAACGGCTGTTAGCCGTCCATCTGGATGCGGCTTTACGGAAACTGGTGTTTATCAAGGTAAACAAACTAATTACCAACTTGACAGGATTCAGGCGGGAATACGCGAAATAATAAAAGACGAAATGATATAACAACATTCCTCAAGTTTGAACAAGTGACGACAGCGAACTTCCGGTTTGAATTAACCAATCGTCTGTTTATAGCAAGACGTCTGTTATTTTTAGTTCTGGTCATGGATTATGATAGAAAAAATGTTAAGTATTTCAAGGAGAAATAATTCAGTTTGAGTGGCGAACTATTTATTGTGGTCGAGAACTAATAGAGTGAAGGTAGAGAGCTAGTTTCATGTGATCGGGAACTAATTTAGTATGGGTAATAAACTAATTTGATGTGGCCAGGAACTATTATAGTATGAGTGGAGAACTAATATGATGTGGCCAGGAACTATTATAGTATGAGTATGAGTGGAGAACTAATATGATGTGGCCAGGAACTATTATAGTATGAGTGGAGAACTAATATGATGTGGCCAGGAACTATTATAGTATGAGTGAAGAACTAATATGATGTGGCCAGGAACTATTATAGTATGAGTGGAGAACTAATATGATGTGGCCAGGAACTATTATAGTATGAGTGAAGAACTAATATGATGTGGCCAGGAACTATTATAGTATGAGTGGAGAACTAATATGATGTGGCCAGGAACTATTATAGTATAAGTGGAGAACTAATATGATGTGGCCAGGAACTATTACAGTGTATGTAAAGATCTAGTTTTATGTGGCCATGAACTAATATAATGTAAGTAGAGAACTAGTGTAATGTGGATCGCGAACTAATTTGAAGCTATGTGTCGCGAACTGATTCGAAATGAATTCGAACGAATTTCATGTGGGAGGTCAAGGCTATGTTAAGAATATTATCATATAAACAAACAAGACTCTTTCATGACCAAACAACATTATTATTATTGTTTATTAATTTAAGAGTGATTGTTTGTTTGTTAAATAAATATAGTGGCTGAAATATTTACCCAGTCAGACAAACCCCTCACTGTCACAATCCCTCAATCAGACAAACCCCTCACTGGCACAATCCCTCAATCAGACAAACCCCTCACTGGCACAATCCCTCAATCAGACAAACCCCTCACTGGCACAATCCCTCAATCAGACAAACCCCTCACTGGCGTACTCACTCAATCCCACACACAGTTACCTTCAGCTCACTGGTGCAAAAATTAAAATTAGATATGCACTCACCCAATTACCCCCAACAACTCGCCCCCCCAACACCCCACCTCCCCCCAGCCCCCACACAGAACTACAGACACATACATCAACAACACAGTTCAGATAAAAATATATTTATTTTTGCCCTCTAATGAGATAAATCGCTGAGTGACAGGGGCCGATAACTCGCAGTGAAACAGAACCGAATTTTGTTACACGCCAATATTTTTGGAATGACTTATTTTTTTTAACACCTGAATTTTCTCTCCAGCTCCCCCCCCCCCCTTCAACGTAACAAGATACAACGTAACAAAATGTAAAATGCATCTCTGACATGCGCATGCGTAAACTCCAACGTCCGTGGAAACATACCTTTCTTTGATTCCTAACCCACCCACCCCCCCCCCGATACACTGGTACAACTGGTACAAATGACTCGGTTAACTGTTTAATATTTAAAAAAAAAGTGTCTGCATGTGAAGGTTTAACGGTTTTCTTAATGAAGATCAGACATGAAGTTTAAGAAGGTCATATACACAAATCATGAAATGAATCTCAAGATGACAGTTGCAGATACTGAAGAGAGCAACAATCAGTTTATACGGCAGAACCACTCGATGTAGGTGTTGTGTGTGTGTGTATGGCGTGTTTTGTGTGTGTGTGTTTGTATGTGTGTGTGTATTTGTGTGTGTAGTGTGTTTATGTTGTGTGTGTATGTTTGTGTGTGTGTGGTGTTTGTGGGGTGGTATCTTCTATTGAAATATACTTGTGGTAACAAAACCAAATTGAAAGTGTTGTAACTTAAAATTTTCAAGTAAAATGTTGTGCAGTTTTATTCTCTTTATTTTATGTGCCATTGACTCATCTCAGAACATATCAGTGAGGTGAACGTGAGTGCATTCTAATGGAGGTACGTGGGGGGAGGGGGCAGTATTCAAGAAGAGAAAACTACAATTCACATGCATATGACAATTGCTTTACTTATGTCTAGATAATACATTACACGCACAGAAATTGAAAAAAATCGTATTTTGATGACGCCATCACGGAGCTATTTAAAAAGAAAGAAGCGCAAGCCACACAATATGATGACATCATTACTGGGAAAAACCGACAGACAAAACAATGGTATGCTATACATTATCTTGAAGTAAACTATTTCTGAATTAAAAACAGTTGGTCATCGATAACACAGTATATACGAAGCGTTTGAAGCCATACAAACTACATCACATGTCTGAGTACGTCATTTTGGCTGAAAAAACTTCTTGCATTAATTATAAATATAAAATATATGAAACATTTGGACGTTGTGCTAGCCACACTTCACCTTAATAGATAGATAGCTAAATATAATACCCAATATAGATAAAATGGTTGATATATACTAAAAATACACCCTAGACAGACAAACAGACAGACAGACAGACAGACAGATAGATAGATAGATAGACAAAGAGACAGACATATATATAGAAACAAAGACATACATCTATATATCTGTCTGTCTGGCTGCCTATCTTGCATATAACATGAGGACCAACATTTTACTATCTATTTATCTATTTGTCTGTCGGTCTGTCTTTCTGCCTTGCTCTATCAGATAAATTAGGCCAATTCAAACAAAACAAACAAATATCAAGCATGCGCAGTTGGTTTAGTGGCATGCTGACCTACTTGCTGTCCAGTGGATCTGTTCATCCAGGTGTGACCACCGGTGACCAGGTCACTCGGCTGGTACAAGTCTTGACTGCGGCTGGACGGTGGAGACCTGGGGTAAGACTCTATGGGGGCGAAGTGATCAGCGGGCAGCCACTGTTGGCTCCGCTCCTGAACGGGCGCCGACTTTTGCTGCGTCTGGAGGTTGAAGGTTACACCCTGATGGGTGTGAGACCGGGGCGCGGTGCTGTCGCTGTACCCCAGGTTGACCGCCTGTTTCCTCTGGCTGGCCTGGCGCTGCTCCTCCCCCCGGCTGACAGAGGACGGGGCGCTGGGATAGTGTCCCCCCAGTTTATCGGCCGTGGGCTTCAAATCGGTCACCGTGACCTGCGGCTGTTCTTTCTGGGCGTCGTACAGTCCTTTCACTTCCAAAGGGAATTTCCGTTCAGTGACGTCAGGCGCGGACAGGCTGCGTTCTGGGAAGTACAGTGTGGCGTATCTGGGCGCCGAGTCAGCGGGGGGTTCCTGCTGCTGGTAGGAGTACTTGGTGCTGGAGAACACGGATGGTTGAAGCTGTTGTCTAAACTGCTGTTGGAGAGGCTGTGATCTTGCTACGGGCTGTTGCTGGACAAATTGGCTGTATGGATGTTGCGGCTGTTGGGCAAACAGGCTGTATGGCTGTTGCTGCTGTTGGGCAAACTGGCTGGATGTAGGCTGCTGATGCTGCTGTTGGGAATACTGATGTGGGGATGGTAGCCCAAAACCGGTCCTGAATTCTGGCGGGGCTTGGTACGTTCTGTGCAGGTCCGCGCTCTCCCGGGTAGGCTGACTCCGTGACAGGTGCGGGCTTGTTCGGTACGGCGCTGACGCAGGGGTCGTCGACTTGGGTTCGGCGTACTGGTGAGGGTGGGAGAAAGAGTGGTGCTTTCTGACGCCCCTGGGGGACTGGTGACTCCTCAGAGCAGTGGAAGAGGGCGATGTCTCCCTGGACGGGCGGTGGGCTATGTCGCGGTCAGGGGTCCCGCTAGAAGATCGACCTCGAGGTGGCTTTGTGGTCACAAATTTTAACATTGCACCACGGACATCGTGAGAAACACTGTAGAAGACTGCAAAACGTGAACAGCGCCGAAGACTAGCAGATTGCTGATGGATCAAGTCCTGAACTGCTGAATTAACAAATCAAAACGTCTCTTTCAAAGTGATGACTTTTCTTTCAAACTAAACTTCGTTTCTTTGCTGATAATAGTAATTAATCATATATATTCACAAGTGATAATTATTTTTGTCTGTTTACTAAGACTTATTATGTAAAATGTTTCTATGTTTTATCCAAAAAGAATGTTTGAAAATATGATAAATCCTAGAAAGTAATGTTCTTATTGGCCGTATGGTCTCATAATTGATAAATTATTGACTGTTTCCTACTGTAAGACAGTTCGTGCAGAGAAAAGACAAGCGTGGGGTCTCAAACTGGCACTGTAAGACTTCTTACAGACAGTGAAATACATCGTGTAACAATTGGTTGTAATTGTTGAGCATAGCTTCAGTTATTAGCCTGCTGAAACCGTTCAGTAAGCGTCACAGTATAAACAAATGAACAGAATGTAAGAGTGCCGGTATAATGAATGCATCACAGTATAAACAATTGAACAGAATGTAAGAGTGCCGGTATAATGAATGCATCACAGTATAAACAATTGAACATAATATACGAGTGCCGGTATAATGAATGCATCACAGTATAAACAATTTAACAGAATGTAAGAATGCCGGTATAATGAGTGTAGATAACAACATGAAGTGTGACGGCCAGTTTTAAAGTACATTTAGTTAGATAAAGTATTGTGATAAAGTATTATTAGTCAATACCATTGATGGAAGCAGATCATAAAAAGAAAGATGACTTAACTAACATCCCTGAGACCCAAATAAACGGAAATGTGCACCGAAACCTGGAGTCAGAGTTGATCTATTTTATACATTACAAGGGGAGTAGGCCAAGTAAAGCTAGAAATATCCAAGCTAGAGTTATCTGTGTTTATCGTTTGTAGATATTTTGTTTTATTAGAGAATTTGTTAACCGACTGGTTTACAGTGTAATGGAGAGGGCAGATAGGGACAACAATGAGACTTTGCAATAATTTACGGATAAAAAAAATAGTAAAGTTTCCTTCAACCATAGGGACAGATGAAGTGTAGAATTCATCTGTTACTGTATCCACCGTTGCCATGGGTACGGAAGGTATTGTGACTCATTGGGATTTGAACCCGTATTCTTCAGCATGCAAATCGGATTGACAACCAAAACGCCATAACATGTGTTATTATAGATATTTGAAATGAAGTGTTATGTGTAAAAAGATGTCGAGAGTCGAGCTCATGTGATTAAACAAAATCGATATCACCATTATTATATTTATTGGAGAACTCTTTACAAATGCCAAATGTACTGTTACAGCATTTTATCATGTCAAGTAAACTTCCCATGAGCCCCCTAAGGGCCATCGGGGCAGATGAAGTGTAGAATTCACCTGTTTCTATCACCTTGGCATATGAAGGGATTGTGTGGTTAGCACAACTGCCCAGCCGCCTTTACTTCCCCAACTTAAAGTCAGGTACCCATTTAAAGCTGGGTGGACTTGAAGGCTTTCGCCAAGGTTCTCATCGAGGTTTGCACAGTCTAGCGCTCTACACCACACGACCACTCGTCCACTTATTATCATGTGCACACTTATATTTGTATAATTATATTGTGCACACTTATATTTGTATAATTATCATGTGCACACTTATATTTGTATAATTATCATGTGCATACGTATCATGTGCACAACTATCATGGGCCCAGTTGTCACATTATGTTTGGGAGTAAACTAAACAGCAATCATCTGCATAAACAAATAACAGACAGACAGCCGGCCAAACAGACAGACAGATATCTGGCCAGACAGACAGACATCTGGCCAGACAGACAACCGGCAAGACAGACAAACAGCTGGCCAGCCAGACAGACGGCCAAACAGACAGACATCTGGCTAGACAGTCAGCCGGCCAGACAGACAGACATCTGGCCAGACAGACAGATATCGTGTTTTACACTAACGCGTCTCGTTCAACCTTTCATTATATCAAGATATATATATATATATATATATATATATATATATATATATATATATATATATATATATATATATATATATATATATATATATATATCTAGATTGTTTGTTATTTATAACTAAATCAAAAAAATTAGTTTGTTCATCAAAGGAATCCAACCGAGAAATAATATAGACTTACTATGTAGTGTGTTATAAATCCTGGAAATTGAAACTAATAAATAACTTTAAAGTAGATTTCAGTTTGTTTTTTTTAAAAAGGTAAATTACTTTGTTGTTTTGTTTTTTTTTAAATGTAGTTTAATTTAAAAACAAGCGAAAGTTTGAATTCAAAATAAAATTGGTCTTATTAAATATTTTAACAAGAAGCCAATTTTATTTTTCTCTCTTTTCGAAAGGTAAACACACCACGCAGACACACACACAGCCTGTCGGTTGTGAAACTTTGACTTGACACACTCGGGTGTGTTGCAGAGGAGAGCGAGTACATACACCAGGTTACTTAACTCTCTGTGTGTGCTGAGCAGGGGGAAGTAACTCACCAGCGAGCAAATCACTCGTACTTGAAAAAAAAACAACGGTTGTCTACCCGTGGTGCTAATAGAAAAATGAAAACTGTAGGTGAGGAGAAAGTTTTATGTTCTACAATCTGCATCATTATAGCCTCCATATCATATCTAACAGTATGTTTACAGTATATGCATCATTATGATCTCCATATCTAACAGTATATTTACAGTATCTCCATCATTATGATATGCATATCATATCTAACAGTATATTAACAGTACCTATATGTGAATTATTTCGATTTTATTTTAGGGTCCCCAAATTAAACAAGGCTCTACGGCTCAGGGGGCCATTTAAACAGCATTTCGGGGCCCATTGGGTGAACCTACGTGTGAGAACCCCAGCGATTTCTACAACTACGGGCACATCAAACTGCCTTCCGGTGGGTTCATAACAGGTTGTCTCTTGATTGCCCGTGGCCCACGGCATTTAAAACCTCGGGGTCTAAACCTGGAAGCAGAGGTAGATTTAGCAGTGGACCCCGAGAAAAATTAACACTTCTAATTTTGTGTAGGAAGGGGGGCCAATTTCATCTTCAGTGTCCGGGGCCCCCAGCGGCCCTGATCAGCCGCTTAAAGCTACTACACGGAGTATATGCATGGTGGAAAGACTGAGAACAGCTGTACTGTCTACCCCAATTATATCTTGACCTAACTTTAGAATCTAATGTTGCTTTAAATATAATGTATGGTTAACGGATGGCTGCAGCTAGGTAGACAGAGCGATAGACAATGAGAGGGATGTGCCATGATAGAAAGTCATATAGCAAGACAGAGATGTATGCAGAGAGAAAGATAGAGAGGGGAGGGAGAGAGAGAAAGATAGAGAGGGGAGGGAGGGAGAGAGGGAGGGAGAGAGAGGAAGGGAGAGAGAGAAGGGAGAGAGAGAGAGAAGAATTACCTGTTAAAACGGCAATGTCAGAGAAAAGTTGTAAAGTAAAAGAGGCAAAAAGTAGGTCACACAGGTCACTTCTCTTGTCAGACCCTGTGCACTAGGCCAGATGCACGTGAAATTGTTCAATGTTTAGTGAAAGAAAACAAAAAGTAAAACCAACAGACCAGCAAAATCTATTTTTAGCACCGCGTGTTTTTTAAATTAACTTAATTTCTAGTCTGTGTACTGTCTCATTGTAACATGAGGACGGGGTAAGGTGGACGGTGGGGAGGAGAGAAAGTATGAGATGAAAAGATAGATGGAGAGGTCGACGAAGAGATGGGCTGAGAGATGGAAGAAGAGGTATAAAATAGTGATGGGGCGAGAGATGAATACTAAGGATAGACAAGGAAACCGACAAATTGATAGATGGACAGACATAATTCTGGTATAATTTATAGACAGACTTTTAGATAGGAAGATAGAATGAAAGATACAGGTAGATACAGATAGTATTCACCCCAGCCCGTCCCACCACAAAACATGTAGTCTTGGCTTTGTACATTGTAGGCCTGTGGGCATACAGCGATGTATATTGTAGGCCTGTGGGCATACATCGATGTACATTGTAGGCCTGAGGGCATACATCGATGTACATTGTAGGCCTGTGGGCATACATCGATGTACATTGTAGGCCTGAGGGCATACATCGATGTACATTGTAGGCCTGAGGGCATACAGCGATGTACATTGTAGGCCTGAGGGCATACAGCGATGTACATTGTAGGCCTGAGGGCATACAGCGATGTACATTGTAGGCCTGAGGGCATACAGCGATGTACATTGTAGGCCTGAGGGCATACAGCGATGTACATTGTAGGCCTGTGGGCATACAGCGATGTACATTAAACGTAACATCAAATAATTTATTTAATTTTTGACATAAAAAATGTTTCCAATTATTCTGAAAAGATTTCCTGAGTCAGATGAATCATGACATATTACATTGACAGTAAATAGGTGAGTCATGACATATTACACTGACAGTAAATTGTGTTGACTGATTTAAAGTTTAGCTTGTCTGTATGTCAGTTAAAAAGCATGGATATCTCTTTAAACAATAAACACTCTGAAACATGGACATAATCTAACAAACATACATGCAATTAAACACACAATATCAGACACACTTGTATCCAACTACATCATGAAGTATACACAATCAAACACACACAATCAAACTTACTCAATCAAACATACTCAATCAAACATACACAATCAATCAAACATACAGAATCATACACAATCAATCAAACAAACAGAATCATACACAATCAATCAAACATGCGCAATCAAGCTTACTATATCAAACATGCACAATCAAACATACTCAAGAATACACAATCAAACATGCACAATCAAACATACTCAATCAAACATACACAAACATACACAATCAAACATACTCAATCCAACATTAACAATCAAACATGCACAATCAAACATACACAAACATACACAATCAAACATACTCAATCCAACATTAACAATCAACCATACACAATCAAACATACACAATCAAACATACACAAACATACACAATCAAACATACACAATCAAACATACTCAATCCAACATTAACAATCAAGCATGCTCAATCAAACATACACAATCAAGCAAACATACACAATCAAACATGCACAATCCAACATGCACAATCCAACATGCACAATCAAACATACTCAATCAAACATACACAATCAAGCATACACAATCAAACATGCACAATCAAACATACACGGGCATACACACAAAGGGAAACGCACACAAATGAACTTTACACGCTTAAAACACAATCAATCAAATGCACATCCCACAGTTCAATCCAACCCCAAACTTCCCAAATGCTTTCCCTTGTCTCAACCACGGAACAAGAGTGACTGCCCTTGACTTTCATAAACAGACTCCTCCTTAATAGATTCCAACCGCCAGGTGGTATAGACGGGGATAAGGCAAAGACAACCAACAACACTAACTAAAAGTTTAAGTTAGGCCAGGCAAACGGTTGTTGTGTACTACCTGAGTAAGATATAGAGGTGGACTTGGAATTTCATGACGTAGGGGAATGTTGGAGATTATCTGGCATTAAGATATCCAGAGAGCCTTGCCTTTGTTATTACAGCCAGAGAAACTGCTACTTAATTTAGTGCAAGATAGTACAAGATAGTACAAGATAGTACAAGATAGTACAAGATAGTACAAGATAGTACAAGCGATAAACGGGAGGGTGGAGTGGAGGGGGGGGTCGGATAAGTATGATAAGCGAGAGATTAGAGTGATATGTTTGTATGTTCCCAATATCTATTAAATAGAATTATTCATTGTAAAAAAGCGAATTGAAAAGTTAAGATTAACAGTGTTTTTTTTTTGGAAACGAACTATTTTATCAGGTACAATTTTTGTACTGTAACCAGAAAGTGTACTGTAACCAGATCTTGTACTGTAACCAGATAGTGGATTGTAACCAGATACTGTACTGTAACCAGATATTGTACTGTAACCAGATACTGTACTGTAATCAGATACTGTACTGTAACCAGAAAGTGTACTGTAACCAGAAAGTGTACTGTAACCAGATATTGTACTGTAACCAGATTTTGTACTGTAACCAGATCTTGTACTGTAACCAGATTTTGTACTGTAACCAGATCTTGTACTGTAACCAGATCTTGTACTGTAACCAGATCTTGAACTGTAATCAGATAGTGGATTGTAACCAGATACTGTACTGTAACCAGATATTGTACTGTAACCAGATTTTGTACTGTAACCAGATCTTGTACTGTAACCAGAGCTTGTACTGTAACCAGATCTTGTACTGTAACCAGATAGTGGATTGTAACCAGATACTGTACTGTAACCAGATATTGTACTGTAATCAGATATTGTACTGTATTTGACATCGGTTAACATCAAATACTGTTTGTGCCATATTTAACCTTTGACCCCATTGACAAAGACTCTGTTTACATGGAGAAATGACGAACGAATATGTCACAACCTGTAGATCATTCTAAACAACTAATAACTGTGTAGTGTATATGTATTGCCACTGCCCTGTCACCAATGTCTGTTGTTACAAGTAATTATATCTTGGAAATTCATCCCGGAACTACCCATGCTCTACGGTTCTACCTATATCCAGCATAGTTCTGATATTTAACAGTAATTCTCACAACACCATGTTTCTTATAACAAGAAATGTGAACGTACCACACTGAACCTAATTCCCCTGGGATGTAATCTCCCATAATGCACCTGCAGTTGAATAACAACAACTAATTCGCCCAGGTATGTCCTGTGGTTAAAAGTTCGTTTCGGTGTACAGGATTATCTCAGGATTTGCCAGGTAGGATCAGGTAGACAAGTCAGTTAGTTGCCAGATAATCTGTGTACATCGGAACTGTGTACTCAGCGTGTGCTTGAGTGTGTGTACTTAATAAATGTCCTTTCACTTACATGTGTGCGTCAGTCCATCTTTCCATCTATCTATTGATATGCCCTTAGTATATAGTTGAATCATCTATCCTTCCATTCTGAAATATAGCCACTTATCTATGTATTCATCAATCCATTCACCAATCAATCAACCCCATCCATAAAGATATCCACTTATCTATGTATTCATCAATCCATTCACCAATCAATCAACCCCATCCATAAAGATATCCACTTATCTATGTATTCATCAATCCATTCACCATTCAATCAACCCCATCCATAAAGATATCCACTTATCTATGTATTCATCAATCCATTCACCAATCAATCAACCCCATCCATAAAGATATCCATTTATCGGGGATTTTATCCACCTATCTATCCATGCTTAGATTCATCTGACTTACTAAATATGTCCATAAATCCAACTACCTGTCTATCATGTGAAATGTTAGTCCACTCACTTTATTATTCATCCATCCACCTTTCTCTCTCTCTCTCTCACTTTATCTATCATCTACGGTATCTATCATCTATCTATCATCTATCTATTTTCAAACAATGTATCTATATATCTATCAATTAATAAACATTTCTTTCTTTCTACATCTCTTTCTTCCTCTCTATCTTTATCTATCTCTCTATCTATCTAGGGCGGAGAGAACTGACAAATATGGAAACAAAAAATGAGATGATATGAAAGAAATTGGTGAAAGGAACACGTATGTCACAATACAGAACGTCATAATCACCACTTCCCCACCCCACCCCCTTTCCCGACCAGCACTAAACTCCTGTTAACCAATGTATAACCCCAATCTCAGTTATCCAACTCGCTACGCCTTAAAGGTTAACAAGGAACACATTCAGACACAACAACACTCTCCGCTGGTGTCGAAATCTCATTAAATCATTACGTGGCAGGGGCGGACCTACCCCCCACCCCATCCAGCCACTGGCTGCCATGTTTTCCCTGTTCATCTCCCCCTCCCCAGTGGAAATATCAAATATCATGAACAGTGAGCAGACAGACTCAAAAGAGGGAACATTTATGTACGGAACTGACGCCACAAAAGTACCGCTATGTCCTCCAAGAAAGACAATCGACCTTTGTTTATCTTTTTGTAGGCCAGGGGAGGTTATTACGACATATTTGTGTTGTACGTCTGCAAGTTTGTAAACTGAAACTTGCGCCAAGAAAATGAAACAAAAACAACAAACCATTAAGCATTGATAGATGTATAGATAGACACAACAATTGAAGGCCTGTGGCCTAATTGAAATCAAAATAGAATACATTTATATAAATAGAGAAGAAAATAAATTTAGAAATGAAAAAAAATGTCTAATTTTCAGTCTGTTTCTATGACACAATGCTGCTAAATTGAAGCTAATTGTAGAATTGTCTTTTTTAATGGCACTCCAACCAAAATACAATTTCAATTAAATGTTTATTTCCTTACAATTATTGTTTTTATTTTAAGCAAAAAATATGAATTGGGCCTTAAGTATTGTGTGTATTACAAACAACACATTCCATTATTGTGAGTGAAAGCGGGTTACGGACCAGTGACCTGGAGATGTAATTGCAGGTCTGGTCATTGTGGACGCATGTTGGTATTGTGTCCGTTAGTTGGGGAGAAAGTGACGGTAGTGGACAGAGGGCGAACTGTTAGGGACTAATGAAGTTAATTGTTGGATATACTTTATACCAGAGGCGTACCTAGCGAGTGGGGAGGGGGGGTCCACATTCAAAAGTTCTCCCCCCCCCCCGGGGCACCAGCTTGAGAAGGGCCCACAAATTTTTTTTTATATTAAGTACAATGTCTCATGTCATGATGTCAAATGTCAAAAAGCAGGGGCCCCTAAAGAGGCCAAATCTCAAAGGTTAGGCACTGATTTATACTTAAAAAAAAACTTGTACTTTGTCATGATTTAATTTTGTTGCTTGGCAGTGTTCAATGGGCCCCATCATTTTAGACCCCCCAACCCAGACCCAGCCTTTAATATGACCCGAATGAATTAAAAAAAAAATTGTAATGAGATAATATAAACAAATAACTAATGCAATAGGAGACACAATGAACTGAACACAACAATAAAAAAGGAGACACATACTGGACACAAATATTATATATAAAGACATTCTATAAATAGATGCACGCAGAGCAGTTCCGGTTTGTACAGGCAAAGTAAGCAACAGGCTATGCCCCGCCCAAACCCGGCTGTCTAAGTGCCCCATCCCAGGATTCAATTCAGCTCTGATTTATGTCAAATGGGCACCAGACATGTGCGTTTGTTCAGGGCCCAGATACATCTCTGGAGGTCTCTAGCTGAGGCCCCCAAGAAACAAGGAAACGGCCCTAGACGTCATGAAAAGTTTTGACGTTGTCGATTTACTCTTTGATAATATGAGATGTAGAGAGAAGTTGATTGTGACAGAAGATTAACAGCCTGGAAACCCAGAAACGCTAACCAAAATTCACTTATAAACACATTACACGAGTGGGTGGTAATTCGTTAGACCAGCTACATGTCACAATAACCAAAAACGTTAAAAACACACTACAGAGAGAAAATACAAGGAGAAGAAGACGTAATGGGGTGGGGGTATTAGGGGTGGGGGCAGAGAAACTTTAGTGCACCCGAAAGAGAAGTATCACATTGTCTCCCAACACCTGGTGACCAGACGTTTGTACGGCAGATAATTTTAACTGATATCAACCAAACAGGTAGTGGTAATAAACAAAAACAAGACATGTTCATTTTCAGCCTGCGATATGGCGCAAACATGTTGGTGCGCAGCTGTGATAATACACAGACATGTTGGTGTGCAGCTGTTATAATACACTGATATGTTGGTTTACAGCTGTGATAAAACACAGACATGTTGGTGTGCAGCTGTGATAATACATGGATATGTTGTTGTGCAGCTGTGATAATACACAGACATGTTGGTGGGCAGCTGTGATAATACACAGACATGTTGGTGGGCAGCTGTGATAATACAGACATGTTGTTGTGCAGCTGTGATAATACACAGACATGTTGGTGGGCAGCTGTGATAAAACACAGACCATGTTGATGTGCAACTGTGATAATACAGACATGTTGGTGGGCAGCTGTGATAATACAGACATGTTGGTGGGCAGCTGTGATAATACACAGACATGTTGGTGGGCAGCTGTGATAAAACACAGACCATGTTGATGTGCAGCTGTGATAATACACAGACATGTTGGTGGGCAGCTGTTATAATACACAGACATGTTGGTGGGCAGCTGTGATAATACACAGATATGTTGGTGGGCAGCTGTGATAATACACAGATATTTTGTTGTGCAGCTGTGATAATACACAGACATGTTGGTGGGCAGCTGTGATAATACACAGATGTTGTTGTGCATCTGTGATAATACATGGATATGTTGTTGTGCAGCTGTGATAATACACAGACTATGTTGATGTGCAGCTGTGATAATACAGACATGTTGGTGGGCAGCTGTGATAATACAGACATGTTGGTGGGCAGCTGTGATAATACACAGACATGTTGGTGGGCAGCTGTGATAATACAGACATACAGCAATAAGATATTCCTGGCTGTAACATTGGATGTCTGTGTGACTGCGGTTGTCTGTGTGACTGCCGGTGTCTGTGTGACTGCGGGAGGGGTTTGGGATAGTAAACTGGACTGATAGCCGAAAGGTTACGAGATTTAATCTGCATACCTTTTTTTTTTATAAAATGCACGGCATACATCCAAACTAACAACAAACAAACACAAGTAGAAATACGCTTCTGATATTTGCCTCAGGTAAATGGGGGATTTAGCTGTCTGTAAGTTGATGAGGTATGAGACCTGCCTGCAGGAGATGCCGTGCCAGGTCGCAGAACAAGTACGTCATTGTGCCTGCAAGGAGAACAAGTGTCAGAGCGACACAAGGAGAGGGGGGGGGGAAGACAAGATGAGGTAACTCTTACAGACAGATAACTCCACGCGCATTCCTTGGATATTAGTACAATGAACAACAGAGTGGCCGTTCATGGGACAGAAATAGATCACATTAAAAAAGCAAGGTGTAAAGATGGAATATTTCAGGATTGGCGAAAATTTGCGAAAAGTATTTTCCAAATGCCCAACACAAGCGTTTACCAAGATGGCACTATTTTTATTTATTTTTTTTTTTAAAAGGTTCTCATGTTTTTAGCATTGTACATCTTACAGTCAACTTTTAACTTTTTTTTTTAATCTAAGGAAGGATGCACACAAAATAATCAGCCACAATGTAAAGAAAGACAAACTGAAAAGCAAAAAAAAATATTATCATATAGGCCTAACGTAAAACGCATAATCCGTCTTTTCCCCGAAGTGTGTCCAACAACTATAGGCCCCAGTTATTACATGACCAAAAAAAAATGTATTAATAAACAAACCCATCGTTAAGGAACAACAGCATATTACGGCAATTTTTTCACGGACATTATACAAACTTAAATTTTGAGTCGGGGACAGTAAACAGTGATTTCGATTAAACTATGGAATATAGGCGTTAGAGAGTATTGATGACGTCATCATCATGTGTGCGTGTGAACAATTAGCGAAGTGACGTAATCAAAATAGATCGTCTACTTCATGCAACGCAAAAAAAAAATCACTTCCTGTGTTTCATTCTGCCCGCCCCAGTGACACACATTCGGTCACAGCACGTCCAGATAATTCAAAATTTATCTCGCTACATTCTACAGGAAATATATAAGCCTGTTCGCGCAAATTTTATTTCAAAACTCACAAGGCTTAAAAAAAATTTTCGACGTTCGAAAATAGGAATCGAAAGGTGTTCGATGACGTCATGTTTAGTAATTAAAAATTCAAATTCCCTAAGCCATGAAGAGGTATCGGGGCAGATGAAGTGTAGAAACCATCTGTTTCTGTGACCTCAGCATATCAAAGGATTGTGTGGTTAGCACAACGCCCAGCCGCCTTTACTTCACTGACTACAGTCAGGTACCCATTTAAAGCTGGGTGGACTTGTGGGACGACTTTTCACCGGGACCTGGAACAATTCCCTTGGTTCTCACCGAAGATCGAACCCCAGGACTCTCAGATCGACAGCCGAGCATCTACACAACTCGGACTTAAGCAGCTTGTTGTCAAAGTTATCTTTAGAAAAAAAAATTGTCAAAATTATCTTGAATCAAGCTGGAAGTCGTCTATCCATCTTAAATGTAGAATTATGAGCAGCCTTTTCAGAACCTATAAGTACAAACCATCTCCCAGTCATAGTAAACAAACAATTTAAAAATACTTTGAAACGACTATTTATGGTTGTTAACATTACAATAGGTAATTTAAATTTGCAATAGTCCTAGACTTAGTACATTGGTCAGTCTAATGTTTAGACTTGGTACATTGGTCAGTCTAATGTTTAGACTTGGTACATTGGTCAGTCTAATGTTTAGGCTTGGTACATTGGTCAGTCTAATGTTTAGACTTGTATTTGTTTTCTTTGACACCTGTAGCCCACTGGTCAATCACTGCCCTCTGGCCTGTATTATGCCCCAAGTGACGTCACGTAAGCTATTTAAGCTCAAGTTGACCAGGTACTAGCTTGACCCAGCATTCATAGGTCACATTAACCTCCCCCCACCCCACCCCACCTCCTCATCCTAGAAGACATCGATATTGGATAGGTTGATATGTTTTATATAGCTAAATATTTGGATAGGTAGTTGTGCATTACTTAACGAGCTTTAGTTATTTAAATGGGTGGAGTAAATAGATATGTATATAGCTAGATATTTAGACTGATATGTATTTAGCTAGATATTAAATAAGACAGATAAATAGTTATACAGCTAGAAATGTAGGCCTATATTGGTTGGATGAAATGAAGTTCCCTAATCATGCTGCATATGCGACACGTGAAGAAGCAAATGTATATTTATGTCGACGTTTCAGACAGAGACTTGGATAGATAGACTAACAACTAGATACATAGATAAATAGATGACTTGGGACACATACAGCTAAATAGATTAAGAAAGAACACCGTTACTCTCAGGACGTCAATACGTTTAGCGTCATAGTGATTAAAAACACGCACCAGTAAAACAATCACTGACGGTCGATATCTAGCATTACAATAAAACAATCACTGACGGCCGATACCTAGCATTACAATAAAACAATCACTGACGGCCGATACCTAGCATTACAATAAAACAATCACTGACGGACGATACCTAGCATTACAATAAAACAATCACAGACGGCCGATACCTAACATTACAATAAAACAATCACTGACGGCCGATACCTAGCATTACAATAAAACAATCACAGACGGCCGATACCTAGCATTACAATAAAACAATCACAGACGGCCGATACCTAACATTACAATAAAACAATCACTGACGGCCGATACCTAGCATTACAATAAACTAATCACAGACGGCCGATACCTAACATTACAATAAAACAATCACAGACGGCCGATACCTAACATTACAATAAAACAATCACTGACGGCCGATACCTAGCATTACAATAAAACAATCACCGACGGCCGATACCTAACATTACAATAAAACAATCACAGACGGCCGATACCTAACATTACAATAAAACAATCACTGACGGCCGATACCTAGCATTACAATAAAACAATCACTGACGGCCGATACCTAGCATTACAATAAAACAATCACTGACGGACGATACCAAAACAATCACCGACGGCCGATACCTAACACTACCTAACGAAGTTGCCTCAACCGGAAGTATAAAAAAGTTTATCAAATAATAAAAGAATGAAAACATCACAGCAGTGCCTCACATTTATATATCCATTATCCAAAGTGACCTTGAACCGTAATCCATCATCCACATATCAGTAAACACATATAAATCAGGTCCGTCGTTCAATGTAGGGTACGAAAGGGTCGAAACTAAAGGATTATTTGAACAAGAGAGAGAGAGAAAGAGAAAGAGAGAAAGATTCACAGAAAGAAAAAAAAAAACAAGAGGGTGGGAGGTGAGTAAAGAGATGGTAGGGCGGGGGTCGGGGGAATGGTTTCTGTGCTATGAGCCCCAACAGAATTACTTCCCGTCCCAGCAGGGGGAAGTACTCCAGTCCAAGTGCCGCCCAATCAACGCAGAGTTACCTCCTGAAACTTGCATGCTAACAGGGGAAAAAAAATGTTTTCTGTACAAATGAAGGGACCTGGGATTTAATAGGGATGAAGAGAGGAAAGTGAGGGAGAGAGAGAGAGAGAGAGAGAGAATCAGATGCAACTAGCGGGTGGACCTACTTTCTTCTTCAAAGAGAGAAGGAATAAAAGGAGATTCCAGTGTAATGGATGCACTTTAATAAGTCGAATGACGCAATCCATCATAGTAAATATTGATGATAAGTTATGCCGACTTACCGGAACTGGAGTCGCTGTGTGTGTGTGTGTGTGTGTGTGTGTGTGTGTGTGTGTGTGTGTGAGAGAGAGAGAGAGATCACAGGAAGTATGATGTCGTCATAGTACTAGCAAACTTACATATACTAAATATAGAAAAATATGTTCTATATAAGAGCTGCACGATTGTTCAATCAATCACAAATGTTCTATATAAGAGCTGCACGATTGTTGAAACATTCACAAATGTTTTATATAAGAGCTGAACCACTTATTCAAAATTCACAAATGTTCTATATAAGAGTTATACCACTGTTGAAACATTCACAAATGTTCTATATAAGAGTTATACCACTGTTGAAACATTCAAAAATGTTCTATACAACAGTTATACCACTGTTGAAACATTCACAAATGTTCTGTATAAGAGGTCATCAGATTCTGCCAGGGCTGCTCATGCTACGCCCCCACCATAGCCGAGTGAACAACGGCCCTGGGGTCGCTAGTTCAGATCTGAGCCCGTGGCCCACAGTTTGCACGTCTCGCTGACAACCAGATCACCAGCTGACAACCAGATCACCAACTGACAACCAGATCATCATCGAGTCACTGGACGTATATTTCGGTCACATTGAACCCACTGAACCTAACCTTGACCTTTTGTTGATAGAATAAATATTTCAATCATTCTTTATGGCATATGATTAGAATTTTGACGTTTCAGATGAGTGTTGAACTAAATGTTAACAGGAATGGTGGCGTATTGTCAACTGAATGTTAACATTTAATATGAATGTAGACATTTAATATGAATGTTAACACTGAATATGTAAGTTAACACGTAACATTAATGTTAACACTTAATATGAATGTTAACATATTTTGAATGTCAAGACTATTAAAGAATTTTCTTTCCACCTTAAGCAGATGTTCTCAGTCCGATGTAGCGAATTTATTTTATTTTAACCAACTAATGTTTCATATTTTCACAATTGAACACAATTGTTCTGCTTGGTACGTCATTCATGATACAGACCTGTGATAAGTTAATATTATCATTGCTATTTTCTGTAACTAAACGGCAGGTAGGGGTTGACAGGTTAACATATGACTAACGGAAATGAAATGTTTGACGTGAACTGACATACATAAATGGATGCTGCACAGGTGAGAGCTGTGGTTACAGTAAAATAATCAACAAATCTTCACGAGACCCTAAAATATCTCCATGAAGTAGAAATATATAAACTCCAGATCTTCTAAATGGACCATACCTTAGCAATGGCTAAGTAGTTGTAGCCTATGCCATCTAGTAACTTAAGCTGTAGAAGTTCGAACCCGTGACATCTGTAGATGTAATTACTCTAATGGCTATTAAATGTCACATGACCTCGTCTAAAGCAGGTCAACCAGGGATGGCTGGAACACGTCTTGGCTGTCAACTGGACCTTCCTGCTGTGGGTTTAACACTTCGACTACAGGTGTGTCCAGTCACTTTCATCTCCCGTGGTGCCTCCATGACGATTGCACTCACTTCTATGTTGGCACTTTATGAATGGCATAACAATGAACAAAAATCCCATTAATGGCTTAATGAATTAAGAGATACACATAGCATCATTTGATGGACTTGAAAGAAAGAAGTAGTTGATAAAATTTAAAGTAGGTAATGATAAAGGATAATACAGGAACTGTTCATATATAATGTTGATGGATCTTTCATACACAATTAAGGTATGGATTTCATTCTATACAGACATTGAATGTGAAGAACAGTAGCATCAACCACAGACATCTGATCCAGACCAAAACGATTCATTGTTGTTAGAGGGACAAGTGGCAACGTTACCTGTGAACAACCCATGTTACAATGAAATCTGGCAAGTTGTTGCGGTGAGTGACGTAGTAGACAGAAAGTGACTTGTTGGAAACACACAAAGTAGCAACGTGTTGCTGTAAAGTGTTATAGACGAGAGGGGGAAAAAGCGGGGGTGGGGTAGGGGCCACAAAGGAAGATTTGTAAGTGGCGCACAGGTGAGTGGGGTCATTGCCAGAGGCAGACACCTAGCGAGATGAGGGGGGAGGTTATATCCCATGGGAGTGGGGGGAGAGAGAGAGAGAGAGAGAGAGAAAGAGACGAACCACAAACACGTGGTGGTATCAATAAATGGGAAAAGAAATGGCGGACGCATAAACACACATATGCAAGAATTATAACACACAATAACACACAGGTGTAAGTGTTTAAACACAAACACACGCATACGAGTCTTAAAATACATTTATAAAATAACAGGAGTTATTTTTATTTATTTAATTCATTAACCAGTTCATGGAGAATTATTTAACCTGGTCCACAGCAGATAAAGTGGGACGGATGGCCGAGTGGTGTAGCTACTCGATTGTCAAGCTGAGGGTCTTGGGTTCAATCCTCGGCTCTAAATGAGTACCTGACTTTAAGTTGGGGAAGTAAAGGCGGCTGGGCGTTGTGCTAACCACACAAACCCTTCATATGCCGAGGTTATAGAAACAGATGAATTCTACACTTCATCTGCCCCGATGGCCCAGTAGGGCTAAGGGAACTTTACTATTTTTTTTCTACAACAGATAAATGATCATTCCGTGTAATGGATCAAAATGGCTCATTTAGAAGTGAAATACGAAACTAACGGAAATAACAAATTAATGATGTGATGAAAAAGGAAAAAAAATATAACGAAGAGAAATTGAAAGAGATAAGAGAAATGAATAAGTCTGTGTTAAATCAAATGTCCACTACTGGACACTCAAAGTGAGAAAAAGAACAGGTTAATAAAAAAAAAGTCTGTAATAATATAATGTCCTGTACTGACCACTGGTCAAGCAAGTGGCCGAGTCAATATTGAGTGTACGTGAGGTCACAGTAATTGGACCAGTCAACCCCCTGTCCCCCATACGTTATTGTTGTTTTTTTCTTCCCCAGCAAACAAATTGATATGGACAGAGAGTTAGGGTTAGGGGAATGGGGGGATGGGGTAAACTGCCTGCTAGATGAAAGATAAATGTAATACATTGGATTCAATATTATAAATAATTTGTTACTAAAAACAGCAAAAGATCAAATCATTTAGACCAGTTTAAAAAAAAGCAATATTTTCTAATAAAAACTTGTGCCCGTTTATTTCTGACTCTGTCCAGCAAAGCACGCGCAAGTCAACGATAAATCTAGTCCCAGAATATGAACAACGAAAGGTCAAACATTGGCTCTTTAACCACTGGACACAACTGTGTCGTATATTTTAAATGTTTCCAACAGAGTTAACTCCCCTTTCGCCTTCATCAAACAATACCCGCCCCTTTCACTTGTTTTTATTACCAACATAACCAAACGCATATATATATTTTTTATATGGAAATTTTAAACATAATGTTATGTTTTTGATGACGTAGGCCAGTGGCGGCCAGACACGGGCTCAATGAGATCCATATTCCGGTAAAATTCGGTAGTTCTAAATCCTGTACAAACCGAACCAAATACAATTTCTCAAGATCTGTTGAACAATAGAAATTAAATAATAGAAAAAAAAATGATTAAATTTTGGGAGCAGCACTACCTTTCGCGAGCAGCACTACCTAATGGGAGCAGCACTACATATTGGGAGCAGCACTACTTATTTGGGGAGCAGCACTACTTATTGGGAACAGCACTACCTCTAGGGAGCAGCACTACCTATTGGCAGCAGCATCCCTTTCAACTATAAGATGCTGCTTTACTAGACACATTCGGCCACCTTCGCCATACATCATGAACGGTGTTTGTTTATATAGCAGAGTCAGTGAGTGGTACAGAAACACATGACCTGTTTCGATTCCTGTGGGGTATCATCGCCACCTCCTTCCCCCCCCCCCCAGTCCCCACTCCACAAACCTGGCCATAATAAAATTCCTTTCACTGCCATCACATTCAGTCCTCATGTTCAACTTAGCGTTTAATTAAATGATACGAAGATAACCTTTGAAAATGACGATCATTTTCCACAACTAACACTCAAATTTATCTCTTTAACTTATCAGGTGGTGAAAGTGAAAGTAGCTTATATCGTTCAGCTGAAAATTGGTTTTCATTTCTTGATTTTTTTTTTAAACTTAAATCATCTCGCCACACCACGAGGCTGTTAGATTATCTTCAAAAAAAAATCTTAATAAAAATTATTCTTAGCTGAAAGTTCGCTGAAATATTTAACTGCGTGTGTCTGTTTAAACCGTTGGTAAGGGAGACTATTAAGAATCGTTTACCACTCCACGTGCAGCGTTCATCGAGAAATTAACCTCCCCTGTGCGGTAAAGATCTTGAGTCAAAGTCTGATACAAGAGTTAAGTGGTAATATCCTGGCGGGTGGCCGGGTGAGGCCTTGCTTGTGAGCTGGATCTGCTAGCTGCGGGTTCAAATCCCCGGCGTGTTCAGTCAGCAACCTATGTCCACCTTGGTGTTCTATGGTCATTGTTCTATCGGGTACGGAAGGGACGAAAAAAAAAGGGCACGACACAAATCGTCCTATTTAAGCCGGAGTTCTCAACCGATGGTGCGCGTGCCCCAAGTGGGTTCTAGACAGCTTTTCTAAGGGTACGCAGTGACATAACTTTCGTTTTAAAAACAACCAATAATATGAAGAACTTACGCGAGAGGGGGTACCGGCGGACAAACGTTCACAACCTTTTTGGGTCCAGTCGGAATACAAGGTTGAGAACAGCGGTATTAGGGGGTTTACAGGGTGTAAGAGAACCTCGGTATTAGGGGTTTATAGGGTGTAAGAGAACCTCGGTATTAGGGGTTTATAGGGTGTAAGAGAACCTCGGTATTAGGGGTTTATAGGGTGTAAGAGAACCTCGGTATTAGGGGGTTTATAGGGTGTAAGAGATACATGTTTCATCTTTACAGGGAATTGGCAAAATATCAAGGTGAGTGGTTGCACGGATATTCTGAGCAGAGCCGTAGCTGGGTATTGTGGGCGTAGCTGGGTATTGTGGCCGTAGCTAGGTATTTTGGGCGTAGCTGGGTATTGTGGCCGTAGCTGGGTATTGTGGGCGTAGCTGGGTATTGTGGCCGTAGCTGGGTATTGTGGGCGTAGCTGGGTATTGTGGCCGTAGCTGGGTATTGTGAGCGTAGCTGGGTATTGTGGCCGTAGCTGGGTATTGTGGGCGTAGCTGGGTATTGTGGCCGTAGCTGGGTATTGTGGGCGTAGCTGGGTATTGTGGCCGTAGCTGGGTATTGTGGGCGTAGCTGGGTATTGTGGCCGTAGCTGGGTACTGTGGCGCCCCCGAGCCAGTTACATTGTTGGCGCCATTCTCCCAATCTGAAAAGTGTCTAAAACATAAAACAGCACTCTCCCTGCGCCCCTTCCTAGTACGGCACCCTATGAGGCCGCACAACCCGCAGTGAACGTCATACGCCACTGATTGTGAGTGGATAAACGTGAGCCAAATACTTCACGTCACAAAACTGAAATACCCCAGTCGCAGATACCCAGATACTCATTAAATTTTGTTTGTGATAAATTGTGAAGAAATGAACATCAAAGGAAAATAAAATGAAACTGTTTAATACCATGACATCTTCAGCTGGAAGAAATTATTAGATCCAACAACAGAAGATGTCAATAAATTTCTCTGTGGTTTAAGAATTTGACCTTACCAGGGACAGATGATCCGGGGGGGGGGGAGGGGGCGAGATTAAAGTTCATTAAATGGTAAAAAAGATACACATTTGAACCAGGTATGGCTGGATCTGATCTATAAATAGAAACAGACATGGACGGACCCCGGGAAGAGGGGGGGTGAGTAGGGTATTGTGGTGGAGATCTTCAAAGATGAAGTGAAGGGCAGGGTTTGAAGTACGGTAAGACAATTTCTGGGTCAAGTCGTTGAGGTCGGTTCTGTCTTCAAAGGTAACACTTAAGAGGGTGGTTTGTTTTGGGAGGTTCATGGTTGAAAGGGCATGAGGTCAAAGGTTAAGCATTTTTTTTTTTCGGCTTCACGTATAGCTTTCTCGTTTAATCGTTGTAGTCACAGTAATGGTGAACACGTAATACAGAACTGTGTCAGTCGGTGGAGTCATTTGTAATTGAAAGTGAATGTAATGAATGACTACTCAGGCGTGACCCGCAAACCGACATGAGGTGAGGTCAAGATGACCAGATGGCTAGAGATGATTCAACAACGCAAACGTTTGTACGAAAAAAAATTAATGGCTATTTCACTCAGTGGTCAACATAATACAGTGGTCAACATAATACAGCGGTCAACATAATACAGCTGTCTACATAATACAGTGGTCAGCATAACACAGTGGTCTACATAATACAGTGGTCAACATAATACAGCGGTCAACATAATACAGAGGTCAACATAATACAGCCGCCAACATAATACAGCTGTCTACATAATACAGTGGTCAGCATAATACAGTGGTCAGCATAATACAGCGGTCTGCATAATACAGTGGTCAGCATAATACAGTGGTCAGTATAATACAGTTGTCAACATAATACAGCGGTCTATATAATACAGTGGTCAACATAATACAGCGGTCAGTATAATACAGTGGTCAACATAATACAGCGGTCAACATAATACAGTGGTCAACAGAATACAGCGGTCAACATAATGCAGTGGTCAACATAATAAAGTGGTCAGTATAATACAGTGGTCAACAGAATACAGCGGTAAACATAATACAGCGGTAAACATAATACAGTGGTCAACATAATACAGCGGTCAACATAATACAGCTGTCTACATAATACAGTGGTCAGCATAATACAGTGGTCAACATAATACAGCGGTCTACATAATACAGTGGTCTGTATATTACAGTGGTCAGCATAATACAGTGGTCAACATAATACAGTATTCTGGTTTCTTCGGAATAAGAATTTCTCCAAGAGATTTATCTCAAATATTTAAAACAAAATCCAGTTCCAGATAAAAAATAATTAAAAATAAAATAATGCTAATAAAAATACTTCATAGTTGACTAACCACATACCAGACGTCAAAGTTGACTAACCACATACCAGACGTTACCTGCCGTGGTACGAAAAAAAACAACAAAACACAACTCTAAGTTTCCAAAAAAACACAACCTCTCATTTTTTTTGGTTGAGTTATCTGTCCGTGGTTCTCACACTATCAACACACTAACAAACTTACACTTGAAATTTTTAAAATAAAAAAAAATAAATACACATGATGCACACACATAACACATGATGCACACACATGTATTATACAGCCAATTTGTTCCCCACCCCCCTGACAATCTTAGACCGTGGAGGGGGAAACTAACTCTCACTAACATTTCCCTTTCGACCGTGTTCTTAAATACACTCAATACACTCCGGTTAATCGGAAGGCAACATTACTTTAAAAAATAGTCTAAATAAAAAAACATAGCGTTAATATAGGGTTAGATTGTCCACGCTTACTCCATAGTTAAATACGAAGCACATTCCCGATTAACCGGTGTTGCCGTATATCCGAAGTTGACGATAAATACTTTACTACGTGCAGCTCATGAGCTCAGGTGTGTCCTCTAGAAGAAAAGGGTGGGGTGGGGGAAGGGGGTGGGGGGGGCGACCCAGCTATACCTGTACTCACAAACTCCAGAGGTGAATTTCACCTTGGATCTCAATTCCCCTCCTCGTCCAATCTCCGTTGCTCATAATGGCCCTATCCAATTCCCACTGGTTAAATTTAAAGAAAGTGAAAACAACAGCCAGCCTGTAGCACTCAGGGGGCACCCCTCCCCCAACAACCATCACCGCTCAACCCTAAAACAAAAATAACAGCCACTGACATTTCATTGGGTGGAAACTAAAGAAAAAACGGTTTCAGTGGATAGCAGAGAGAGATAAGTCATTTATTGAGGTAGATTGTATGCAAGGATTGTATGCAAGGGTTGTAAGCAGGGGTTGTAATGATTGTATGCAAGGATCGTAAGCAAGGATTGTATGCAAGGATCGTATGCAAGGATCGTAAGCAAGGATTGTATGCAAGGATCGTATGTAAAGGTTGTATGCAAGGATCGTAAACAATGATTGTATGCAAGTATTGTATGCAAGGATCGTAAGCAAAGATTGTATGTAATGATTGTATGCAAGGATCGTGAGCAAGGATTGTTTTTCAGCACAACTTTTTCTAACCAATTACACATATTTTTTGCTTCTGTTAAAAATCTGATATCCATTTTTTGAGATATAGGATAATGTTAAATAATGAATCTCATTATGTAAAGTTTAGGTTTTGTTGGATGCGTGAAATCTGAAAAGTTTATCAAAAAAAAAACGGTTGACCTAATTTGAACGATCCGCTCCACTGCCCACCACCAAGGACACGAAAAACATGGATTTGAACCCACCCCCTACAACACCAAGATACAGCGTCTATCCTCATCACCATCACACAATCATCCTCTGGAATAAAATGTGTTGGCTGGTTTCCGATGAGCACACCCGATGTGACACATGAATGTAGAATTAAGTGTGTACTTCAAGAAACAACACAACGTGTGTGTGTACCCCATCTGTCAGTGGCAACAACACGTGTGTGTGTACCCCATCAGTCAGTGGCACAACACAACGTGTGTGTACCCCATCAGTCAGTGGCAACAACACAACGTGTGTGTAGCCAGCCCATCAGTCAGTGGCACAACACAACGTGTGTGTACCCCATCAGTCAGTGGCACAACACAACGTGTGTGTACCCCATCAGTCAGTGGCACAACACAACGTGTGTGTACCCCATCAGTCAGTGGCACAACACAACGTGTGTGTACCCCATCAGTCAGTGGCAGAACACAACGTGTGTGTACCCCATCAGTCAGTGGCACAACACAACGTGTGTGTACCCCATCAGTCAGTGGCACAACACAACGTGTGTGTACCCCATCAGTCAGTGGCACAACACAACGTGTGTGTACCCCATCAGTCAGTGGCAACAACACAACGTGTGTGTACCCCATCTGTCAGTGGCACAACACAACGTGTGTGTACCCCATCTGTCAGTGGCACAACACAACGCGTGTGTACCCCATCTGTCAGTGGCACAACACAACGTGTGTGTAGCCAGCTCATCAGTCAGTGGCAACAACACAACGTGTGTGTACCCCATCTGTCAGTGGCACAACACAACGTGTGTGTACCCCATCAGTCAGTGGCACAATACAACGTGTGTGTACCCCATCGGTCAGTGGCACAACACAACGTGTGTGTAGCCAGCCCATCAGTCAGTGGCAACAACACAACGTGTGTGTACCCCATCAGTCAGTGGCAACAACACAACGTGTGTGCAGCCAGCCCATCAGTCAGTGGCACAACACAACGTGTGTGTACCCCATCAGTCAGTGGCAACAACACAACGTGTGTGTAGCCAGCCCATCAGTCAGTGGCACAACACAATGTGTGTGTACCCCATCAGTCAGTGGCAACAACACAACGTGTGTGTAGCCAGCTCATCAGTCAGTGGCACAACACAACGTGTGTGTACCCCATCAGTCAGTGGCAACAACACAACGTGTGTGTAGCCAGCCCATCAGTCAGTGGCACAACACAACGTGTGTGTACCCCATCAGTCAGTGGCACAACACAACGTGTGTGTAGCCAGCCCATCAGTCAGTGGCAACAACACAACGTGTGTGTACCCCATCAGTCAGTGGTACAACACAACGTGTGTGTAGCCAGCCCATCAGTCAGTGGCACAACACAACGTGTGTTTACCCCATCTGTCAGTGGCAACATTCATGATTATTAAGAAATTACAATGTCAGACGAGTTCTAATGATATAGTATGAGTACCTCGTCGGTTTATACGAGATCTCTCTCTTTCCTTACATTGTAATGCCGATACTTTGTCTAGGGATATTTAATCCTTGCAATCATAACTTTGAATATTATTTATTGATAAGCGTAGTTATCATCATCCATTAATAATTTACTTCTGAATACAATCCGCCAAACTGTTAAACAACAAGACGCGTGTATTTTACTCCCGTTTGGATCATTTCCGTCAAATATCCGTCGAGCTAATCTTATCTCTAGTCACGTAAAAGGTCGATAACCCTAGTCACTTGAGACGATGGGAGATAACCCAAGAGTTAATTCACGTACTTGACAGGTATTAACACCCTTTGTCTGAATTAAGGATGACCTGTCCGTTGGATTGATCAAACAGAAAACAACATTTTTTCTTTAAATTACTTTCTTTGCGTTGGATTTTTGTAAATTGTACAACATAGTCGAAGGATAACATCCCACTTGACTGATAACATTAACAAGTCTGGAGCTACGACCGAGCGAAATGTGTCCGTTGTTATCGGCAGAATGTTATGTTGATGGGTGGACCATTTTCTATGTTTCTAGATGAATATGATGGTGATGGTGGAGATGTTGAATATGATGGAGATGGTGGAGATGATGAATATGATGGTGATGGTGGAGATGATGGAGATGGTAAAAAAGATGATGGACTAAAGATGATAATTATGATTGCGATGATAATGGTAAAGATAAAAGTGAAGAAATGATGGCTGGTGATAGCGATGGGGTCGTCAATGATTCTGGTAATAATGAATATGATGAAATAATATGATGGTAGTGATCGCATTTACAAAGATGGTGATGGTAAACAATGATGGTGATGGTGAATGTAAAAATAAAAATAACGGTGATACTGAATAAAATTGTAGTTATGATGGTATGAAGGTAGGTAGATGGTATCAGCAATGACTATGGTGAAGATAATTAGGATCTGAAGTCGTTTTTGCTGCCTTTCAATAACAGCCTTATCTGATGTACACAACATCAGCCATTGATAATTGTTACAATAATATATATGAGGCAATAGACTAGAAGAAAGACAACATCAAGAGAGACAACATCAAGTAATGTAGGTGGGTACTTCAACTACGTCACGAGGCCTAAATCAACAGTAATCGGAGATTTTAAAGTAAAAATAAAACAACGAGAAAAAATGTCCATAAACATAAATAAATTTAAGAATAAAAAAAAATATGTATTCATTAATATAAGTGTTTATTTGTGTGTGTGTGTGTGTTTATGTGTTTAAAAAAGTGTCTTTGTAAGCTGTGTATGGGTGAACACTGGTGTTAGTGTAAGTTGTGTATGGGTGAACACTAGTGCTAGTGTAAGCTGTGTATGGGTGAACACTGGTGCTAGTGTAAGCTGTGTATGGGTGAACACTGGTGCTAGTGTAAGTTGTGTATGGGTGAACACTGGTACTAGTGTAAGCTGTGTATGGGTAAACACTGGTGCTAGTGTAAGCTGCGTATGGGTAAACACTGGTGCTAGTGTAAGCTGCGTATGGGTGAACACTGGTGCTAGTGTAAGTTGCGTATGGGTGAACACTGGTGCTAGTGTAAGCTGTGTATGGGTGAACACTGGTGCTAGTGTTAGCTGTGTATGGGTGAACACTGGTGCTAGTGTAAGCTGTGTATGGGTGAACACTGGTGCTAGTGTAAGCTGTGTATGGGTGAACACTGGTGCTAGTGTAAGCTGTGTATGGGTAAACACTGGTGCTAGTGTAAGCTGTGTATGGGTAAACACTGGTGCTAGTGTAAGCTGTGTATGGGTGAACACTGGTGCTAGTGTAAGTTGTGTATGGGTGAACACTGGTGCTAGTGTAAGCTGTTGACTTAAGCGCTTAAACAAACAAACAGCGATACCTACGAGACTGACAGTGACAACAGTTAGAATAACAACAATCACATCAACAGAAACAATCACAGCAACAGAAACAATCACAGCAACAGCCACACACAATACAATAAATACCAACAATAACAAAGACAATACCAACAATAACAAAGACTATACCAACAATAACAAAGACAACACTAACAATAACAAAGACTATACCATCAGTAACAAAGACTATACCATCAGTAACAAAGACAACACCAACAATAACAAAGACTATACCATCAGTAACAAAGACTATAACATCAATAACAATGACTATACCATCAGTAACAATGACTATACCATCAGTAACAAAGACAATACCAACAATAACAAAGACTATACCATGATGTAATTGACTTACCTGTGGCTCGCACTTCCTGTGACAGATGTACCGACACACTGTGGAAAAGAGACACAGTACACATTAGTCATGCTGGTCAGTGGAATGACCACAGATTTAAAATGGTTAACTTTCATTTTTAAGGTCATCAGTTTGGTCATCACAGGTCATATTCATCTTATCACGTATCCAGTTCTCTCCCATTTTAACATAGCCTACATTTAAATTGTAAATATTCTCCAATATGTCGTCAACAGTATGTGTGCTCCCACCTGTCACAAATGTATTCTTTTATTGATTATTTCCTGGGGTTGATTGTTTTCGTTTGTTTATGTATTAAGAAAATCAGTGATCTGAATAGAGTCGCCTATCATCGATTATGTCTCATCAGAGTCGCCTATCATCGATTATGTCTGAATAGTGTCGCCTATCATCGATTATGTCTGATCAGAGTCGGGCTATGTTTGATTGGGCACCAAGAGCAGAACCGAATTTTGGGCCCCTTTGAAACAGATCCAGGTGAACTATGAATGCAATCTTGCGTTCTGTGGTGCGCTCACCGTTAATTTCACATATGACTCAGTTTGTTGACCACTCAGTTAACTAGGACTAAGTCTGACCAACGTAGTGAGTGTCAGCGGATCAATTCCCAGTTATTTTATTGTGCACTTCCCTTGTTAGATGTAACAGTACACTCTGTGATGCCTCTGTCTATAACAGAACAGAGAATACTTGCCCCACTTCTCACGGTCACATATCTATTTAACAATACACAGGGTCACCGCTAGAAAATGTAGGGCCCCCTAATAAACTCTGACTATTGGGTCCCCTGATAAACTCTGACTATTGGGCCCCCTGATAAACTCTGACAATGGGGCCCCCTGATAAACTCTGACTATTGGGCCCCCTATAAACTCTGACAGTGGGGCCCCCTGGTAAACTCTGACAATGGGGCCCCCTGACAGACTCTGACTATGGAGCCCCTCTGCAACTTTTCCTTCACCCATAAAGGGCCCAGCTTTGTTACAGCAAAGATAATAAAGAATTTTTTAAGTCTTACATTACATCACGTTACTTTATATCAATGGCTTAAAATGAATTTCTTTAATTCTTTTATTTTATCTTTATTTATGTGTGGGTTGCAAAAACCTACCAGGTTTCTTAATGGGTCACATAAACCTACCAGGTTTCTTATTGGGTCACATAAACCTACCAGGTTTCTTATTGGGTCGCATAAACCTACCAGGTTTCTTATTGGGTCACATAAACCTACCAGGTTTCTTATTGGGTCACATAAACCTAACAGGTTTCTTATTGGGTCACATAAACCTACCAGGTTTCTTACTGGGTCACATAAACCTACCAGGTTTCTTATTGGGTCACATAAACCTACCAGGTTTCTTATTGGGTCGCATAAACCTACCAGGTTTATTATTGGGTCACATAAACCTACCAGGTTTCTTATTGGGTCACAGAATTTGAGGACCGCTGCTTTTACATCAACGACAGAAACCAATTAATTGTAGTCATTGCCAGATGATGCGTGACTTACTTTTTGACTTAACTTATGGGACTAGACACTAGAATCCAGTACGCTTGAAATGCCAGCCGTGCAATCTAACGCCCGGCCACAATAAACTCCTCACAGAGATGGCACGTACTAAAGTTGTACTGACCTTGACAAGCAGATCCCTGGTTGTAGACCAACTGCTTGCAGACGAAACAACGGTGCGGGCGACGAAAGTGGTAAAGACGGAACGTGTGACGCACAAGTCTGGACTCTGTGGGCTGTGGAGAGACAGACAGACAGACTGATGAGTAACAATGTTAACAGTACATTGATGACATGGCATAGAATTCAAGTAAATTGACGCCAGATCATTACATTGATATAATGTAGTTTAGCACACCTGGAAGGTGTTTGTTACACACGATGAAGGAGATTGAGCCAATAAATCTAACCGTTGCGTTTTGTTGAAATTATAAATGGAGTTTTAAAATTGGACAAAGATCATTTTACACATTTTTTTTTAACAACCCAGACATAATTAATTGATGTTTATAATTCATTTCATTTTATCTCTGTATTAATTAACTTTTTATCTAATTTGTAAATAAAAACAAATGTCACATTAAAACAAACAAATTAATTACTTTTTTTGTTGGTTTTTTTTTAAATAAATATTATTTATTGATAAACTGAAGAATTATCCAAGAGAAAAAAATGCTTCCAATTTTAGCTGAATATAGCAAGGTACATAACTAGGTTTAGAATGTTACAAAAGAAATAACATCAATATATGCAGTTGTTTCCCGTGTTTCTCTCTCAGTATACAAATTGTCAAACTGTTTGAACTACTCGATATGAAATACTAAACAGTCAACAATAATGTTACAAAACAAAACTTTTTGTGTTGTAATTTTTATTAAATAGTTTGACAACTGACATAAAAAATGAAACTGACCATCAAACACTTTTATTATTATTTATATTATCTGTAAACTCTGATAAAGGAAATATTTTGATTGACAGACAGCAAAGGGCTAATACTGATATTAGTTCAGCACATGACAGTAATTCGTGGGTTGCGTCCCATGCTCATAATTCTACACTTTAGTGAATCAATATGTAACGTGTGGTTATTTAACGTGTAATAACTAACATTATTCTATGAAATTATCTATAATAAAAAATAGATATCCCCTGAAAAATATTAACATGATCTTTGTAACAAACATGAAGACAAAACTGAATTTTGTTTTCGGAATATATATATATATATATATATATATTGTTCTTGAAATTACATGAAGTATACACTGACCATTACATCCCACTGAACATTACGTCCCACTGACCATTACGTCCCACTGACCATTACGTCCCACTGAACATTACGTCACACTGACCATTACATCCCAAGGAACATTACGTCCCACCGAGCATTACATCCCACCGACCATAACATCCCACCGACCATAACATCCCACCGACCATTACATCCCACTGAACATTACATCCCTCTGAACATTACATCCCACTGAACATTACGTCCCATTGAACATTACATCCCACTGACCATTACATCCCACTGACCATTACATCCCACTGAACATTACGTCCCATTAAACATTACATCCCACTGACCATTACATCCCACTGACCATTACATCCCACTGACCATTACATCCCACTGACCATTACGTCCCACTGAACATTACGTCCCACTGAACATTACGTCCCACTGAACATTACATCCCACTGACCATTACATCCCACTGACCATTACATCCCATTGACCATTACGTCCCACTGAACATTATGTCCCATTGAACATTACGTCCCACTGACCATTACATCCCACTGAACATTACATCCCACTGACCACGGGAGTGGATGAGGTTGTAAGAGAAAAGAGAGAGTGGGGAGGAGAGAGATAATAACGAAAAGAGAAATAAAAATGTGAAAGACTCAGACAACACGAGGCCTCAGTGGTGGCTTGGGGGGGGGGGGGAGTTCCGAGCTTTACTCGGACTGTGATGACGTCAAGCGTCATGTCTCAATGATTATAGCGACGACCGTTGGTGTCAAGCTGTGATCAGATCTCTGTCACCTGCTTCCCCCCCCCCCAGGTGTATACCGTACCACAAGCTAACCAGAAATAACGGTAATGGAGATTTGTGGGGGGGGAGGGAATCCCGCCTCTGTCCACGGTCAATGGGTTAAATCAACTGGACAGGCGAGGGGAGACCATCTGCTGTTGGCCAGGTACTAGAGTTGATATACATCATTGACCACTGCGTCCGTATTGACCGTTATGAGTTGTTTACACTTTTCCTCATTGCGGTGGTGGGGGTAGTTAATACATGACTCTATGCTATATTTAGATCAGAACCTACCCCCCCCTCCCTTTCAAACATTCACTAATCGCCACATTTTGTTTGTGTATGTCAAGAAAGTGTGTCACGAAACGAAACATCACAGTTACTGTTACTGTCACAGTTACTGTTACTGTCACTGTTACTGTCACTGTTACTGTTACTGTCACTGTGAACGTTACTGTTAGTTTCGACAGAGTAAGGATCTCATGTGAAATTTAAATTCGTAATCCAAGTTGTGCAAATATAAATGTAACAATTTCGTACCCAATTCATTAACAGATGGCGCAGGTCATACATCAGCACGCGAATCAAATGGTCACTCACAGTGTCCATCTACAGTCCATAAGTAACAAATACTTTGAAGAGCAGCATCAAAGTAAATTAAATCCAAATTTAGTGGATAAAACTGGCAATAAAATTAAATAATAAGCTGACTCAGCGATGAGCCACATATGCCCCCCCCGGCTCCAAGTCAGTATGTAGTAGTGGCGCTCTGCTTTGAGTTTGATTTAAGGGACAGAAGTTAAAAAAAAAAAACCCGTGGGGCATCCATAATCCTTGCACCCACGGACACTTGCAAGAAGGAAGAAATATCATCTGATCTCACAACAATGATCAAGTTTTCGTTATAAAACCATCCGATTCTTGTGACAATCGAACTGTTTCAATCATATGTAATTATAATTATAATCTAGTTATGATATCTAAAACTCACACACACACACACACACCCTGACACGTAAATTGAAACAGGGGAAGATAATCAACGTGTGATTATCACTTCACACTAATTGGTTGCTAAATTTAGAATCACAATTACGCTGTAGAGAAGGTGAGGCAGCTAAAAATAGACGCAGACGTAAACACAGATGACGTCACATTAACGAAAACACATGCAGATTTTCGGGGTGGGCGGGGCTATAATTGTTCAACATTGTCGCTGCGTCTGCTGTTAACTCTAACTGAAACACACACACATACAAATGTAGACCCTCCACCATATGTTTTATTGATGACGTTATGATGTAAACACTGTGTGTAATAGACTTGGAATCACTATGTAGCCACTGTATGTATTAAACTTGGAATCACTATGTAGCCACTGAGTGTAATAGACTTCGAATCACTATGTAGCCACTGTGTGTGATTGTTGATAAATTTGTATGATTCACGTATAAGCCCCAAAACTGCTAAGCACTTACCTTTGACCTCTGCTAATGTTTATCGAGCCCTTCCATGAGTATCCGGGCACCCACGCTGATCAACCAATTACAATCCCTTTCTTATAACCGGATGTCATTAAAGGGTTGTTGATTGGCGGAAGGATATAATTCTACTTAGACGACAGACCAGTGAATCTTAAGGAAGTTATTCCATGTTATTAGCCATGCTATAATATTAATAATGATAATAACAATCTTACATACTTATGACTAAAGGTCACTACACGATAATGACGTAATGCCCAGGAGGAATTGGTCCCGGGGGGGGGGGGGCGGGGGGTAGGGATCTGTTGTGGCTTGTAAATCTCATAAATGTTCTCACAGAGAAACAATCTTTATTCCGACTTTGGCCTGTCTATCACGTCACGAGAAAATACCCTACCTAAACAGACCATAATTTCAGTCAATCCCTTTAGCTGTCTCCTGATCAAAACCCCTACTTGAATGCCGCTATTATCTCAAAAGCGCTATTTCTTCAATTATCTCCCCTTGCCCTGAATAGCTTCCCCTTACTGTTCAATAACACTTGGGTCAATCTCGCCGGAGCCAATTGTAAACAAGGGATGTTTGAGTGATAAAATAACAAAATGTCTTGAAGCTAAAGAGCCGATCACCGACTTAGTCAAACTCACTGGACCAAAGAAGAGATTTGATCTCATTACAATGAGTCTGTCTAGTATATGAAAGCGAAGATAGCTGGTTCCTTTTGATACCAATCTGTGTCTTACCTCTTATTAAGTCATGGGATATTTTCCAGACAAAAATGGGTCTATATATATATATATATATATATATATATATATATATATATATATATATATATATATATATTTATATAAAAGAGAATTAGATAGATATAGAAAGAAAGATAGACAGATATAGATAGATAGACAGACAGATATAGATAGGCAGACAGATAGAGAGATATAGATGGACAGACAAACAGACAGATATAAATAGACAGACAGACAGACAGATAGAAGGACAGATAGACATATATAGATAGACAGATAGATAGAATGACAGATGGGTAGGCCGAAAGAAATATGACTTAGAGATAAATAGTTAATTAGGTCATTACTATTCTGTGGGTCAACTTGTCGCATAGAGAAAATTACTATTTATTGCAAACAGATGAATAATTGCACATAATCTTGAAATCTAAAAATCTAAACCAGTGGATCTCAAAGAATGCCGCCAGCTGACATGAAGTGACTCGCGAAAAAATGTAAATAATTTACTTAATGATGCGATGAATTTTAGTTTTTTTTTTTTTACAAGTTTTTCCAAAAAAAAAAAAAAGTTCTCAGAGGGACCGAAATCGCTAAAGTTCAAGGACCACTACCCTGGAACACATTGCGAATTGATTAAAATTGATCATTCATAACAAATGTCTGTCTAAACCAATAATAAAAAACGAATTCAACATAAACATATTTTCTTCTTTCATCTGTGACAAAAAAATTAAAGAAAGACAAACCTAACCATTCACCACATTTATATTACTTCAGTATTTAATTTTGTTTATAGGATTCCCCCCAAATAAATGTATTCCCCAATATGAATGTATTTCCCCATATGAGTGTATTCCCCCATATGAATGTATTTCCCCATATGAGTGTATTCCCCCATATGAATGTATTTCCCCATATTAGTGTATTCCCCCACATGAATGTATTGCCCCATATGAGTGTATTCCCCCATATGAATGTATTGCCCCATATGAATGTACTCCCCCATATAAGTGTATTCCCCCATATAAGTGTATTCCCCCATATAAGTGTATTCCCCCATATAAGTGTATTCCCCATAAGAATGTATTCCCCCATATAAATATATTCCCCCCATATAAATATATTCCCCCATATAAATGTATTCCCCCATATAAATGTATTCCCCTATATAAATGAATTCCCCATAGCTTGATCATTACCTCAATGCATTAACAAGTCCTTGTGTTGAATTTATGGTTTTTCCCTGAATGAAAAGACAAACAAGATTAGGAGGGGGGGGGGGAGTTTCGCCAATCATCTCTGCAGGTGTATAAAAGGGCCCATTGTCAATTCTACTTAAAGTGTCCCTTGCTGTCAACATTTGTTGTGAAAATCTGTTTGAAATTTGCATGCAGACGACAGTCAGAATGGTGACGTTAACTTGGAAAAGTGCAGACCATTCTTGTGGCGTCATTTTTAGTTCAGTGCAGAATTGATTTCCTTTACATTTTAGACAAGTATTGTATTTCTTTTTTAAAGGTTTAAAGGTGAAAGTTTGAGCTCAAGGACTTAAGAGATAAGGGTGGATAACATAGCAACCACTGGACCATATACCAATTGTAGATATTTTTTTTCACATCTGCTATCAGAGGATTACGTTTGATCCAAAGATGAAAGCATTCTGATCAGAAATGGAACAAAAAACATTCGACGGATCTCTCTGCCTGATAAATTTGGTAGAACAGCGCCAAAGTGCATTAGAGACCCATACAGCATATATAAATCCCTATAGCATATAGAAACTCCTATAACATATAGAACCCCCTACAGCATATCAACCCCCTTATAGCATATAGAACCCCCTACAGCATATCAAACCCCTTATAGCATATAGAAACCCTTATAGCATATAGAACCCCCTACAGCATATAAAACCCCTTATAGTATATAGAAACCCCTACATCATTTAACAACAACAGCAGCACTATCTAGCCGTGATGCTGCAGCAACTACTTCACAATCAACACTAGTATCACAATCTAGCAGCAATTGCTCTACTAATTGCATGTTTAAAAATTCATGGAATCTTTCTAATCAAGCAAGACTGACATAAATACCTGTGTGCTGTACTGATAATGATCATAAAAATCTATCCACCCCCCCCCACTTCCAAATGAGCCCCCCCCCCGCCCCCGAGGTCAAAATAAAAAGATTTAAGAAAGTCTCGTGTGGTCTTTATGAGATGACGCCCCCCCCCCTACTTTCAGACAGTTCATTATTTCCGTCATGGTTTAATCAAGGCGACACATGTTACAACCATTACATGACTGGAACTTTAACCAACACATGTCTTTACATCCCTGGCTCTGTTACTTTATTCACGTGCGGGCAAGCATTTAAAAAAAAGAAACCTCATCGTTCTAGAATTCAAAGAATGTTCCGAATACTTCCAAATGTCATATCTGAATTTCAAGGTTGAATGGTTCTCAAGATTGCTCTTCCCACCCCCGCCCACCCTCTCAAGTTCCCATGCACTCACTCAACCATCAAGTCGACCAATGAGTCAGCTGACGTCATTACAGTAGGTAGGGAATGTTTCAAACATTGAAATAAAACTTCTTAACATTGTTGTGTATTTTATGCTCTCGCTCTCTCTCTCTCTCTCTCTCTCTCTCTCTCTCTCTCTCTCTCTCTCTCTCTCTCTCTGCCTTTGCTGTTACATTTTATTTCATTGGCATTTGAAATGGAGAGGGCCCATGAGAAATGTGGGGGGGGGCCTACACAGCCCCAAAAATTGCCTATCTATCAGAACGGCCCTGTATTCTCACACAAAAAGCTAACCTCTTTAAAAAAAAGTTTTTTTTCCCCAATTTTCGCCGATGATGTTAAGTTTACTTCCGATGTCTTGTTAGGTATCCCGCTATGTTTCATTTGACATCATCATACACACAAACGAACACACGCCAACAGACACACAAACAGACGCTACTACTCTCCACACCAAACTCTGCTATCACCTCACACACACACAGACGCTACTCTCCACACCAAACTCTGCTATCACCTCATACACACACAGACGCTACTACTCTCCACACCAAACTCTGCTATCACCTCACACACAAACAGACGCTACTCTTCACACCAAACTCCGCTATCACCTCACACACAAACAGACGCTACTCTCCACTCCAAACTCTGCTATCACCTCACACACAAACAGACGCTACTCTCCACTCCAAACTCTGCTATCACCTAACACACAAACAGACGCTACTACTCTCCACACCAAACTCTGCTATCACCTCACACACAAACAGACGCTACTACTCTCCACACCAAACTCTGCTATCACCTCACACACAAACAGACGCTACTCTCCACTCCAAACTCTGCTATCACCTAACACACAAACAGACGCTACTCTCCACTCCAAACTCTGCTATCACCTAACACACAAACAGACTCTACTACTCTCCACACCAAACTCTGCTATCTCCTCACACACAAACAGACGCTACTACTCTCCACACCAAACTCTGCTATCACCTAACACACAAACAGACGCTACCCTCCACACCAAACTTTGCTATCACCTCACACACAAACAGACGCTACCCTCCACACCAAACTCTGCTATCACCTCACACACAAACAGACGCTACCCTCCACTCCAAACACTATAACGTGTTCTCCTGTTTTCACTGCTACATAACAACAAAACTAATGGCGTCCAGCCAGAACAAACCGATTATCTGTCCCTGTTTTTTTTTTTTTTTATTATATCTGTTCACCATATCCCCTCCCTTTTCGATTGATCAACCTTTCCCTACCATTCCATTCAGCAAGATCTTAACAGGAGAGGGAAAGGGTGAAGGTGAGGGGTGTGTGTGTGCAAAATCTGTGTTTAGGTCCATCAGCTCAACAGTAAAGTCACCGTGACAATGGTTGTATGCAGATGGACAATACAGGTTACTAACAAACTCTTTCAAACGATTTCGATCATTATTTGTGCAAAGCAGAAGTGAGCTGACATGGAGAGGGCGGGGATAGGGTCCCGGGGGTGAGTAGCACACGGGGAGGGAGGGGGGGGAGAATCTATTTTTGTTGTAGATAGGTGACAAAAGAATCTCCCCATTACACATTAATAAACACATAACTACAGACATAAACACATTCACAGACACACACAAACCCTCAAAAGATCACTTACTAATGACTAAATTGAACAGTCATGCTTATATTTTGTGTGTGTAACTAAATATTATTTCCAACAAGACAGTGCTCTACAGATTAAATGAAATTTCCAACAAGACAGTACTCTACATATTGCATGTTACTTCCAACAAGACAGTACTCCACAGATTACATGTTATTTCCAACATGACAGTACTCTACAGATTACGTGTTATTTCCAACAAGACAGTACTCCACAGATTACATGTTACTTCCAACAATACAGTACTCTACAGATTACGTGTTATTTCCAACAAGACAGTACTCCACAGATTACATGTTACTTCCAACAATACAGTACTCTACAGATTACGTGTTATTTTCAACAAGACAGTACTCCACAGATTACATTTGGTTTTTTGTAATTCTCTTATATTTCATCTTTGTTTTGTTTTTTGTATGTCTAGTTGCATGAATATGTGTGAGTTTGTGTGTTTGTGAGTTTGTGTGTTTGTGAGTTTGTGTGTTTGTGAGTTTGTGTGTTTGTGAGTTTGTGTGTTTGTGAGTTTGTGTGTTTGTGGGTGTGTGCAAGTGACCTTGAAATGATGGTTTATTGTTTAAGACCAGTACCAGAGAATTCAAGTCGGGTAGGCGAGAAGCCATTTACCACTATAGGTAACGTGTGCGCGATACCAAAAGATGGCGCTCCTAAATGTCTGGCATTGCGCGAGCATGTGGGTGGCACATTAGGGCCCGTGGGGTTAGAGTGAGTAGCTCGGTAGCAGTGGATGCCAAGAAAGGTTCAAATCCCAGCACATCTGTCCACCCAAATGATCCACCGCAGTGTCTTCACGATAAAGTTTCACCTTAACATAGACTGACGTAGATAAGGAGACTATAGAAACGAGTCAAGATGTAATTAGGAAATGTTGTTGAACAAGAAATGAAAACAATAAAAAAACATATCTTCATTACGTTAAACGAAAAATGACTTATTTAAAATCTGAGCACTAATAGTGAAACCTTGGGTTTAGGAACTTTTCGACTCGGTTCCAATTAGGAACTATTGCTAACTACTACGTTCACTTTGGAACTATTGCGAACTATTGTGTTCAATTAGGACATATTGCTAATATTACGTTCACGTTGGAACTAATGCGAACTATTGTGTACAATTTGAAACTATTGCGAACAATTACGTCCAATTAGGAACTGTTGCGAACTATTACTTTTAATTAGGAACTATTGGGAACAATTTCGATCAAGTATGAACTATTGCGAACTATTAGGCTGAAGAACTTTTCTGTCCGCGAATAATTTAATTTGCAAGCAATTCTTTGTTTTACTGTTGGTCTATTAATTAGTTATGGTTTTAGCCATAAGATACGTTAAAGTTATTTATAGATCATCCAATCAATTTAGTAGCGAGCTAGTTTTTATGTGCCACCGGCTGCTTTTGACCGAACGTACAGGTAAAGCAGGTCAGTGACATGGACCAGTTGGCTACAGTGGTCATCTTGACCTCTCAATCACCACACCTGTATTGTTGGTCACACGTCGGCCAGGTATTGTCGGACTTTCAGCTAAGATTACAAAGAACCCTGTCAGCTGAATAATCTGAAGTTGTGTTTAACAAAGACGAGTGAATCATGATCTCCCCGCCCTCCCCCAGACACCACCCCGCCCAGGTAGTGGGGGGGTGTGTGTTCGCCACGGTCAGTATGTCAGGCTCCATTAAGACAAATGAGACAGTGGCCAGACTTAAAAGTACGTCCTCGGGTCAATATTATGACCGCCATATTCCATATAATGGATCCATTGTCCGTACAGCAAGGATTCCATGGGACACCGGAAGTTGTAATGTTAGGGGGCGTGGGGTGGACTCAGTCACATGTCGCCTGACAGAATACATCAGACTGTGGTCCAGTAGTGCCCCCATCAACTTTGATGTATTGATATGGATAGATCGGTGGGGAGAGAGAGGGAGAGAGGGGGAGAGAGAGAGAGAGCGAGAGAAGGGGGGTACGAAAAAATAAGAGTAAAAAAAAAATGGCTAACGCACGACTACATTAATTAAAGCTTCAATACTTTTAGGGCCCTGACATAATGAAATAAAATAACTACAACAGTAGACTTAGCCCCTAAAAGCAAAGTAAATACATAACTAGTTCTGTAAGCTATGCCCCCCCCCCAACCCGCGCTCAGTGCTAAGACTATTTTCTAAATGGAAACTCAACAAACGAAACAAAACTTTCTCTGGGTCTATGAAATGAGACCATGATGACACTATTCAAACATTAAATAATAACACTATTTTTATATGAGTGAAAAATATATACAAGTTGAATAAAACAGCTGAATAACAGATGAGTTAGATCAGCCTTTTACTTTGTGTCTAAATTAGTCTGTAAATTAAGTCAACAAAAAAATTCCGTTTTTATAACAGTGTGCATTTTTTGTTCCTGTTCGACTAGGACTAAATGTCAAATATCTCCCCCAGTAATGCAGCGATCTAGTTATCAAAGCTTGTTAATGACAAACGGCTGTCTTATTGTTGACATACCAATGACGTCATACAGGAAATACTCTCGAAGCGAAATAGTTCAAACGATAGTATCGATTCTGCTTTATCACACATGACGTAATCGGCGCCAGACTTCATAAAACGTCAGAAACACATCTCTGTGTTATGCTAACCAAAAACCGATTTCTACACGTGTGTGTCTGATGGTATGTGTGTGAATGACGACACTACACGTGTGTGTCTGATGGTATGTGTGTGAATGACGACAGACTATCTGACAGAAAACAGACAATCATGTTCCAGCCCAGGTATCACAGTTTGAGCAAATTAGTCCCAGAGTCGACCAATTTTCCTTCCCCTTTGACCTTTACTGATAGTTTCCCGATGGACTGACAGGAGAAGACAACAATTGAAATCATTTCTTATTATCTTCCCACCACATTCTTCACATATAATATAATGTACAAACCACGGAATATATAACATACATAAAGCAAATACCTAATTAAAAAGTTCTATAATAATTACTTTAAAAATGCCTATCTATCTATAAACCTACGTATATAGCAATCAATCAATATATCCATCTAAATCTACTTATCTACCCACTTCTATATCTACCTAAAAAAAATCAAATCTATTCATCTATCTATCTATATCTATCTATCTACATATAAATCTATATATTTATATACCAACCCATATATCAACCCCAAACAATCCAATCTATGCATCTATCTACCAATCGATCTACGCTACAATCTGTCTATCCATAGTGTATAAACAATCTCGAGGTTACCCATCTTTCAGTCTGTCTTATTAATTATCTGACTATCTGTTGGCCATTGTCTACTAGAATACAGACTCACGCCTACATAGTTCGATCTTAGAGCCTACATTGGTGTAAAGGAAAGGTAACTGCATCAGATTATTTTTTAGCGACCTCCTCCCCCCCCCCACATCACCTCACACGCTCCTGCCCCTGTTGTCGTAACGCTGACAAGTAAACAGAAGGTCAAAATGTCCCGACAACAAACAAAGAGGTCAAGAGGGTGTGTGCGTGGGGGGAGGGGAGGGGTCTCACCGGGATGTGTCAAGATTTGCCCCTCCCATACACCCACCCACCTACACACACACACAACCTTCCACATCCCACGGAACTGTCAGTCGGTCACCTCTAAGTCTTCAGTGTGTCAATGAAAGTTGAAATCTGCGGTGAAGATGAAATGTATCACATTTGGACCACCATGTAGTATTCACCTTCCTTTCACCTGATCCCTATCACGTGATACACTGTTCACATGACGATACATTCGAGAAGAAAAACATGGCAGCCATTTCAAACACAAACTTTATATATTTTTGTTTCACAAAGACAATGTAAAACACGATTTGTATTTTGAACCATCGACCCATGTCAGTTGCAGAAATCGATATGCAACGCTAACACATAATAAAAACGGTTGTCATGGTAACTTGTTGATATACCTGCATATCACTTAATTTAATTCTATTCGCAATGATTCTAAGTTAAGTCTATACTAGCAGTGCCGTAGCGAGCTTAACTCGTGCCCGGGGCAGAATGCCTGATTACGCCCCCACCCCTCAAACATTTAAAAACCATATAATATTATATGTAAAATAAACCATTCGGCGCCCCTTTTGTGGGTAGTGCCTGGGGCATGACGCACTTCCCTCCCCCCCTTGATCGCCCCTCACTACGCAACTGTATACTAGGACATGTTTACGTCTCGATAGATCTATTACACCGTTCCTCATTCTCAGACTTGCTCTCTGTGTGACCTCTCAAGCTGGGCGAGTAGTCGCGATGACGCAGTTCGTCCAGCCCACCAGCACTCTAGTGTAACATTATTTTACCGCTATATATGTCCGTTTTTAAACTAAAAATTGTCCATCCTAAATTTCCGCCCCACGAATATCTTCCACCAAACTGAGATAAAATATGAGTGCTATCTAATTATCTCTCTCTGACTTATTTATATATATATATGTCTGTTTTATCAGACTGTCTCCTGTGTTTATGATATTGGGTTATATACATATATACATATATATATATATATATATATATATATATATATATATATATAGAGAGAGAGAGAGAGAGAGAGAGAGAGAGATAGGAGGGAGAGAGAGAGATAGAGAGAAAGAGATATAGATAGATATGAGAGGGAGAGAGATGAGGGAGAGAGAAAGAAAGAAAAAAAAGAGAGAGAGAGAGAAAGAGAGAAATATGAGGGAGAGAGAAAGAAAGAAAAAGAGAGAGAGAGAAAGAGAGAAATATGAGGCAGAGAGAAAGAAAGAAAAAAAGAGAGAGAGAGAGAGAGAAATATGAGGGAGAGAGAAAGAAAGAAAAAAAGAGAGAGAGAGAGAGAGAAAGAGAGAAATATGAGGGAGAGAGAGAAAAAAAAAGAGACAGAAAGACCGACAGACAAATGTATAGACTGACAATAGATTGATAGCCTAGCTATGTCTCTGTATGGGGTGGGACATAGAGTCACAGTAAAACAAATGACTTATACTTGTGACATGTAAGAAGTACAAAGTATAAAACCACGCCCTTCTATTTGTCTTCCGGCCACTGAAGTACATCCGGGCAATCAATTTATCACGTGTTATCTCTCTCTCTCCCCCTCCCCCCCCCCACACAAACAGTCGGGTACCTGTCATTTAACGTTATCTGCTATATGACCTAGATGTCTTGATTCCAGCATCAATGGAATGTCTACATAAAACATTTCACAGGTTACTATTTACGTATGTCTTTCCGTATATCTGTCTGTTCAATTTGAAAAATTATGTCTTTAATTTTTTTTTTTTTTAAAAAAGAATCTTCAATACTTGAAAAGATATTTATAGAACAACTATTATAGAACAACTATTTATAGAACACCTATTTATAGAACAACTACTTATAGAACAACTATTTATAGAACAACTACTTATAGAACAACAATTTATAGAACAACTATTTATAGAACAACAATTTATAGAACAACTATTTATAGAACAACTATTCATAGAACAACTATTTATAGAACAACTATTTATAGAACAACTACATGTACTTATAAGTACATCAACTGTAAATAGTACAATCAAAACGACGTCATGACAGTTGTTCAATAATGAATATTTCAATCCGCCATTTACAGGGCTGGTGAATTTACTGATGGATTAATTAGGTGGACATTCAGGGGACACTTCTGGTTATGTACGCCCATTGGACACTTGGACACGTCATGCCTAGAGGGGGGGAAGACTTGATATAACGAGTACAGGGATATTTCAACAGTACTCATTCAACGTAGTCTCAATAAAGACTTTTTGGAGAAAAGGACCAAACGCTGAGGTTTGCATCTTTCTTAGGACAAAGTTGGACACACTTCCTGAATGTAAAGTAAACTTCTCCAATAAATAACATTTTTTTTAACTACTTTTATTTAATCAAATTAAAAATCATCAATACTTCCTTATGCTCACTCCCAACTCATCTTCTTACACCCACCCCCAATCCATTGGCGTAGTGAGCTTACCTCGCGCCCGGGGTACAATACCTTTTTAGCGCCCCCCCCCCATTCGAAAACCATATATTATATGTAAAATATACCATTTAACGCCCCTTTGTGAGTAGCGCCCGGGGTATGATGCCCCCTTGCCCACCCATCGCTACGCCACTGCCCACCATCCCTTACTCCATTATCACGTAATGCAGGCTACAATACTCTCGATTATCCGGCTTAAAGTGGAGGGATCGTATTCAGAGAGGCGAGAAAATCCAGTTGGGCTGGATAATCCAGAATCCGGTTAGTTAAGAATGTAATGCAGAGTTTTATAAGTAAATAGTAAAATGAGATTCATTGCATGTCCTTCCCTCGCAGACGAACGAACCCAACCACCGGTATGACGCAGTGAAAGTACTAACAGTTTGGTTGAGTATTGAGGAAACAAAGTTGTATTGGTGTATCTTGTATAACTTGTGTAACTTTAGTTAGCATTGTTTGATACTTTGATCAAATGAAGAAAAGTAATTTGGTGATATCATGTCGTTGTTAAACAAAACCACATCAAATCTTTGCTGAATCGCCTTGAACTTTGAACTAGAAATGTGTAAATATTATATACTGTTTAATTTGTATTCTAGCTAATTTCAATACAGTCGGCTTATAATGCCATACGCTGTTATTTACTACTATGCAATATACAGTATGTTATATTCTACGATACACACTGTATACTTCTGTATACTCTCCTATATACTGATATATACAGTTATATACTACAATACACAGCTTTATTGCTTTACACTTTCATAAGCATCTACATTTTGTAATATACTGTTATATACTGCTACATGTAGGCGCATTTAATAGTGTAAAGCAATATAGCAGAGTATATCAGTATATAGCGGTATGTAGCAGAGTATATCAGTAAATAGCGGTATATAGTATAGTATATCAGCATACAGCGATATTTATCATTATATAGCAGAGTATATCAGCATATAGTGGTATATATAATTATATAGCACAGTATATCAGTATATAGTAGTGTATACTGGTTTGTTGGATGTGAGAGATTTCATCTCATCCTTACACTTACTTCACACTCAAACACACACACACACACACGCACGCACGCACGCACGCACGCACACACACACACAGTTAGGGAACCGACCTGTTCAACCAGTTTGAAAAAGACGTTCAAACACCTGATATCTGGAAGTGAACAAGACGTTCAAACACCTGAAATCTGGAAGTGAACAAGACGTTCAAACACCTGATATCTGGAAGTGAACAAGACGTTCAAACACCTGATATCTGGAAGTGAACAAGACGTTCAAACACCTGATATCTGAAAGTGAACAAGACGTTCAAACACCTGATATCTGAAAGTGAACAAGACGTTCAAACACCTGATATCTGGAAGTGAACAAGACGTTCAAACACCTGATATCTGGAAGTGAACAAGACGTTCAAACACCTGATATCTGAAAGTGAACAAGACGTTCAAACACCTGATATCTGGAAGTGGACAAGACGTTCAAACACCTGAAATCTGGAAGTGAACAAGACGTTCAAACACCTGATATCTGGAAGTGAACAAGACGTTCAAACACCTGATATCTGGAAGTGAACAAAACGTTCAAGCACCTGATATCTGGAAGTGAACAAGACGTTCAAACACCTGATATCTGGAAGTGAACAAGACGTTCAAACACCTGATATCTGGAAGTGAACAAGACGTTCAAACACCTGATATCTGGAAGTGAACAAGACGTTCAAACACCTGATATCTGGAAGTGAACAAGACGTTCAAACACCTGATATCTGAAAGTGAACAAGACGTTCAAACACCTGATATCTGGAAGTGAACAAGACGTTCAAACACCTGATATCTGGAAGTGAACAAGACGTTCAAACACCTGATATCTGGAAGTGAACAAGACGTTCAAACACCTGATATCTGGAAGTGAACAAGACATTCAAACACCCGATATCTGGAAGTGAACAAGACTTTCAAACACCTGATATCTGGAAGTGAACAAGACTTTCAAACACCTGATATCTGGAAGTGAACAAGACATTCAAACACCCGATATCTGGAAGGGAACAAGACTTTCAAACACCTGATATCTGGTAGTGAACAAGACTTTCAAACACCTGATATCTGGAAGTGAACAAGGGCTATGAATCTCGGCACCAAAGGTCAGACGTTTCTGGAAGTTCAAGGGGGAGATAATGAGGCAGTGTAATCAAGTCTGCCAAAATATGTCCCGAGTCAAATGTCAGCAACTGGGACGTGTGGTGAGGTGTGTGTGGGGGGGGGGGAGAGAGAGGGGAAGATATGGGACGCGTTTTGGCTGCGTGAGTATAAGCGGGTGAATGTGACGTCATTTTCAAAGCAGTGGGGCGGACTAAACAAAACATAAACACAGACGTACAGATTAGACGACACCAGCGGTTCTAAAATTATCGGATTCATCAGACTCATGAACCACTTATCTCAACGCTCCCCCCTCCCCCTAATCCCCTAGACCTGTAGGCTTTGTTTATACATTATTGTTGTTTATCAGTTGTGCTCCGCAATTTATTTTGTTCCGAGTTTGGCCGTGGAGAACATTAATCTAGCATCTGATACGTGAATGACCTCGCTGAGCTAACAGTGCGTCGCGGGGATAAGATCAGGGAACCTCTTACTGTACGTTGTTCAGATCAATGATTAACACTGATTGTTTATTGACCTGGTTCATACCAATTGTAATGTCATGCAATAACGTAAAAAAAAAACACATCTAATATCTTCCTAAGTCCATAAAAAGATGACACTTATACCTGTCATCCCTTGTCGACCCATGACACAGCTACTGGGGCAGTTTTCTGGGGGTGGGGGGGGGGCTTTTCTAGCCCCCGACCATACAAATAGTGTTTTGGCGGCTATGTTGTGTGTATGTCAGTCTATTTGATTGGCTGGTGTGCAAGTAAGACAAAGATGAATTGGTTATCACTCAAAAACCAAGAGACAGGCGAGTAAGCACACGTGTAGACTCGCGTAAACACAAACATACAACTGTTAAGGCACATAAACACACACATGCAACTGTTAAGGCACATACACACACACATACAGCTGTTAAGGCACATAAACACACACATACAGCTGTTAAGGCACATAAACACACACATACAGCTGTTAAGGCACATAAACACACACATACAGCTGTTATGGCACATAAACACACACATACAGATGTTAAGGCACATTAACACACACATATAACTGTTAAGGCACATAAACACACACATATAACTGTTAAGGCACATAAACACAAACATACTACTGTTAAGGCACATAAACACAAACATATAACTGTTAAGGCACATAAACACAAACATACTACTGTTAAGGCACATAAACACACACATACAGCTGTTAAGGCACATAAACACAAACATACTACTGTTAAGGCACATAAACACACACATACAATTTTTAAGGCACATAAACACACACATACAACTGTTAAGGCACATAAACAAACATATGCAAGAATTAAAACATAAAAAAACCACGCGAAACACACACATATAAGTGTTAAAACACAAACACACGCATAATTATCTAAACATGCAAAAAACACACCTGTGCACACAGATATAGGTGTTTAAGGGGGAATACCGAAGACTTTTTTCGATTTTATTTTTCCCCCAACAGTTTTTGCTTTTTAGTGTTTTCTTAATGTTTAACCATTTTCATACAAATCTCTTAAGTTTTATGGCTGACTAGAGAGTGCAAAATACTTTATTTTGATGCTAAATTATGTATACAACAAGTATTTTTAGTCGTTTTATTTCACGTATAACTTTTCTCAAACTCTACATCACGTAGTAACGTTACGCAAACCCACATAATATACACATCTACGTCATCAGGAGAAGCTAAGCTACACATCTGCGTAGTGAACTCTTTCTTTGTTCTAAAAATAGCCTATCCATCGCCTTGTTTATGACGTCGTAAAGTCGCATGAAACCTTCTATTTATTACTACAACTACAAGTGTGTAAGTTCATTCATAAAAAAGGTCATAGTAAAAGAATATTGACCAATGGAATAGAAGTAAGTCAGCATTAACAAATTTCCATTGGTCGAATGCATTTACTGCGGCCTAACAAGTATGGCTTCCATCTGTAAACAAACTAGCGTCTTGTTCATTTACGTTCTATCGCCTCGTGTGTAATAAAGCGTTATTTTCTATCTATATCTTGGAAAAGACACATTTTAAGTTTAAAACTTCATTCTAAAATGCCTCGTCCTAAGAATGCATGCAGAAAAGCCCAAAGTAAGCTAGCAGCAGCGGCTAAAAAGAGAAAATGTGATGAAAACCACGTTACAGCAGATAACTGTCAAACAACTCAAAGTGATACTGCAAAAAAGATTGCTATGTTGGGTGCAGCTGACAGAATAAAAGATGTAGAAGAACAAACTTGGATTCTACTACATTTAAAGCAAATAAATATTTTGCTGCACGAGTTGCTGTGTCCGATATGTATAAAACCTCGTGTTACAATAAGCCTAGCTGCTGACGAACATGCTGGCTTTTCATCCATGATGAAACTAACATGTGGTGAATGTGGTTATGAAATAAAAACAATGTCATCACCTAGAATGTCTTACACAGACAAGAACAATTTGCCATATGAAATTAATCGACGAATGGATTTATTTAGTCATGAGTGTGGTGGAGGACTCAACATTCTCAACACATTTAGTGTAGTGATGGGTATTCCTGGCATGGCACTGTCAACTTTTCAGGAACATGATAAGATAGTTACAGGTAAGGCTAATGTTTTATTTTAAATATAGTTATATTATAATTATGTTCTTTATTGAATTTTTATTAAACAATAACTTGTTATATTAATATTATTAGTATTTAACAACAAATGGCATACCATAAAAGGGGTCAGATTAGTTTGATATTGAAGGTATCAACATATAACAAAAAAATTATACCAAGAGAAATGCATTATAGGCCTATCATTTTAAAAAATCCATAAGCTTTTTTTCTCAAAATCACAATTATTTTTATGCTAACAAACTAATCTAATATTAAATTTTTTTAATTTTAGATGCAGAAATTGAAACTGGAAATGTCATGCTTCAACGCACTGCAGATGTTGTTCGAAAAGCATATGCAGAGAATGACGAAGATTTGAAATCTGCAATTGATGCCGGAGAAAACCCCATCATCAACATAAGTGTATCTTATGATGGGACATGGCAGAAGCGAGGCTTCACATCTCTTTATGGTGTAGGTGCATGTATTGATATACTGACTGGTTTGGTAGTCGATTATCATGTTCTAAGTAAATACTGCCATGCATGCAAGCTTGCAGATGATCAAAATAAATCAAATGAAGAGATGATAACTTGGAAAAAAGAACATGCTCCTGATTGTTGCAAAAATCATGAGGCATCTAGTAAATCCATGGAGGCTGCTGCAGCAGTTATATTGTGGAGTCGATCAGTGGATAAATTCGGATTCAGATATTTGGAAATGCTATCTGACGGTGACTCTTCAGCATTCAAAGCTGTGTGTGATGCTAAACCTTATGCAGACTTCACAGTGGAAAAGCTTGATTGTGTGAACCATGCGCACAAAAGAATGGGTACAGCTTTGCGCAAGCTGGCTAAAAATGAACGACTTGGAGGCAGAGGCGTTGGGAGACTCACAGACGCTAAATGTGACAGCTTGCAAAATTTTTATCGAGGAGCTGTTCTTAGTAACATTCCAGATATAACAAAAATGAAAAATGCCATTTGGGGCTCTTTATGGCATTCAATGTCCACAGATAAAGAACCTCGACATCAACAGTGCCCTACAGGTCCTAACAGCTGGTGCTTTTACCAGAAAGCTATAGCTAATGGTGTCTCGGCTCCCAGTCATGCTGAACATCGCCAATCTACATTTCTTTCTCAAACTGTGGCACACAGCGTCATTCCTGTATACAGGAGAATGTCAGAGGATAATCTCTTGAAGAGATTGATTCATGGTGGCACTCAAAACAGAAATGAAAGCCTTAACAATATGATTTGGCTGCGTTGCCCCAAAACATCATTTATGGGACTTTCTAGGGTTCGAGCTGCTGTGGGACGTGCTGTTTCTTCGTTCAATGAGGGATCATGTGAGCTATTCTCTGTGTTAGAAACTCTGCATCTTAAACCATCTGCTGTTGCATTTAGAATGTTGACAGATAAAGATGAAGCTAGAATAAAAAAAGCTAATGCATCATCAGAGATTGCTTCAAAATTGAAAAGAAAGTACAGTGCCATTCAGCGTAGGCAGAATCAAAGGAATGAAGACACTATAGATGGTAATACCTATGAGTCTGGTGCACACTGAGACACAGAAATACTTGGATTTAATCAGGAACAATCAAGTAACTTTATTATTTAAATAATATGTATTTTATTTATTCTAATACCAATTGCTCATTTTAATAAAAAATGAGCATTTTTTAAAACATTCAAATGATGTTTTTCATTTCTTTATTATAAATTCTCCATGTAACTTATATCAATTATTTGTGTTCATAATGAAGCAAGGGTGGATAGGTATTAAAAAAATTAAGTTAAAGCTGATAATTATATTACAGGTTATCAATAGTAAAGCATTTTATTAGTTTTTTCCCTTTTTCTCAAAATTGCATTTTTTTGCGATTTTCAAAACTTAAATCTCTAAGGCTCTGTTCATTGCATAGATACAAAGCTGAAAATTGGCAGGTACATTTGTATGTACATTAGCTATAAAGTTACGTTTTTACATTAAAATATATTAACAACTTTTAAAAATATTACATAAAGTATTTTTTTTGATATTTAATTTTTTTAATTTTTTTTTTTTAAATTCATAATTTTTTAACTAATGATAATATAATAATAAATAAACGTAACTTTCTAGATATTTTAATTGCCAATTCAGATCAAAAAACAGAATTAAGTTTTATTCAGCAGAAAAAAAGTTATAGCGTTTTTAGTATATAGTGTTTTTTAGCCTATTTTCCTGTTTCCATGGCAACCACAAAAAAACGGCATAATATTATAACTTTTTTTTTTTTAGATTTTAAATGTTCAGATCATTTCCAACAAAATGATATATAACAAGCTATGTATTTACTTCTGGAACTAAATATGGGGGTGTACCCCCTTAAAAACAAAGACAATAACAAAGAAGTATTAAAACACATTAAACTCATATGGACATAAACACGTTAATAGACAGAAAGATGATGAGAAAGAAAAGAAACATGGAGGAACAAGAATAACTTGGGATGGTCGTGAACTTCAGGGGGAACAACCCAACAACCACAACAACAATACATCGCCAGCATCCCTCCAGACGAACGTTCACAACTTCCAGTAAGTCATTAAGTACTAAAATGTCAGCCCTCACCAGATAATGCCGACTGGGGGGAGGGGTGAGTACTCCACCCTTCCATATACCACTCTCCCCTCTCCTAATGGTAAAATCATTATTTATTTATCTTTCTAACCTGTTCACCTTCACATAAACGTTATCTATCTATCTATCTATCTATCTATCTATCTCTGATCTATCTATATATCTCTGATCTATCTATCTCTGATCTATCTATCTATCTAATTATCTATCTATCTATCTGTGTGTGTGTGTGTGTGTGTATCTATGTAAATCAACCATCAAATCAACCACAGGGTGTAAATCACAAGATGGAACAAAAGTTTGGTTGATTTCTTTATTTCGGGATGTTGACAAAAAAAGTTCTTTGTTTAAAAAGAAAAAAAAAAGAAATTTTCTTGTTTGAAAAGATTTTTCTTTAGCTTCGACTGAATGGGAATTACCCCAAACTCTCTCTCTCCTCCAACCCAATTTGATTTCAGTTGTTTACTTCCTTGTTGTATTTTTCTCCTTCTTGTTTTATTTATGTTTATATTCTATCATCAAGTTTGATTGTGTTAAGTTTAAACAGACGTCTCGTGTCTCGCTGTACTGCGAGTGAAACGATAAATTTAAAAATGTTAGCATTAAGGAGTTTGTGAGATAAACGGGTTAGAGATTTCCTTCTGAAATAGAACAAACAATAAAAACATTTTCTAAACTGGCTACAGCAATAGATGAAAACTAAATCGGTTCAGGTTTAAGAACTCAGACATCATGACATCATGTGTGACTTCACGTTGAACCGTAATATGACGTCAGTTAGCCTTCCATCCGATGGGTTAGGTTGGGATGGGGGGGAGGGGCAGCCCCGTATTCATCATCCTAGAACGGTTCTAACATTAAAGCCCCCCAGGGAAGGTAAACTATTTTTAAGAAGTAAATTTAGATGATCAATTAACATTGGCCCCAATACTCGTCGCCCCCCCCTCCCCCACGGGCCAGCCATTATCCTAGTCACTGCTTCCATCAACATTAACTTGGTGATGTGAGCGAAATAAACAATGATGACGTCATCGATACAATTTTAGAATATATTCATACTCTCCAAACAACACGTCTTCTTAGTAAAGAGGTTATTTGTTTTTTTTTAATTTAGTTTAAAGACTTTCTTAACGGAAGATGGATGATGCACATATTTTATACTAAATAGGTCATCCCTCCCCCCCTCCTCCATACCACCCCCCTGACCCGAACACAAAACACAGTGCCAATCCTACCTCAGTACTGAAAGTCTAGTCCAGCTAAAGGCCATAAAGTTGGACGTCTGTGGAAAGTCTTACTGATGAATGTGTTTGTTGTACAAATAGAAACGTTGCTACAATTCGACTGAAACTGAAGTAAAATTCCTGCACACTACGGGCCAACCCAAGATAAATAAACCAGGGCATAATAAATGTGAGTTTTAATGGGGTCGGTATCACATTCTGTTACTATGGAAACACAGATAACAGGAAACATAAAAATAGGGGTCATGAATTTATTACAAATGTTTTGTCTCTAAAAAGTGTAAAATGGGCTTAGGGGGAGGGGGGGGTAGGGAAAGTTTGATTAAGATTTATTTGTATAAATGTTGATAATGTCTGGAGAGTTCATTCAGTGGTGGCAGTACTGGTAATGACGTCTGGAGAGTTCATTCAGTGGTGGCAGTACTGGTAATGACGTCTGGAGAGTTCATTCAGTGGTGGCAGTACTGGTAATGACGTCTGGAGAGTTCATTCAGTTGTGGCAGTACTGGTAATGACGTCTGGACAGTTCATTCAGTTGTGGCAGTACTGGTAATGACGTCTGGACAGTTCATTCAGTTGTGGCAGTACTGGTAATGACGTCTGGACAGTTCATTCAGTTGTGGCAGTACTGGTAATGACGTCTGGACAGTTCATTCAGTTGTGGCAGTACTGGTAATGACGTCTGGACAGTTCATTCAGTTGTGGCAGTACTGGTAATGACGTCTGGACAGTTCATTCAGTTGTGGCAGTACTGGTAATGACGTCTGGACAGTTCATTCAGTTGTGGCAGTACTGGTAATGACGTCTGGACAGTTCATTCAGTTGTGGCAGTACTGGTAATGACGTCTGGACAGTTCATTCAGTTGTGGCAGTACTGGTAATGACGTCTGGACAGTTCATTCAGTTGTGGCAGTACTGGTAATGATTAGTTAACAGATAAAACAAAATATCGGGATGAGATTCAGGTTGGTTTTATTCATAAGAATTCAGCCTGGAAAAATTCACCTGGTTCTAACTGAGGATCGAAACCGGGACTCTCAGGCTGACAGTCAATCGCTCTACACAACTCAACCACCCGTCCACTCAAATCACCATTTTTTTTACAGTGGTCACTCAAAAAAAAAAGGATGACTGTTAACACGAGAAGGTAATAAGGTGCTGAACGATCAAAGGGGAGATTGTGGGGTAGGGTATGAATTGTGGCCGACACAGGCACATGTGACTTTACCAATCAAGAAATATGGGAAGTACTCAGCAGAGAACAGAATTAGAACCTTCGGTGGCGCTCAGTATTTCCAGTACCATCTGCGGCTAGAGATTAAATAGATCTCTGGAACCTTTGCAAACGTAATTATTAAAAGACGTGGGACTGAACTTCAGATAATGCCAGTAGCCCAGTACCCAGGTAATCTATCGTACCTTTCAGTTACTTAGTAATACATTTAATTACCAGTTGCTTTGGTCTTCCTGGAATTATCCCGTCAATGTAGGTAGATGAAAAGCGATGACTTCACAAGACTATGGTTGAAATATAGGGCAACGGTACATGTAATGACGTCTACAGTGTATTGAACGGTGCATCTAATGACGTCTACAGTGTATTGAACGGTGCATCTAATGACGTCTACAGCGTGTTGAACGGTACATGTAATGACGTCTACAGTGTATTGAACGGTGCATCTAATGACGTCTACAGCGTGTTGAACGGTACATGTAATGACGTCTACAGTGTATTGAACGGTGCATGTAATGACGTCTACAGTGTATTGAACGGTACATGTAATGACGTCTACAGTGTATTGAACGGTGCATCTAATGACGTCTACAGCGTGTTGAACGGTACATGTAATGACGTCTACAGTGTATTGAACGGTGCATGTAATGTCGTCTACAGTGTATTGAACGGTACATGTAATGACGTCTACAGCGTGTTGAACGGTACATGTAATGACGTCTACAGTGTATTGAACGGTGCATGTAATGACGTCTACAGTGCATTGAACGGTACATGTAATGACGTCTACAGTGTGTTGAACAGGTACATGTAATGACGTCTACAGTGTGTTGAACGGTACATGTAATGACGTCTACAGTGTGTTGAACAGGTACATGTAATGACGTCTACAGTGTGTTGAACGGTACATGTAATGACGTCTACAGTGTGTTGAACAGGTACATGTAATGACGTCTACATTGTGTTGAACGGTAAATAGCTTATATCATATTGTAAAATTCATTACTTTCAATAAATCATTAAATTAATGAATAACACAAACAACGAAATCAATAAATCATTCAATCGATATGCACCTATTATCATTCTGATAGGCTCTCCTCTATGTTCTGTCCATCTGTCAATCAATGACGAATACTAGTCTATGTGTCACACTGACTACCTTTATGTTTCATCTGGTCAATGTTCATGCTTCTCAATGACAACGCTGCATCCGTCCATCAAATTTTCTATGAGTATATCTATCAGATTATGTTTATCTATTTATATTTCTGTTTCATCGATCTAGCATCTGACTGAGCGCTTATATTTTTTTTACGTCTCTCTGGGGTCTGTCTGTCTATCTGTCGCTCTCTCTCTCTCTCTCTCTCTCTCTCTCTCTCTCTTTTATGATTCTCTCCAAGTATTTCTGTCTGTCAGTCTGTCAAACTTATTTAAATGCATGTTTACATCAGTATAAAGCAGAGTAGAGCATTTTCTAGCAGTACTGAGTAGTGTTTAGTAATATATAGCAGTGTATAGTAGTATATATCAGTATCAGTTTTCATGAGTTTATAGCATTTGTATTTCAGTCCATAGTTCAGTGTATACTAGTATTTAGCAGTACATAGGTGTATATTACGATATAGCAGTAAGTAGTCATGTATGGCAGTATTTAGATGTATACAGCAGTTTATGTTGGTCCATAGCGGTGTATATGAGAATATATCAGTGTTTAGTAGAATAAAACAGTGTTTAGTAGTATAAAGCAGTGTATAGTAGTATAAAGCATTGTTTAGAAATATAAAGCAGTGTTTAGAAGTATAAAGCAGTGTTTAGTAGTATAAAACAGTGTTATCAGTCAAGTCACTGCTAATCAGGACTAAATTTATATTTTTAATCAATATAGTGAATAAATCTAAATTAATAAATGGCATACAGACTCCCAACCTCTCTCGTACATAGACTCTGCAACCACGACCTGTATTAAGCAGGGCGTGTGTTTGAATCCAAGTGAAGCTATAAATGTCTGTCACATATTCAGTCATCACAAGTCTATGAGATCTTGAACAAATGCATCTGTCTATACTGCAGTCAATACATGGACAACTGCGTCTGTCTATACTGCAGTCAAGGCACTGTACTCAGAGACGAAGCAATAAAACAGAAGAAGAAAATTAAAGGGGGGGGGGGTTTAAAGATTGGATTTCCATCCCAGGAAAACACCAACAGCTTTTCAAAATGTCAGCCAACTTGCAGGAGATTTTTATGGCGATCACACCCAATGGACATCACGTGACCATAGTGGTGAAAGGAAATAGCCAGCAGGCGCGCTGACACATACAACACACACAAACACACAGTCAGACAAACAAACACACAATCGGTAGTAACGGTTTGACGGAGTCACCCGACTTTGTTGACATTTTCCGTGTGGAGTAAAACAAGGGGACGGAAGTTACCTTTTTTTTTCCTTAATTCTATGCATTTCACTCAGAGTAATGGCTCTTGACAAGGGAACCCTTGAATAGGGGATGGAGGGGGGCGTGGTGCACCCAATGGTGATCGGTGAAACTGCCCGGTCAAGTTTGTTTTTCTTTCAACCAATCAGCGTACGTCTTTTATGTAATAGTCCCGACAGAGTTGGGGAGAGATAATAACAGTGTTCCGTCACCCTCCCACCCCACACCCGGGGGTGCTAGAAGGGACAGTTAGACCATTAGTGTTTTTTTTTTTCCTCGGCTAAATCTGGATCAACAAGATGACGTCATGTCACGGTGTGGATTTGTTGGTGTCAATGAAGTGGAATCGGAACATTCCCTTTTTTAGAGTACACACAACATGAACACGACTACCTTGTGGTGGAGGTTATGGATGTCAAGTAGATGTTAAGTGGAGGTTCTGGATGTCATGTGGAAATTATGGATGTCAAGTTGATGTTAAGTGGAAGTTGTGAATGTCAAATGGAAATTATGGATGTCAAGTGGATGTTATGTGGAAGTTGTGGATGTCAAGTGGATGTTATGTCCGTCATGTGGAAGTTATGGATGTCAAGTGGATGTTATGTGGAAGTTATGGATGTCAAGTGGATGTCATGTGGAAGTAGTGTATGTCAAGTGGAAATTATGGATGTCAAGTGGGTGTTATGTGGAAGCTATGGATGTCATGCTGATGCCATGTGGAAGTTGTGTATGCCAAGTGGATGTCATGTGGGAGTTGTGGATGTCAAGTGGATGTTATGTGGAAGTTATGGATGTCAAGTGGATGTTATGGGGAAGGTTTTGATCCTACATGAACTAACACCGCTAATACGATAGAGCCATTTTTTTCTGGATATCTGACCAAACATTACAAAAAAAAGTTCATAACTAGGTCAAATAATGTCTAATAATAATAGTATATGTTAAAACTGTTACATTTATCATCACTGTGTTATCCAAAGATGTAACAAACTTACACATCAATGTCTTGTTTTGTTTCTTTTACGTTACAAGCTTCAGATTTTTTTTTATTTGTTTGTTTTTTAAACCTAGAAAAAAACCCATCCTCTAGGAGATTTTTGAGGGGTCTCTTTGACAAATAAACAGTCCACAAAAAAAAGAGCTGTCATAATTTCAGGGAGTTTGAAAACAAGGATAAGTGGACGTGACGCCACCATCTTACTTCCGGATCTCCGCTTTGTTTTTAAACAGTTTCAGAATTAAACACACACACACCAAACAGACACATACACCAAACACACACACACATACACACCAAACACACACACACATACGCCTATTGTGAATATAATTCCGTTCAACAAGGGATGAATAGAGACGTAAAAAGTGGAAAGAATAAGGAGGCACACACCATTGTGCAGAAAAGGGCGTATGAAGCGATTCAGGGACCGAACTGATTCGACAGATCAAATCATCAAATCATGACATGTCGATGTAGTTCATTCACACCCTTGACAACTTTTAAAAAAAATATATAACTGAGTGAGAATCCTTGGATGATAGAATCACTCTCGTTGAATGATCACCATAAAATCCTCAAGAAATCAGTTCATCTGAAATTCCGGTAAAATTCTCCACTTTCTCAGATTTTATCCAGTAGTTGTTCATCTCCATCCCGCTATTCCCTCCCCCCTCTCCCTTGTATAATCCTCTCCCGTTTTTCTTTTCGGTATTTTCCTGTAACAAAGGATCATTACCCCCCCCCCCTTTATTTCCAGTACGCCCATGAACTCCAAGAAAAGAACCCTCGGCCCATAAAAACATAAAAAAGGAGCAACCTTACGACACAATTATTGCAAGCAACGAGCCTGCCCCCCCCCCCCCCCCACTTTTGTCTGCACTCTTTTTATTTCTTCTTTCGCGGCGTTATTTTTTTTTTTACGACCAAACTGCCGTCTTTGTCCGCTTCCTTCAGTTAGAAGGTTTACAATGGGCGCTGTATTGACCTTTTTCAACTCCCTGCGCATTGACTGCGCCCCAGTTTCATTCATTGGCATAGAAAAAAGAAGACATTAGGTAGACATAAATATGTCCAGAACAGAACATGGTAAATGAATTTAGTATAAATAAAGTATTTATAACGGGGCAGTTGAAGTGCAGAATTCATCTGTTTCTATAAACTCGGCATATGAAGTGATTGTGTGGTTAGCACAACGCCCAGCCACCTTTACTTCTCCAACTTAAAGTCAGGTACCAATTTAAAGCTGGGTGGACTTGTGTGACGACTTTGCACCAAATTTCACCTAGAAAAATTCCATGGATCGAACCCAGGACTCTCAGGTCGACAGTCGAGTATCTACACCACTCGGCCATTCGTCCCACAGAACCAAGAAAGCTAATACAAAAACCACGTTGTATAAATGTGTGAATGAGTTGGTATGGTTTGTTGACAAACACAGTTTTAACACGAACAAAAAATTTTCAGTGTTAATGACTTATTGTATATAACCAAGGTAACTATAATACGAACGCAAAGGGAATTATTTTTGTCGAACATGTGTGTCATGTTTGAAATCAACTTATCTTTATTCTGCACCTGAACGATTCGATATCAATAGATGACATCATTATACTGATTCATTTTTTAAAAGTCTGCATGGCCTGATATCATGATTGTCTGAAAATGAGCAAAAGGATTTTTAGATTTATGATAAATAATAGGAGATATTTATGTTATCATATAAGATTGTCAATCAAGTCATATGGTGTGTCGATCAATTTTTGAAATGTCAATCAATTTATAAAATTGTCAATCAAGTCGTGGAATTGTAAACCGTGCAAAATCTTATGGAAGATAATACTTTAATACAGGTTGAGTTTATACTGCTGGTTAGAAATCATGACACAGGGAGGCCTAATTGTACTCGTTGCAGAGCTAACATATTAAACAGGATTTCTTTAACTATGGCACGTCTCCCCGTTAAAAATTATTATTACAGAACCGGTCACAACCAGGTGGTTGCACCATGAGTGATGCGTTTTGTTAGTTAAACATTATTATTACAGTACCTGTAACAACCAGGTGGTTGTATCATGAGTGATGCGTTTTGTTAGTTAAACATTATTATTACAGTACCTGTAACAACCAGGTGGTTGTATCATGATTGATGTGTTTTGTGAGGCCAATTTTCACCCCCCCCTAACCATGACCGACCAATGGCAGAGGTGGCACCCTAAATGGTAGGTACCCCTGGACTAACTGGAGTTTGATTAGCGAATTGGTCTTTAAACCGAAATTCTCAGCATATCAGTGTATAGAGGTATTCACTGTGCATAGTAGTATATAGCAGTGTATAGAGGTATTCACTGTGCATAGTAGTATAGAGCAGTGAAGATCACTGAATGGCAGTGTATAGAGGTATTCACTGTGCATAGTAGTATATAGCAGTGAAGATCACTGAATGGCAGTGTATAGAGGTATTCACTGTGCATAGTAGTATATAGCAGTGAAGATCACTGAATGGCAGTGTATAGCAAAGTATAGCGATTTCCAGAAGTATATTACAGTATAATTAAATATGTAGCAGTTTTAGCATTGTATATCAGTATAAAGCAATAAATAGAAGTATATTGATGTGTAGAGCAGAGTAAAACAGTGTAAAGCACAATATACCAGTATGAAGTAGAATATAACAGTGTATAGAAGTATCAAACAGAGTAAAAAATATATATATATATAGCAGTATGCGACATATATAGAAGTGTATAGATGTAAATAGAAGTGTATAGATGTAAATAGAAGTGTATAGATGTAAATAGAAGTGTATAGATGTAAATGGAAGTGTATAGATGTAAATGGAAGTGTATAGATGTAAATAGAAGTGTATAGATGTAAATAGAAGTGTATAGATGTAAATGGAAGTGTATAGATGTAAATGGAAGTGTATAGATGTAAATAGAAGTGTATAGATGTAAATGGAAGTGTATATTTGTAAATAGAAGTGTATAGATGTAAACAGAAGTGTACAGGTGTAAATAGAAGTGTAAAGATGTAAATAGAAGTGTATAGATGTCAATAGAAGTAAACAGAAGAAACAGCAGTTGTTAGCAGTGTATAGAAGTTTATAACGATGAATTGGATTTTCATTCATTTTTTTATTGTTCATTGTGAGAACGAGTTAAAATCTAAAACTATACACAGACTGCCAACCTTTCATGTCTGAATCAGGAGAGTGTAGGACAAAACCCCCAGCGGACAAAACCCCCCAGCGGACATAACCCCCAACTTTTTTTTTTTTACCATGTTGACATTTTCAACCGCTACAATTGAACCAATTTAGCAATCATTACAATAAAACCTAATTAATTATTTACACTTATTTAAGATTCGAACATGCAATAACTGTATTGAAATTCAACAGCTCTTTATCCAGCAATGCCATCTGTTACAGCGTACAGAGTAGGTGGGCGAAAGTTAAGTGGGGCCCATGAAATTGACCCAGTCAGGACACTGTGGACCAACTATTAGCTCATTTCACCAGAGACAAAGGGTGTGTGTGTGGGGGGGAGGGGGGACTACCCTCTCTGTGTGTGTGGCCGTATTCCTGGTCATGAAGTGAGATGTCGTCATGTCCATTGTGGTCAAAGAATCAGTCAACGTAACTGACATGGGGGGGGGGTGGGAGTGGAGGGGGGCAATTAAGGAAACCGTTGCGCGCGTCTCTTTTGGGGGCTTGTTGACCTGCTATTAACAGGATTGGAGGAAGGAGGGTCTTGAGGAGTGGGAGAGGGAGGGGGAGAGGGAGTGGGGGGTGTAAAAAAAAAGGATGATGACAAAGGAGAGTATTGACAGGTGAACAGGGTCAACGTGACCTTGTTGGGAGGCAAACGGGTTACTGCTGACCTGGCTTTGTCAACAGATGTGTGTGTGTGTATGAGAGAGAGAGAGAGAGGGGGGGGGAGAGAGAGAGGGGGGGGGGAGAGAGAGAGAGAAATGTCGTCAATCGCCTGTCATTTTTTTTGGTTTCATTGAGATGTCGGCGGTGTGTCCGATGAAAGTCCGACGACATGTCCATGACAAACGCGAGGCGACATATCCATGACAACACGTGACCACACCAGTCCTGTAAACATTGCACTAACGGTTCTCAATCATGCCGCCCTCCCGCGCATCAAACGGTGACATTGCCCCCCCCCTTACTCCCGATGAAACCGTTAAATGTGATGGCATGCATTTGAATGACGTTGAATGCGTGAAGTCCAGTCGTCATGATTTGTACAAATGCCAATGATGTAACAATCTCCATTTAACATTTGAGTGATTGTCTAAAGAACTCTAACAAGCCCGCTTGCCCCCCCCCAACCCGCCTCCCCAGTGGCGAACCTAGTGATTTAGGGGCCCGGGGGCTTGGCTACTTTGGGGGCCCCTGCATTTTTGACATTCGACACCATGACATGAGATAATGTTTTTAATATTTAATAAAAAATGTTTTGGGGCCCCCCCTTCAAGCTGGGGCCCGGGTGACTTTCGATCCCCCCTCTCCCACCCTAGATACGCCTCTGCACCTCTCACTCTTTCAGGCCCAGAAAAACCAATAAATAAAAACCCAGCCAAAACCGATTACTATTTTTCTTGTATCTCCGTAAATTCTTGAATACGAAAAAAGAAAGATAATTAGGTTCATCTGACTCTCCCATTCTCTCCCCATCTCACCACAAACATATTGTGTGTAAACTGTGACATCTGTCTCCCACTGGGAGTATCGGTGTGAGCAAATGAGTGAGCGCGAGTGCTCCATCTACTACTTACATTGTAATCCTGCCCCCCCCCCTGCCCAGAAGCGTCAGGTGCTGCTACTACAACAGACAGTAGACTCAAAGTGTGTCGCATCGTGTCCTGTGTGGTTTTACTTTTGGTACAGCGAGAAACACTTTCAATTCTATTGACAACACATCAACAACAGACACCACAGTCGTAAGCAATCGATAAGTTATACATTGTGATGGACACAAATAAACTTATAGAAACAGAGATACACACACACACACACACGCGCTAACCCCGGGGAGGGGGGAAGGGGGGGCAAAATTATTTAACCGCAGGCCACAATTGGTTAATAAACATGACAATTTTAAAATGTTGACGCCGTTAATGTGAACGGGTCGGGTGAAGAATAGCGCGGGCCGCATACAACAAACTGACGTGCGTACTTAGCCCACGGGCCCGTAGATTGCCCATGTCTGTACTGATCCATTAACGCACACACACACACATACACACACATACACACAAACACAGATGTAGGTAAGTGGAGATGGTTGTAATAAGGTATCAAATGTTCACAGATGTTAAACACATTCAACGCATTACTCCTAGCTGGTGTCGTTTGCAGCAATAGACATGTCATCTAAATGACATCTTAAATGAGAATATAGAATTTTTGTTGATGACATATTAGAAAAAGAAATAAAACAAATAAATCTAAAGCGCACAAAACGTGTATCCCACAATGAAGATAACTTGACAATTATCCCTCGTATTGCAATAAATACAGTAGTTAATTCGTTAACTTAACATTTTTTTTCATAATTTAGATAATGTATTCATAATATCTATTCGATTCTATTAGTTTACAAATAAATACAAATTTCGTTCATATTTTAGAAGCAACTCATGTACGCAATAAGCCCCCAATGTACACACACCAAGAAAAACGTCAACTCATGTGTACACACCAAGAAAAACGTCAACTCACGTATACACACCAAGAAAAACGTCTTACTTTACCTTGATACGTCCCAGACTTAGCAACTTCCCGAGCAGACCTTTCTTGTGCTTCTTCTTGGCACTGCTACTAATCCTGTTCTTATTCTCTGAACTGTTGGTGCTGCAGTCCTTGCTGTTCTGAACAGCAATGCTGTTGTTTTTACCCGTTTTGGCGGCTTTCTTCTTCTTGGATGAGCATGCACAGCATAATTCCATACTAATATTCTGGAATCTCCCAAAAAAAAAAGCCAGAATGCCTTGAATAGAAAGAAATGTACGACTTCTCCTATCGAAACACTTTCAGTTGGGAAGAAATATTTGAACTCCAACAGACTGAACACAACTTTCTTGAGAATCGGCGGAAAGAGAAAATCCTCAGAGACACGGGAAAAATAAAGAAGATTTAGTTTCCTTTCAAAATTTCGAAATAAAAAGGAAAACTGAAATTCTCTTCAATGAATGAAAAAATATATAAAAAGAACTGTTTGAAATCAGTTACGAAGATACGAAACAATTTTTTTTTAATTAATGCAAAAGTTCAAAAGTTCGTGCTAGATGTTCTGAATGGTTTGCAAGGTTTCGTTCCGTTGTTGAGTGTTTGTTTTTCACTTCGAAAGTTTATAGAAATGTGTCCAGCACAAGACACATTGATGCAACGTTTGGTGTGTG
>JAGDYQ010000004.1:8247455-8269946 GCA_021962125.1 Bulinus truncatus | reverse complement strand
AACATCCTATCTGGACTATCTCACTGCTACATCCTATCTGGACTATCTCACTGCTACATCCTATCTGGACTATCTCACTGCTACATCCTATCTGGACTATCTCACTGCAAAATCCTATCTGGACTATCTCACTGCTACATCCTATCTGGACTATCTCACTGCAACATCCTATCTGGACTATCTTACTGCAACATCCTATCTGGACTATCTCACTGCTACATCCTATCTGGACTATCTCACTGCTACATCCTATCTGGACAATCTCACTGCTACATCCTATCTGGACTATCTCACTGCTACATCCTATCTGGACTATCTCACTGCTACATCCTATCTGGACTATCTCACTGCTACATCATATCTGGACTATCTCACTGCTACATCCTATCTGGACAATCTCACTGCTACATCCTATCTGGACTATCTCACTGCTACATCCTATCTGGACAATCTCACTGCAACATCCTATCTGGACTATCTTACTGTTACATCCTATCTGGACTATCTCACTGCTACATCCTATCTGGACTATCTTACTGCAACATCCTATCTGGACTATCTCACTGCTACATCCTATCTGGACTTTCTTACTGCAACATCCTATCTGGACTATCTCACTGCTACATCCTATCTGGACTATCTTACTGCTACATCCTATCTGGACTATCTCACTGCTACATCCTATCTGGACTATCTCACTGCTACATCCTATCTGGACTATCTCACTGCAAAATCCTATCTGGACTATCTCACTGCTACATCCTATCTGGACTATCTCACTGCAACATCCTATCTGGACTATCTCACTGCTACATCCTATCTGGACTTTCTTACTGCAACATCCTATCTGGACTATCTCACTGCTACATCCTATCTGGACTATCTTACTGCTACATCCTATCTGGACAATCTCACTGCTACATCCTATCTGGACTATCTTACCGCTACATCCTATCTGGACTATCTCACTGCTACATCCTATCTGGACAATCTCACTGCAACATCCTATCTGGACTATCTTACTGCTACACCCTATCTGGACTATCTCACTGCTACATCCTATCTGGACAATCTCACTGCAACATCCTATCTGGACTATCTTACTGCTACACCCTATCTGGACTATCTCACTGCTACATCCTATCTGGACTATCTCACTGCTACATCTTATCTGGACTATCTTACTGCTACATCCTATCTGGACTATCTTACTGCAACATCCTATCTGGACTATCTTACTGCTACATCCTATCTTACTGCTACATCCTATCTGGACTATCTTAATGCTACATCCTATCTGGACAATCTCACTGCTACATCCTATCTGGGCTATCTTACTACAACATCCTATCTGGACTATCCTATCGCTACATAGGACAGTTTGACTGAATCAAGGCATTTCCCCGGAAGCCAACATCAGAAGTAACAGCACGTGCTCGATTACTGGATGATCTATTTTTAGAACAGAAGTAGCTAGAGCTGCTAGGTAGGGAAAGAAAAATATAGGTGGAAAATTTCGTTAAAAAGAAAACAATATTTTCCCCCCTACATTTCTTTTTGGTATTCTGACAGATTCTCTAGTTAATTTTCCTGTGGTATATCGAGAGTTTCTGATGTTATGTTCTAAAACAACCTGTGGAATACTGGGGGGGGGGATGGGGGGGGGCAAAGGAGTGGGAGGTAACACACACACACGTACCCTCATAAACAATGCAAGAGTGAACAAGATTGTGGATGAGAGGGGAGTGAACAAGATTGTGGATGAGAGGGGAGTGAACAAGATTGGATTGTGAATGAGAGGGGAGTAAACAAGATTGGATTGTGGATGAGAGGGGAGTGGAAGTCAGGCCACACACATTAAGGTGGCACCAAACCTGACTCTCAGACTGGCAGGAAGAGAGGAGGAGGGGGGTGTTAATGAACAGATTTTAGTTTTGTAATGCAGACTGCGTCCGCGACCATCTTGACCTATTTGAATGGCCGTGCTGAGTTGCGGTAATAGAAGTTAGCTTTACCTGATGTAAACAAAATTGTGTTGTTTTTTTTACTTGGTACACTGCTGAATGTGTAGAGAATAGACTACATGGGAAATACAGTGGTGTGTTGGTTATACAGTGGTGTGTTGGTTATATAGTGGTGTGTTGGTTATACAGTGGTGTGTTGGTTATACAGTTGGTGTGTTGGTTATACAGTGGTGTCTTGGTTATATAGTGGTGTGTTGGTTATACAGTGGTGTGTTGGTTATACAGTTGGTGTGTTGGTTATACAGTGGTGTGTAGCAGTTGCCAGACTGAACTTTTTTCGGGCTTTGGCGGTATGTTTAACTTACCCGCTGGTTGGCGGAACTTTTAACTCACTAGCTGGTTGGCGGATTTGTGGCGAGTTCAACGTTTTATGTTGAGTGTTTTTTTTTTAGTTTTGAAGGCCGGTTTTCACTAAAAACATCTGGCAACACTTGTTTGTATGTGATACAGTGTCAGAGAGAATGCTAGTGACAATGATACAGTGTCAGAGAGAATGCTAGTGACAATAGCAGTGATGTGTGTGGGTGCGTGTGAGGTGATGTGTGTGGGTGCGTGTGAGGTGATGTGTGTGGGTGCGTGTGAGGTGATGTGTGTGGGTGTGTGTGAGGTGATGTGTGTGGGTGCATGTGAGGTGATGTGTGTAGGTGTGTGTGAGGTGATGTGTGTGGGTGCATGTGAGGTGATGTTTCAGTTCCATTTGACAATAGCTGAAATATGTGTGGGATCGAAATTGTGTCAATCAGACAACTGGCATTGGGGGTGGGGGTCTAATTAGAGAACACACAGGCATTCAATTAAATAGACCACTGTAAGAGATCAAACATTCCCTGGATTATAAATACTCCGTCAGCCTAATCCTGTAGTTCCTCCTGTGACAAGTCTCCAGAGTGCACTGCACACACAAAAAGTGTTTATCAGACTATGTTGAGGTGAGCATGTAAACAGAGCGAAGCTTGCTGAAGAGCAATAGAGAATAGCTCTTGGTAGCAAGGTCAGAAATAGAAAAGACTGTCCAATTACTGTTTAACTTTTCACATGTTGGCGATTAACAGATTTTAACAAAAAGAGTAAAAATAAACAAACTATTTCTAAACAGCTTTTTAAAAACTCTGTTTACTACAGATTTAACAGTCACAGTGTGAGTAGTTTAGTTGCAAATGTCAGGATGATTGCTGGTCTCAATGTTGTTATCTGATGTAAGCCACAGAGGATACATGGCCCCCACAGGTGAGAGGCCAATGAGACTGATCTCCTTAACTAGGTCAGACATGATACCTGGGTACATAGTATTATTAGCAAAAGTAGGTCAGATGATTGATGATGATAACACGGAGGCTTCATATATTCAGTAGGTTAAACAGTACACAGACTGAGTAGGTCAGACCTAACATAAAGAGTACACAGACTCAGTAAGTCAAACCTAACATAAAGAGTACATTGACTATGTACTTCCAAGTAGTTAACTTGTGTGCTGAAACTTTCACAGAATAATTAGGTCAGACAGTTACAAAAAGATGACTCACCAAGCACTGCATCATCCAGCTCCTGCTTAGAAAAGACCAGGTTGCTGTCAGAAATGGCACAGGTGTGGAACTGGCACTGCCAGATGACCTCACGTTGACCCGACCTAGTTTTCTTGTGGTAACACTTGATGAGTATGTCACCCCTCAAGGGGATGCCAGGAGAGATGGAGATGCAGACTTTCTGCATGTTGTCTGTCACATTACTGAAAGGGGAAATCAACAATAGATATATACTATAAACATTTTATATGTAATCAATACATAATAAATTGCTGCTCTATGTAATCTATAGGTAATATATTGCTCAAACACGACATTATTAATCTAACACTGACATATTAAAAAAGATTTGACTAGATTTTGGAGTGTCAAATCTTGGAAATGTTACATAGTTTCCAATTCTTTTTTTGCTTTTTCATTTGAAATATTTCATGATAGATATAAGTGCCCTCAAACTTAAATGCAAGATATTGTTGTTTTTCTTCAAATCCTGAGTTTGTTAACGACAACTTGAAAGTGTTAAATTTCAAATGCTTGCTGAACCATTTAAGTATTAAGTCAAAACCCCTTAGAATTAAGAATTTTTTTTTTACACAATCATTTCACAAATACAGTTGATAAGTAACTTCGGTTTATTTCATTTTTATCCTGTAATTTATTTTGGATTTTGAAAGAAAAAATAGTTTCAAGGAAATGGTATAAAAAATATTATAAATACTCATGAAAAGTATATAGAAGGCGTGTCAATTAAGTATGTCAAACTAGTCTAGAATTAGTTATCCCCCCCAAAAAGGTTTGAGATTTATTTATATAATATGGATTTGCTCACTATTAGCTGGCATGAGAAAATAAAACAGCTGTATGTAGGTCATAGTATCACCACTGAGGGTAAGTAAACTAGTGTACTAATGTACAATTTTTTAAATGGTTTAAAATATAAATTTAAAAATAATAAATGGCGAGTTAAAAAACTAAATAGTAGTATAAATTGTAGTGTAAATAAATTTAAACAGCTGAAATATAAATTGAGTTTGAGGGCCAGAGGTTTTTTTCAGTTCAACTTAATGAACTCACAGACATTATAGAAAGTTTTTAGAAATGTGCACAACTTGGAAAATTAATTCCTGCAAATCAGAAAATAGGGTAAAAAAAATGTTCCGGTTTCAATTAACGGGAAAAAAAAAGAAGAAGAGATATTTCCAATTCTCAGTTGTGTATTATCATATAATCACTGGCTACTACCAAAATAAGTCCACAGTAACCCCAGTTCTGTATTATCATATAATCACTGGCTACTACCAAAAAAAGTCCACAGTAACCCCAGTTCTGTATTATCATATAATCACTGGCTACTACCAAATAAAGTCCACAGTAACCTCAGTTCTGTATTATCATATAATCACTGGCTACTACCAAAATAAGTCCACAGTAACTTACTAAACTCCAGATGTGAAGATGGGTTGCATCCCCTGGTAGACCTTAATGAAAGGGCGGCAACCACCTTTGGTGTCGAAGTTGGGGACTCCATGGATGAGGATGTGATGGAGGTACAGTGGGTTGCTGTTGATTTTGATGGCACCAGACAGAAGTCCAGAGAAATATCTTACATACCTGTGGGGTGAAGAGAATGGATCAGACAAGATACAAAAATTTAATGCATAGCAAACATGTTACTGACTGTGTTGGATGGTGAGGTTAGTTACATTTTTGAAATGTATTTATTGTTAGTGTAAATGTATAAAATAAAATGGAAATACTAATTTATATAGTGATATAACGACACTTGAAAGTGACACCCAGATGTTTGCAGTGTTGTTATTTTATCAGAGACAAAAAGAATGTTGAATAACTTTTTTTATTGCAAGGGAGGATACTCCGTATTTACTAACACATTTTCTTACATAAATATTATTTGAGTTATGTCCCCTGACTTACACACAAAAAAATCACCATAATAAAAATTGACTGAAAATTAAAACTAATGCAAACGTAAAGTTGTAAAATTGTTTGTGTTACTCTAAAAATTATCTAAAAATATGTTTTGATATCAAAACCCAGCACTAATAGTTTACCTTCTTTGTGACGGGAGAGTGACTCCACCCAACTTTTCATCATAGAATCTTTTTATGGCAAATCTGTCCAATGCTTGGTCAGCACTGAAATTGTCAGCCAAAGAAAATTGCAAAGAATTAGATAATAATATAAATAGGAAAACTTGAATGACACATTTTAGTGATTCAAAACTTCCTTGAGGTAAAGTTATGTGTACACAGAAAGTAATAGTTTAATGTGTTATTACTAACAATAATATTAGTCATTATGAGTAATACAAATAAACTTTGTTTCAATCTACTATGGGCCGGGCCAAGTCTGAGGGTGTCAGTCATAATAATATAGTATTGAGTTAGTCATAATAATATAGTATTGAGTTAGTCATAATAATATAGTATTGAGTTAGTCATAATAATATAGTATTGAGTTAGTCATAATAATATAGTATTGAGTTTTAAAGCTTCAATCAATCTGTGTCACTTTTTATAATTACTTTTACAAATCAGCAAAAAACACAAATAAAAACAAAATCCTTTAACATAAATTAACACTGTGAGGGAGAGACCATTTTATGTCCTCTATAATCAAGGCAGTGACTGTCTTTGGGTTCAAAACTAGGGACTTAATCAACTTTGTATATACTGGATTCAAACCCATACAGTTGACCAACCATGACAGCCAGGGCTACCATACCACCGTTATTAGCATGGGGGGGGAGTGTGTTGGGGCCCCTCTAGAACAAATACTCAAAGAAATGAAATATAAAGTCTAAATTTTCATGGAACCCTCAAAACTGTGTGGGGCCCCCTGGCAAGATGACCTATCTAACAGCGACCAAGTTAGTTTGAACAACAGTTCTATCAACAGTGACCTGTAATTTTTAATTGTATACTTGTAATGCATCTAACTAAAATGTGATTTAGTATTTAGCCAGTGGTCAGTTCTGGTTACCTGGCACAGATGTTGCTATAGTGAAGGTAGGCTGCAGTGACACTGGCCAGTCGACTCCGGCCACCTTTACAGTGGAGCACTACCACATTTCTGATGTCCGAGTTGAGCCATGAGTCCACAGACTTGCACAGGGAGCACAGTCTCTCCAAGGGAGGGGCTAGGTGGTCAGGCCATCCATACTCTTTCACCTGGCAGAGAGAATTATGGGATAGTATTCCATGTACAGGTCAAACTTAAAGTGACCAATAAGTAAACTGGTGGGCAGTACCATGTTGGATATAGAAGATTTAAAAGTCAGGCAGTTATACCCGTGTCTCACAGATTTAAAAGTCAGGCAGTTATACCCGTGCCTCACAGATTTAAAAGTCAGGCAGTTTTACCCGTGCCTCACAGATTTAAAAGTCAGGCAGTTATACCCGTGCCTCACAGATTTAAAAGTCAGGCAGTTATACCATGCCTCACAGATTTAAAAGTCAGGCAGTTATACCCGTGCATCACAGATTTGAAAGTCAGGCAGTTATACCCGTGCCTCACAGAATATAAATTATACCGAATGCACCTCTTCAATTTGACACGTACGAAAGCCGCCATATTGGTGCTATTATGTGTCAATATTTAGGTGCTACTGTATTAGAAATAACATAATTGTGGTCATTGTTAAGTCATTATTACAATATTAATTAGCGATGCGCTGTCTGTGTGATATATATTCTGTTTTCTGCCCTGTGACAGAATTAAACTTGGGCATTACATTAGCATCAACTGACATTATAAAGTGCATAGGATAGAGTGAACACATGGAGACAGCCTTGTAGTGCATCATACAATGCACACCAACACACTCAGCACTAACATATATAGGCACCATGATAAACACACACACACACTGAGAGACACACGCTACTAAAACATACTTGTGGATTGGCTTTGGTTAAATCTTGGCGCTTCTCTGATAAATTTAAAATCTGAAAGAAATAAAAACAAACTGTGACAATTTATAAAAATACTTTATAAAAATATTATAAATATTAAACAAAAATATTCTATGACATCATTTGCGACATTTAAAGACAGACCAAATGGACGCATGCTCATTAGAAAAAGTTTTTTTGTTAGCATGGTTGATGAATGTGACTCAGCTAAAAGAGACATTCAACAAGGACTGAGTCAGAAGTTAATAATTTGACAAACTTCTATAAATAAGGGAGGATAAGGGAGGAAAACCAAACAAACTTGTCTTCAAAAAAATTAAACGGAACGTAAAAACAACTCATTATATCATTCAAATATTTACATAGGGCTGATAATTATCAATACTACAAAAAGCGTGCGTGTCCATCTATACACAACCAGCGCCTTACACAGAAAGTGAAATTGATTAAAAGCTTATAAAAAATGTCATTTCTTACAGATTAAAGAAGGATTAATAAATCTACAACTGATAGGAAGCATAAAGTACACGTCATCATCACAAATGGCATGTGACAAAGTTGTCATAAAAAAATGGCTTTGACAAAACCACCATACATTCACAAGAAAAAATAATGATTTGACCCAAATTAAAACGACATTTCAAAACTAACAACAAAACAGATCAGATTCGCGAATTAATCAAAAAAATTTTAAAAATGAAAAACAAAATAATAAAATTAATTAAGAAATAAAATTCCAAAAAAAAATAAACAAAGCAAAGATAAAATAAATAAAGAATAAAAAACTATACAAAGTTGTCGTCTGCTCACCAAATAGTTCTCTCCATGTTTTGTCTTCAGCATGTTGACCGCTTCTTTCAACTGGAAGCCGTAGGTCGTGTCGTGACCTTCAGTTGGAAAGGTCATGGCTGATAGGGAAAAAAATTCAATGTGTAATTACATGACATATGTTGGCATTTGATGACAATAGGTATGCTAAATCAGGGATAGGTACACAAATTATTCACCCATTTATATATTTCTATATTTACAATTCCATATTCATTATGCTGTCTGCATTCATTAAAAATACGTGTGTTAGTGTGTGTTATTGTTTTAGTGTGTGATATTGTTTAAGTGTGTGATATTGCATTACGGGGACTTCATTACGTCACCTTTCTAACACAAGGGTCATCACTCTTAGGGTAATAAATTGACAGTCAAATTGTCCCCCGTTTTTTTAACTGGACATGGACAGTTCTCAGGCCACGTAACTCTTCGACGAGACTAGAGTTAAGCTCCTTTATGTCAACATAATGTAATGAGACGGTTATTCAATTGATTGTAAGCAATCTGGAGGCGTCAATCATCTTTATACTGCGCATGACCGGATGATAAAAAACTGCAGACGAGAATGCACATATCTAAAACTTGCAAACACGTACGTACAAACACATAAGTACAAACACGTACGTACAAACACATAAGTACAAACACATAAGTACAAACACATAAGTACAAACACATAAGTACAAACACGTAAGTACAAACACGTAAGTACAAACACATACGTACAAACACATACGTACAAACACATTAGTACAAACACGTACGTACAAACACGTAAGTACAAACACATAAGTACAAACACATAAGTACAAACACATAAGTACAAACACGTAAGTACAAACACATACGTACAAACACATAAGTACAAACACATACGTACAAACACATACGTACAAACACATAAGTACAAACACATAAGTACAAACACGTACGTACAAACACGTAAGTACAAACACATAAGTACAAACACATACGTACAAACACATAAGTACAAACACATAAGTACAAACACATAAGTACAAACACATAAGTACAAACACGTACGTACAAACACATAAGTACAAACACATAAGTACAAACACATAAGTACAAACATGTACGTACAAACACATAAAAACAAACACGTACGTACAAACACATAAGTACAAACACATAAGTACAAACACATAAGTACAAACACGTACGTACAAACACATAAAAACAAACACGTACGTACAAACACATAAGTACAAACACGTACGTACAAACACATAAGTACAAACACGTACGTACAAACACATAAGTACAAACACATAAGTACAAACACGTACGTACAAACACATAAGTACAAACACATAAGTACAAACACATAAGTACAAACACGTAAGTACAAACACATACGTACAAACACATAAGTACAAACACATAAGTACAAACACATAAGTACAAACACGTACGTACAAACACATAAGTACAAACACGTACGTACAAACACATAAGTACAAACACGTACGTACAAACACATAAGTACAAACACGTACTTACAAACACATAAGTACAAACACGTAAGTACAAACACATAAGTACAAACACGTACGTACAAACACATAAGTACAAACACGTACGTACAAACACATAAGTACAAACACATAAGTACAAACACGTAAGTACAAACACGTAAAATCATTCATCAGGACTGTCGCAACACTTAAAATTAATTTAATTTGCTGGAAATTTGAAGGGGGGATCGGTCAAAGGGGAGCCCGTTGTCATAGCTTGTCAGGGGGCCCTATATTTCTGGATGCGGCCCTGATTCCACTTAAAGCGCATAAGAACTTTTATTTCATTTTTGTACGATGTTTAGGTACGGTAAGATGGTGGAAGGGAAAAAAATGACTTCAAAAAACGCACACGTACATACATACACACACACACATCGAGCCGATGAAGATTCGAACCAAGATACCGTGTAGCAACTGTACCAGCAGACGTTAAAAGATCAAGAGCCAAAAGATAAAAATCTCGTCCTAAACATCATAGGACTGTGATTGTGACTGTGATTGCCAACTTCAGTAGGTTTTTAGATTGGGAAGAGATAATTCTATGCACATGGCGGGATGGGACGGGACGTGAAGGAGGGGGTCTGAGGGTGGGGGTGGGTGGGGCGAAATGTGTTAGACTAGAATGGTACAGGGAGTAAATATTTGATTTCATTTGTTTGTTGACATACATAATATGTGACAGTTTCACATTCATTTGGTTCTGTTGGTTTGTGGAACTGAATACATTATATATATATTATAAACGTAAATAGTATTCACGCTATTTATCACGCTCTGAAAGTACATAAAAAAGCACTGCATTAATTAATAAACATTACAAAATTAGAAACAGTGTTTTGGGCACTAGAATACATTTTCCTTCGATTATAGTTTTAAATGATTGAGAATTATTTTTCTAAAATTTTTCTGTTTTATTTTTGAATAAACAGAATTAGAAACAAGAGCTTTCTCAATACTTACTAGTACATTACATACTGAATAGCCACGGCAACGCGTGGCCGGGTACAGCTAGTATATATAAAGTATATGGATACAGCTGGTATATATAAAGTATATGGGTACAGCTAGTATATATAAAGTATATGGGTACAGCTATTATGTATAAAGTATATGGATACAGCTGGTATATATAAAGTATATGGGTACAGCTAGTATATATAAAGTATATGGGTACAGCTATTATGTATAAAGTATATGGGTACAGCTATTATGTATAAAGTATATGGGTACAGCTAGTATATATAAAGTATATGGGTACAGCTATTATGTATAAAGTATATGGGTACAGCTAGTATGTATAAAGTATATGGGTACAGCTAGTATATATAAAGTATATGGGTACAGCTATTATGTATAAAGTATATGGGTACAGCTAGTATATATAAAGTATATGGGTACAGCTAATATATATAAAGTATATGGGTACAGCTATTATGTATAAAGTATATGGGTACAGCTAGTATATATAAAGTATATGGATACAGCTGGTATATAAAGTATATGGGTACAGCTAGTATATATAAAGTATATGGGCACAGCTAGTATGTATAAAGTATATGGATACAGCTGGTATATAAAGTATATGGGTACAGCTAGTATATATAAAGTATATGGGTACAGCTCAAGTATAAATAGGTTGATAAATGACTGTCACATTCCTTCACACACCGGCTGACACTTTTTTTTATAACATTTGTAATTCATGTATTTCTGTGTCTATCCATCTGTCTGTTTATTTGTTTTGTCAGTCGTAATCCAGTGATCCATCAACACTGACTCTTGACACACAAGAACTGGTCCATCCAGTTTAGTTCCACTTAGTCCATTATCTCTCTCCCCCCCCTCCTTTTCCGCTACTTACATAACTTGAACACATCCACCTCCATCCAACCACCTACACCCTCTTAGTTCTATCTCTTCTATTTGTTCTAATTTATTATGGGCCCTTGACTCCTAGATTCCCCAGTGGACTAATGGGCCCCTGTACTCCTAGTTTCCCCAGTGGACTAATGGGCCCCTGTAATCCTAGTTTCCCCAGTGGACTAATGGGCCCTGCACTCCTAGATTCCCCAGTGGACTAATGGGCCCCTGTACTCCTAGTTTCCCCAGTGGACTAATGGGCCCTGTACTCCTAGTTTCCCCAGTGGACTAATGGGCCCTGTACTCCTAGTTTCCCCAGTGGACTAATGGGCCCTGTACTCCTAGTTTCCCCAGTGGACTAAACGGCCCCTGTAGCCTACAAAATCTATAAAAATAATAATTTACAAGTGTAGGAACTAAAAGGAAGTAAATTATTTCTTTTCAGGAAATTTTTTTATGGCAGATTTATAAACGGACCAGCTGACTGATTGCCGTGTGCTGTAATCAGGTGCCATGGATGTGCCGGGTTCGATTCACTCTGGGGCACTCTGGAATTGTTCAGGTCTTATTAGTGGTTCAATGAATTTAACAGATCGATTTATTATCTTTACAAAGACCACATAAACAACAACAAAAAATCCCACACTGAGAGAAAGAGAGAAATTGATTTGTCTACGGATTAATACATTCAAGGGGAGGTTATTACAATTTGCTAACCCGTCAACATAAACTGTGACCAATTTGATAAATGTTTTTTTTTGTTTCAGGAAGAAGGAAAGGGGGGAGGGGAGTGAGGGAGGATTTGTTTACAAAGTACACCGCCATGCAAGTGAAGTCACACACAGTGTCCAAGACGTCCACAACTACAGTGCACACTGGCAACTGTTTACTGAGTTACCCCCCCCCCTCCACACACACACACATACACACACATTTCATGGTGCACTCTATTACACGACTAATTCTCCGGCGACTTTGATATCGATACTAGTAGGACAAGTGTGTGTCCCATTACCCCGGAGTGATATTTTATTGTGCAGTTCAGATGACGTACTCATTTCTGTCAGTAGTTAAGCCACCGGAAGTGAGGGTGTATTTTTCACAGGTAAAAGTTATAAAGACGTTTACATTTTTAAAATCAAGTATCAAACAAAAAACAAAGTATCATAAATTTGGCAGAAATTTAAAATCCTGGTTTCCATTTTTTATTATTTCGCATACAGTGTTCATTCATGACCTACATACGAGCAGACTTCGTGGAAAATACTTGAACTCCAGGATCATCATCACTGGAAGGTCGCAATGAACATGCTGGTCAGCTAACTGATTATCTTGTGACCAGGTGGAGCTTTAGGCCTACGACTTAGATGAAGTCTGCCTTTACACAAAACTATGTTATTAATTCATACCCTAGATCAAGTCTGCCACAAACTTTGTTATTAATTCATACCCTAGATCAAGTCTGCCACAAACTTTGTTAGTAATTCATACCCTAGATCAAGTCTGCCACAAACTTTGTTATTAATTCAGATTCAGAACAAACAAACACTGGCAATCTCTGGCCCACTTTCAGTCATTCCCGTATATCAATAACAGAAACAAACGTAACAAATGAAGAGACGAACATTGGGACAACTATCATACACAACTATCATGCACAACTTTCATTTACAACTATCATACATAACTATCATGCACAACTATCATGATATTCTAGTAAAAACTTTACACTCTAAGAGAGACAGCTGCCAACTACTCTCTTGAAGATTTATCCAGAAAATATATGAAAACTATCTAGGTTATACTAAATGTCGAGCTAACCTTAATATGCATTGGCTATAGAAACAGATGAATTCTACACTTCATCTGCCCCAATACCCTTACGGAAATTAAAGGTATGCATAACATATTAAAATGTTGTATTTAATTATGTAGTAGCTGAGAAATGCATCTCTTAAATACCCCCCCCCATTGCACATCTTCATAAAGTTATTTCGTGTCTATGCACACACCCACATCATGTTGCACAACTGTACACACAGTCAGTCTAGGTCGTATGCACACAGCACACTGTCTTTCCGAATAGAGAGGACACACCTACACCCGACACGCTCCAGCACTTACCTATGATCCTTTCCGTGATGTAAACCAAATCCAAAACGAGGCCACCGTCCATCTGGGACTGTTCTTGACTTCTGGTGAAAAACATTAAATTTAACTGATCAATGAGCAAACCACGCACACACACACACACACAAACAATGAAACTGGCTTTAATATACAAACCATTAACTGCAGAATATAAACAATCCCACAGCTTTGACATACATTCATGTTTACCAGCTAATTAAATATACATAAATATAGATAAGGAATCTATAAATAGATGACCTACTTGTTCAGCATTTCTCGCATGGTGGATGTTGACATATTAGATTGGCTCTGACCAACCTGCAGACAGACAGACAGACAGATAGAAACACGTAAATTCACTCAAAAGACAAATACTCAATTAAAAAAAAAAATGTTTTCATTGTAAGAACAAATACGCATTTTTTTTATAATAACTGAGAGCAAGATGCAGTGACCTCTAGCCTGCTAAAGAGGTCATCTCATGGACAGAGACTATTGCTCTCATTTGAATTATCTCATTGTTACTGGAGAACTGAGACTTGGTCTCTCAGGGCACATGAGGTTAGACTCTGTCCCTCAGTATGTGAGGACAGGTCAATGGTTAGCAGGCTATCCAAGTGGTCAACCCTGTGGCCCGTCAGCCGGTGGCACTCGAAAAGCAAAAGTACTACTGTCTTCCCACAAGAAGAGTCCACTTTGGACCTAAGTCTTATGGGACAAGCGATCGTTCACTTGGTGCCTGATCTCCTCTCCAAAGCCCCAACAGTCGTGGAAGGTTGCTCTGGCCTTTATCCCAACTATTGAACCACCGATTCCGCTCAATCTCGTGGACAGGCCATGATAATAGTATATTAACCTAACACGGAATACATAGGTAGGTGACTGAAAGCGAGGTAAAAATGTCAACAAGTAAAAAAAAGTAAAGACAAAAAGTCAACAACATTATATAGCAGTTAAGAAAACACAATTAATAATTGTATAGCAGTACCTAGCAGTTTAGAAAATAAATACTAAAATTAATAATTGTATAGCAGTACCTAGCAGTTAAGATAACACAAATTAATAATTGTATAGCAGTACCTAGCAGTTAAGATAACACAAATTAATAATTGTATAGCAGTACCTAGCAGTTTAGAAAATAAATACTAAAATTAATAATTGTATAGCAGTACCTAGCAGTTTAGAAAATAAATACTAAAATTAATAATTTTATAGCAGTAACTAGCAGTTAAGAAAACAAAACTAAAATTGATAAATGCAATACCATAAAGCAATTCAGAAGTTAAGAAATACTAAAATTAATAATTGTATAGCAGTACCTAGCAATTAAGAAAACAAAATTAACAATTGTATAGCAGGACCTAGCAGTTAAGAAAACAAAATTAATAATTGTATAGCAGTACCTAGCAGTTAAGAAAAACAAAATTAATAATTGTATAGCAGTACCTAGAAGTTAAGAAAAAAAATACTACAATAAATAATTGTATACATATTACCGATGTTTCATATCTGCAGTAGTTGATATATTTTTGTTCATTTATGATCAGACACAATTAACATTATTCCTGATTTCTTTTTAACTTTATCATAGTTAGCTATTACCATCAACAAGATGTCTTAAGAAATGTAATCATTAGTGCACATATCTTGTCTGGTCGATACATCTTGTTTACTGTTGACCAAAAACTACAGTGTTGACAGTAGACTGCCACTCAGTGGGATAAAGTGTCATGCCAACTACAAAATGCGTTGTTCACCATTTGAAACAAAACGCATTGTGAAGGCGGTATGAATCTTTCTAATCTTTTTTAAGTGCTATTCATTGAATCATTGTTTAGCAGACGACAAGCAGACAGACGGCTTGAGTTGCTGTGGTGTTGCATTAGTTACTATCATCTCTGGCTAAACCAGGTGTTGGCAAACTTTTGAAACTGCGGGTTTTAAATGGTTCTTAAATTTTAAAAAAAGGGCCGCATGAGAAGATGTTAAGTAAACTGCTATAAAATAACTTTAAACTTCATGGATGTGAGGGAGAGGAGGAGTGTGGAGCGCGGGACGGTACAACTAGCATGCCGGGTTGGACTTGACCCTCGGGCCATAGTTTGCCCACGTCCTGACTAAACAGTTCAAAAAGTTCTATTATACCTATTTATAAATAGATAAAGAGATCAAACTTCAAGGTGACCATCAAGTATAGAATCAAACATCCCCAATAAATAGTATTTTATTAGACAGAATACTTCTCATATTATTTCATCCAATTGTACTATTCAACTTACCGATTTCAATGACGATTGTTGACTTTGTACTACTGCATCACTACTCTGTGAAAGAGAGAAAAAAAATGTCAACACAGTACGACAGCAAATATTTTCGAAGAACTTTGAACTACTAAAATGTTCTAATGTAAATAGAACTAAATTAGTTTAAGACATACGCCATAAAAAATGATTTCGAAATAAACAAATGTGTCATAAAAATTAACCATAAGAAAAACATAAATAGGGATAAAATAACAAAAAAAAAACGTTGTAAAACATGTATAACAACATGTATAACAACATGTATAACAACATGTATAAACTTTGTTGATGGGGGTAGGGGGGGTAAATGGGGGGGGGGGCGCGAAATGAAGGAAAATGTTTTTCTTACAATTTTATTTGTCTTTGACCATTGCTGTTAAAAGAATGCGTCAAGTGGTTAAAAAATTTACATAGGAAAGTTGGGGATAATAGTTAGAGCTGGTCCAAGCATAGATGACCAATTGTAAAACTGGTCAAGCAGGTAAGGTTCATAGAAGGAATTGTGACAGAGAATGGTGTAGACATGGGATCGGTTCTAGTTTCTACTGCCGTGTTGCGGGGTGTGTATGTGTGTGTGTGTGTGGGGGGGGGGGTTAATGGTCCAGTGGATAAGGCGTGGGTATGGGGGGGGGAGTATTACACAAAGATCATCAATGGATGCAGTATAAACATCCGTGAGATAAAAACCAAATAATAGTAACATAAATAATAAAAGGAAACGACAACAGGCGTGAATGATACGAGACTGACTGGTAATACAGGTGTGAATGATACGAGACTGACTGGTAATACAGGTGTGAATGATACGAGACTGACTGGTAACACTAGAGTGAATGATACGAGACTGATGGAATTAGTTGTATTGTTCTCAAATGTGTAAATGTGTTGAAAAGTCAGAAACTTTTTTATAATGCGACTGGAAGTCTGCAGGCATTTAGCCAGTTTGAAAAGCTACATACCTTGAATAGCGGAATACATTGTATAAATGCGAACCGTGAATAACAGCATACCTGTATGTTTATTATGTATGCAAGTCGATCACATTACATTGCATGCATAATTAAACAAGACCAATTAAAGCGAACAGAATGCAGTGGGGGGGGGGGGTCTAGAGACGCAAGATAACATGCAGACGTACAAGGGCGCCACGTTACTATATGTCATTGGCACAAGCCGGGTTCCACGCAGGCTACAAACGCCCCATCGCTGTGGCGGGGTGAAATTCACCTGCGCTCAAGATAGTCTGCCATGGCGCCCCGTCTGCTGCACCTCTCGGTGAAGTGGCAGGAAACACACCCAATGTAAGTGATTGATATATCAGGAGAGTTTTTTATGCTCGTCACCGGAATGGAAAATGACGCAAACAATGAAATCGCTGGTGTAAAGTCTTGATAGATGAAAGAATGCAGGAGGAATAAAATGAAATCTAAAGGTTTAAAAGAAGAATAGATTTCATGACTTGACATAAAGAAGGAAATAGTTGAAGAACAAATAAAATGCTGTTTATACATCTAGAAAGAGATTACTGGATGGAAGGGGGAATTAATAAACAAGAGAAAAAAACTTTACTATTTTTAAGTGTTTTTGTAAGTTTATCGATTTAAAAATATTTACTAGCACTTGTATCTAATCTCTTCACCAACGAATTCCTAGATTCTATAGACCACAGAGTGGACAACATTACAATGCCATTTGAAAACATCTGCGCATTTAAACAAAGGCCATAAACAGTCTTTTGAACCCCTTGTGTTGGTGTGTTGAAGTGTATGGCACATACCACGCAGAAAGCGCATCGCTATTTTAAAAGTCCTGAAATAATGACTTTAAAAAATGCCGTCATTTCTGTTATTTTCCTTTTAAATAGTGTAGCACCGAAATAGTGACACACAATAACAAATATGGCGGCCATGCAGCCCACGTAGTGTAAAAATTCTACAGCAGGGGCCAGGCATTCTACAGCAGGGGCCAGGCAATAGCGGGGGGTGGGGGCAGGTAATACATTTTACTAGGTAGCACAAATAAGCAGAGAGGGCCAGGCAAAACGCAGGAGGCCCGGCCCCCTGCACGCTACAGGCCTGCGGCCATGGGGAAAGTCAATTACGGTACGTATTTCTGTATGATTATGGCGAATAAAAGGAAACTGTGAGAATAATTTTTCACTGTACAAATTCTGTCAATATTTTACAAAAATATGTATAGGTAAACATACACAGGTAAACATAAGCTAAGAAGAAATTGGTAAGGGGGAGAGGAAGGTATGATACAGCCCCGTAGCGTGAAAATTTTACAGCAGGGGCCAGGCATTCTACAGCAGGGGCCAGGTAATACATTTTACTAAGTAGAACAAATTAGCTGAGGGGGCCAGACAAAACGCAGGGGGCCCCGGCCCCGGCCCCCGCACGCTACTGGCCTGGTATGATATGAAAACATGATATATATGTGTGTGTGTGTGATATATATGATATATATATATATATATATCATATATATATATATATCATATATATATATATATCATATATATATATATATATATATCATAATAAATCGTATTAAAACTTTAAATATATATATATATATATATATATATATATATATATATAGGAACAAGAAAAAGAACAAGATATAGGTATAACTTAATACATCTTAAAAATAAAATTTTTAAAAACATATATAAATTATAATGGGGATGAGATAATATTAAATATTTAATACAATGCACTACGTAATTTGAAAATTTGTGTTGTTGATATTGCTCTAAAAAAATAGAATAATGAGATTGTGGTGACTGGACGGGAGGGGGCGGGGAGAGATTAAATCATACAGGAAGTAGCCAGGATTAGGACAAGACGTTGGGATGTAGTGGGAGATTAGGGGTAACTTGTAGGCTGCCAGCTTATTTCATCTCTCTGGTGGAAGGTAAAGGTGGGGACATTCGCTGGACGCACAGCGACTTTTAACGCATGTATACTCTTCGTCTGTCTGTCTGTCCTGCAGGCACCATGTGTCTGCCAGGTTACAATGTCTCGTCCAGCAGGCAAACATGTGTCAATTTGTCCCAGGCACCATGTGACGGTCTATCGGTCCTGTAGGCAACATGTGTTTAGTCTGTCTGTCCTTGTAGGCACCATGTGTCTGCCATGGTGTTGTCTCCGTCCTGCAGGCACCATGTCTGTCCATCCTGCTGGGCACCACGTGTGCGATTTGTCTGTCCTGCAGGCATCATGGCGTCGATTTGACCGTCCGGGTACCAGGCACCATGTAAAGTTTGTCTGTCCTGCAGGCACCATGTGTCTGTCTGTCCTGCTGGCACCATGTGTCGGTTCGACTGTCCTGCAGCGTCCATGTGTCTGTCTGGTCCTACAGAAAACATGTGTCTGTCTGTCCTGCAGGCACAATGTGTCGGTTCCGTCTGTCCTTGGTATACACCATGTGTCATCCAGGTTTGTCTGCGTATCTTTAGACTCCCGTCTGCGTTGCGTGCAGTGTGAAATAAGACACAAGATGTCTGGTTGTATCCAACAGTCAGCTGTTGTTGTTCACAGATATCTACAATATCGACACACTACTGACTAATGTAAACAACTTTAAGAGAAATCCGTTTCTTAACAAATGCGTATATTATGATGGCGTACTAGGGGGGTCGTAAAGTTGTTCACTGGGCGCCGAAATAGAGAGGGCGCTGAAAGATCGTTGTTTAATGTTTTTGAGATTTTTGTAGATTGGGGGAGGGTGGAGGCCGCCAAATGTACCCACGCACATGGGGCCGTAATAACTAGCTACGGCTGCTTAAACTGTTACCTAGTTACGGCTGTGAATCAACTAGCTAGCTACGGCTGTATAAACTAGCTAGCTCGGCTGTGTATAAACTAGCTAGCCACCGCAATGTATTTATACTCATGTATAAACGCTAGCTCGCAAGTTATAAAAACTCAGCTAGCTCGGCTGTGGTAAACCAGCTAATTCGGCTGTGTATAAAAACCAGCTAGCTCGGCTGTGTATAAACCAGCGAGCTCGGCTGTGTATAAACCAGCTAGCTCGGCTGTGTATAAACCAGCTAGCTCGGCTGTGTATAAACCAGCTAGCTCGGCTGTGTAAAAACTAGCTAGCTTACGGCTGTATAAACTAGCTAGCTACGGCTGTATAAACCAGCTAGCTCGGCTGTGTGTATAAATTATGTAGCTCGGCTGTGTATAAACCAGCTAGCTCGGCTGTGTATAAACTAGCTAGCTACGGCTGTGTATAAACTAGCTAGCTACGGCTGTATAAATAGCTAGCTCGGCTGTGTATAAACTAGCTAGCTCGGCTGTGTATAAACCAGCTAGCTCGGCTGTGTATAAACCAGCTAGCTCGGCTGGGTGTATAAACCAGCCCAAGCTCGGCTGTATAAACCAGCTAGCTCGGCTTCGTATAAACCAGCTATCTCGGCTGTAGCATAAACCAGCTAAGCTCGGCTGTGTATAAACTAGCTAGCTACGGCTGTGTATAAACCCCAGCTAGCCGCGGCTGGCGTATAAACCAGCTGGGCTCGGCTGTGTAAAACCAGCTAGCTCGGCTGTGCATAACCAGCTAGCTCGGCTGTGTATAAACTAGCTAGCTACGGCTGTATAAACCAGCTATAAACTAGCTAGCTCGGCTGTGTATAAACTAGCTAGCTGGAAGCTGTGTATAAACCAGCTAGCCTCGGCTGTGTATAACACACAAAATGGGAAACAAAGTATGGTAACGAGAAACGAATATTTCAAACTATAAATCTAGATGAAGTAATCTAGACTTGTAAACTTGTCCTTTTACATAAATCTAAAAATAGCCTCCATCTAAATTATGTAGCCTGCTGCAAATGTTAGATGTACCCTTACATCCCATACACACACACACACTGGGTTCTTATGACACTTCAGTCATAAATGATACTGACATTTATGTGACACAATTCAGAGGTAGTACCAAGCCAAACTGGCCAACCCCAAGTGAAATCCAGGCTTTGGGATTCTCAATTTTAGAAATGATAAATTAGTGTATGCCAGCTTTTTTAGCCGTCATATGCCAAATATTTCAACTGGGGACTAGAAGTCTTTCTGTTTACAGAATAATGGAACGGAAAGTTTAAAACTAAAAGGGTGTACTTGAAATGAAACAGGATCACAGCCACATGTTTACCTCCATTAGAAAAGTCTAAATGTATCTTCAAACAGACTTGTTCTATTTTTGAAAAACGTGTTTGTTTGTGTGTGTGTGTGTATGTATGACTGTTTTTTTTTTGAGAAATATGTGTGCTTGTATGTCACTGTCATGTAAAACTGCAACATAATGCAGACGTGTAGATGAGTGGTCAAGGTCAGCCTGTGGAAATATTCCATCAGGTTCGTAAATCTAAGGATCAGGTGTGGACCAAGGTCAGACTATACATGTAGGCGAGCAAAGAAAACGATTCAAACGGCCAAGTAGTTCAAGGTGGGGGGAGGGATATGGTACAGTTTCAACGAATTTGTAGAGTATAAAACAAAACAACAATGAAAACATGGCCGCCAAAAATCAAATCAGCCACACCCCCAAATTAACTAAATGACTAGTAGGCATTGAGCAATTCAATTTTAAATGAGTTTTAAAACTATTTATTGTTTGTTTGTTTGAATATTTTACAACAACAACAACAGAAAATCAATAAACAAAACATTCGAGAAAGATTATAAATAGATAGACGAGAGGAAAGTAACTGATTACAAGACGATGGAAACAGATGGACAGACATAGATGGACAGACAGACACTATCGGACTAGTTGACATGACAATGTTATATTGAAACAAAATGTTGGTTCCAGCGAGTTCAACAAATCCCCGGAAATCAAGCCAGGTCTTCATGGATATGTATAAGTTTTATTTTTCTGCGGGGAAGGGATTGGGGGGGTAGGTAGACAACCCTGACTACGTAGTTGCCCCCCCACCATGACTAATTGGTTGGATGACGAACATTTATACTCTGTTTAATAATATATGTAGTGATTTTTGTTTATTGGACCTTCATTTCCGAGGCTGGTAAAGGCCAATGCAGTCACTGTGGGGATACAACCTACACTTGCAGGGGAATACAACCTACACAGCAGGGGACATAAAACCTACACTGCAGGGGATACAACCTACACTGCAAGGGAATACAACCCACACTGCGGGGGAATACAACTTTACACTGCGGGGGAATACAACATACAGTGGGGGAATTCAACATACCGTGGCGGGGGAATACAACCTACACTGCGGGGGAATACAACCTACACTGCAGGGGAATACAACCTACACTGCAGGGGAATACAACCTACACTGCAGCATCACAACCTACACTGCA
>JAGDYQ010000004.1:8052252-8246955 GCA_021962125.1 Bulinus truncatus | reverse complement strand
GGTCTGTTGTCAAATAATAGTGCAGTTGTCTTTAAAATCCAATATTTATTTTGATTCATATCTTTCTATCATTTGTTTAAGGCTCAAATTTTATATTTGAAATAATTTTAAATAAAGTCGATTCTTTTCGGTCTGTCTTGTTCTAATGAAGTTTTGGATCTTTCTTAAAGTGTTTTGGGAAATGTTGATGTAGTATCCGCATATCATGGTCATTCATTCATAAGTTGATGTTTTTGTGTTTATCTGTTTTTATTCACCAAGAGAGCTCCACATTTCGTGTTTTGGTCCTTGTCGTGGCCGATTTCGAACAAACGATACCCGATAACGGATACCACTTTCTATACCGAGGATGCCTCATCAAATCTTGGAGAGTATCGAGGATTATTTTAACTCTGAGTCCAGCAGATTCGATACGTTACAAAGACAGATGGAGTACACAGAGTTTCACAGTCAGTCGGTCCAACAGCCGGTCATTCAGCCGGCCCAACAGCCGGTCAAACATACATCCGTCCTGTACCATCAAGTAGGGACAGGGAAGAGAAGTACCAGTGGGAAAATGGTAAGTTCACCTACTGTCGGTTTTGAACTTGGTGAGAATTTTACATTGTTCTCATTTTACATTGTATTGTACTCATTTTACATTGTACTCATCCAGATGCAGTAACGTTAATGAAAGCCCCACGAGGCCCCCCCCCCCACAAACGCTCATGGGTCTTCTCTCTTCACCCCCCACCCCCTCCTTCTAATTCCAAGCGACCCACAATGTCCAGATTATCAATGAATGGATCAATAAGTTCAGTTCATGGGGATATTTTCAATGGATAAGGAAGGGGGGGGGAGGGGTCGCTATTTGCTACTTTGACTGTGACTTGAACTTTAAACCTTTACTGACGCCATTCAATGCACTTGAATCAATTTTGGCGACGCTAGAAGTGACACGTGACCTATGATGACGTCATATAATAGGACTGAAATCTCGTATTTACGAGGGTTTTTATGTGTGTGTGTGTGTGTGATGTGCCATTATTATAACCTGTGTAATACATACATTGTACTAACAAGTACACTACATGTGCTATGATACCATCTTTAGTAAACACATTTACTTATCTTTAATAAGTCACTAAACATATACCCCCCCCCCCCTTATGGATATAAATTATGTGAAATTTTAAAATGAGACAACTGGGATGACGTGCAAGGTAAACAAGAACGATAACAAGTGCTTAATTTATGAGATGTTCTCGCTAGAGTACTTTCCCTTGGATTATAATACATTAGCGTTTAGTCATACTTACCTTGAATTTATGATTAATAAACAATTCACAGATTCTTATTAATGTTGTGTTTTTTGTTTGTTTTAATTAACTGGCAGGAACAGAAGACATTGTTTGTTCTACAATTAGTGACTAGTAGTTGACTTACACTTTTCTCTCTCTCTCTCTCTCTCTCTCTCCCCTCCCCTCTCTCCTCTCTCTCTCTCTCTCTCTCTCTCTATCTCTATCTATATATATATATATATATATATATATATATATATATCCTCTCTCTCTTTCTTTTCTGCACAAACCCACTCACTTTTTTTTACACCTGCCACTGGTATCTGACATGCGTGTGTAAGTGTCTGTTAGTGTGTAAGTATCTGTTAGTGTGTAAGTATCTGTTGATGTGTGTGGTTGTGTGAGCTACTGTTACTTCATATGTTTTATGTATTAACGTGCTCATATTGTGTTTGCATTGTATGTGTGTGTGTGTGTGTGTGTGTATAGACCCGTACAAGGAAACTACCAACAATCCCCTCCCCCATTGATATAGGGCTCCCCCCCCCCCACACCCGATGTTTGCATTTATATTCAATCCCATTCCTGACAGTTTTTAAAAAGACACATTCGTCAAAGGTAATCTTTTTGTCCTCTGTGTTATTTTAACCCGTGAAGAACTTTATAACTAGACAAACAACAACAATGATTGACCACTGGTCAGTGTCGACATTTTAAAACAATTCTGAACGGATCATTTTTTTGTTTTATTAAAAACTCTAGTGGACACAGGTTAAGCAATCGTCAGCACTAAACTTTCAACCAAACTTTCCTGATGAAAACTTTCAGGGCCCCAAATACATCTTCTCCCTGTCCCATTAGCTATCCTTATCCCTGTCCCATTAGCTATCCTTATCCCTGTCCCATTAGCTATCCTTCTCCCTGTCCCATTAGCTATCCTTATCCCTGTCCCATTAGCTATCCTTCTCCCTGTCCCATTAGCTATCCTTATCCCTGTCCCATTAGCTATCCTTCTCCCTGTCCCATTAGCTATCCTTCTCCCTGTCCCATTAGCTATCCTTCTCCCTGTCCCATTAGCTATCCTTATCCCTGTCCCATTAGCTATCCTTATCCCTGTCCCATTAGCTATCCTTATCCCTGTCCCATTAGCTATCCTTATCAGTCGAGTCAGCTGCTAGCACATCCCCCCCCCCCACCCCTTTCATCTCCTCCCCTCACGATGCGCTAAATCACCCAGGTGATTTAAAAATAACCTACCCGCCTCCTACCTCCAATGGTGAGTCAGTTTCATAATGACGTAATCATCACAACACAGTTGGCTAGGCTAGGTTTTTTTATTGTTGTTTTTCTGGGTTGAGTTTTTTTTCCTTCCTGCCAACGTTGGCTGCCTTTAAATTTATTTATTTGCGAATCAACGCAAACATTTTGTTAACGTTCAGCCGAAGATAAAATCTTGCTGTCTGATAACATGCATTTACTGAACAGCTGTATGATAACATGCATCTATTGAACAGCTTTTTTATAATAACATGCATTTAATGAACAGTTGTTTGATAACATGCATCTATTGAACAGCTGTCTGATATCATGCATCTGTTGAACAGCTGTTGATATCATGCATCTATTGAACAGTTGTCTGATAACATGCATCTATTGAACAGCTGTCTGATATCATGCATCAACTAAACTGTAGATCCAGTTAGATCCATTAAAAACAAACCACCACTAAAATAAAGTAAAGAATTGTTTGCTTTTATTTATTTATTTAACAGTTTGTTATTTCTCCATTTGTCTGTGTATCCCTGAATAAAAATCTCCCTGTTCGTCTGTCTATTTCTCTAATAATCTATCACATCTCTCTGATACTTTACATATGTTTATAAATGTTTTTTTTTCCCTTTCTATTTACTTGACTATTTATCTTTATATCGTCACATTATATCATTTAAACTTATCTCTATGTTTATCCATCCCTCCTTCTATCCATCCATCTATCCATGCCTCCATCCGTATATCCATCCATCTAGCCATCTATCTATTCATCCATGTATTCATCATCTATATTTGTCCATCTGTGTTTTCCTCTCTGAATCCTGCCAGTTCGGTACAAAAATATTTCCCTTCTTCGTTCTCATATTGGATTCAGTTTTTAACTTCATTGGTTCCCAGAATCCAGCCATTCTAAGACACTAGCGACACATTCAGTGGTTCCCAGACTTCAGACATTCTAAGACACTAGCGACCCATTCACATTTTAGATAAGACCTTCAGTTTTTTCAGTGGTCCACAGCAAGGGAAGCACGCATCACATGTACACTGATATAAGCCCTCGTTTGTTTACACATTAGTCGTCACACATCACATGTACACTGATATAAGCCCTCGTTTGTTTACACATTAGTCGTGGGAGGCTCGAACCCATTCGATTGAGGACCACTTCTCTAGCAGCGCATTGATCTAGCGCTGTGATTGATTAGATTCGATCAGTTCTCTGGTTATATCAGTTATGATGAGTTAGGGTGCCGGGAGAAGGCTATGATTAGTGGCATGGAAAAAATAACAACATAACCGGACATGTGGGTGGGGCCATGAATTGAAGTGGGTGGGGCCAACAGCTGAATGGGGCAACTACTCTATCCGGGAGACGGAAACACACATACATACACACTCAAAGACACACACTTGGTCGAGATAACGTTTAGTAATCTGAGATTGTGGTATCAGTTTGACTTCTCTCCCTTGGATTTAACTCTGGAATTTACCGTAACAGTCATGGAGTACAGTGTTCTTTCGTTAGTGTTTTTCTCGGATTTACGGACATTGTTATAAGGTTTGTACCAATGTACATTGTTATAAGGTTTGTACCATGGACATTGTTATAAGGTTTGTACCATGGACATTGTTATAAGGTTTGTACCATGGACATTGTTATAAGGTTTGTACCATGGACATTGTTATAAGGTTTGTACCAATGGACATTGTTATAAGGTTTGTACCGATGGACACTGTCGATCCAACGAAGACCGACAAACTAATTTGACACGCATGTTAGACTAATAGACAGACCAAAAGACGGTGAGGTAGACAGACCAAAAGACGGTGAGGTAGACAGACCAAAAGACGGTGAGGTAGACAGACCAAAAGACGGTGAGGTAGACAGACCAAAAGACGGTGAGGTAGACAGACCAAAAGACGGTGGACCAAAAGACGGCGAGGTAGACAGACCAAAAGACGGTGAGGTAGACAGACCAAAAGACGGTGAGGTAGACATATGTAACATAAGACTGATATACTAGACGACAGAGAAAATAAGTAAATTAGACAGACTATTTTAGACAGACATACAAATTTCTTTACTCATGATGTACACACATGTGAGATGAACATTGTGACAGACATCAACAGAGATGTGCATACGACTCTTACATACATATGTTTTAGGTGTACTGGTATGTAATACATTGAACAGCAGCAATATATACAACATGTGGTAATTATCATTGCTACCTAGATCATTGCTACATGTAATTTGTTATTATGACTGTCTAGTTACTCTTTACGTCTTCAAATTAGGTAGCAGTGTAGCCGTCCTTTGACGTCATATTGACTCGAAGAAACGTGGTGTTTAGTAACCAATAGTGCCAGTGATATCCTCAGAATTCATCGATGAACAAACAAATCGATCACACAGCATTACAACGTCATCAATTAGAGCTTGCGGTCAATCAGTCATCGTATCGAACACAAAACTGTGATCTAATGATTTCTTTGATTCCTATTATTTGACTTAATTGACGTCAGTTCCACCAATTTGTTTAGCGGCAAAAGAACATTTCATCGTCACACAGCATTAGTGAATTCTATTGTTCATCAAGAACAAACACTTCAGTTAAACAAGTTACTATTAATTAATGATAAATTAATTGAGTTGAGCAACATTACTATCTAACATCTACCTTTTTTTTCCTCGTTATGCTGCTATTCTGCCTAAACCTATTTATCTATCTTTGTTTGTCTATCAGTATGTCTGTCTGATGAACTATTTGTCTAAATATCTGTCTTAGTCTCAATCTATCTAAATTTTCTCTATTTTAAGAGCCTTAACATATCATCTATTGCTCTCGAGTCAAGATTAACCGGGGCTGCAGTGGGAGTGGAGCCACGACGGGGGACAACTTCCGATTGTTTCTATCGCACCATTCCCTGCTGTCCACACCCACTCCCCATCTTTATTCTGTTTTTGAAAAAAAAAAAAGGAACACTTGAAGTACATGCACCAGAAAAATAAAGGAAACATCTGGCGAACAATTAACAATTATCAGATAAACAATGAAGTAAATATATTGTCAAGTGTGCACTCCAGATACAAGTTCAGATTTGTCATATTTTAGCTTACCGTTCAGGCATTGCTACAACTTTCCACACTGTCTTATTTTCTCTTTTCTTGTTCTATTGACTTAATATCGGCAATAGTCTTTTATAAATCATTTATCCAACGTGACACTTTCCAGTTTCTTTCAAATACAGGCCCGTAAAGCTCAATATTGGCCTATCAAAATCAATATCTGCATATTAAAATCAATATTTGCCTATCAAAATCAATATTTGCCTATCAAAATCAATATTTTACTGATACATCCAATGAGACAGTGAGTTCAATATTCAGCGCACTCATTACGGGTTCGATCCGCATTTGTCAGTCAACTTTTGTCCTCCGTGGTGCCCCCGCTATCATTGCACCCTCTGCTATGGTAGGGATATAAACTGTCCCTCACCAACACAGGCGATTGATTTTATGTTGTAATACTTTCATTATAGTCGTATCATTACAAGTACATATGTGGGACGGATGGCCGAGTGGTGTATATACTCGACTGTCAACCTGAAAGTCCAGGGTTCGATCCTCGGTGAGAACTATGGGAATTTTTCCAGGTGAAAATGTGTTTCAAAGTCGTCCTACAAGTCCACCCAGCTTTAAATGGGTACCTGACTTTAAGTTGGGGAAGTAAAGGCGGCTGGGCGTTGTGCTAACCACACAATCCCTTCATATGCCGAGGTTATAGAAACAGTTGAATTCTACACTTCATCTGCCCATTACGATGGCAATATCTTTAGGGCTAAGTGGAACTTTACTTTTACAAGTACAATATGTATCATTACAAGTACAATATGTATCATTACAAGTACAATATGTACAAGCAAAGAATAGTTCCCTTTTCAGTTACTGGAGTTTACTTGATGAATCAGGACAAACTTTGACCTATATAGATTAGTGATATTTCTTTTATACGTCAATAGAGTTTCGGGCCATATTTTGACTTGACGGCCGGCACCGTACATAGACGGAACTTAATTAGCCAGCAATGTGATAAGTCACAGATCTCAACTTGACAATATTTCCTGACCTATTAGTATCATAACACTAGCTCAGGTCTCCAGATTAAAATGTTAATCAACATTGATTGAGAGGAGACCGATGGTCGTTCGGTAAAGCTTTCGACTGTTGACATGATGGTTCCTGATTGGATCTTCGATGAGAACGTAGGAAATTTTTCATGTCATGGTTTAAATTTCCCTCCATGTCTCCCGTGGTGCCTCCATGGTCGTTGCACTATCGGCTATGGTGGAGGTGAAAGAAGAGCAAAACAAAACCGTCCAATTACATGGTCAAACAGATTCGCATCTCATCCTTGTATGGACTTCATAACTCGACATGTACAACCTCAGCGCTACCCTCATAGTGTTGCCAATTTTGTGATTAACACGAACCGACAACTGTGTTTGAGATAGTCGTATAACTGAGTTAGTTCCCATCGCTTTTCACGGGTGTCTGTTTATGCAGTTACGTCCCTTGCCGAACGAGTTAATGCCCTTGACAGTTTTCTGCTTACGTCGACATAACGGTGGTTCAGTGTGAATGTGTTAGAAACAGAACCGTTCTTTTTGGTTAGGCAAGCTGTGGGGCTGCCTTAGGCCCCGGCTGCTAAAGGGCCCCCTGTCATAGACTTGCAATCTGAGCACTTGCCAGGGGCCCCTATCTAAAATGCTTGGTAGTCACCGTGAGGCTCTAGATGTCAATAATCAATTTGTGCAAGCTTTAACAGTGTTAGTGCATTGGACCCCCTAATATCTCTCTAGATAGGGCCTCCAATGTTTTGAATGTGACTCCATAATGTACCTTAGCTTAGCCCCCCCCTCCTTAATGGACCTTTACCTATGACCCCTGAAAACGTTATCTCATTATTGTGTTTTATGTATACTATAAATCTGTTTTACTGCAATGTGTTATCTGTGTTGATTTTCGTGGATTTTTGCTACATTTATTGCTCTTTTAATAGAGAACTTGAGCCCAGTTTTATCTCTCTCTCTCTCTCTCTCTCTCTCTCTCTCTCTCTCTCTCTATCTATCTATCTCTCTCTCTCTCTCTCTCTCTCTCTATCTATCTATCTCTCTCTCTCTCTCTCTCTCTCTCGCTATGTCCTGTTTCATCTAACTAGAATCATACTTTACAATAATTTTAACTATTTGTTAATAACACAAACTGAATTTTTTTGATTTATACGCACCCCTGTTCCACCACTGGAAAATCAATAGCAGTGAACTTCCAACAGACTCACAACTAGGGGATTGTTCAGTGTCTGAGGAGGCACTACGATGGCCTCACCCATGTCTTGAGTCATATCTAGAGCCATTCTTGGTACTTTATTATGAGCCCAAGACAGAGACTTTTAGAAATATTCGGGAACACGTGGCAAAAGTTCCAGTCGTGGGGGGGGGGCATTAGTATTCGATCCACTAGGAATTAGTTTGGGCCCGTGTGGGATGGAGAGACTGGCCAGTCAACCTGTACATAAGAATAGATTTTAAATGTCAGATAAAGGCCTGTCGTAAGGGTCTGTTTACTAGGGACAGTTATGGTAGCTGGGTTTGTTTGATCGGAAGCAACCCCCCTCCCCAACTTGTGTGCGACTGTTAGCTGCCTAAAATTAGTTGGGCCCCCTCCCCAACTTGTGTGCGACTGTTAGCTGCCTAAAATTAGTTGGGCCCCCTCCCCAACATGTGTACGACTGTTAGCTGCCTAAAATTAGTTGGGCCCCCCAACTTGTGTGCGACTATTAGCTGCCTAAAATTAGTTGGGCCCTTGCCTAAGCATTTTTACAAAAACAATTCTTTTTCATCGCAAATTTGATTAGTTCTATGACGTAATATCTACTGCAACAGCGAAACTTTACAAGGTGTCCAGTGACGTAATGACCCCTGAAAGGTCACAGTATACCATGGCCTACCGATGCCTTGATACAGCGATGAAACTGCAGAGCTGCCTTATGTAAACAAGGCACGTTGAATATTTGAACATAAAAACATGGCTGTGTGTGTCGTTCGCCTCCAAATCAGCAAGGTTAACACGGGTCTGTTTATTACACGGGGCATAACGCTTACATTATGTAGCATTCTGAAGACATAACGCTTACATTATGTAACATTCTGAAGACATACTCTTACATTGTGTAACATTCTGAAACATAATGATTACATTGTGTATCATTTTGAAGACGTATGCTTACATTATATAACATTCTGAAGACATAATGCTTACATTATGTAACATTCTGAAGACATTACTTTAATCCTTGCATGCACATTATGTAAAATTCTGACCAAAACAGTTGACTACCCTTGAACAAACTGGCACATTTGAGAAATAAGAAATCTTTTAAACATAACATTAGGTTATTGAAGTTCCTAGCCTAATGTAGACTTTGGGGCCGAATGAAAAGGCCCTATCAAAAGGCCCTATACCCAGGTACATTTAGAAGCCCTATTCAAAATTACATTTGTAAGCTCTTAGTGGGCTCTTGTCGAATAATGCTGTCAAGGCCGTCGCTTGTAATCATTGGGTCCAGAAAAAAATCCTTTTTTTTATTTGGGGCCACCTCTAACAACTGCGTGGGCCCAGGCAACTTAAAATATTGACCGATCTTGCTGCCAAAGTTACCTCTAAGCAGATGTAGCTATATATTGGGGTATTAAAAATAATGTGTACATAATAATGTATGATAATGTTGCTATGCAGAGAAGGGTTGTGGTTGTAAGGGAGGTAAAGAGAAATGTATTCACAGCAACTGGAGCGCATATATCCTGCCTGCTTCGCTCCGGTTTCATCAACACGTTACTAATAATGACTTGTATATAATGTATAGATTGTGGTCTCTGAAGTAATTTAACTAGACGCGTATAACGTTACAGAAGAATAGTTTAACGCAGGTGTGGGCAAAACTACAGCCCGTGGGACAACATCGGTCCGTCTAGCTGTTGGATCCGGTCCTCTTAGAGTGCTCTCCCCTGGACGTTTTATTGAATTATTTAATTTTTATTATTTCAAATAAACATGAACTATTGGCCCAGTATTTCTAATTTAAGAACCCATTGTGGCCCGCGGTTCAAAAAGTGTGCCCACCGGCTTGCATATACCATCTAAATTTTCTTCTATTTCACTATCAGGGGCCGGGGATTGGGGGGGGGGAGGGGAATATATCACTCTAATTCAACAAACAGTAAGGCTTGGAATGAAGTCAATCTCATAATAACACATATAACATTTATTGTTGACAAACAAGTGGTGAGTCAAATAGAATTAAAATTATCTAAAAATAACAAACTTCAATTTTCCCCATTGAAAACCAATTTCGGCCCGCCTCGCTCCTGATTCCTTCTACTTCAGTTTCCAGTCAAAACCAGTCTCACAGATAAAACAAACACAATTAATTTTTTTTTTAAACTTTTCAAGTCGGTTTTAAAGAATGCTCTTCACAATACACATAAAAAAATATGTTGTTTTTTTTTTTCTTTAAAAAAGCGTGTGTTTCTAAAGGCTTATTATTCAGTTTGTTGATTGCTAGTTACAGGAGATCTATTAGTGTGTGCACTGTCTATTTTTAGCCCCTGACCTCGTTAGAGCAAATCAAGGGGCAAACAACTGCTAAAGATACTCCCGGCGGAGTTCAAGTTCCTCTCTTTCTACAACGTAAAGGAAGATTTTCAGAAGGAAAAAAAGGAAGGTACACAAAAAATCTGTGAGCACTGTAAGTATTGCTGCTCACACTGACACACTTCAACGGGAGGGGCGCTTGGGGCGTTGGAGTAACATCCCCCTATTTATAAAAAAAAAACGAAAAAAAAATTAATAAAAAGCAAAACAGGAAATATATTTTCGAAATCAGGACATATGTGAAATTTGAAATGTATATACGAGATAAATAATTCGTAAATTAGTGTTCAAAATTTCTGGTTCATCTTTAAATCTGTTGCTCGGTTACTTATTCAGTCATTATTTTCTGAAAAGGATTTTAAGTTATCATCTGTGTTGTATATTTCGTTAAAAATAAACGGTCTGAAATTTTCGCTTAATGGAAGAAAACACGCATTTCTAAATTTAGTTGGTCATTGTAAATTTAGTTGGTCATTGTAAATTTAGTTGGTCATTGTAAATTTAGTTGGTCATTGTAGATTTAGGCTCAACGCTTTGTTTACTTGCATGAGTTTAACTTCGTACCATTGGTACATATAGTTGAATGTGTTAGATGGTGGATGCTGTATAAACGTGTTACCATTTGATTTTGTATATCTGTCCCTATTATCTTCATTTCTGACCCTTACGTATTAGCTTCACGTTAACCCATTGTTTCCTATCTTTAGTCAGTGAATTCTCCGTATCCGGACAATATTGTTTTCAAAACAAATGGTTCACTTGCACTATAAACTTTTACCTGTGACATGTTCTATATTCATTGTATATCATCATTGTACGTTCCATGTTAGCTTCAAACTGGGGTCAGAGGTCATAAGTTGAGGAAAGTTTCAATCGGAGGAAATAAAAAAATAATCAATAGTCACAATATTGAGCCATAGGAAATAGTTTATATCGATCGATGCCCAATATATTCTAGTAAGCTGTAAATTGGGCCCCTTTGGTATTAATTTCAATTAAATATGTAGAATAAACGCCTAGTTTATATGACAGTCTTTGAATATACGTTTTAACAAAGTTATATACAGTTAGCTATACATATTTATGTACACTGATAGATCATACAGTAAGTAATACATACTCTAAAGTAAACGTATAGTAAGTAGATTGTTAAAAGGTTCTAGACACCTAAACAACAATGATACTCCACAGTAATGGTTGGACTCAGCGCGGTTTACCTGTAAAACTCAATGTAAAATTTGAAAACCATTTATATAGCATTGGTATTTTGTGTTGGCGTTGAACGAAGTTTTACCATTTACTTAAGAATATTATTCGTTATAATGAAAGTCAATTACCGCCGGCTAAATAGCTTGAATATTTAATTTCATCCGCTCAGAAAATGTTTCACTAATTTATGATTCATAAATACCTTGACTTTATTGAGCAGTTCTAAGATAACAATAATGTTGATATTGTTTAAACTAGATTCATATTTCTGACTTATGCATTCTTTACAAATAACTTGTTCAGCTCCTTTTATAACGAAGTAAGACACAGTATTTCGTTCTAACGAACTCTTTCGTCCATGGGCTTATTCAATGGAACAACAATTTTTTAAAAAAAGATACCAGATACCGTTTATGTCCGACAGTCTGTCTGCACCAGTAGTGCTGACGTTACATCCCGAGTTCACAGTGAGTAATTTGAGATCCTTTCTGTAGTAGATGGAGGGAGGGAGGGAAGAAAGAAATATGAAGAGGAACAAGTGAAGAGAGGATGGATAAATAAATATAAAAAGAATAGCTCTCTCTCTGTCTCCATTCTACCCTCCAGACTGTTAACATTTTGAAGGATTTAACAGTGTTAACATGATGAAGGATTTAACAAAGTGTTAACATGATGAAGGACTTAACAAAGTGTTAACATTATGAAGGATTTAACCAAGTTTTGCTCAAACTGTTTATTTGATCCACCATCGCCTGAGAACGGAGAAGTTAACGTACATGTAAGTGTTGCAGTACACAACATGGCTGTTATAATAGGTATAGTTTAACATGGCTGTTATAATACGTATAGTTTAACATGGCTGTGAATGTTTGTCTGTTTTCACTATGACAGAGTTGTCTGGTCAGTTGAACAACCTGACCTTGGCTATTAATAACATTGTCCTTGAAACGTTTCCAGCTAACAATGGAGCATGAAATGATGGTGTGAATATATACCTAAAGACATAAAACTAGTTGTTTGAAATATGACTTGTTGACTGAAAAATATTTAAGCTAACTGAGCAGCTAAAATATTAGTGGACAAGTTGACTGAAAGATATGACTGTAGTTGAGTGAGAAATATGAATATAGTTAACAGAAAGATATGACTGTAGTTGAGTGAGAAATATGAATACAGTTAACTGAAAGATATGACTGTAGTTGAGTGAGAAATATGAATATAGTTTACTGAAAGATATGACTGTAGTTGAGTGAGAAATGTGAATATAGTTTACTGAAAGATATGACTGTAGTTGAGTGAGAAATATGAATATAGTTTACTGAAAGATATGACTGTAGTTGAGTGAGGAATATGAATATAGTTTACTGAAAGATATGACTGTAGTTGAGTGAGAAATATGAATATAGTTTACTGAAAGATATGACTGTAGTTGAGTGAGAAATATGAATATAGTTTACTGAAAGATATGATTTCTATTTTCTGGAGTAAAAATTCGTTGATTATACAATTAAATCTGGCATGGTGAATGATTGTACGGTGAATGATGGTAAGACACAAGATCTGTGTTACCTGTTGACACATATTGGTGGTAAGCCAATCAGTATTCAGTAGAAAGTGATGAGTTGGCTACAAGAAACACAACGTTTTGTGTTGCATAAATTTGCAGAAAAAGGTGGCATAGGATGGTAACCATGGCAACCACTACGCATGGGCATCAACATATCGCCCTGTTTATTATGTTTACATTATCTTACTGTTTATTATGTTTACATTATATTACTGTTTGTATTCCGATTATCCTTTTTTAAAATTTGTCTTTCTGTCATTCTGCCTTTCGGCTAATCAGTCTGTTCTATGCCTATATATGCTCTGTTTTTCTGTCACTCCCTCTTACGTCTGTCTGCTGGTTTGTCTGTTTTTATGCATAGTCGTTTGTCTGCCTACTAGTCTGTGTATCTAAATTGAATATATCTAGTTAACACATAGTTGGACAGGTTCTGTTTGCTTACATCTGTATTCGTGGATGTCTGTTTCCTCATTACATGACCCAGTAAATATTATAATCGTTCTGTCTGTAATACCAATCATCTATTTCCTTTCTATGTTATTTTAAGGTTATATTTCTAACTCATGAAAGTGGCATGCTCTTAAGTCATCAGTCATGTATTACACTTATCAGTCATGAGTGTCTAATCCGCATTCATTGCAACTTACATAGACATTGCGTTCCAGCTCACAGTCATATATTACACTCCTCAGTCATGTGTTCAAATCCACAATCATGCTACAGACACACAATTTATCTGCTAACTCAAAGTCACGTATTTCGTTTATCAGTCATGTGCTGTGATCCAGTCATACACTACTGTAATGTTTTTTAATTAGACATTATCCCCAATGAATTTTAATTAGCTCAAACTACCGTCTGATCATTTTTTTTGTTTTTAAATCGATCACTTTATGTCGAATATTTATTGATCCCTAATTAATAACATATTGATATTCGCTTTGTAACCCACATTCCAGTCTTGCTATCGAGTATCATGTCTAACTATCCAGTATCATGTCTTGCTATCGAGTATCATGTCTATCTATCCAGTATCATGTCTAACTGTCCAGTATCATGTCTAACTATCCAGTATCATGTCTAACTATCCAGTATCATGTCTAACTATCCAGTATCATGTCTAACTATCCAGTATCATGTCTTGCTATCCAGTATCATGTCTAACTATCCAGTATCATGTCTAACAATCCACAGATCGTCACCATTCTCCATGCTAACCAATCCAACGACATTTCGCTCTACAATTACCTCTTGCAAACATTCAATTTACCTGCGGACTAATTTAGGAGTTCGTTTAGATCTCACACTTGTAAAAATTTCAGCTCAGATGAAGCATCTCTTTTAAATTACCTTCAGGTGTTTGTGTGTGCGCGCGCGTGTGTGTGTGTGTGTGCAGATGTGTCTGTGAGCCTCCTGCACATTTCTACCTGTCAGTTCTGGACTCCTGCAGGAATTAAAAGCACCTGCAATTCCTCAAAAAAGTTCTGCGCCCTTGTTCCATGCTTCTTGTTTATGTGAAAGGCGATGCCGGGCGGTTTGGTCACGTGACCGGCGTGTCTGTTTGTGAGATCGAACGATGGAGCACATGTAAACATTGATCACGTGATAACCTGTACATCCATTTAGCTTTTGCGTCCAGAGTTTTTAACCGTACACACATGGAAATGTAGTGAAATGAATAGATAGATAGATAGATAGATAGATAGATAGATAGATAGATAGATAGATAGATAGATAGATAGATAGATAGATAGATAGATAGATAGATAGATAGATAGATAGATAGATAGATAGATAGATAGATAGATAGATAGATAGATAGATAGATAGATAGATAGAGATAGATTGATTGATTGATTGATTGATGATTGATAGATAGATTGATTGACAGACATATTTTCTTTTCCCTATAATTCAAGTAACTCTCTATCTATTCTTTTCCCTTAATTATCTCAACTGAAGCTTCGCAGATTAACATTGAATACTCTGTCAACATCTGCATAATTTTTTTTTTGTTTACATGTTTCACGGCCAATAGTACAACAAAAGTACAATAGTAGTACAACAATAGTACAATAGTAGTACAACAATAGTACAATAATAGTACAATAATAGTATTTTGTTATGAATGAGCTTGTTTTCCTCCAGTGGCGACCATTGCCTTGTGTACGGCTGAGTCTGGTATTGAAACCACTTTCAATCTCTTTATTTGACCCTGCTAGGTGGTCATTGTTTACATACATCCCACAAATGGTCGCTTGATTGATAGTTATTGTAGACATGTTCGTTCTGAACCAACTTGTTTGATCTGCCGTTGGTGGCACACATCACGTGACACGCGTCAGTGGACATAACTCATGTGTTGAACATGTGAGTTTGTTAGTTCCCCTGGTTGACCCCTCTGGTCAGTGGTTAGTTTTCATTTTGTACAACAACAATATTTTGTTTTGAAATGAGAATATTTGTTTTCTTCATTGGTGAAATATTTCTCTGGATGGATCCATTAATTACGTCCAATCCAGTTAGTTGTTGAAATATTTAACAGCAGTTGGTAGCTGGTGGTTGTAAATTGTTTTGAATAAACTTACATGTTTCCCCATTGGTTTATTTCGTATTGACAGAACTAATGTATAATATTGACATTGGTTAACCGCATGATTACAAATACTGACTTTTTATTCATTAAATTTTCGTAAATTGACTTTTCTCATTTTTTTTAAAAATATTTTACTAGCTCAATAACCGGACTGCGGCTCTCACTGACCTCATGTGACCAGTGGCCGGCCCTACACCAGTGATTCCCAGTCTTTCAACATATATGTACCCCTACTTTATCTTCTTAATACCGAGTACCACTCTTCAATATAATTGAATATTGGTTTTATGGTCATTGACTATCCCTGGTTTCCTGTTTCCGCTTCAGCCCAGCACGTTTACCAGATGTTCTCAGCTCATTGTGGTGTGTACCCCCGCCAAACTCTTCCAGTACCTTCTAAGAAACTCGTACCCACACTTTGGGAAACACTGCCATACAGTTGTGGAAAAAAATAACTAGCACTTTCATATTGAGAGTTTTCTGCCCCTACTTGACAACGTCATTACCCCCAGGGCTAGACAATTCTCCCCAATTTTAATAAATTACTTCTAGCAGTTGCTTCCCTTTTGACTATTCCAAAAGAACTAGTCTGGTATGTTTATTCCATCTTCAATTATTCATCTCAGAAAATTTACGCCATAGGGTGAAAAAAAATTGGGCCCACTTGGGCATTCTCCCCCCCCCCCTTTTTTTTTTGCCTGAAGAGTTTACCTGCATGAAGTCAACACATGAGATTGTCTTCCGTTATGTTTTTTTTTATGAAATTTCTGTCAATTTAGTTATTGTTGTATTTAATAACCTTCTTAAAATAAGCTGCAGTTAAAATTTCAAAAAGAGACATCATATAGAAATTGTACTTATAGGAAAAGAGTCATATTTTGAGTCTTTTCATTTGAACACGCGTTGTGAAGATTTTTTTGTTTTTAAAATTTCATTTCCATAACCTTATGACGGTATTTCAAAATAATGACAATAAGACTTTAAACCTAGTATCAGATATTGTAGGTAATAACTTATAGGTCAAGGAAGTGTGGTGGAAACTTGGACTAGTATTACCGGCCAGTAAGCCCCCCCCCCCGGTCAACCAATCAAACGAGTCAACTATATTTGTAAATTAACATGGGGCCGTTGAGCTCGCAGTGCACTAAGTGGCCGTTTGGGGGGGGGGGGAGAGACAATTTTATTACAACAGCCCTTGGGAGAGGAAATCACACAGACCTTGGATTGTCTCGTTGTAATAAATGGATTTTACAACATCGTCAGTAGCGTAGCAATAGCAAGGTGGGTTATGTGGCCGCAAGGGCGTCGAACTAAGAAGGGGCTCCGAACGAGCGCTGATAAATGTTTTTGTACTTTTCAGTTTGGGCGAAGGGCGCTGTATATGTAACTTGCACATGGCGCCACAATAGCTCCCTACGGCGTTGATCATTGGTTGGAATTAAAAAGGATTTTCCCGAATGTGTTATTGCAATTTTATGTGCTTAACCTTACAGTGTGAAACCGACAATAAAAATGGAACATAAAAATTTTACTGTTCTCAAGTTTATATAAAATAAAAACAGCAAGAGAATGTTTGCCTGTTTAATTTATTTCTGTTCGTTGTTTTAATGGTGCTTTATAATCTTTATATCTAGTACATCTTTATATTTTTTACATCTAATACTCACCGCAAAAACAAGCAATAAACACAAAGTGTTGTGTTATCGCTATAAAATATTTCAAGTCTTAACACATGTTGAGCAAAACAAACAAGATATAACCTCCAAACTTTATTTCTTTTCTTCTACAGGTAATGACGTCATGCGTACCTCAAGTAACCAACGACTTGGTGAGTAGATTCTCTCTTTACTCTCAATTCTTTCATTCTGGTTCCACCGTGAGTTCTGTATTGCTCATCTTCATTTAATACTTCTGTACCTGAAATCTTTCAATTTTTTTTTTTTTGAGAATTCGTTGCTGTCTGTTTGATGATGAGAGAGGAAAGAAAACTGTTTTCATGAAGTAGGTTCAGGTAACTTGAATATCTTCAAAAGACCGATATTTTGTCCTGGATGAAGGAGCTGTTTGACTGGTTATTATGTAATAACGTACGTCAGAGGGAGCCAAGCAAATCTCACAAAATGGCTGACACAGCATTTATTATGTGTGTGGTTATTCACTTAAATCAAACTGATAATCTGAAATATGTGTATTGGCTTGTGTGTGCACATGTATTAGTCTGTGTGCGCATGTGTAGTTGTTTACTTGTGCACATACATTTATTTGTGTGCGCACATGTATTTGTCTGTGTTTAGGTTTTTTGTCTGTGTGTACTTGTAATTGTTTGTGTGCACAAGTGTTTCTCATTGCGTGTGTGTGAGAGAGTTTGTGTGCACATGTGTATTTGTCTGTGTGCGCACGGGTGTCTATGCTATAATATAAATTAGTAAACCTACATTGAATGATTGATTATTAGTAAACCTAAATTTAATGAATTATTATTAGTCAACCTAAATTGAATGATTGATTATTAGTCAACCTACCTTGTATATTGATTTTTAGTCAACCTATATTGAGTGCTGATAATTAGTTTTATCTTTTTGTGTGGAGGTGTGGGTGAGTGGAGTCTAGGGGTTGTCGGTCTTTAAAAACCGGCGGCGAAAAACCGGTTTTTTGACGAAAGTCGAAGCATTCGACAACCGGTTTTTTTCAAAAGTCGGTTTTTGTATAAACCCTAGTGGAGTCCACCAGGCTAAAATTACCAAATCTAAAAAAAAAAATTCACAACAATTCGACCAACCCACACATTGTATTTATCTTGACGGAATCAAAATGGCCTCTTTGCCCCTCCTTCTCTTTCATCTTTTAATCTCTCCATCCGATAAACCGAAGAGCTTGTTCGTTGAACTGGTCCATCCGGTCACACTTGTGATTAGTTGACAACAAACTGTTTGTTGCTGTGATTATTCTGTAAACGTCACAGTGTAAGGCTTTCATCTTCATTCCACCACCGCCCCCCTCCCTTCTCATATCAACCACCTAGTCTAGATTTTCAACCTATCCAGACCATTCTCAAACAGTCTAATGGGCCCCCCTCGGCTAAGCCTATCTGCTAGAGGCCCATAACACAAACATTCAAAAGAGCAGCTACAGGTGAGACTCAAATGTTCAGTTTTTAGGGGGAACCAACAGACATGTTCCCTCGATAGAAACGATGGGAAGAGAGAGAGGGGGAACTGAATATAAACCAACAGAAACGTTCCCTTGATAGAGTCGATGGGAAGAGAGAGGGGCGGAAGTGACGTATAAGGCTGGGGGCGGGACGGTCAAGGGAGGTTAATTTAAAAAAAAAAAAACTATTTCTGAAACCAGGATAATGTCACCCTACTGACCAGGTAGAACGACCGTGACCTGACCTGCCCTACCATCAATTTTCACAATTTGACACTGTACACGATGTTACGCGACACGGACGGTTAGGTCGGACATATTTCACACACACAACACACACACACACAAAACACAAACACACACACACAGCAACTTGGCCACCAGGTGAGAATGAAACAAATCTTGTATGAATGTGGCTCTGCTTCCCTCCCACGCAACTACGACAAGGAGGGGGGGGGGGGGGCTTGTAGGTTCAGCTTTTTTTGGTGACAGTACTGGGTGTCAAAATATTGTTGCAAAGGGAGAGGTTGGGGGAGGGGGGGGTGAATAGTAGTTGAATGATGGGATGTGAGCCGAATGAATAAAACCAGACATTTGAATCAAGTTATTGTATTCATCAATCTGTCTGTCTGTCTGGTGTGAATCTGTTCAGACATACGGACGGATTTGTGGATGAAAGCAAAGATGAGTGAACGGAATGCAGACATGGATGAATGGGTAGATGGTAGGTACCACCTGCATATGGATACCTGTGCCTGGTGCTATAGCAGTACAACGTGACCAGGACCGTTCTTACGAGTAGGCAAACTGGGCGGCTCTGCCCAAGACCCTCAATTTAAAGACCGTAACCTAAAATAGATGCGCCCTTTGTTGTCAGATAATTAGCAGCCATGAAGGCATTATTCGCCCCCAGGCTCCCTAATGTACCTTGCCTATGGTCCCTAAAACTACATTTGCTAACGCCCTCTCCCCCCCCCCCCCCATCATAGTACTTTGTTTAGGACCTTCAAATCTTCCTTGCTCCATTCGATGACAAGAAACGGCTCTGCGCATTAAGAAACTGTATTCATGTGCACGTGTATTGGCACTTGGTTTGTATGTTTCCTTAGGTCGACGTATTTAACCGGGCTTTATTATATAGGCTATGCCACCATAAACATACATCAGTAAGTTGTTAATTACATGATTATTTGAAACACATAATATATCACCCAACACATGTATCGTGTTTACTAATCTCATAACAAAGTTTGAATGAAGAATACCGTCACAGAAGGATTTGTATCTACACTCAAGTTATCAGCGATTAGCATGGTCGTTTAATACCTGGGCCGGTGTTAGAGTTTTTTTTGGGGTCCTTAGGCAGATATATTCACCAGGTATATACCCACTGAGGGATATTTTCTGGGCCCCAAGATATGTACATTCACATATATTTCTGGGCCCCCAAGTATATAAGTAGAGAGATTTTCGAGGCCCCAAGTACATGCACATTATATGTTTCGGCCCCCAGGAATATACAATTTTGAAGCCCCCATGTAAGATATTTCTGGGCCCCCCCAGTATATGCATTCAGAGATAGTTTTCGGGGCCCCAGGTACATATATTCACAGACATTTATACATTCCATATAACTGAACTATCTCCGCAGTAATACAATGGGACAGCATCTGCCACACCAGCCACAGCAGATTAAACACACTGTGGGGTCTTAACATGGATGGGTGGGAGAAGAGGGCGTTGGGCGCCAATATGATGTAGCCACGGGTAGCTTAGTAATATGGGTGGGGGAAAAGGCTTAGGGCGCCGTGATGGTGTAGCCACAGGTAGCTCAGTCAAACGGGCTACCTGTCCCGTGCTGGCAGGGTGGGGCAGTGATAAAATATGTCTATTTCTGGACTATCTTGAAACATGAACGACTGATAAACCCCAGTACAATTTATGACAGCGTTGCCATGGAAACCTTCGTCACGGGATACCAACATTTTAGTTTTGGCGCTGAGTTATTTCCCTTCCTGTAATATAAAGTTATATGTGTGAGTGTTTCCAGTCTTTAGTTAAAATGATGGTATTCTACTAGTACTAACAAATGGTTTTCAGAAGATAGTATGTAACACGGTACAGCAGAAGTCGGCGACCTATAGTACCTTATGGTATTCTACTAAATTTATTCTATAAATTCTTTGCATACTAATTTTTTTTCACGTCTATTACTTTATTTCAATACCATTTAGGTAGCCATAGGTACACAAAAGTCAAGGTATTTGACCATCAAGCTTGTATTTGTCTTCTCCCATGTATTATGAAATGTGCAGAAGTACACGACTCTCTACCACCGGTCAGGGCTATTACGGTGCCCCCGGCAAACTAAAGTAACGGGGCCCTTTACAATTAAAATAGGAACTGATAAAATTCAAAATCGGCGGGGCCACTTGAGACTTGGGGCCACTTGAGACTTGGGGCCACTTGAGACTTGGGGGCTACTTGAGACTTGGGGGCCACTTAAGATTTAAGGCCACTTGAGACTTGGGACCACTTGAGACATGGGGCCCCTGACAAGTTTTGGAGAGGCACCCCCCTCCACCCAATGACAAATGAGAAGTAATGACGTGGATCTGTTTTGCGACTAATAGATAAACCCGCCAGCCCCGCCATAAGCCCACGAGACCCGCCATCAACCCGCCAGCCCCGCCATCAACCCGCCAGCCCCGCCATCAACCCGCCAGCCCCGCCATCAACCCACCAGCCCCGCCATCAACCCGCCAGCCCCGCCATAAGCCCACCAGACCCGCCATCAACCCACCAGCCCCGCCATATACCCACCAGACCCGCCATCAACCCACCAGCCCCGCCATCAACCCACCAGCCTCGCCATCAACCCACCAGCCCCGCCATCAACCCGCCAGCCCCGCCATCAACCCACTAGCCCCGCCATCAACCCGCCAGTCCCGCCATCAACCCGCCAGCCCCGCCATCAACCCGCCAGCCCCGCCATCAACCCACCAGCCCCGCCATCAACCCGCCAGCCCCGCCATCAACCCACCAGCCCCGCCATCAACCCGCCAGCCCCGCCATCAACCCGCCAGCCCCGCCATCAACTTATGCCGTAACAATTAGTTCATGACCACTGTTACATTGTGACAAAAACAAAGTGACATTCTGAAATATTCTGTCTTTTCTGCGACACAATTCTGGGTTTTTTTTTAGTTCTATTTCTTGTTTTATTTCGCTTGAACGAAATTAATTACCGACAGCTGAGACTATTAACATTTTCTAGGGTGCACACTGTGCACGTTGTGTCATCTCAGATTACTTTGAATCGGGGGCTCTCAAATTGGTGAATTCGGCGAAACATTCTCAGGATGCAGACGAAAGAAGCTGTGTACAGGAATAAATGAAATAAATGTTTGACAACACTCACCCCATATGACATATAATGTCATATCCTGTCATATACTGTTTTATATAGTTAAATACTGTCTATACTGTTAGTTACTGTCTATGCTGTCTGTACTTTTATATATTGCAATATACTGATATACTCTATTATATTCAGCTAAATACTGTTATAAACTTTATGTACTGTTAAAGACATCTCTGTCCTATGTATAATCATTTATAATCACCTTTAATCCACATACATTGTTATAAGTATTATATACTGATAAATACTGCTCTTTAGTGCTGTATACTACTAACATACTCTTATACAGTGTCGTTTACTATATTTCATTACTTTATACACTGCTATATACTGTTGTGTACTCCTATATACTGTTGTGTACTGCTATATACTATTGTGTACTGCTATATACTGCTATATAATCACATATCTTCCTCAACAACGCTTTAAGTAACCCTCACCAGATTATAACAATCAGCATCTTCTGCCCCACCCCCCATCAGACTCTCTCTCTCTCTCTCTCTCTCTCTCTCTGTCTCTCTGTCTCTCTCTCTTTCTCTCTCTCTCTCTCTCTCTCTGTCTCTCTCTTTCTCTCTCTCTCTCTCTCTCTCTCTATCTTTCTCTCTCTCTCTCTTACTGAATTATAAGCCGTAACTCAAGATTTATCATTTGGAGTGCAATAACTGAGTGGGTGGGGTCTGTCATGTCCGCAGTTTGAGATCCCATCACAGCACAACTGTACCCGCCGTGAAGCGTCAGATTCAACAGATAAATTGTTCTCTCTCCCCCACGCCTTGTGTCCGTTTGTTCATCGAAGCCCCCCTTCCACCCCCCATGCCGCTAGCCTTCCCAATTCCACCAAACTGTCCCACCCCCCCCCCCCCCACTTTACCCTACCATTGAAAGGTAAGAAGAGGTCCTACATAGCTGGAAGGGTTTAGTTTGTAGAGAGGGGGGTGGGTGTGTAAACTAAACTAGTTGAAAAAGAAAACTTGACAAGGTATGTCACTCTATCATTCTTGTCATTTCTGTGTGTACACGGACCGTGTGTGTGTGTGTGTGTGTGTGTGTGTACATTTCACGTGTGTACTTCCAACTATTTGTTTCTGTTCAGGCTTCCGTTACTGTGGCCGTACCAGGCGGGGATGTGACTAAACCCCCATGCCTCCCATAGGAACACATACACACACAAGGGATGCGGTTGTTGTTATGAAAGTTGCCATGTCCTAATCGTTACACACAACACACACAAGACATAATGACACACGTCTGTTGATACTAACTTTCCCACACTTTACAAACAGGCTGCTGTATCTTGATATTATAAACAAAGTAACAAAAACATTTACTTGATACACGTATCTGTGGATAGTTGTGACTGTAACACATTCCAAAACCGTGGGAAAATATTACTTTCACATTTCGTGGATATTTGGCAAGTGGATACGAGATATTTCTTATAAGTTGAAACTTTGAGGTAAATTATAATTTAGTATATACATTGTTAATAATACATGTAATATGTGTTAATACTTCTAAATGTAACGTAACATTCTGGCTAGGGTTCTTGTAACCATAACCACATAAAGAAGTTACGGTTCTGATAGACCCCTAACTTGGGGCCCATAATAAACAGGATTTCAACGTCAAACGAATAAAAAAAATAGTATAGTCTTTAGGCCTACAAGAATTACCTGTATTGAACAAACATATAGTTTTAAGGCCTACAAGAATTGCCTCTATTGAACAAACATATAGTTTTAAGGCCTACAAGAATTGCCTCTATTGAACAAACATATAGTTTTAAGCCTACAAGAATTACCTCTATTGAACAAACATATAGTTTTAAGGCCTACAAGAATGGCCTCTATTGAACAAACATATAGTTTTAAGGCCTACACGAATTACCTGTATTGAACAAACATATAGTCTTAAGGCCACGCTGATGGAAGTTTTGGTTCCGATATTGACATATGTACAATACAATGAATACCTACTGCTGTCTAATGCTACCTACTGTTATATACTGCTGTTTATTGTTGTACACTGCTACCTACTGTTATATACTGCTGTATATTGCTGTACACTGCTACCTACTGTTATATACTGCTGTATATTGCTGTACACTGCTACCTACTGTTATATACTGCTGTATATTGTTGTACACTGCTACCTACTGTTATATACTGCTGTATATTGCTGTACACTGCTGTTTTTTTTTTTGCTGCACACTGGTATGTAGCTGTGATAAACAGGCCTCGCGGTGGTCGGATCCAACTGACGTGACGCACTTTAATACCCCCAACCGCGCCCGTTCTTGTATAAGTAACAGTTTTAATAACCTATAAAAGTTTCAGAAATAACATGGACACGACAGGACGAATACGTTCACTTTCAATGATGTCTCAATGTCTAACATGGAAATAAAAACCATTTCTTTCTGGTGGTAACTGATTGTTATTTCACAACCTATACGTCCTATGCTAAATGACGTGTACACACAGAAACTAAATAGCGCCTTCAAAATCGCGTCAGCATGCTATGGGTACTCAGCGCTATACATTTTGGTATGCGTATTGCAAATGACGTATGTTTTCGTGGATTTCTGCTGACACACTCAAAATTTAAACAATACTTTGTATTCGCCCACCCTCCCCCTTTTGTTCCCGTCCCACTGCAACAACGGGTGACGTCATGTAATTGTCTTTGAATTAGCCGACTGGTTTAACTGTCGGTCTTTTTCTGTAATCAATAATACTCTCGATGCAGAATTTTCCCATTATTTAGCGCCTCCCCCCCCCTACCTCAAACACTTCCAGTACACAATGTGCTTCACTCACTCTTAGCTCATATAAAAGTAAAAATAGGTGATCCGATGCCTTCAGAAAATAAGCATATGTATGATTTCATGTACTGTTTACTATTTCATGTTCTGTTTACTATTTCATGTTCTGTTTACTATTTCATGTTCTGTTTACTATTTCATGTTCTGTTTACTATTTCATGTTCTGTTTACTATTTCATGTACTGTTTACTATTTCATGTACTGTTTACTATTTCATGTTCTGTTTACTATTTCATGTTCTGTTTACTATTTCATGTACTATTTCATGTTCTGTTTACTATTTCATGTACTATTTCATGTACTGTTTACTATTTCATTTACTATTTCATGTACTGTTTACTATTTCATGTACTGTTTACTATTTCATGTACTGTTTACTATTTCATGTTCTGTTTACTATTTCATGTACTGTTTACTATTTCATGTACTGTTTACTATTTCATGTTCTGTTTACTATTTCATGTACTGTTTACTATTTCATGTTCTGTTTACTATTTCATGTACTATTTACTATTTCATGTACTATTTACTATTTCATGTACTGTTTTGGGTTTCAATCTGGTATTCGCTTGTCTCACTGCAGGACTTCCGCAATGGGCTGGCAATTTTCGTGGTCAAGTCATATTCCATGGTCTCTTATAAAGTGACGTGTCAGTTGATTGAAGGGCTACACAGGGGGAAATAATCATCAGGGGCCTGTCTAGTGTCGATAATGTCAGGTGGGGTGGGGTGGGAGACTGCTCAATGTATTATCCAATAAGAATGTTTTAAATATGGGCCCATTCACCGTGTGGTCCCTTTACTGCAGTAAACATTTTGTTTACTTCGGTAGTCATGTGATCACACACTGGAGAAGCAGTAATTAATTGTTCGTTGTGAATAGAATGAAAATACTTCCTATTAATGTTTTGGACTTGACTGTAATAATACTTTACATTACAGCTGCTTTACACAGGTCATTTTTTACATGGCAACTGTTTAAAAGGTAAAGTGATATCCACTGCAACCACTTTACAATAACACACATAATTCAAGGCTACTCGCTACACTGTGGGTTCACGTGCACACATAATATATTAGCTGGAGTGAGTTGTAAGTGTTATCACATGACGATAACGATATCAACGCCAGGCTTGGTCCGGCCGATGCTCTGGCACTAAGTGTGCGTGTGTTTGTGTGTGAGTGAGTGTGTTGAAGTTGCTCGTAATGGATGGTGAGCATAATGCTGATAGCTGTAGTCTCTTTGTTTATGACTGATAGCTGTAGTCTCTGTGTTTATGGCTGATAGCTGTAGTCTTTATGTTTATCTCTATAACTCTAGTCTCTCTGTATATAACTGATAGCTGTAGTCTCTCTGTTTATGGCTGATAGCTATAGTCTCTCTGTTTATGGCTATAACTGTAGTCTCTCTGTTTATAGCTGATAGCTGTATTCTCTCTGTTTATGGCTGAGAGCTGTTGTCTCGCTGTTTACGGCTTATCATTTATCGGCGATAACACGGACAGCCAGAACTTCATGTGTGTGTTTGTGTGTTGACCTGTGTGTATGTATGTAAGTCTTCATGTGTGTGTTGTGTGTTGACCTGTGTGTATGTATGTAAGTCTTCATGTGTTGTGTGTTGACCTGTGTGTGTATGTCTTCTTGTGTTGTGTAACAGTGTATGCGGGCATGCAGACCCACACACCCATCCCTTTCCACATACCCCTACCCCACTCAGATGATGGTGAGTCAAGGCAACAGGTGGACATAACTCTGGTCGCCTTTATATCGTATGGATGTAGCAGGCGTTAGAATGAGTTGGTGAGCAGTGTCCAGTTTATAACCTACTGGCCAATAATGTCATGCCACAGTGAGCACTTCTACTTCACTTATTCGTACATTGAAACAATTTATCTTGGTTGGGGGAAGGGGGGGGATATATCTGAGCACAGTCAGACACACCATGGTCTCCCCAATGTGTCTGACAGCTTCACCTAGCTAATGCCAATGTTACGTCTAGCTAATGTAAGTGTCACTTCTAGTTAATGCCAATGTCACTTCTAGCTAATGTCAATGTTACATTTAGCTAATGTCAATTTTACATGTAATCAATGTCACATCTAGTCATATTACATCTAGCTAATGCCACAACCTGTCCAGGGCAGTACCACTAACACTTTTAGCTGATGTCAGTGCACCCTTCTATTTATTCTAACATCTAGCTAATGTCAATATCACATCTAGCTAATGTCACAATCTGTCCAGGGCAGTACCACTAACACTTCTAACTGATGTCAGCGTTCCTTCTATTTATTCTAACTTCTAGCTAATGTCAATGTCATATCCAGTTAATACCAGTGACCTGTATAATTTAAAATGAACAGATCACGTGATTCAATGACGTTTAGGTTATCTTTAGCTACCGTAAAATGTCATTTTTGGCTAATGTCATCCGTAGTCATTTTCATTAAATGCCAACATTGCGGGACAGCGGATATTACGCTTGGTTCATTATGATATGACATTCTACGTCATCGCTTGTCTTTTGGTCGGCCATAGTCGCAAATTGAATCAGACAAAAAGCTAACAATTGAACGTGTTTATTGGCTTTGTTTGTTTATCTAGTAAATTAGTATTATCTTCCATTATTCGGTGATATTTGTTTACACTAGAAACATGGCGACAGTATAACAACATATGGCGACAGTATATCAACATTTGACATGTTGTTAATTAGCTTGCTGATATTTTACTTTATGAATCTATTTTCATAAATCTGAATGTAAACAGCCTGGATGAGGTCATGCTGACCTGGGCCAACCCCCCCTCTCCCCTTCCCCAGTATATATTGCAATGTACCACGTGATCACACACAGTGTGATTGTATGCATGTTGTCCTGTTTTATTTCAAACTTAAATGTCTGGCCTGGAACCGAAACCTGCATGTCTGTAAAGATTAAATGTACAAAGGAGGTATTATGTAATACTGACATGACTTTATTTTGTGATGTGTCGACGTCATTTTCATAGTCTCACATTTCAATGCTAATAAAAGAAAAATATAATAATTCGGTTAAGTAAGTTGCATCAACACAAAAACGTCTCCAGAGAAGACATTCTATTCAAATACTCGCTGAGTATACACAAATAATACAACGCTCTTCTCTGGTTTCTATGCCCCGCTTGAATGCAATAAGAACAAGAAACACATTTTGTTTAAAATGTAAAGAGAGTATTTGATGATAACGTTATGCAAATATATATCAGATGTGCAAATGTTCAAATGAATGAAGTACAGGCGGACCTAGACTTTCGCACATAATTGGAACCTGAAAGTGTTTGCGAATGTTGAATGTTCGAAAGTAGAGGGAAATATTAATAACATAAACAGTACATGACCAACTAAATCACTTTCAAAATGGCGATCATGACATTACAAAAAACGATTGCTTCGGGAACAACAAGGGCGGAGAAAGACCGGGTAGAGACCGGACATTCCGTGGACCGGGTATACGAAAAAAGTCGGAAATTACTGAAAGTGCTTCACTAACGCTTATACGGACGATTCTAAAAACACATTTAAAAAAAATATTTTCAAATAATGTTCGATATAGCGAATTGTGCGAAAGTAGAGGACCGCCTGTATGTCGAAAGTTTAGCTCAATGCGTGTGTCAGGAGGTTTAGCTCAATGCGTGTGGCAGGAGGTTTAGCTCAATGCGTGTGTCAGGAGGTTTAGCTCAATGCGTGTGTCAGGAGGTTTAGCTCAATGCGTGTGTCAGGAGGTTTAGCTCAATGCGTGTGGCAGGTTGCCCACTGGACTGATAGGCAGAGAATGTCCACATTAATTCTGGCGGCTCAGATTGTATGTGTTCTGTACACCCTGTAATATGTACAAAATCACAACCCCTGTAGTGCCTATTTCCGAAATAGACCCCGCACAGCGTTTGAAACTAGAATTGATGGGGCCCCCTTAAAATTTACACTGCATGTGGGCCCTAGAGGTAATCCCAGTTCTAGAAATCTATGACGAATAAAATGGCTGCTGTTCAGACGATCCGGAGCTTCGTTAGAATATGGATCCACGAGCCTGGAGAATTACTGTAGTTACTGTAATCCATCTAATACGGGTGACATAACAATTATGGGATGTTCTATGCCCCATTAATCGCGGACTAATCTCACGTCGAATTGTGCGAGCGATTCCCATGTGCTATTTTTACACTGATTGATCATATTGCAGCGCTGTAATTTTTTATTCTGTCCGCGTCTGGATGATGAGTGCGGAAGTGACGTCATGTCTCGAGCCATGTCTCGCGAGTGGAGTTGTGTGGCCTTAGGGGGGCAGGGCACAGATTGACATTGTATCTGTACCACATGCAAAGCAAGAAAAATAAAATGAATTAATATGAGACGAGCTTAAACTAAAAAGACTCCAATTGTGATGGAGTTGATGATCATTCTGTCCATGTCATCAGTTATATAACAATGGCCTAAATAGACTATTGACTAAATACACGGTTTATGTCGTGGACGCAGGTAAGCATTTACCAATAAGTACTACTTCTATATACTAACGAATCATTCCAGTTTTCGATCTATAAACATGCTCTGTAGTTTGTTTTTCCAATTATACATTGACCTTTGACCTGCGTATTACGGTAACACGAACAAATAAAACACAGCCTAGACGCAAATTAAAAACTGATAAAAACTCATTTTGAAATGTATTTACAAATAACGTGTGCGGAACTTCAATTAATATTTCTGCACCGATAGTTTTTTTTTTAATATTTAATCATGCGAGGTGGCGCTAATACAGTTGCGGGCTGATACTGACATCATTGTGATTTGAACCCTCCCCGTGCACTACATATGTCAAACTGACAGCCCCGCGACCACCCGTGCTACCGTTAGACTACCCCCCCTCCATTTCCCTGTGTGTGTGTGTGGGAGGGGCGGGGAGGATGTTGTGTGTTGCCCTGACGTTTTCCTTTGACCTCAGGTTCCCCCCTGGAGTCTTAGCCGTCGATTGCTCCGCGGGCTATCAGACGTTGAGGAAAACAAGAAGTTCGTTAAACCGGAACCAGAGGCCGTAAACTTTTGTTGTTTCTGTGGTGCTGTTGTTATCAGTCAGTCGATTAGCTGGATTACCGCTGGTAGTTTGTTGTTCGCTCAGTCGCTGCGTACCATTCCAGTAATCTCAAACCTCAATTAATCCGATTAGCAAATGGCGAGTGGCTTTTTGTGAAAACTCAGAAATGTTTTGTTTAGAGAAATACACGTACCAATAGACGAATCTTTTTTTTCTTTTAGAGAAATAAACGTATTAATAGACACATTGTGTTCTGTGAGAGAAATAAACGTACCAATAGACAAAATAGTGTTTTGTGTTTGAAATGAACGAACCATTAAACTAAGTAGACCATGAATGCAAAATAAAATTAAAAAATAATTCATACAACCGTTGATAGCAAAGTGAACAACTGACTGACAGACCGGGGAGAGGGAAAAAGGGGGGGGGGGGTATTTCAGTCTCGTGAAATCACGGGATGATTTATACCCGTTGATTCAGGCGTGACAAAGGTGTGACACACGTTGATGACACAAAACGAAATTTTGTAACAACAGCCTTAGCGGAAATATTGTTCTGACGGAGAAGCAAATAAAATAAACGGCCGGTCCGCCTCCTCCCCCCACTCAAGTCTTTTACCTTTAATATTGTATTAGTTCATGTCAACACCAGTCCACCTGTCACCCACCTGTCCAATTTATGAACCCATCGTGGCCCGCGAGTCAAACTTTTTGACCACCGCTAGGCTAGGGGAAGGAAAGCATAGCAATAGATTAGTTTTACTGATAGAGGGCCCTTTGGCCCTGGGGGTCCGGTCCTCAGGGGTCACCTAGTTACCCTGCCCATAGCGCCTTTTTCACTTTCAGCCCTAATTCATGTCACATCAAAGGCCCTAATTCATGTCACATCAAAGGCCCTAATTCATGTCACATCAAAGGCCCTGTCACATCAAAGGCCCTAATTCATGTCATCAAAGGCCCTAATTCATGTCACATCAAAGGCCCTAATTCATGTCACATCAAAGGCCCTGATTCGTGTCACATCAAAGGCCCTGATTCGTGTCACATCAAAGGCCCTGATTCGTGTCACACATCAAAGGCCCTAATTCATGTCACATCAAAGGCCCTGATTCATGTCACATCAAAGGCCCTAATTCATGCCACATCAAAGGCCCTAATTCATGTCACATCAAAGACCCTGATTCGTGTCACATCAAAGGCCCTAATTCGTGTCACATCAAAGGCCCTAATTCATGTCACATCAAAGGCCCTGATGTGAGGCCCCACTTATGTCACATCAAAGGCCCTAATTCATGTCACATCAAAGGCGGTAATTCATTATTATCTATTTCCACGAAAACAACAGTCTTAGTACAAACTCAATCAAACACATACAGCCCTTGATTTAAAAATACAACTGTCTTAGTACAAACTCAATCAAACACATACAACCCTTGATTTAAAAACACAACAGTCTTAGTACAAACTCAATCAAACACATACAACCCTTGATTTAAAAACACAACTGTCTTATCAAGAAATCAAAGGACGATCATTTAGTTTTTCTTTCTAATGACTTACAAATGTATATATATATATATATATATATATATATAATGTCGTAAATAGTGTGAGATAGGATTGGTGTCACTATATAGCCAGGCTTGGTGTCACTATATAGCCAGGCTTGGTGTCACTATATAGCCAGGCTTGGGGGGTCACTATATAGCCAGGCTTGGGGGGTCACTATATAGCCAGGCTTGGGGGGGTCATTATATAGCCAGGCTTGGGGGGTCACTATATAGCCAGGCTTGGGGGGGTCACTATATAGCCAGGCTTGGGGTCACTATATAGCCAGGCTTGGGGGTCACTATATAGCCAGGCTTGGGGTCACTATATAGCTAGGCTTGGGGTCACTATATAGCCAGGCTTGGGGTCACTATATAGCCAGGCTTGGGGTCACTATATAGCCAGGCTTGGGGTCACTATATAGCCACTCTGTGTGTTTCTCCGTGCATGTGTACGCACAAATGTACTTGCAGTAAGTTCATGGGTCATACAGCATTGTATCCCGCTTCTACTGAAAGTACAATGTCCGTTCCTGCTGTAAAGTTTTGAGATACATTTGCATCTGACAGTGTTGATTCAGTTAACTGTAACTGTAACTGAAATTGCTCTAATAACTGAAAAAAGTGATTTCAGTTAACTACTAACTGAAACTGTAATTGAAAAAACATTTTAACTGTAACTGTAATACTAATAGGAAAAAAATAATAGTAATAATAATACTAACTGAAAAATGCGCTATAAAATAAAATTCTAGAAATGCGCTACAATATTACATGCATTAGGGAGCGACCGATAATCGGATCTGGCTGCCGATACATTGTTTTTTTTTTTCACAACAGAGTTGCTTAAAAAAAAAATCAGTAAATAACCCAATTCTATAACCAGATCAGACAAGATTAAAAAAAAAAAAGGAAAAAAAAACCCCGTACACAGAAATTGTCACGTCTACATGAATTGCATCAGCGATATGACCTTGAAACAATAGGATTGGCATTTCTTAATTCTACTGTATGACCTTGAATGATACAATTAGTGAACATCTGTGTGTATTTTTTTTTTGGGATGGGAAGTTGGGCGGGAGGAGGGTTATTACGGTACTGGAGGGTAAACAAGACTTACGTGTGGGCGAAGTGTTACAAAATATGACAGGGAAAGGGGGGAACAAGAGTTGACATACGTCATATGATTGCGTACTTTTATGAAAGTGAGCAAAAAACTGTATTAGATAACCCAACACTGTTGTTTTGTAAAAATATTTGGTTCATATACAGTGGGTATTCGGTTAACGAACTGTTCGGACAGCGAAAAAATCGGACATCGAACACTTTCAGGAAAGATTTTTGTGTTCGGACAACGAACCAAATTCGGATAACGAACAAAAGCTAATTCTAACGAAAACGTCTCGGCTCTCGGAACACCCGACATCAGTCCTCAATTTGTCCTGAAAATGGATGTGCGCGTGCGCTGACACGTCATCATTCATACTACGTAGCAGTGAGGCAGCACCATACGACGCGTAGGGTAGTGTGCGACGACACATCGTCAATAGTGTACCATACATGTGTAGTTGGTTTATGTCCTTGTGGTTTTCGTATGTGCTTCTCTAAACGCCTTATAAAAAACCCCTGAAAATGTGACAATATTATGGGACCTGAAAAGAGTGGAGTGTCAAGAACTGTGCTCACCATAAAAACCAAGCAAGAGATTATTACTAAAGTAGAGAGTGGACAAATAATGACTGATGTTACCAGGCAGTACGGCTTGGACAGGTCTACTGTAGACACAATCCTAGCTAAAAAAGATATCATCAAGAAGACTCAAGCCGCTAAAGGAGTAACGAAAATTACACCTGAGAAGCAAAAAAAAAGTGTCATCCATAATAAAATCGAGAGTTTGCTTTTAGTTTGGATAAATGAACGGGGAGGTGAAAAAAGGTGTGACTAGAATGGCCATCATTCAAGAGAAGGCTGGAGACATTTTGAGAAATTGAAAGAACAAACCCCAGGCTCGTCCTCCGAAAATCTAGAATTCAAGGCTACCACAGGCTGGTTTACAAAATTTAAAAGGAGAGCTGGCATTGAACAAGCTGATGACAATAGGGTTGCTGACTCTCACAACGACATTGCTATCAATCATTTCCTGAAAATCCTGAAGGAGACAGAAAAACAATCGACATTGGACATGTTCTTTAACGCCCAAATAAAAGAAAAAGGACTGATTAATAAGCAAGACTATGTGTATGTATCATATTTGTATTAAATAAACTTACTAAGAATTTATTCTTGTACATGACAATTTTTTTTAAATTTAATTTTTAGGATCTCCAGAACATAATTAATCTGAATTTACAAATTAACATATATGGAAATCGATGATGGTTAACAAACAGACTCGGATGGCAATTTCAATTGTATAATTAATTTAGTTAATTAAATAAATTCACACTGTTATTTTATTTTTTTTTTGTTTTTATAAATTTTTTTTTTATAGTTATATTTTTTTTAATAATTAATAAAATTATTAATTTTAATAGTATTTGTTAATACCATTTAAAATTTATTTTTACTGTAAAATTTTTTAAAAAATTTTTTTAATATAATTAAAGAATGTTTTATTGATACAACACTGGCATCTGACATTTCAATATTGGACTCTGTTGGGCCCACTCTAGGTATGTGTGCAGTAGCCCCACTGTAGACGGCCCACTTAAGGTTTGTGTGTAGTAGTCCACCGTACTGCACCTGTAGACGGGCCTGGATGGGACCCTTCTCATTCGATAATTTAATTTAAAGGAAACGAATGCCAACTTTTCGTTAAGTTTGAATATTTCAACTGCTAAGCCCCATGGGAGAATAATTCTTGTTTAAAATGTATGATCTGAAAAACAATAATCATGGCGGATTGAATGTCTGTTATTTACAATAAAAAATGTTCATTTTATCTTCTTATATACACTAGACAAATGTTTGTGTGTGAAGATGTTCTAAACACACCCATGCTAACACTTGTGTTATTGTTTGAAGTCTGGACTCAGAGATAGATTTTAAAAAATAAAACTCTGGGGAAATGAACGATTTATGACCTTGACCCAAAAGGCATTATGTAAATACGTCTGCTTTGGCCAACGGTAGTGGCCTTGACCTAAACTAGCAGCATTCTATTGATGGCACGGCACTTGCACATATACATCAGATTCCATACCTACTCTCTGACCGATGTTTAATTTTAAATGAAATAAAAAAAAAAAAGAATTGAATAGTTTGGATTAAAATTTATATTCATAATAATCGCATTAATGGTGTGCTTTAAAATTGAATTAGTTCATGAAATGAAAATGTATTGATTGTATTTAGCTCCCCTTGTTATTGTACGTGTTATTCCGGGCGAGTGCATCCTGAATGTGAACAGCTGTTTGCCTACATACAACAAACATGAGCAACTGAATGTACTTAGCTATTAGCAATGAGTTTATATGCACAGTGTATATAGACAATATGGACATGATTTTATTGTTTAAACATTCAGTTTAAATCATTGATCTTTCAGCATGCTCGCTACACTTAGATAGCGTCCAACTTTAAATCCGTAATCATTCATTTTAAATCCAGAGCATTCGGTCTTTATCATTACCTGTCGATCAATCGTTAATCTTCAGTGCATTAAAGTATTTGATCCCTGATGTACTTGTCAACTTATTATTACATCCACGCTTAGTGTCTTGTAATGTATTACATCTGTAATGTATCTTTATTACATATCATCCACGCCTAGTGTCTTGTAATTTATTACATCTGTAATGTATCTTTATTACTTATCATCCACGCCTAGTGTCTTGTAATTTATTACATCAGTAATGTATCTTTATTACATTTCATCAACACCTATATTAAATCCAAAATTCAAGTCAATGGTCAATTGTCTCGCTTCATGTCTTATGAAGACGTAAATTAACATCAATTAATGAAAGATACATTTCTTTGCGATTATCATTGGTCTTCTTGAGATTTTGAATAATTATATCGACGATATCCTAGTATTTTGTATAATTATAACGACGCTATCCTTGTGTTTTGTATAATTATAACGACGCTATCCTAGTATTTTGTATAATTATATCGACGCTATCCTAGTATTTTGTATAATTATAACGACGCTATCCTTGTGTTTTGTATAATTATAACGACGCTATCCTAGTATTTTGTATAATTATATCGACGCTATCCTAGTATTTTGTATAATTATAACGACAGCTATCCTAGTATTTTGTATAATTGTAACGACGCTATCCTAGTATTTTGTATAATTATAACGACGCTATCCTAGTATTTTGTATAATTATACCGACGCTATCTAGTGTCATATTTTGTATAAATATAACGACGCTATCCTAAGTATTTTGTATAAATATAACGACGCTATCCTAGTATTTTGTATAAATATAACGACCTGCTATCCTAGTATTTTGTATAATTATAACGACGCTATCCTAGTATTTTGTATAATTATAACGACGCTATCCTAGTATTTTGTATAATTATAACGACGCTATCCTAGTATTTTGTATAATTATAACGACGCTATCCTAGTATTTTGTATAATTGTAATGACCTTATCCTAGTATTTTGTATAGTTATAACGACGCTATCCTAGTATTTTGTATAATTATATCGACGCTATCCTAGTATTTTGTATAAATATAACGACGCTATCCTAGTATTTTGTATAATTATAACGACGCTATCCTAGTATTTTGTATAATTATAACGACGCTATCCTAGTATTTTGTATAAATATAACGACGCTATCCTAGTATTTTGTATAATTATAACGACGCTATCCTAGTATTTTGTATAAATATAACGACGCTATCCTAGTATTTTGTATAAATATAACGATTTTATCCAAGTGATTTTGTATAAATTATAACTTGTACCTATTATTGTTGTATATATTATAACGACGTTTATCCTAGTAGTTGTGTAAATATAACGATTGCTATCCAAGTATTTGTATAAATGATAAACGAACGCTATCTTTTGTGTGTAAGATAATGACCTTCCCTATTATTTTGGTGGTAATTATAACGATTTTCATCCTAGTATTTTATAGTATAATTATAACGACGCTATCCTAGTATTTTGTATAAATATAACGACGCTATCCTAGTATTTTGTATATATATAACGACGCTATCCTAGTATTTTGTATAAAGTATTTTTACTACTTATTTCATTGGTGTCATCTTGCGATTAAAATGCAGGATTCGGCAAACTGGGGTAAATGAGCCACATATGGGGTCCACATTTACCTTGTCAAGGCTGCACCGCTTCTGTTTTTTTGATCTACATGAGCCATCAATTTATAATCACAAACTTTGATTAGTACATAAGACGCCCATTAGTGAACGACACATTTCGCTGTGAAATTGTGTCAGATACTGGCAGTGTTGTGTCAGATACTGGCAGTGTTGTGTCAGATACTGGGAGTGTTGTGTCAGATACTGGCAGTGTTGTGTCAGATACTGGCAGTGTTGTGTCAGATACTGCCAGTGTTGTGTCAGATACTGGTAGTGTTGAGCAGAGATTAGCAGTGTCCCAGCCATAACTACGCCAAAGCTATTTAGCTAGTTATGGATTACGTCATTATTAACAGCACACCAGGGACGTGTCTCACACCAGGGGACGTGTCTCACACCAGAGGACGTGTCTCACACCAGGGGACGTGTCTCACACCAGAGGACGTGTCTCACACCAGGGGACGTGTCTCACACCAGAGGACGTGCCTCACATCAGAGGACGTACCTCACACCAGAGGACGTGTCTCACACCAGAGGACGTGTCTCACACCAGAGGACGTGTCTCACACCAGGGGACGTGTCTCACACCAGAGGACCTACCTTACACCAGAGGACGTGTCTCACACCAGAGGACGTGTCTCACGCCAGGGGACGTGTCTCACACCAGAGGACGTGCCTCACACCAGAGGACGTGCCTCACACCAGAGGACGTGTCTCACACCAGAGGAGAGGACGTGTCTCACACCAGAGGACGTGTCTCACACCAGAGGACGTGCCTCACACCAGAGGAGAGGACGTGCCTCACACCAGAGGACGTGCCTCACACCAGAGGAGAGGACGTGTCTCACACCAGAGGACGTGCCTCACACCAGAGGAGAGGACGTGCCTCACACCAGAGGAGAGGACGTGCCTCACACCAGAGGAGAGGACGTGCCTCACACCAGAGGAGAGGACGTGCCTCACACCAGAGGAGAGGACGTGCCTCACACCAGAGGAGAGGACGTGCCTCACACCAGAGGAGAGGACGTGCCTCACACCAGAGGAGAGGACGTGCCTCACACCAGAGGAGAGGACGTGCCTCACACCAGAGGAGAGGACGTGCCTCACACCAGAGGAGAGGACGTGCCTCACACCAGAGGAGAGGACGTGCCTCACACCAGAGGAGAGGACGTGCCTCACACCAGGTTGTTTAAATATTTAAACTCTCCTGGGGTCGGTGCAACTGACGGTATGACTGAATCCCAATAGTCACTAGAACAGAGAGAGAGGGAGAGAGAGAGAGAGGGGCAGAGAGAGAGAGGGGGGCAGAGAGAGAGAGAGCAACAGAGGCAGAGAGAAAGAGAGAGCAACAGAGGCAGAGAAAGAGCAACAGAGGCAGAGAGAGAGAGAGAGAGAGGCAGAGAGAAAGTGAGAGCAACAGAGGCAGAGAGAGAGCAACAGAGGCAGAGAGAGAGAGAGAGTGACAGAGGCAGAGAGAGAGAGAAAAAAACAGAGGCAGAGAGAGAGAGAGAGTGACAGAGGCAGAGAGAGAGAGAGAAAAAAACAGAGGCAGAGAGAGAGAGAGAGTGACAGAGGCAGAGAGAGAGTGAGAATGATAGAGGCAGACAGAGAGGGAGATAGGAATAATTTACCAAGGAATTAAACGGAAATGCATTATATGACGAATCTGGTACCGGCACCTGTCATAAATTAAAGGTTTTACGTGAAAATCACTTAAAACAATGGCTGACTTGTCTCAGTTAGTGTTCTGGGGAGATACAAATGAATGCAGTGTTTGAAACTTCCACCCAATTGTACAAGTTATGTTGCGTGATCTCAGTAAATAATGCCAGTTTAACTCAACTAAAGCACTACAGTACAAAGTAAGCTTGCGTAAAGTCAACATAGAATGTAAAACATGTACTGATAATACACAGAAATAATGTCCGTATAAAACGACAGGTTGATGCTTAGCTAGCTATTGTGGGGGAGGGGGGCGCCCTGTTCGAGTTAAATTTGTTGGCGCCCTCATCCCAAGCTGGAAAGTGCACTCAACATTTAACAGCATTCTTTCGGCGCCCTTTCCTAGTTTAGCGCACTGTGCGACCCCATACCCCCCAATACCCTTTCCTACGCCACTGATGTTAGGCATACAGTCTTTGTTAATGCCTGCCCAACCCCGGGGCACGTTGCATAATACTTTCACCCAACACGGGAACCGCTCCTGTCACAAAATGGATGTAAGTTTTAATCCTTCGAGCTTCTATTCTGTGTCAAGTGTTCCCATAGAAAATTATTTTTATTTGTGTGGAGACATATCAAAGCTTGGGACTTCCATACTGTCCATAGGTTGTTGGGTACGCCCATGAGAGGGGAGGGGGACAGTAGTATCCAGCTACCCGATCTGAGTGTAACATTACTTGTAATCCTGCGCGCTGTCCTCAGCTGACATCGTCTGGGAGTGTGGGACACAGTGTCAATCGCCGACTCGTGAAGTGAACCCCCCCCCCCACCCTCAATCTTCTGCAACATACGCCAGCTTGTTTACATTTTCACTTGTAACTTGCAACTGCCACTCTCTCTCTCTCTCTCCCCCCCCCCCCCCCCCCATTCCTGGGTCTATCGTATGGCGCGAGAACGAAAAAAAAAAGTAGTTTGACGGAAACGAAATATACGTTTTTTTTTTTTGTTATTTCTGTTTTCGACCATAATTTTTTTTTAATACACATAAGACCCATATTTCATCATACTCTAATTTCATTTAATGTCATTTCATGCACATTGAACAAAAATATGGTTTAGTTTCTACCTAAAGAACAGAAAACATATTTCGTTCCCATGTTCATCTTTTTTTTTTGTTTTTCGTTCTTCAAATTTGTTTTTTTTTTCCGTTCCCTCATATTGTACACCGCTCTCGAACCCAACTCACTAACTACGTCGAGGGTGAAAAAAAAAACATCAGACGACTGTCAATACTACTAGTGGGGGGAGGGAAAGACAACCCACCTGTGTTTTGCACAAGGGGACACAATCTAGGCCTAACCGAGGACGAGTTAGACTTGGTATGGATTGAACGCTCGCTTTTTTGCAACTAGTGGGACCTGCATATCGGTGGGAGGGAAATAGAAAAGCCCCTATAGTCTATCCACAAGGAGCTTGTTTTGTTATGTTTTTCTCTCTTGATCCAATTTTTTATATAACTTTCCATTTTCTCATTGGATGTGACACTTTGCTAACAACGGTGTATCGAATGTTAATACTTGATCCTTGATGACATACGATATTTGTTGCTATCAATTCCTGGAAATTATACAGTGAGTGTTCATTAGTTGTGAATTACTTCACTTCTTGAATACATACATAATAGTATGATAGGGTTTACCTCAGGATGTTTAGATGTTAGTGTAGGAGGCTATTTGTGTTTTCATTTGAAACAAATGTGTTTGATCTTTGGAGGCGGAGTCTTGTTGTTCGTTGTCTGCCTTTTGACGCAATAACCAAGGTAGTGTTGTACCAAGGTAGTGTTGTACCAAGGTAGTGTTGTTCCGAGGTAGTGTTGTACCAAGGTAGTGTTGTACATTTTGTTGATTTCAGTTCAAAAAAGAAATGTGTTGAATCTTTACGCCATGATTTGTTAATGGTCAAAGCTGTGTAATTTGGTCAAACAAAGCTGTGTAATTAGGTCAAACGTTGTAAACTTATTGTTAGATGATTCGATCTCCTTTCATTTAATTGATGACGTGATGTGTTTTGGTGTGTGTGACCTTCACCTTTTACGGCTTTTTTTTTTTGTATTCATATCGGCTGTTCTTGTTGGTGGTTGTTGCACTGTGTAAAATTGAAAATACAGATTGGTTATTAATTCGCCCCATGTTTTCTTGTGTAGGCAGCTTCATCCATTCAATCTATTGTATTCCCTGTTGTCATTATTGTAAAGAATTATTGAAAAAAAGAAATCTAAAGCTAAATGCGGGACTCTACCGTCCCATTGATTCACCGCCACTCCACACACACAGACACACGCTACTATTGCATCAACTCATGAACACGTAAAAAGATATATAGGTCACAGAAATCAATAACCAACTCTACGAGCTGATCTCTCCCCTAACCTCCCCCCCCCCGTGTGCATCGATTATGACGGTGTACTAAAATGCCTAGTGAATTGATCTCTCCCAGGTATACATAACTGGCGGTTCGATCATTTTTTATCAAAATTTATTTGCCAATTATCGCGCAAACGACTATCCTTGACAATGTATATTATAGTAATAATCAAATTATAGTTACAATCATAGTATAGTAATAATCAAATTATAGTTACAATCATAGTATAGTAATAATCAAATTATAGTTACAATCATAGTATAGTAATAATCTAATTATAGTTACAATCATAGTATAGTAATAATCTAATTATAGTTACAATCATAGTATAGTAATAATCAAATTATAGTTACAATCATAGTATAGTAATAATCAAATTATAGTTACAATCATAGTATAGTAATAATCAAATTATAGTTACAATCATAGTATAGTAATAATCAAATTATAGTTACAATCATAGTATAGTAATAATCAAATATAGTTACAATCATAGTATAGTAATAATCATAGTATAGTAATAACCAAATTACAGTAAGAATCAAATTATACTTGTCATCAAATTAAAATTATAATCATATTTTAGTTGCAATCGTATTAAATAATCACATTTTAGAAATAATTCTTCACTATAAAAAAGGTCTGTTTCAAATTTTATTTTTAAAAATGTTAATATAAGTGGATTGGGTGGGGGGTGGAGCTACTGTTATGGTACTTCAGTCTTGTATAAAAACATTTCTTCTGTTGACATGTTGTTGTTTTTTTATTATCTCTGTCACATATTAACTGCATAATAAGTACCATAGAACTATTTATAACTGAAGACAATGAGCTGTTGTAAGGTACAGTCGACAACTTAACTCCTACATGTATCAACATGTTTAACCCCTTTACATTCATATTGTGTTCAACTCACTTGGCTAGAATTATTTAACAACCAAGCAGCAACCCATTTTTTTTCTAATCTGCTTCCAATTTTGGAATGTGTACAGCATTACAGCTTATTTCGAATACACTACATTGATCGGTCTTAGTCTTGGCAAGAGATACATTGCGTGTGGTTTACTGTAGTGATGGTGTTTTTCATGTTATTCATTTCTATTTTTTATCTATTTTTTTTTTAGAATTTATCCGGAGTCATCGGTTCGGTTTATTTTTGTATGAAGTGAGCAGGTTAATACTTTCAGAGCAGGTTAATACTTTCAGAGCAGGTTAATACTTTCATAGCAGGTTAATACTTTCAGAGCAGGTTAATACTTTCAGAGCAGGTTAATACTTTCAGAGCAGGTTAAACTTTCAGAGCAGGTTAATACTTTCAAGCTATGAATCTCTCGTTCCAAACAACAAGTATATGACATCATCCACATGTATTTATACAATACCTTGTCACTCCCACTGTGAGGTGCCACGTATCACCTTTGTGACAAGTGACAGAGTGAAATCTTCTCCTTGCTCTCTGTATGGTACACACTGTGATTGGTTAATCTTACGAGTGGGGGAGGGGTGAGTGTAGATAGCGAGCAGACGACACGCTGTGTGTGACCTATTTATCGTGTTGATTGATGTGTTGTCTTTGATGTGTAAAAAATATTCCTCAAATATATATATATATTTTTTAATGTGTGTAAAGTGAAAGACCATTCTAGAATGCGCCCGCCTTCTAATGTTGAGTACTGCAGTCTAGAGTGTGCCCGTCTTTCATTGTTGAGTACTCTAGTCTAGAATGCACCCGTCTTCCAATGTTGAGTACTCCAGTCTAGAATGCACCCGTCTTCCATTGTTGTGTACTCCAGTCTTGAATGCGCCCGTCTTCCAATGTTGAGTACTCCAGTCTAGAATGCAACCGTCTTCCAATGTTGTGTACTCCAGTCTAGAATGCGCCCGTCTTCCAATGTTGAGTACTCCAGTCTAATGCTTCGCTAAGTGCAATCAACAAATTGTCAAAACCTTTCTTTAATCAATTTTGTTTGTTCCAGTAATCTGACACCCCCCCTCCCTTATTTCTGTCCTCACTTTCTCTAATCTTCACCCCCAACGCCTCCCAATTCTCATTTAATTGACTATTAGCTACGAAAATGGTCTTAGTCATTGAAACTTAACATTTTACTTCCACCTCTCCACCCCCGTAATTTTCATTCAAAGTTTTGCTCTTCTGTTTGATATTACTTTTAATATGGTTTTTCAAGATGTCCATATGTAACATGCGTTCATATATTTTCCTTTTGACCATATAAACACCAGTTTCACACCGATAGTAATTTGTTCATAGCCTTCGTTGAAGAAAGAATTTATTATTGATGTGGACGGAATAAATATTCAGAACTTGGTTTTTTGCCCAGTGTGACTGTCATTTTGATCCATTGCAAACTTCTCTACGTCACAAGTCAAGCTTGGTTGATATTCAATAGTCAAGTTTAACATGCAGGTTGTTGCTAGTAGAGTTTTGATATCAAGGTATTTCTCTCAGACAGACACACGGCTCTGCTATACTCTATCTTCCCTTTGTTGTGTTGTTTACACTTCAGATAGCTAGCACGGGGGAGGGTGGGGGGAGGTCAATGTGACACGTGTGAATGTTTCAGTCTACCTCTTCCCTAACCTCTTAAAACCTTGGATATTACTCAGTCCAGTCATTACCATTATTAAACGTAAAAAAAAATATCCAAAGATGTTACAGTTTTAAACTGGTAAACTTTATTTTTTACATAAACACAATAAGAAGTAAAATATCTTCACTCACATAAAAAGTAAAATATCTTCACTCACACAAAATGTCAAAAACCTTCACTCACACAAAAAGTAAAATATCTTCACTCACACAAAAAGTAGAAAATCTTCATACAAACACACTTTCCTATTTTAGTATGTTTCCGTTGAATTCAACAAAATATTAATTCATAAATTTATTAGTCATCACTGAAATTATGGTACATTGTGTGTGTGTATTTCCTTTTCCTGGATTTTCATTTGAAAGACAACCTGGTAGGACCGTGACGGTATGTCATCCCATAGCGACACTAGTGTCAACGTGACATCCAGCACACCACACGTTACACAACTCATTCTGTGACACACTGTGCAGTGGTTCTAACACTGGCCGGGGGGGGGGGTCTAAATATTTACCCTCTTCTCTTTATTTTGCTATTTATACTCTCGCTATACACCGGCTGTGTTACCTGCATCTGTTTAGATTCAATGACCTAATTAAGCCTATCATAATGTTTTTGTTACTAATAGTAATAATTCAACACTTGTTATTCTTTACTCTTATTCGCTAGCGATGTATTTTTGTTATAGTTTTATTGTAAAATGTCCTGTTAGTTCTGCTGTATATTCTGTTTGTATTTAACCAGTTGCTATTAATTAATATAATATTTGTTACTGTTGATCTGTAATTAACGGACAAAGGAACCAAGCCCTGTTAGTGAGTGAAATGAAAGACATGTTGACCTTAAGTGACCTTCTGCCCAATTTGTTGTGGGCGGGCAATGACGTCAGTAGAAGTCACATAGCTAGTCTTCGGCTTAGACAAGTGAAGTACGCACATTGCTAGGTAAAGTACACATATGGCTGGGTATAGTACACATATGATTAGTGTCATGGTATAGTTATGAGTACTACGCACACAGGTGTGTGTGTATCTTTGGAGCTTGGCCAACCAGGTCAACATGTGGTCACGGGGTCAAGATTCGAGATGTTTATAGAAAATAAATATGTTGTTTATTATTCTAGATATTTATAGAAAATAAATATGTTGTTTATTTGTAAATTGTATTGACTAAATGAGTGAGAGACAGAGCGATGTGGAATGTTCGAGATGGATGGAAGGAAATTATATAAAGACGATGTTCAGTTGAGAAAGGAAGGAATTGAGTCAATCAAGTCAGTGAAGTCATTTGTGTTCAGAAGTTCAGTTGAGTATTGAGAGAGTATTCGAGTACATATCAGAAGTTTTAGTTGATCAGTGAAGTTCATTGTTAACAAGTATTATTTATTGGATTTATTCTGCTTATATGTTATTGTGTCGTCAATAAATCATATGAACCATGGACATGAATTGAGTTCTCATTATTAACCAGTTCATACTAATAACGTCATTTACAATTAGGTAAAGTACACATATGGCTGGGTAAAGTAGGCACATTGCTAGGTAAAGTACACATATGGCTAGCTAAAGTACAGAAATGGCTGGGTAAAGTACACATATGGCTGGGTGATGTACACATGTGGCTAGGTAAAGTACACATATGGCTGGGTAAAGTAGGCACATTGCTAGGTAAAGTAGACACATGGCTAGTTAAAGTACACATACCGCTGGGTAAAGTACACATATGGCTGGGTAAAGTACGTGTATGGTTAGTGATCGTTCTAAGTAACACACACATATACTAGTAAAATGTGGTAGTAGAATATTAGGGGCACTAGGGGGCCCTGCCCGACAATCTTTAAAAAAAAACAGAGCCCTTCTCTTAAATCAGCGTATAGCCATTTGTAAAAAGCCCCCAACGGTTTTAAGCCCCTGACAAATGTTCTGTTTGCCCCCTCCCCCTCCTAGCAGCGGGCCTGATTGTCTCGTTAAAAGTGGATGATGACGTTATTTTAAGCTGCCCCATATCCTTGCATACAACATTTCTCGTATTATATGTTTTTGCAAAAAGCTGTGACTATCTTGCTGCCCTGGTCGTTTGATCACCCCCAACTGGGCAGGCCATGAGCCATACATTTCAACCAGCCATGTTCAAACAGAGCCACAAACTTGACTAGACAACAATCCTGAACTATATAACAAAAACACTTGGCTAAACCACCTCTTTGATTTCAGGCTATCCGTGTTGTAAGAGCATTATGTCCTGTTCCAGCCAAACAAGTTTTTTTTTTAACGGTTTGGTTCGGTGACTGCTGCAACATTAAGTCACGGAACTTGATTTTAGTTTTTTTTTTATAAAGTGATAGTGTACGATAGTGTACAATAGTGTACAATATATAGTGTACGATAGTGTACAATAGTGTACTTGTTGGAGCTTGTTGTCCCTGAGGCATGGGGCATTTTTTGTTTCTTTTTGAAAGATGATTTTTGCGGGTTATACAATATTTCTTAGAAATGTTTCTTTTAACTCGTGCATACACACACATACAAACATACACACACATACAAACATTCACACACATACAAACATACACACACATACAAACATACACACGCATACAAATATAGACACGCATACAAATATACACACGCATACAAACATACACACACATACAAACATACACACAATACAAACATAGACACGCATACACACATACAAACATACCTACAAACATACACACACACACACACACACACATTTATCCGAATTTCCCATTTTGCCCATACCTCTGCTTTGAATTGCTATGCCAAATTTCCCATTTTGCCCATACCTCTGCTTTGAATTGTTATGCCAAATTTCCCATTTTGCCCATACCTATGCTTTGAATTGTTATGCCAAATTTCCCATTTTGCCCATACCTCTGCTTTGAATTGTTATGCCCAATTTCCCATTTTGCCCATACCTCTGCTTTGAATTGTTATGCCAAATTTCCCATTTTGTCCATACCTCTGCTTTGAATTGTTATGCCGAATTTCCCATTTTGCCCATACCTCTGCTTTGAATCGTTATGCCAAATTTCCCATTTTGCCCATACCTCTGCTTTGAATTGTTATGCTAAATTTCCGACACTTGAAGGGTTTTTTTTATTATATAATGGTAACTCGGTTAACGACATACTGGGTTAACGACGAGTCTCCGTTAAACAAACGTTATATTGATTTATGACCTTACCAAAGGTGCGAACATTCGAATAACATTAATCGACTTGTGGGGAAATATCGCCATGTACAGCGACGGTTTCGATTAACGACGGATATTTTATGATGGATTAACGTCGTTAAACGAGGTACAGCTGCTTCAGTTTATAAGTGCTGTGTTTCATTGTGCAGGCAGTGGTCAGCCACTCCGAGAGTCGTGAATTGTATGTGGCCCTGCCTATCCTAATTGTTCGAACACCAAACCTGTCTCCCGTGGTGCCTCCATGACCACTACACTATCGGCCCTGGTGAGGATGAAAGGAGGGCACAGCGAAACAACCGCCAAATTCAGTTGTTAATATGATCTGAGAGATAAAACATGCCATCCTTTCAGGGACTTTCCCAAACCAAACATACCACATAATATCAACAGATATAAAGTTCAAACCACACTACACTGTAACAACACGACTGGCGATCCTTGTGAATATGTCCACCTTACCCCGCCCCCACAATCTGTTTACAACTCTTCAAGTGCTGACCACTTCATGTTACTATAAATAGTATCGGATACTCAATACAGTCTCTCCTTAAAAAAAAAAACACACCAAACTCACGTCAACTTAATCCATAAATAGTTGCCTCACCCCTCACCCCCCCCCCGGGCTTGCTTCACCTTTTTTCCCCCATCAGGCCCGCCGTAAAGTAGATGTAGCACAATGCCGAACCCCTAGGATTTTGGGGCCCGGGGGGCTTGGCGTCTTTGAGGCCACTGCATTTGACATTCGACACCATGACATGAGATAATGTACTTAATATTTATTGTAAAAAAAAATTTGGGGTCCCCCTCAAGCTGGGGCCCGGGGGAGCATTCAAATTTGGACCACCCACCCTAGGTACGCATCTGGTGAAGCACGAGCCGTTGGGGATATTTTAACCTGCTTAAATATGAATACGCCTTTAGAAGGTGTGCATTATCAGAGGGTGCCCCGATTGTTGAGTTTATCATTGGCCCCCCAAGATTAGCTTGAGGCAGTCCTCTTGTACACCCCAGAGGCAGTCCTTTTGTACACCCCAGACACACACCCCTCATTCCTCACTTTAGTTTCTCTGTGATATTCAGTTAACATTTTCGTTTGGCAATTTGTCACATGCTTGGTCGACCTGCCTTGATGGCGCAGTGGTTGGGAGCTAGAACGCTCATGTGGTAAAGTGTAGTTCTAGAATTCACAACCGATTCCTTGTTTTTTTCATTGAACTGCCGGTCAATGTTTTCAACAATTTGTTTCATTCACGATGCTTATAATTTTAAACACGTTCACCATTGTAACTCTATTGTCACTATCATATCTGTTATTCAACATTACCTACAGTGAAGAAAGGTCAATTAGTGAATTTAGTTGAATTTCCTTCGTCTGTGTTGGTTTATTTTTTGTGTTTGCCTGCATAAAAAAAATAATAATAATAATAAAGTAACACTTCAACATGATGACGTCATTTCCCGTAACACCTTGACACAGACGTGTGATCACATTTCCATGAATACATTAAGATATTTAAACCTAGGCTCCAGTTTCGCACACTGAGACACACACTGAGACACACACTGTGACACACACTGTGACACACACTGAGACACACACTGTGACACACACTGAGACACACACTGTGACACACACCGAGACACACACCGAGAGAACAGTTTCCAGTGAAAACTAACGCATCAGCAACTGAAACCAAAAAACTTCAGACATTAATAAACTGTGTTGCAAATATTTTGGGAACATTTTCTTAGTTATGGATTAAATAAAGCCTTCTCATTATTATATACAATGTCAAGGACGGTTGTTTGTTAGTCAATGATGGCCGCTGGATGCTCCGTGTCTGCAGTGTTGCATTATGGGTATCATAGCCCTTCTTAAAATTCTTGGGGGGTGGGGGGGGGGGTGTTTCTAGACAGAAATGATGTCTCACTGCTGCGGGCCATAGTACAGGTTACCTATCTGGACCGCGATTTCTCTTATCATTGAACTAATAAGAATAGTTGTTCATCGGATTGGTATAAAATAACGAGTATGTATTATTACTCATAATGATTGTATGTGTGTGAAGTCCCTGTCAGGATGAGATGAAATCTCTTAGATCCTATGAACCACTAATGGGACGTGCTTTATGGTGCCCTTCTTAAATCCCCTCCCCCCATAGCCGATAGTGCAATGGCCATGGAGGCACCACGGGAGACAGCGGGGACTTAAGCCAAGACCTGAAAAATGTCCTTGGTCCTCACCGGAGATCGAACCAGGTACCTTCAAGTTGACAGTCTACCGCTTTACCGCACGACCATCCGGTACTGACCGGGGACTATTGTCGCCTTGGGCCTTAAGTTATCCCCCCCCCCCCCACTTCTACCCATCCCTCGGAACGAACGACTCTGTGACTATATTAATAATGAAAAAGGTTGGGCACCCCTAGATGAAATATTCATTGATACGGTACCCCTCCCCACAAACACACATACTACCACCTCACCCTCCCACACACACACACACACACACACACTTCAAGCTCCATTATAATGTAGATATACATTCTCTTAAAGACATTCACCATGCCTCTACCCAGTTGTATGCCTCTTTTGTTTGATTTCAGTTTTATTGTTATATATGTAACAATAACAGGTTTAGTGTTATACATGTAACAGTAACAGTTTTATTGTTATATATGTAACAATAACAGTTTTAGTGTTATATATGTAACAATAACACTTTTAGTGCTATATATGTAACAATAACAGTTTTAGTGGTATATGTGTAACAATAACAGTTTTAGTGTTATACATGTAACAATAACAGGTTTAGTGTTATACATGTAACAATAACAGTTTTAGTGTTTTACATGTAACAATAACAGTTTTAGTGTTATATATGTAACAATAACAGTTTTAGTGTTATATATGTAACAATAACACTTTTAGTGCTATATATGTAACAATAACAGTTTTAGTGCTATATATGTAACAATAACAGTTTTAGTGGTATATGTGTAACAATAACAGTTTTAGTGTTATACATGTAACAATAACAGGTTTAGTGTTATACATGTAACAATAACAGTTTTAGTGTTATACATGGAGCAATAACAGTTTTAGTGTTATATATGTAACAATAACAGTTTTAGTGTTATATATGTAACAATAACAGTTTTAGTGTTATATATGTAACAATAACAGTTTTAGTGTTATATATGTAACAATAACAGTTTTAGTGTTATATATGTAACAATAACAGTTTTAGTGTTATCCATGTAACAGTAACAGTTTTAGTGTTATATATGTAAAAAAAAAATTGGAAACTTCATGCCACTAGTTACAGGACGTACTGTCGGTGTCATGTCGGTACAATATGAACAAGTACATTGTGACATTTTATTGTAGTACTGATGACGTCATATGAAACAGTTGCGCAACAGCAATTATCTCCCCGCTACCCCCCCCCACCCCGTGTGCATTCTTTAAAGCCTCATTACGGGCTTCATGGTTGGAAGAACTGGTCTTGGTTGTAGGTGGCTTGTCATTTGTTTATATATATCACTATAGTCCTGCATACTTATGTTAATGTATGGATGTAATCTAAGACGTCTTGAAATATAAACCAAAAAGATTTACAGATATATTTGTGTGTAGAACTTTGTACAAAGAGCCCACACGACTATGTTAAATCTGGGCCCGAATTATCTCTCCCTGCGGCCCCGTTTACATGTTAACGTCAACAGACTTAACGTCGTATGCATCTACGCATTGTTTACGTCCAAACCGGCACTGCCACCTCCTGCGACTGGTGCCCACCACCCCCACACCACCCCCAACTACTGTCAACCCACTTCACTGTGTAGGTCGCCGCATATTTTTGATTCAATGTGCAGCACTGTGGTGGCGCACCTCATTTGAACAACCGGCTAGTTAGTTAGAATTTTTTTTTTACGTCGGTTTGAATTATGAACATTGAACAACGTCACCCCCCCCCCACTCCACCTTTCCATGAATGTACCGCGTGCCCCCCACCCCATCCTACACACCTTACTCCTACACACCAGTAACATATGTTATACTTATGTACTTTAGAATTATTCTGTTCTAAGCGGGATTTATTTCATTGTATACACTGTAAAGTGAATGTGTTCTCTTTTAGATAATACATGGAGTTGGATTAATAGCTCATGGTAATAGTTTTGTCGGATTGTTATAAAAATGTAGTAAAAAATTATATCTATGTGTCTATTTTATTAAGTCTGTCTATTTTATTAAGTCAATTTTTAGTAAAAAAAAACTTCACATTCATTCTGCCTTGTGGATATTTGTGGTATTTTCATTTGTACAACTTGGTCATAAGTACGTAGCCTGTTGTTTATGTCTCGGGTGACACATTTGAAAACACCGTGTCGTGTTGGTGTTATCTCCCGTTGTCTAACCGCGAGTGAACCTCGGCTGAGTGTGTAGTGTGTTCAATAGGGGAATCCCCCAGCCGTGTTCTGCAGTGTAAACAATGTTTCTGTCATAACCCCCTCCTCCCCGCCCATCCGTTAAATACCGTGCCAATACCATAGTTGGTTGTTTTGGTCTAACTTTTAGGCCTAGTTATAATGTATTCAAATGGCTGAAAATATTTTGTATTCAGTAATTTATATATAAATACATGTGTGTGTGTTTACTAGAAGTACTTCAGGATTAAATATAATTGAGACTGTACTATATTACAAGTGCATTGTCTTTTGAATAGTTACATACATATAAAGTACAAAAACAGAGAAAAACGTATTAATGTTGAAAGCTTTTAGTATTGTTTTATCTTTGACCCATTTTCACTAATGGTAGCCTACACTTCCAAACATTCTGTCCGTCAAATTCATACAAACAAAACAAAAACAAACGAGTGGACTACAAACATCTCCGCTGCATCCACTGGGCAGTCTATCGTCATATTATTCTAAGTTATATATTTCATTTTTTTTTTGTTCTCGGGGTGACGTCAATTTTATCACACCCCCTTCCCCCCAAATTGTTAGAAGAACCATTCTAAAATCATTCTTGAGTTGTGATCTTTTGATTATAATTTGAATAAAGTTTTCAGGATTTTAATTTATTCATTACTTTTTTATTTTTTGGCAAGTTTCATTCTGCACTTTGTGCTAATTAATATTTGATGCTTGCCATTTGTCTGAGAGCTACCACTCTATGCATAAAACAAAAAAATTTCATCATGGTCTTCCATGAGTAAACCTTTGTGGATATATTCATGGCTTTCTCTATTGTACACACTTCAATTAAATAACAAAGTTGAATGATTCATAGACAGCAAGATGTTGCCGCTAATTATCATGTCCAGCTGCTTATTATTATGAGTAATGTAATTTAAAGATTAAACTTCTTTGTTTACGTTGATAACGGTTAATTTTGTGTACGTTTGCTTTTGATAACGGTTAATGTTATATTCCTAGATAACTACAGGGCTTGAAATAATTGTGTATAGATTTTCGGTTGTATTCAATTGAAGTTATTACATTCGATTTTTTTCATTCTGTTATTGTATTGTCTGCAAGCAAGATGAGTTCATTCCCCTAGCATGTTATATTTGATTGTTTGTGCTAGCAGTTGAAAAAAAAATTTTAGAAGAAATAATTTGGTAGAACTATTTATACCATCTACCAGATAAACTTAATTTTTACTTATTAGTTAACACATTTTGTTTGTGTGATGCTTGTTTCGATATTTCATTGCTGTGTTCCTTTGGTGTGTAGATTCAAATCAATGACGTAGACACCTTTATTGATTTCGATTGGTTGATGTCTTCGCGGGTACTTAACATATTCGTGTCATCTAAATCTTACATCAACTTATAGTTACTTTGCACAAGGATCTTTATTTTCATTTTAATGATCGCACCATGGCGCCGCCTTCGAATTCCTACAAATATCGAATCTACAACTTCCATGAAGGCGGGGGAGGCCATAGCAGGCACGCTGCCCCTGGCGAAAGGTTGAATAGGAGTTTCGACGTCTCCGACTTCACCAGGTGGTCAGAGCAGCAGGATATGGGGTTTTCGAACGGGCCCCAGAGTTCGGATCCTATCGGCCACCTTGACCCATCGCAGAGATCCGGTCGCACCCTGGAGAGGGGCCATCACTCTAGAAGCTCCCGAAGCACGGAGCGATATTTCGACGGGCCCCGGGCAACCACGTCGAGGAGCGGCCGAATCCTTGACCGCAGTCCAGATTCCAGGAAGCTGGACCGCAGCTTCGAGATTCGCTCTACGATCGACCGCAGTTATGACCTGAATAACGGGCCTGCCAGCTTGGACCCCAGGTATGGGTCACCTCAGTATGGATATCGTCAGACCGTCACTATCCAGAGGTCAGCTTCAGGTGCTGACCGCAGCAACGTCATCATCCCGCAGTCCAGGTCATTCGGGCCCGGCCTGTCCCGTGAACCAGTTTTCGATAACTCAACAATGAGTAAATCTTTGGTAAGTCGTTTTACAACCATTTTGTTTTTATATCTACCATTGCCATGATGCTATAGAATCCATAGACTTACGAATTGATTGCAAACACAAGTAAAAATAGAAGACCGTCAGAAGATAAACTTAACGGAATGACAGATTGATAAGCAAAAGAAATATGAAGGAACACTGTTGCCAGAAAGTTTTGAAACAAACTCGCGCAAAACCTTTAAAAAGATGCACAAAGTAGCGTCCACAATTTTAAACTTCCATTACACGCTAATTAAGAATGACCTTTAAAAGTAGCGAAAAGTAGCTTAATCTGGCAACATCGTGAAGGTAAAGAGTCAAAATAAACGCTGTATCTGAATGTCTTGACATCTGATATGTACATCTGCCACGCTTCAAGCGTGTGACATTCAAAAAACTCAGCTTGCCAAGACAATGTATTCATTATCTCCCTGCCATTAAAAACTGTTCATGTTTCTCCACAGGGAAACATTGCATGTTAACTTTCACCGTACGCGTATTAATTTTCTGCGACATGACACTTTGTACATCAAAACGTAATCCGCTAAACCTGACCATGGATATATTACTTGATTTACTTCAGTTACTTGACGCTTTACATTACTTCAACACAGAAAAGCGCTGCCCTATTTCACTTGACTTTCACGTAATGCATATATGTTACTTGGATTTGCAAACACACACACACACAGATATATATTAGGGTGGCTCACTTTATAGTGGAAAAAATGTTTAGTTTTCTGGTTCACTGTGATTTAAAACATGTATATACCAAATTTAACACCATTTGGGCTCCAATAAATACTGTCTCAGTGCACTTGTTATCTCGTGTTTTATGGTATTCGGCAGTTGCATTAAATGACAATTTTGCAAGGTTTAAAATGCTTGCTGTTTTTTTTTAGATACAAAGAACAATTAAACAGTAAAATAATACTAGTTACATGACACATTAACCTGACTGTATCGCAGAGTAGTTCTAAGTACGCCTTTCAAAAATACACCTTAAAAGTTTTTTAGTCTGTGCTTTCTGAGTCCTGAAGGTCTGCAAGTTGCTATCTCTTCAGCACAGTTGATTTTTTTGCGTCTGGAAACTCTTTGTGATGCTATTCAGCAATTTGGAGCAAATGTTGCTTTTCCTCCTCTGATTTGATGAGAGATAAGTTGAATGATGAAGCCAGTATAATACCCCACTCGACACAGTCACTGACAACTTTCATGGAAGAGATCGCTGATGTTGCCTTCTGAAAGGATGGAGTTTGTTGCCAGGTGGAAGCATCAGTCATGAGAAAATATGTGGGAAGCAGAAGACCATTAAAGAACAGCAGCGATGATGAGGTCATGAAATCCTTTAATGTCACATTATGAAGTGCTGAAGGATCATTTGTGCTGCGGATGCACCTTTCTTCTTTCTGATCATCAGAAGATTTCTCCATGAATTGCCTCAAGCAAGCAGCAAGGCTGTTTTTTCTCATCCACTGAGACACGTTGAGAAAAGAGAACCAGAGGAATGAGTTCTGCACTAAGGTACCAGAGATGTCCAATCGTTTTCAATGCAGTTTGAGAATTGAAGGGAGAATCATTCTCATAATCAATAAGAAGCTTGATGAAATCCAGATCATTCAGAGGTGCGTCTGCTAGAATGGGACGCTGAATCCAAGCTTTAATGTAAACCGAGGATGCAAAGATACCAAATTCTGCAATTGATATGTTTTCATGCTTAGTCAGCTTGAAATGATGACGGAAGAGATAAATCTTCATGATGTAGATTATTTTAGACATCCACCTTGCATGGTGATAAGCTCCTGGAACACGAAGACGCACCCCAAAAGGGGCGGGGGGGGGGGGGAATTCCTCACAGGATTATAAGATTCAGAGTCAGAAGTTCTTTGTAATCTTCACGTAGTAAATATCTTGAGTTGTCTTTCATTAGGAGGATATTTGAACAAAATGTGATGACTTCTTCTTTTAATGGCTTGAGATTTTGCTCCAGTCGAACATCGTGGCATATACTAAATTCTGCCTGTCTTATTTTTGGCCCAAACGTCTTAAAGCGCTTGAATAGCAGCACATCCCGTCCAGTTGTACTACCCCCAAATGTCATATTGAAGACTGCTGTGTTTGTAAACATACCATTGGCCAGTAGGCTCAATTAGGGGAAGTACCTAGCTCAATAAACATTGGCATGTTCACTGGACAGTATACAAGCAAAGAAATAGGTCATGAAAAAAATGTACCAACTAACTGCCAGACGGATGTGTTTGTAAACATACCATTGGCCAGTAGGCTCAATTAGGGGAAGTACCTAGCTCAATAAACAGGAGTTGTGTCAACTTCTATGCCAGTTAAATGAACAACACTTTTCGACCAAGTAGTCATAACTAAATAAATGAAATTTATATAGCCGCAACATTTGATCTAATAACACTTATGCACTGGTGAAGCTGGCTATTTATATGAAAATCAAAACTTCTAGAGATTTCTAGAATTTTCCGGAACCTTTTCAAGTTTTACACGTTTTTCTAGAAGCTTCTAGAACAGCGGTCGGGGAACCGGGGTAAATTACCCCAAATGGGGTTAAAATGAAATTATTGAGGGTAAAAATGAAACTTTTGTGAGTAAAAAGTATATATTTTTAATTTGCTACGACCGCTGTTCTAGAACCTTCTAGAGATTTCATAGAACCTTCTAGAATGGTATAGATTTTTCTAAAACTTACCAGAACCTTCTAGCATTTTCTGTGTGCGTTATATATATATATATATATATATATATATATATATATATATATATATATATATAATATATATAAATATATATATACAGTGGATTCCGCTTAATTTGGACACCGCTTAGTTGGGACAGCCGCTTATTTGGGACAAATCTCAAAGAAACCAAACCAAGAAGCCAATGGTAAATTTGTATGTTTAATTGGGACAGCCGCTTAATTGGGACAAAAAGCCTCGGTCCCGATGTGTCCCAATTAAGCGGAATCGACTGTATATATATATATATATATATATATACTCACATTCAAAATTCATTCAAAATGATTTAAAATTTTTGTGTCGTTGAGGCAGTACTAAATAAAGTCATATATTCATGAATTTTTTTTCTGTGCCGTTTTGTAGTCAAAGGAAACACAAAAAACAAAATGCTCCTAACAAATTTGACAAAAAGTTTTTTTGGGCCCCCCTAACATATTTATATTCCAAAAGAATATGTATTAATATTTTGTTTGAGATATTTCTGTCTTATCTCATTATTAAACCACGAAGTATATTTACAAAAAAAATATTCTTAAAAAGTATTTAAATAAATTATGACCATTTTTAGATACAAAACAATCTGTACTTATATTTTTAGCGTAATTTTCTGACATTCAAATTAAACGCATGCCTTGACAACGTCCACCAACTGGAGCTCATCTGACCCCATTAATACAATAATTGCTTTGTAGCTGATTACTGTACCCTGATGTGTTATGTTTATAGCTGGTTACTGTACCCTGACGTGTTATGTTTGTAGCAGATTACTGTACCCTGAAGTGTTGTGTTATGGCTACACCCGCCCCCCCCCCTCCCTCAGATGATTGTGGGTGTTTCCACAACTGTCCACTATTCTGTTTTAACTGTTTTAAGTGGTGACCAACTGACCTTCACAACCGTCATTCCGTGTCTGAAATATTTTTATCCTACCTCCCCCCCCCCCGTTTTCAACCTTAACCGTCTTACGGTAGACTCTCGTAGAGCAAAACACTGAAGTACCACTTTACTACCTCCATATTTATTGCACCCTCCCGCCCCCCTTTCCCGCGCATTTCAAAGGAAATATCTCATCCGTGGTCATAGGACTGTGATTAAAAGATAAAAGAAAAAAAAAAGCAAATACCGTCTTTTGATGGAATCTGAATAGAATATCAGAAGATAGGTTCTATTGTCAGTCTGCCAACTAAAAACTGGGTTATCTGTGCCACTGAATTTAGGCAATAGTAGTAGAAACTATTAGGTCACTGGCTTTGGTTACAGGCAGTTTCGGAATAAACAAATACGGTGACTTGTAACGTTCAGAATATTTGTAGTGCCAGAGAATGTAGTGATCTGCACAGCGTGTGTCTGCGTGTATGTGTGTGTGTGTGTGTTTTTTTCAACCATTGTTTGATTTCATGGATCTAGGCATCTACTGATAGTAAAAATCGATGGATCAATTTGTTGCAACTTTCCCCACATTGTTATCACATCCGATGTTACACCATTAAATCAAGACAGCGAGACTAAAATTCGAACTCTGTTAGTGGCCTTTGCGCATTCGATTTGAGTTTGGGTTCGATTCCCTGCTCGGCGATTACATTCTGAACTCCAATGAAAATATCTTCAACGGAACTCTTCCTGCACAAACCATAACGAGAAGTTAAACTGTACATCAGCGCATGAGGTCATAGCCGCCTCACTGTTCTTTATACTATAACCAATACTGGCAATAGTCACACAACGGCCATTTTCATTATATTTCCTGTATGTGTGTGTGTGTGTGTGTGTATGAAATAATAATAATTTAACAGTGCCGAACCTAGAGATTTGGGGCCCCGGGGGGGGCTTGGCCTCTTTGGGGGGCCCTGCATTATGACATTCGACACCATGACATGAGATAATGTACTTCATATTTAAAGTAAAAAAAAATTTGGGAGCCCCCCCCTTCAAGCTGGGGCCCGGGGGGACTTTTGAATTTGGACCCCCTTCCCCCCACCCTAGGTACGCCTCTGAAACTAAAACTGATTCAGTGTGAGCCGCAATCTGTGTAAGAGCCATCTGCGCCCAGTTGTAATAAGACTTACGGTGACTTCAATGGTGGCCAATTCGAGTTGTGTTCCCCCCATATGAGTCTGATTTTTTTATATATTATTATCCTGTTACTTTTCTTCACTCACTAGTGATACTTCGACCATGGTGGCACCCTTTCAGGTATTTTGTTGTACATAACAAAATATAACACGAACACTATTCATCTCACATCTACCTCAAGTTGTCCGCCCCTGTTATACTCTGTCTTAACTTTGTGACTCTGGGCCACTCTGCTGGGGGATTATGTAGGGTTTGGTCGTGTTTTATCTAAGTTACACGGTTTCCCATAATCCAGTGTAATAATTAGACCCCCCCTACCCCACAGGTAATCTGACGTCATTAATCAGGTCACACCTACTTTGTGACTTATCACACTCCCCCATGTACGACCCTGTTCTGACCTAATTCATTTCGGCGCCTCGGTTGTGTATCGTTTTACACCGAAGTCAATTTCACCTCCATGATTCAAATTTCAAACAGGCGATGAAGACTGTAATGTGTGTGTGCGTGTGTAGTGGCTGTAATGTTTGTGCGTGTGTGTGTGTAGTGACTGTAAATCAAGCCCATGACAGGTATTGTGTGGGGCCGGCGGCTGTCAATGAAAGAAGCTGAGGTATTCGTATATGACCTGAGGTGAACTCGATGACCCACTGACCCCATTTGTTGTTGTTGTTGATGTCCGACTCTCCCATCAAGTGGTCAGGTTGGAATGCGACGGAAAAAAAATTGTGTGTTTTCACCCCTGAGCTTTGACCGGCAACATGACGTCATAGTATTTCAACTTGTATTTATAAAATAAAACTTCATCCATCTGATAGATTACTAAGAGATAGATAGATAGATAGATAGATAGATAGATAGATAGATAGATAGATAGACAGACAGACAGACAGACAGACAGACAGACAGACAGATAGATAGATAGATAGATAGATAGATAGATAGATAGATAGATAGATAGATAGATAGATAGATAGATAGATAGATAGATAGATAGTATAGATAGATAGTTGATAATATAGATAGATAGTTGATAATATAGATAGATAGATAGTTGATAATATAGATAGATAGTTGATAATCTAGATCAGTGATGCTAGACCTTTTTTTTTTTCTGTGGGCCATTATTGTCTGCCAAAAACATTTGGAGGGCCAAAAATATAATTTGTATATATGTATGTATATAATGAGATGTTACTTTTTTAAACTTGTGGGGGGCCAAAACATTATCAAAAATGGCCAAACTTGGCCCACCGGGCCAGTATTTTAGCATCACTGATCTAGATAGATGATATAGATATGTAATATAGATAGATGATATATATTTCTTTCTAGCTTTTTATTGGGTGCTCTAAAGATTAGCAGTAGATGGATTTAAAGTTTTTGTTTTTTTTAAATATATATTTAGGTCACGTTTTCCGGCAGCTCAAATGATGTCACAGTAAACATGGTCTGAAAATTTTGGAGATCTGATCGAGCCAAGACACGTTTCACCAACATTACCGCCAAATTAAATACTTAGTTGTCGTATATACCTTCATAGAAAACCCTGTCATTACCCAATAGCTGTTTACAGTACACTTATATGTCTTTTGGTTAGTGACCGTAAACTTGCATTATTTACTGTTATTGATCGTGTTAATATTAAACTTGAATTTATTGCGTACTGGTTAACAGTTTGCGAGTTCATGTATGTTAAAAGTTACACCTGTATCGATTGCTTCTGTAGACGACAGAGTGATGTCTGGAGAATCTATTGATTGGGCACCGCGCACAGATGAAAGACAGCACCTGGTCCAGTTTGCAGTCCCTACCTGCATTTAATCAATAGAATTGTAGTATTGTTCTCTTCACCTTGTGTAACATCGATGTAGGATGTGTGAAATATTTGCGCACCATCACTCCACACACAACACACACAGTTACTACACACGAACACTCTCAGCACACAGGTGAGCTCGCCTTTCCACCTGACCTTCCGATTATTGATGACTATTGACCCAGTCGGTCTGCCGTACTTCTTCTCTTCCATCTTGATGGGCGATATAAAAGGAAATTAATTACTGGTCGATGATCACCCGCAGATGAAGTCAATGATAAAAATGATTGGCTGAAATTACTGACACTTTATTAATGGGTATTATTTCATTCTAGCAGTCGGTGTGTTTGTCTGAGTACTTAGTCCACTCATGTGTGTGCTTGTGTGTGAGTAAGTGAATTGACGCTATTTACTGTACATAAATGTGTGCACATGACGCTATTTACTGTGCACAAATGTGTGCACATGTTTACCTATACTTAAACCAAAAAACTTTCCTTCAACCGAACATGAACCTAATCGACATGTAAATTTGTAACATAAATATTGCTTGAACAAAATACCACAGTAGGTTTCAGTGGTGGTCCAGGCAATATACCCTATTACTCAATTAATTTAAATACCAACATACTCTTTTTGTCTTGTATGACTTAATGACTAAATAGGTACAAATGACTTATTCCAATGATAGGTATTTATATCTTTAAGTACAATTTACACTCACAAACAAACACAATTTTCAAGTCACAAACCAATACTTGATAAAGTTCTATAGTGTTAATGACTAACAAGTTTTTGTAAAAATAATGTGAGAATCCTCTAGCTAAAATCCAAATCCTATCGAAACTAAATTCAACATTTCCTAAAGATAACAATTCATTTTAGATTAGAAGGATTAGGATAGAATTACACCCCCTCCCCTCCCCTAGTCCCCTTTCCTCATTTCTAAAATCAGAAAAGATAATTCTAAAATGTCAACACTGGTTTATTTAACACTATTTCCACATTGTGTGAGTGTTTATTTTTAGATTTTCACGAGGGTCATAAAAGAGATGAGGCAGCCAGCCAAAAGTTGGCACTTACTTGGGTCTGTTTGAATCCATACAGTGGAGTACGTACCTAAGCAAACAGACAACTTTCTGTCCCTGGCATGAAAAGGTTTTCATTCGCCTTACTCTGCAAATTCTTTTTTATGCGTTCAATCCACTAGCAACTGTACAAAGTTATCGTCCGCTAGTTACTATTTTGTTAAGTGTTACAAGTTGTAAATGTTCAGTTACTGAAGTGTAAAATATGTTGAGTTTTTGCATTATTGATAAATCAGTTTTACTGATATAAATAAATATCAGACTTTTAAAATGAAAGCTTTCTGAATTATAGTTATGATATGTTTAAAAGTACATTATTCACTGCTACGTAAACACATGGTGACATACTCTTACAATCCATAGTACCTGTCTGTTTTTAAGTGTTAAATTCTTTAAAGAAATCACAAAATCACAGACGTGGGTTCAATAACAGCAGGTAATAATATATTTACAATGGACATCTACAACGTCATAACCTCACCATTTTCAGCACTTATATTATACGGTGCGCTGGTCTATGGGAATTCCCTGTTTGTAGCGCACCATTGAGGGCCAGGAAGGAGTTATAGCAATGTTATTATAGCATTTACCTTGAATCTGCACCTTTATGTACGATATCTGTACGGCATTAATGAATCATCAAAGTGTGTGTGTACATATATATATATTACGGCTACCATCTAACTCTCCCACGGCTACAAGTCGTGTGCACCTGCTGTGGATCCACGAATCTCCGTTACGAATCAGTGGCTGTGTTGTTCAGTGCATCCACCCCGCCTCCCAGCTGCCATTTAACTGTCCCAAAACAGAATACGGTTGATTGCAACTGCAGATGTCGTCATAAATAATTAAAATATGTCAGATAGTACACACGCTAGCTCCCACTCCCCACCCTCTCCCCACCTACTCCCCACCCTCACGCCTACACTTCCCCCAATGTTAGCTCTAAAGAACAAATGTCGAATCCGATTCATTTTGAATCAACTCACTTGTAAAATGTCCAATGACTCATAACAAATATCTATAGTGTCACCCTCTGTAGTGTCACCCTCTGTAGTGTCACCCTCTATAGTGTCACCCTCTGTAGTGTTACCCTCTGTAGTGTCACCCTCTGTAGTGTCACCCTCTGTAGTGTCACCCTCTGTAGTGTCACCCTATGTAGTGTCACCTTCTGTAGTGTCACCCTCTATAGTGTCACCCTCTGTAGTGTCACCCTCTGTAGTGTCACCCTCTATGTGTATCAATCAATAAATAAGAGATAGTCGATATGGTTCCATTCAACCAATCACAAATATGTCTTCAAGGTTTTTTTTTTCTATTTAATCATTTATTTAGTTAGAAACTGGTGTATAATGTATATCTGTGGTAAAATATGAATTGGTTTGAGTGTGGGGGAGAGGAGGGGGTATTCGGAATCCCATTTATTTATTGGATTTTAAAATGCGTCGGAGATTCCATTTCACTTCTATTCCTTTTTTTTAAAACCTAGACATTCCTAAATATTTACTTAGTAATTGGCTCCTGTCAATTTTTAAAAGTTTTTGGTTTACTATTAAGCCCTAGATCAGCAATGACATACATATACAATGTATATTATACATACATACATACATACATACATACATGCATACATACATACATGCATACATACATACATACCAACACAATACTTCACATAAAGTGGTTCACCTTGATGCATTGCTTTTCTACGTTGGGAGAAATTAATGAATTCATGACGTCATTTGATCACCATCTGATACTAAAAAATCTGGCAACGTTTATTTTTTTCCACCGTCTGTAAATTATACAAGTTGAATGTTACGACATCTTTGAGTTCTTCTTAACAGAAGATTTTGAGGCGCCATATAAGGCATATCTCTGGCAGGGCGCATGGTAAATGGCCGTTATCTGGGAACTATGATTGAATTTTATAATACATGCCTCCTTATCTCTCAAGGTCATATTCGAAATATAATAATAGAATAAAAAAAATAAACTCCACAAGTTTGTATTGGTTTGGGGTTTGGAGCCTCTTACGTTTTGGGGTGGAACATTTTACGTTTGTGAGGGTGGGTCACTGCACAGAGGTGAGCACATTCATTGTGTACTGTCGTTGTATCGCTATAAATATGCCGCCCGAGGGGTGTTATGGGCCCCCCGGGGGGTGAACCAGTGTTATTGTTTCGCAGACGAGGGGATGGGGGGCTGCTGCAACTACGAAAACGGTTGAAATAGAAATGGTCACTTAGCATGGGGGACCATGTACAAGTGCTCGGGCTAGCTCGCTCGTTGAGCCGGTCCAGGCTACAGAACTGCACACACTTAACATCGCAACATCTAGGTAGCAGACCAGGTTACTGTGAAATATGTCAGGCCTGAGCTGGCAATATATTTCACCCCCAATGATCTCCACACACGTTATCTTCGCGGTGTAACTGACCCAGTGACCTAGTTTTAGATTATACGATTAGTTTGGGTTTCTTCATTTGAATATTATTTGAAAAATTAAATTCGTTGGCCTCATAGGTCGTCTGTAAACTACAAAGTAACTAACGTAATTAAAGAATCACCATACTTCAGCGACAACATGGTTTAGTTTGTTATTGGAAACTTCTGATCAAGTTAGTGACTTTGATATATGCGGCTGATTCTGGAATAGTTGACTGCTGGAGAAATCAGTCAAGTTTGTGACTTTAATATATATATAATTGTACCTTGACCCACATTTACATTGTACTCATTATCATGCGCCACTTTGCTCACCCAAGTACAACTGCTGGATCTGTCTGGGTACACATACATACTCAAGTATGATAGGCACGGCCTTGAGTTGACACAATTTTTTTGTGTGTATGTTGTTATGTGTTGATGAATGAAGCGAATCGCCAATCGAATCCTTAAGGAAATGAATCACAGACTGACTGATGTAACTCTTTCAAATGAATCACAGACTGACTGATTTAACTCTTGCAAATGAATCACAGACTGGCTGATTTAACTCTTTCAAATGAATCACAGACTGGCTGATTTAACTCTTTCGCACCAATTCACATTAGAAAAAAAGGGTAACCTCAGTTGAACTGAATGTTGAACATTCTTGAAAAGGTTTGAAGCCAGTGTGAGTAGTTTGTCTTGTTGTGTGAATAGTTTGTCTTGTTGTGTGTGTGTGTGTGTGTGTGATGATCTGACAGTTTCCGTAGCTTTGACTGAATAAAAAGAACAGACACACACACACACACACGCACACACATTTCTCAAAAACAGAACAAGATGTCAGTGACACAAAAAAATTGCAACTATTCGCTGAGAACCTGTTCTTCCAGTTTTATGTTGTAATTGGTGGGTCGAGGGGGTGGAAATAATAGAAGAGGAGCTAATGGTGTGTTGAGAGTAAAATCATTATAACCTTTGACCTATTTGCTACTGCTGTCTCCTCCCCACCCCCCTCCCCCTTCTGCCTTTCATACATTATACTCTTATTTTTTTTTTTTACAAAAGTGACTTTATAAACCCATTCAAAACACATATAATGCTTTACACACACACACACAGACACTCACCTACATTTACAATTTTTTTTTAAATAGTTTTCAAAAGTAGTTAGTGGTAACCCATTCAGACTGGACAGGCAACCTTGAGCTATAAACACATTCAATGAGACAGCAATTAATATTGAGAAATTTCAGAGATTCCTCCAGACCTTGTCAATTTGAAATACTTCTTGTCAACAATGGTCCGGCCTTTTTTATTTGCCCCTTTTATATGCAGCTTTGATTGTATCGCTGTTCTGTACGGTGTTGTTGTGTATGATGTTGTGTACGGTGCTGTGTATGGTGTTGTGTGTAGTGTTATGTAATATTTTAATCGCGTCCTTATTGGTGTCGTCTGTTCCGTTTTTATGACCGTTGATTTCAAACATGGCTGATTTTTCTGTGCATCTAATATGCCGTTCACTTCCAGTCGTTTCCCGTAGTGTAGGTTGTATTCCCTGCAGTGTAGGTTGTATCCCCTGCTGTGTAGGTTGTATTCCCCTGCAGTGTAGGTTGTATTCCCCTGCAGTGTAGGTTGTATTCCCCCGCAGTGTAGGTTGTATTCCCCCGCAGTGTATGTTGAATTCCCCCGCACTGTATGTTGTATTCCCCGCAGTGTAAGTTGTATTCCCCCGCAGTGTAGGTTGTATTCCCTTGCAGTGTAGGTTGTATCCCCTGCAGTGTAGGTTGTATCCCCTGCTGTGTAGGTTGTATTCCCCTGCAGTGTAGGTTGTATCCCCCGCAGTGACTGCATTGGCCTTTACCAGCCTCGGAAATGAAGGTCAATAAACAAAAATCACTACATATATTATTAAACAGAGTATAAATGTTCGTCATCCAACCAATTAGTCATAGTGGGGGGGGGGCAACTACGTAGTCAGGGTTGTCTCCTACCCCCCCCCCAATCCCTTCCCCGCAGAAAAAAATAAAACTTATACATATCCATGAAGACCTGGCTTGATTTCCGGGGATTTGTTGAACTCGCTGGAACCAACATTTTGTTTCAATAACATTGTCATGTCAACTAGTCCGATAGTGTCTGTCTGTCCATCTATGTCTGTCCATCTGTTTCCATCGTCTTGTAATCAGTTACTTTCCTCTCGTCTATCTATTTATACATCTTTCTACGAATGTTGTTTATTGATTTTCTGTTGTTGTTGTTGTAAAATATTCAAACAAACAAACAATAAATAGTTTTAAAACTCATTTAAAATTGAATTGCTCAATGCCTACTAGTCATTTAGTTAATTTGGGGGTGTGGCTGATTTGATTTTTTGGCGGCCATGTTTTCATTGTTGTTTTGTTTTATACTCTACGTGTTCGTTGAAACTGTACCATATCCCTCCCCCCCCCCACCTTGAACTACTTGGCCGTTTGAATCGTTTTCTTTGCTCGCCTACATGTATAGTCTGACCTTGGTCCGCACCTGATCCTTAGATTTACGAACCTGTCTGGAATATTTCCACAGGCTGACCTTGACCGACTCATCTACACGTCTGCATTATGTTGCAGTTTTACATGACAGTGACATACAAACACACATATTTCTCAAAAAAAAAACAGTCATACATACACACACACACACAAACAAACACGTTTTTCAAAAATAGAACAAGTCTGTTTGAAGATACATTTAGACTTTTCTAATGAAGGTAAACATGTGGCTGTAATCTGTTTCATTTCAAGTACACCCTTTTAATTTTAAACTTTCCGTTCCATTATTCTGTAAACAAAAAGACTTCAGTCCCCAGTTGAAATATTTGGCATATGACGGCTAAAAAAGCTGGCATACACTAATTTATCATTTCTAAAATTGAGAATCCCAAAGCCTGGATTTCACTTGGGGTTGGCCAGTTTGGCCTGGTACTACCTCTGAATTGTGTCACATAAATGTCAGTGTCATTTATGACTGGAAGTGTCATAAGAACAGTGTGTGTGTATATATGGGATGTAAGGGTACATCTAACATTTGAAGCAGGCTACATAATTTAGATGGAGGCTATTTTTAGATTTATGTAAAAGGACAAGTTTACAAGCCTAGATTACTTCATCTAGATTTATAGTTTGAAATATTCGTTTCTCGTTACCATACTTTGTTTCCCATTTGTGTGTTATACACAGCCGAGCTAGCTGGTTTATACACAGCCTAGCTAGCTAGTTTATACACAGCCGAGCTAGCTGGTTTATACACAGCCGAGATAGCTGGTTTATACAGCCGTAGCTAGCTAGTTTATACACAGCCGAGCTAGCTGGTTTATACACAGCCGAGCTAGCTGGTTTATACACAGCCGAGCTAGCTGGTTTATACACAGCCGAGCTAGCTGGTTTATACACAGCCGAGCTAGCTAGTTTATACACAGCCGAGCTAGCTAGTTTATACAGCCGAGATAGCTGGTTTATACAGCCGAGCTAGCTGGTTTATACAGCCGAGCTAGCTGGTTTATACACAGCCGAGCTAGCTGGTTTATACACAGCCGAGCTAGCTGGTTTATACACAGCCGAGCTAGCTAGTTTATACACAGCCGAGCTAGCTATTTATACAGCCGTAGCTAGCTAGTTTATACACAGCCGTAGCTAGCTAGTTTATACACAGCCGAGCTAGCTGGTTTATACACAGCCGAGCTAGCTAATTTATACACAGCCGAGCTAGCTGGTTTATACAGCCGTAGCTAGCTAGTTTATACACAGCCGTAGCTAGCTAGTTTATACACAGCCGAGCTAGCTGGTTTATACACAGCCGAGCTAGCTGGTTTATACACAGCCGAGCTAGCTGGTTTATACACAGCCGAGCTAGCTGGTTTATACACAGCCGAGCTAGCTGGTTTATACACAGCCGAGCTAGCTGGTTTATACACAGCCGAGCTAGCTAGTTTATACACAGCCGAGCTAGCTAGTATATACAGCCGTAGCTAGCTAGTTTATACACAGCCGAGCTAGCTAGTTTATACAGCCGTAGCTAGCTAGTTTATACACAGCCGTAACTAGCTAGTTTAAACAGCCGTAGCTGGTTATTCCGGCCCCATGTGCGTGGTACATTTGGCGGCCTCCACCCCTCCCCCCAATCTAAAAATCTCAAAAACATTAAACAACGATCTTTCAGCGCCCTCTCCTATTTCGGCGCCCTGTGAAGCAGCACGACCCCCCCTAGTACCCTTCATAATATACGCATTTGTTAAGAAACGAATTCCTCTTAAAGTTGTTTACATTAGTCAGTAAGTGTCGATATTGTAGATATCTGTGAACAACAACAGCTGACTGTTGGATACAGCCAGACATCTTGTGTCTTATTTCACACTGACGAAAGGCAGACAGGGAGTCTAAAGATACGCAGACAAACCTGGATGACACATGGTGCCTGCAGGACAGACAGACCGACACATTGTGCCTGCAGGACAGACAGACACATGGTGCCTGTAGGACAGACAGACACATGGTGCCTGCAGGACAGACAAACCGACACATGGTGCCAGCAGGACAGACAGACACATGGTGCCTGCAGGACAGACAAACACATGGTGCCTGCAGGACAGTCAAATCGACACATGGTGCCTGCAGGACAGACAAACCGACACATGGTGCCAGCAGGACAGACAGACACATGGTGCCTGCAGGACAGACAAACCTGGCAGACACATGGTGCCTGCAGGACAGACAGACCGACACATGGTGCCTGCAGGACAGACAGACCGACACATGGTGCCTGCAGGACAGACAGACACATGGTGCCTGCTGGACAGACAAACCTGGCAGACACATGGTGCCTGCAGGACAGACAGACAGACGAAAGAGTATACATGCGTTAAAAGTCGCGTGCGTCCAGCGAATGTCCCCACCTTTACCTTCCACCAGAGAGATATGAAATAAGCTGACAGCTACAAGTTACCCCTAATCTCCCACTACATCCCAACGTCTTGTCTAATCCTGGCCGCTGCCTGTCATTTAATCTCTCCCCGCCCCTCCCATCCAGTCACCACAGTCTTGTTATTCTATTTTTTTAGAGCAATATCAACAACACAAGTTTCAAATTACGTGGTGCATGTATTAAATATTTCATTATCTGCATCCCCGTTCTCATTTATATATGTTTTTAAAATTTTATTTGTAAGATGTATTAAGTTATACCTATATCTTGTTCTTTTTTTGTTCCTATATATATATATATATATATATATATATATATATATATATATATATTTAAAGTTTTAATACGATTTATTATGATATATATATATATATATATATGATATATATATATATGATATATATATATATATGATATATATATATATATATATCATATATATCACACACACACACATATATATCATGTTTTCATATCATACCAGGCCAGTAGCGTGCGGGGGCCGGGGCCGGGGCCCCCGGCGTTTTGTCTGGCCCCCTCAGCTAATTTGTTCTACTTAGTAAAATGTATTACCTGGCCCTCTTTGTAGAATGCCTGGTTTCTTGCAAAATTTCTCGCTTACTGGGGCTGTATCATACGCTTCCCTCTCCCCACTTCCAATTTCTTCTTAGCTTATGTTTACCTGTGTATGTTTACCTATACATATTTTTGTAAAATATTGACAGAATTTGTACAGTGAAAAATTATTCTCACAGTTTCCTTTTATTCGCCATAATCATACAGAAATACGTACCGTCATTGACTTTCGCCATAGCCGCCATATTTGTTATTGTGTGTCACTATTTCGGTGCTACACTATTGAAAAGGAAAACAACAGAAATGGCGGCATTGTTAAAGTCATTATTTCAGGACTTTTAAAATAGCGATGCGCTTTCTGCGTGGTATGTGCCATACACTTCAACACACCAACACAAACACAAAGGTTTCAAAAGACTGTTTATGGCCTTTGTTTAAATGTGCAGATGTTTTCAAATATGGCATTGTAATGTTGTCCACTCTGTGGTCTATAGAATCTAGGAATTCGTTGGTGAAGAGATTAGATACAAGTGCTAGTAAATATTTTTAAATCGATAAACTTACAAAAACACTTATAAAATAGTAAAAAAAAATTTTCTCTTGTTTATTAATTCCCCCTTCCATCAAGTAATCTCTTTCTAGATGTATAAACAGCATTTTATTTGTTCTTCAACTATTTCCTTCTTATGTCAAGTCATGAAATCATTCTTCTTTTAAACCTTTAGATTTCATTTTATTCCTCCACATTCTTTCATCTATCAAGACTTTACACCCAAGCGATTTCATTGTTTGCGTCATTTTCCATTCCGGTGACGAGCATAAAAAACTCTCCTGATATATCAATCACTTACATTGGGTGTGTTTCCTGCCACTTCACCGAGAGGTGCAGCAGACGGGGCGCCATGGCAGACTATCTTGAGCGCAGGTGAATTTCACCCCGCCACAGCGATGGGGGTTTTGTAGCCTGCGCAGGGTGGTGGAACCCGGCTTGTGCCAATTATGAATTTAGTAACGTGGCGCCCTTGCACGTCTGCATGTTGTCTTACATCTCTAGACCCCCCCCCCCCACTGCATTCTGTTCGCTTTAATTGATTCTTGTTTAGTAATTATGCACGCATGCAATGTAATGTGATCGACTTGCACACACAATAACATGCACATGGTATCGCTGTTATTCACGGTTCGCATTTATACAATTGTATTCCGCTAACTCAAGGTATGTAGCTTTTCAAACTGGTTGGAATGCCTGCAGACTTCCAGTCGCATTATAAAAAAGTTTCGACTTTTCAACACATGTACACATTTGAGAACAATACAACTAATTCCATCAGTCTTGGTGGGGATCAATCACATTATTGTTACCAGTCAGTCTCGTATCTTATTCACACGTGTGTTACTGGTCGTCTCTGTATCTCATTCTACTCATGTTACCAGTCAGTCTCGTATCATGTTCACAATTTCGTATTACCAGTCGGTCTCTTATCATTCCACGCCCTGTTGTCGTTTCCTTTTATTATTTTGTTACTATTATTTGGTTTTTATCTCACGGATGTTTATACTGCATCAATCGATGATCTTTGTAAATACTCCCCCCTACCCACGCCCTATCCACTGGACCATTAACCCCCCCCCCTTCCCCCCCATTTTACAACGTTTTTTTTTATTATTATTTTATCTCTATTTATGTTTTTCTTATGGTTAATTTTTATGACACATTTGTTTTATTTCGAAATCATTTTTATGGCGTATGTCTTAAACTATTTTAGTTCTGGTTGCATTAGAACATTTTAGTAAGTTCCAAGTTCTTCGGAAATATTTGATGTCATTACTGTGTTTTTTTCTATATTCGGTAGTGATGCAGTAGTACAAAGTCAACAATCGTCATTTAAATCGGTAAGTTGAATAGTACAATGAAATAAGTTGGATAGTACAATGAAATAAGTTGAATAGTACAATGAAATAAGTTGAATAGTACAATGAAATAAGTTGAATAGTACAATTGGATGAAATAATATGAGAAGTATTCTGTCTAATAAAATACTATTTATTAGGGTTTTTTGATTCTATACTTGATGGTCAGCTTGAAGTTTGATCTCTTTATCTATTTATGAAATAGTGATAATATTATTTTTGAACTGTTTAGTCAGGACGTGGGCAAACTATGGCCCGAAGGTCAAGTCCAACCCGGCATGCTACCTTGTACCAAATCCCCACGCTCCTCTATCCTCTACTCACATCCATGACGTTTAAAGTTGTTTTTGTAGCAGTTTTATAGCATCTCTCATGCGGCCTTTTTTTTTAGTTTAGAACCATTTCTAAAACCACGGTTCAAAAGTTTTTGCCAATAGCACCTGGGTTTGTAGAGATGATAATGCATAATACCAACAATCCCTGCAAGCAACTCAAGCCGTCTGTCTGCTTGTCGTCACATAAACAATGATTAACAATGAAATAGCACTTTAAGATTTAAAGATTCATACCGCCTTCACAATGCGGTTTGTTTCAAATGGTGAACAACGCATTTTAGTTAACATTATACTTTATATATTAGTGGCAGTCTACTGTCAACTTTGTGTTTTGGTCAACACGTAAACAGATCTTATCGACCAGACAAGATATGTCCACTAATGATTACATTTCTTAAGACATCTTGTTGATGGTAATAGCATTAACTAATGAAGTAAATTAAAAGGATCCAGGAATAATGTTAATTGTAGTCTAGATCATAAATGAACAAAATATCAACTGCAAGAATGTAAAAACATCGGTAGCTAATATTATTGTAGTATTTTTTTTCCCCCTTCTAGGTACTTACTTTATGCAATTATTAATTGTGTTTTCTAAACTGCTAGGTGCTGCAATACGTTGTGATGACTGTTTTTTCTTCTAACTGCTAAATTACTGCTATACAATTATTTAAATTTGTTTTCTTAACTGCTAGGTACTGCTTATGCAATTATTAATTTTGTTTTCTTTAACTGCTAGGTAACGATATACAATTATTAATTTTAGTATTTGTTTAATTAACTGCTAGTTACCTTTTATAAAATTAATTGGTTATTAGTATTTATTTTTCTAAACTGCTAGTACTGCTGTAAGTTATTAATTTTAATTATTTATTTTCTAAACTTTTCATTTCTGCTAATGCAATTACAAATTAAATTTGTAAGTTATCTTAGCACTTTAGTGCTGCAATGTAAATTATTAATTTGTGTTATCTTATTTCTAGGTACTGCTATACAATTATTAATTTTAGTATTTTATTTTCTAAACTGCTAGTGTACTGCTATACAATTATTAGTTTGTGTTTCTTTAGCTTCTTTTATATAAATGTTGTTGACATTTTGTCTTTACTTTTTTTACTTGTTGGTATTTTTATCTTTTCAGTCACCGTACCTATGTATTCCGTGTTAAGGTAATATACTATTATCATGGACTGTCCACGAGATTGAGCGGAATCGGTGGTTCAATAGTTGGGGATAAAGGCCAGAGCAACCTTCCACGACTGTTGGGGCTTTGGAGAGGAGATCAGGCACCAAGTGAATGATCTCTTGTCCCATAAGTCTTAGGTCCAAAGTGGACTCTTCTTGTGGGAAGACAGTAGTACTTTTGCTTTTCGAGTGCCACTATTTGTTGGACCCACTGGGTTGACCACTTGGATTGGCCTGCCTGCTATTATTGGCCTCTCCTCACCTTACTGAGGGACTGAGTCTAATTCCTCCATGTGCCCCTGAGGGTCCAAGTCTCAGTTCTCCAGTAACAATGAGATAATTCAAATGAGAGCAATAGTCTCTGTCCATGAGATGACCTCTTTAGCAGGCTAGAGGTCACTGCATCTTACTCTCAGTTATTATTAAAAAAATGCGTATGAGTTCTTACAATGAAAACATTTTTAAAAAATTGAGTATTTGTCTTTTGAGTGAATTTACGTGTTTCTATCTGTCTGTCTGTCTGCAAGTTGGTCAGCATGATAATCCAATATATGTTATATCTACCATGCGAGAAATGCTGAACAAGTAGGTCATCTATTTATAGATTCCTTATCTATATTTATGTATATATGTATATTTAATTAGCTGGTAAACATGAATATATGTCAAAGCTGTGGGATTGTTTATATTCTGCAGTTAATTGTTTGTATATTTAAGCCAGTTTCATTGTGTGTGTGTGTGGTTTGCTCATTGATCAGTTAAATTTAATGTTTTTCACCAGAAGTCAAGAACAGTCCCAGATGGACGGCGGCCTCGTTTTGGATTTGGTTTTACATCATGGAAAGGATCATATGGTAAGTGCTGGAGCGTGTCGGGTGTGGGTGTGTCCTCTCTCCAGTCGGACAGACAGTGTGCTGTGTGCATACGGCCTAGACTGGCTGTGTGTACAGTTGTACCGCATGATGTGGGTGTGTGCATAGACACTGAAATAACTTTATGAAGATGGTGCAACAGTGGGGGGGTATTTAAGAAATGCATTTCTCAGCTACCACATAATTAAATACAACATTTTAATATGTTATGCATACCTTCATGGGCGTCACTAGGAATTTTTCCAGGGGAAGGGGCAAATAACAACTTTATGACATTTTTTTAATGGGGAACAAATGCCCCCTCTTCTCCAGTTTTTCAAAATGTAGGGGGGGCAAATGCTTGCCCCTATGAATACGCCCATGCATACCTTTAATTTCCGTAAGGGAATTGGGGCAGATGAAGTGTAGAATTCATCTGTTTCTATAGCCAATGCATATTAAGGTTAGCTCGACATTTAGTATAACCTAGATAGTTTTCATATATTTTCTGGAAAAAAATCTTCAAGAGAGTAGTTGGCAGCTGTCTCTCTTAGAGTGTAAAGTTTTTACTAGACTATCATGATAGTTGTGCATAATAGTTATGTATGAAAGTTGTGCATGATAGTTGTGTATGATAGTTGTCCCAATGTTCGTCTCTTTATTTGTTACGTTTGTTTCTGTTATCGATATACGGGAATGACTGAAAGTGGGCCAGAGATTGCCAGTGTTTATTTGTTCTGAATCTGAATTAATAACAAAGTTTGTGGTAGACTTGATCTGGGGTATGAATTAATAACATAGTTTGTGGCAGACTTGATCTAGGGTACTAATTAATAACAAAGTTTTTGGTAGACTTGATCTAGGGTATGAATTAATAACATAGTTTGTGGCAGACTTGATCTAGGGTATGAATTAATAACACAGTTTGTGGCAGAATCGATCTAGCGTAGATCTAGCGCCTACATCACAAGATAATCAGTTAGCTGGCCAGCATATTTCATTGCGACCCCAGTGGTGATGATCCTGGGTTCGAGTATTTTCCACGAAGTCTGCTCGTATGTAGGTCATGAATGAACACTGTAGCGAAATAATAAAAAATGGAAACCAAGTTTAAATTTCTCACAATTTATTGATACTTTGTTTTTTTGTTTGATACTTGACACAAAAATGTAAACGTCTTTATAACACCTGTATACACCCTCACTTCCGGTGGCTTAACATTGACAGAATGGTACGTCATCTGAACTGCACAATAAAATATATCACTCCGGGGTAATGGGACACACGCTTGTCCTACTAGTATCGATATCAAAGTCCCCGGAGAATTAGTCGTCTAATAGAGTGCACCACGAAATGTGTGTGTGGAGGGGGGGTAACTCAGTAAACAGTTGCCAGTGTGCACAGTAGTTGTGGACGTCTTCGACACTTTGTGTGACGTCACTTGAATGGCGGTGTACTTTATAAACAAATTCTCCCTACCCTCCCCCTTTACTTTTTCCTGAAACAAAAAAAAACATGTATCAAATTAGTCAGTTATAATTTGATCCGTTTAACAGTGTGGGATTTTTGTTGTTGTTTATGTGGTCTTTGTCAAGATGATAAATCGATCTGTTACATTCATTGAACCTCTAATAAGACCTGAACAATTCCAGAGTGCCCCAGAGTGAATCGAACCTGGCACATCCATGGCACCTGATTACAGCACACGGCAATCAGTTAGCTGGTCCGTTTATAAATCTGCCATAAAAAATTCCTGAAAAGAAATAATTTACTTCCTTTTAGTTCCTACACTTGTATTATTTTTATAAATTGTGTAGGCTACAGGGGCCCATTAGTCTACTGGGGAATCAAGGAGTCAAGGGCCCATTAGTCCACTGGGGAAACTATGAGTACAAGGGCCCATTAGTCCACTGGGGAAACTAGGAGTACAAGGGTCCATTAGTCCACTGGGGAAACTAGGAGTACAAGGGTCCATTAGTCCACTGGGGAAACTAGAAGTCAAGGGCCCATTAGTCCACTGGGGAAAGTAGGAGTCAAGGGCCCATTAATCACTAGGGAAACTAGGAATAAGCATAATAATCAAATACAAAGTCCATTGCACAGAAAACCTTAATGATAATAAATTAGAACAAAATAGAAGAGATAGAACTAAGAGGGTGTATGTGGTTGGATGGAGGTGGATGTGTTCAAGTTATGTAAGTAGCGGAAGGGGGGGGGGAGGGATAATGGACTAAGTGGAAGTAAACTGGATGGACCAGTTCGTTAGTGTCAAGAGTCAGTGTTGATGGATCACTGGATTACAAGTGACAAAAACAAATAAACAGACAGATGGACAGACACAGAAGTACATGAGTTACAAATGTGTGTCAGCCAGTGTGTGAAGGAATGTGACAGTCAGCTATCAACTTTATATATACTAGCTGTACCCATATACTTTATAATACTAGCTGTACCCATATACTTTATACATACTAGCTGTACCCATATACTTTATACATACTAGCTGTACCCATATACTTTATATATACTAGCTGTACCCGGCCACGCGTTTCCGTGGCTGAGCCCTATGTAATGTACTAGTAAGTATTGAGAAAGCCCTTGTTTCTAATTCTGTTTATTAAAAAATAAAACAGACAAATTTTAGAAAAATAGTTATCAATCATTTAAAACTATAAACGAAGGAAAATGTATTCTGTCGTCCAAAACACTGTTTCTAATTTTGTAATGTTTATTAATTAATGCAGTGCTTTTGGATGTACTTTCAGAGTTATGATAAATAGCGTTTATATATATACATGTATATTCATTTCCACAGACCAATAGAACCAAATGAATGGGAAACTGTGACATATTATGTATGTCAACAAACAGACAAAAATCAAATATTTACTCCCTGTACCATTCTAGCGACAGTCTAACACATTTCGCCCTCCCCCCCCCCCTTTCCCGTCCCATCCCGCCATGTGCACCGGATTATCTCTTCCCAATCTAAAAACCTACTTAAGTTGGCAATCACAGTCCTATGATGTTTAGGATGCGATTTTTATCTTTTGGCTCTTGATCTTTTAACGTCTGCTGGTACAGTTGCTACACGGTATCTTGGTTCGAATCTTCATTTGCTCGATGTGTGTGTGTGTATGTATTTATGTACGTGTGCGTTTTTTGAAGTCATTTTTTTTCCCTTCCACCATCTTACCGTACCTAAAACAAAGGAACCCTAAACAACAGTTCACTATTTAAATGTATTATCTGTTAAGAGTATTAAATCGTATTTTTTTCTTTTTTTTTTTTACATTTGACAAGATAGAATGTTCCTTTATTTCTATACTAAATATACATCGTACCAAAATTGAAATAAAAGTTCTTATGCGCTTTAAGTGGAATCATGGCCTCATTCAGATATCTAGGGCCCCCTGACAAGCTATGACAACGGGCTCCCCTTTGACCGATTTCCCCCCCCCCAAATTTCCAGCAAATTAAATTAATTTTAAGTGTTGCGACAGTCCTAATGAATGATTTTGCGCGTTTGTACGTATGTGTTTTTTTTTATCATCCAGTCATGCGCAGTATAAAGATGATTGACGCCTCCATATTGCTTACAATCGATTGATTAACCGTCTCATTACATTATGTTGATGACATAAAGGGGCTTAACTCTAGTCTGGTCGAAGAGTTACGTGGCCTGAGTACTGTCCATGTCCAGTTAAAAAACGTCGGACAATTTGACTGTCAGCTTATTTACTCTTAGAGTGATGACCCTTGTGTTAGAAAGGAGACATGTGACGTAATACACACACATCAAAACAATATCACACAGTAAAACACGTATTTTTAATGAATGCAGACTGCATAATGAATATGGAATTGTAAATATATAGATATATATATGGGTGAATAATTTGTGTGCGTATCCCTGATTTAGTGTACCTATTGTCATCAAATGCCAACATATGTAATTACACATTGAATATTTTTTTTCTTTCTTCCACAAGCCATGACCTTTCCAACTGAAGGTCACGACACGACCTACGGCTTCCAGTTGAAAGAAGCGGTCAACATGCTGAAGACAAAACATGGAGAGAACTATTTGGTGAGCAGACGACAACTTTGTTTAGTTTTTTTTTTTTTGGAATTTTACTTCATAATTTATTTTATTCTGTTGTTGTTTTTAATTTTTTAAATTGTTTTGATTAATTCACGAATCTGATCTGTTTTGCTGTTTTGAAATATCATTTTAATTAGGGTCAAATCATTTTTTTTTCTTGTGAATGTATGGTGGTTTTGTCAAAGCCATTTTTTTTTATGACAACTTTGTCACATGCCATTTGTGATGATGACCTGTACTTTATGCTTCCTTTCAGTTGTAGATTTATTAAGCCTTCTTTAATCTATAAGAAAAGACATTTTTTATAAGCTTTTAATTCATTTCACTTTCTGTGTAAGGCGCTGGCTGTGTATAGATGGACACGCACTCTTTTTGTAGTATTGATAATTATCAACCCTATCCCTTGATGTAAATATTTGTATGCTATAATGAATTGTTTTACGTTCATTTTAATTTTTTTGAAGACATGTTTTTTTGTTTTTCCCTCATTATTTATAGAAATTTGTCAAATTATTAACTTCTGACTCAGTCCTTGTTGAATGTCTCTTTTAGCTGAGTCAAGTTCATCAACCATGCTAATAAAAAAAACTTTTTTCTAATGAGCATGCGTCCACTAGTTCTGTCTTTAAATGTCGCAAATGACGTCATAGAATTTCGACTCTATTTTTGTTTAATATTTATAATATTTTTATAAAGTATTTTTATAAATTGTCACATTTTGTTTTTATTTCTTTCAGATTTTAAATTTATCAGAGAAGCGCCAAGATTTAACCAAAGCCAATCCACAAGTATGTTTTAGTAGCGTGTGTGTCTCAGTGTGTATGTGTGTTTATCTTGGTGCCTATAAATGTTATTGCTGAGTGTGTTGGTGTGCATTGCATGATGCACTACAAGGCTGTCTCCATGTGTTCACTCTATCCTATGCACATTATAATGCCAGTTGATGCTGATGTATGTATGCCCAAGTTTAATTCTGTCAAAGGGCAGAAAACAGAATATATATATCACACAGACAGCGCATCGCTAATTAATATTGTAATGATGACTTAACAATGACCACAATTATGTTATTTCTAATACAGTAGCACCTAAATATTGACACATAATAGCACCAATATGGCGGCTTTCGTACGTGTCAACTCTAAATTGAAGAGGTGCATTCGGTATAATTTATATTCTGTGAGGCACGGGTTAGTGTTTATACAAAAACCGACTTTTGAAAAAACCGGTTGCCGAATGCTTCGACTTTCGTAAAAAAAAAAAACGGTTTTTCGCCGCCGGTTTTTAAAAACCGACAACCCCTAGCACGGGTATAACTGCCTGACTTTTAAATCTTTTATATCCAACATGGTAGTGCCCACCAGTTTATTTATTGATCACTTTAAGTTTGACCTGTACATGGAATACTATCCCATAATTCTCTCTGCCAGGTGAAAGAGTATGGATGGCCGGACCACCTAGCCCCTCCCTTGGAGAGACTGTGCTCCCTGTGCAAGTCTGTGGACTCATGGCTCAACTCGGACATCAGAAATGTGGTAGTCCTCCACTGTAAAGGTGGCCGGAGTCGACTGGCCAGTGTCATTGCTGCCTACCTGCACTACAGCAACATCTGTGCCAGGTAACCAGAACTGACCACTGGCTAAATACTAAATCACATTTTAGTTAGATGCATTACAAGTATACAATTAAAAATTATAGGTCACTGTTGATAGAACCATTGTTCAAACTAACTTGGTCGCTGTTAGATAGGCCATCTTACCAGGGGGGCCACACAAAGTTTTGAGGGCTCCATGAAAATTTAGACTTTATATTTCATTTGTTTGAGTATTAGTTTTAGAGGGGCCCCAACACACTCCCCCCCCCGATGTTAATGGCGGTGGTATGGTAGCCCTGGCTGTCATGTTTGGTCAACTGTATGGGTTTGAATCCAGTATATACAAAGTTTATTTAGTCCCTAGTTATGAACCCAAAGACAATCACTGCCTTGATTATAGAGGACATAAAATGGTCTCTCCCTTACAGTGTTAATTTATGTTAAAGGATTTTGTTTGTATTTTTGTTTTTTGCTGATTTGCAAAAGTAATTATAAAAAGTGACACAGATTGATTGAAGCTTTAAAACTCAATACTATATTATTATGACACCCTTAGACTTGGCCCCATAGTAGATTGAAACAAAGTCTATTTGTATTACTCATAATGACTTAGTAATAACTTGTAATAACACTTTAAACTATTACTTTCTGTATACACATAACTTTACCTCAAAGAAGTTTTGAACCACTAAAGTGTGTCATTCAAGTTTTCCTGTTTATATTATTATCTAATTCTTTGCAATTTCTTTGGCTGACAATTTCAGTGCTGACCAAGCATTGGACAGATTTGCCATGAAAAGATTCTATGATGAAAAGTTGGGCGGAGTGACTCTCCCGTCACAAAGAAGGTAAACTATTATTGCTGGGTTTTGATATCAAAACAGTTTTAGATAATTTTTAGCGTAACAATTTTACAACTTATGTTTGCATTAGTTTTAATTTTGAGTCAATTTTTATGGTGATTTTTTTGTAAGTAAGGGGACATAACTCAAAGAATATTTATTTAAGAAAATGTGTTAGTAAATACTGAGTATTTTCCCTTACAATAAAAAAAAAGTTATTGAACATTTTTTTTGTCTCTGATAAGACAACACTGCAAACATCTAGGTGCCACTTTCAAGTGTCGTTATATCATTATATAAATTAGTATTTCCATTTTATTTTATACATTTACACTAACAATAAATACATTTCACAAATGTAACTAAGCTCACCATCCAACACAGTCAAGTAACATGCTTGCTATGCATTAAATTTTTGTATCTTGTCTGATCCTCTCCCCACAGGTATGTAAGATATTTCTCTGGACTTCTGTCTGGTGCCATCAAAATCAACAGCAACCCACTGTACCTCCATCACATCCTCATCCATGGAGTCCCCAACTTCGACACCAAAGGTGGTTGCCGCCCTTTCATTAAGGTCTACCAGGGGATGCAACCCATCTTCACATCTGGAGTTTAGTAAGTTACTATGGACTTATTAGTAGCCAGTGATTCTATGATAATACAAAACTGAGAATTGGAAATATCTCTTTTTTTTTCCGTTAATTGAAACCGGAACATTTTTTTTTACCCTATTCTCTGATTTGCAGGAATTAATTTTCCAAGTTGTGCACATTTCTAAAAACTTTCTATAATGTCTGCGAGTTCATTAAGTTGAACTAAAAAAAACCTCTGGCCCTCAAACTCAATTTATATTTCAGCTGTTTAAATTTATTTACACTACAATTTACACTACTATTTAGTTTTTTAACTCGCCATTTATTATAATTAAATTTATATTTTAAACCATTTAAAAATTGTACATTAGTACACTAGTTTACTTACCCTCAGTGGTGATACTATGACCTACATAAAGCAGTATTATTTTCTCATGCCAGCTAATAGTGATCAAATCCATATTATATAAATAAATCTCAAACCTTTTTTGGGGGGGGGGCGTGGATAACTAATTCTAGACTAGTTTGACATACTTAATTGACACGCCTTCTATATACTTTTTATGAGTATTTATAATATTTTTTATACCATTTCTTTTAAACTATTTTTTCTTTCAAAATCCAAAATAAATTACAGGATAAAAATGAAATAAGTGTAAATAAACCGAAGTTACTTATCAACAGTATTTGTGTAACGATTGTGTAAAAAAAAAATTCTTAATTCTAAGGGGTTTTGACATAATGCTTAAATGGTTCAGCAAGCATTTGAAATTTAACACTTTCAAGTTGTCGTTAACAAACTCAGGATTTGAAGAAAAAACAACAATATCTTGCATTTAAGTTTGAGGGCACCTTTATCTATCGTGAAATATTTCAAATGAAAAAGCAAAAAAAAAAGTTAATTGGAAACTATGTAACATTTCCAGATTTGACAATCCAAAATCTAGTCAAATTTTTTTTAATATGTCAGTGTTAGATTATGCCTCAAGATTAACATTTGATGATGTCATATTTGAGCAATATATTACCTGTAGATTACATAGAGCAGCAATTTATTATGTATTGGTTACATAGAAAATGTTTATAGTATATATCTATTGTTGATTTCACCTTTCAGTAATGTTACAGACAACATGCAGAAAGTCTGCATCTCCATCTCTCCTGGCATCCCCTTGAGGGGGGACATCCTAATCAAGTGTTACCACAAGAAAACTAGGTCGGGTCAACGTGAGGTCATCTGGCAGTGCCAGTTCCACACCTGTGCCATTTCTGACAGCAACCTGGTCTTTTCCAAGCAGGAGCTGGATGATGCAGTGCTTGGTGAGTCATCATTTTTGTAACTGTCTGACCTAATTATTCTGTGAAAGTTTTCAGCACACAAGTTAACTACTTGGAAGTACATAGTCAATGTACTCTTTATGTTAGGTCTGACCTGCTGAGTCTGTGTACTCTTTATGTTAGGTCTGACCTACTCAGTCTGTGTACTCTTTATGTTACTTACTTTTGCTAATAATACTATGTACCCAGGTATCATGTCTGACCTAGTTAAGGAGATCAGTCTCATTGGCCTCTCACCTGTGGGGCCATGTATCCTCTGTGGCTTACATCAGATAACAACATTGAGACCAGCAATCATCCTGAGATTTGCAACTAAACTACTCACACAGGGACTGTTAAATCTGTAGTATCACACTGTGACTGTTAAATCTGTAGTATCACACTGTAACTGTTAAATCTGTAGTATCACACAGGGACTGTTAAATCTGTAGTATCACACAGGGGCTGTTAAATCTGTAGTATCGCACAGGGACTGTTAAATCTGTAGTATCGCACAGGGACTGTTAAATCTGTAGTATCGCACAGGGACTGTCAAGTATGTAGTATCACACAGGGACTTAAATATGTAGTATCACACAGGGACTGTTAAATATGTAGTATCACACTGTGACTGTTAAATCTGCAGTATCACACTGTGACTGTTAAATCTGTAGTATCACACAGGGACTGTTAAATCTGTAGTATCACACAGGGACTGTTAAATCTGTAGTATCACACAGGGATTGTTAAATCTGTAGTATCACACAGGGACTGTTAAATATGCAGTATCACACTGTGACAGTTAAATCTGTAGTATCGCACTGTGACTGTTAAATCTGTAGTATCGCACAGGGACTGTTAAATCTGTAGTATCCCACAGGGACTGTTAAATATGTAGTATCACACAGGGACTGTTAAATCTGTAGTATCACACAGGGACTGTTAAATCTGTAGTATCACACAGGGACTGTTAAATCTGTAGTATCACACAGGGACTGTTAAATCTGTAGTATCACACAGGGACTGTTAAATCTGTAGTATCACACTATGACTGTTAAATCTGTACTATCGCACAGGGACTGTTAAATCTGTAGTATCGCACAGGGACTGTTAAATCTGTAGTATCACACAGGGACTGTTAAATCTGTAGTATCACACAGGGACTGTTAAATCTGTAGTATCACACAGGGACTGTTAAATCTGTAGTATCACACAGCGACTGTTAAATATGTAGTATCACACAGGGACTGTTAAATCTGTAGTATCACACTGTGACTGTTAAATCTGTAGTATCACACAGGGACTGTTAAATCTGTAGTATCACACAGGGGCTGTTAAGTCTGTAGTATCGCACAGGGACTGTTAAATCTGTAGTATCGCACAGGGACTGTCAAATATGTAGTATCGCACAGGGACTGTTAAATCTGTAGTATCACACAGGGACTGTTAAATCTGTAGTATCACACAGGGACTGTTAAATCTGTAGTATCACACAGGGACTGTTAAATCTGTAGTATCACACAGCGACTGTTAAATCTGTAGTATCACACAGGGACTGTTAAATCTGTAGTAAACAGGGTTTTTAAAAAGTTCTTTAGAAATAATTTGTTTATTTTTACTCTTTTTGTTAAAATCTGTTAATCGCTAACATGTGATAAGTTAAACAGTAATTGGACAGTCTTTTCTATTTCTGACCTTGCTACCAAGAGCTATTCTCTATTGCTCTTCAGCAAGATTCGCTCTGTTTACATACAAACCTTAACATAATTTGATAAACACTTTTCGAGGTGCAGTGCACTCTGCAGACTTGTCACAGGTGGCACTAGAGGATTAGGCTGACGGATTTGAGTATTTATAATCCAGGGAATGTTTGATTTCTAACAGTGGTCTATTTAATTGAATGCCATTGTGTTCTCTAATTAGACCCCCCCCCCCCAATCCCAGTTGTCTGATTGACACAATTTCGATCCCACAAATAGTTCAGCTATTGTCAAATGGAAACATCACCTCACACGCACCCACACACATCACTGCTATTGTCACTAGCATTCTCTCTGACACTTTATCATTTAGAAACAAGTGTTGCCAGATGTTTTTAGTGAAACCCGGCCTCCAAAACTAATAAAAACACTCAACATAAAACGTTGAACTCGCCACAAATCCGCCAACCAGCTAGTGAGTTAAAAGTACCGCCAACCATCTAGTGAGTTAAAAGTACCGCCAACCAGCGGGTAATTTAAACATACCGCCAAAGCCCGAAAAAAGTTCAGTCTGGCAACTGCTACACACCACTGTATAACCAACACACCACTGTATAAAAAAAAAACCACTATATTACCAACACACCACTGTATAACCATCACACCATTGTATTTCCCATGTAGTCTATTCTCTACACATTCAGCAGTGTACCAAGTAAAAGAACAACACAATTTTGTTTACATCAGGTAAAGCTAAACTTCTATTACCGCAACTCAGCACGGCCATTAAAATAGGTCAAGATAGTCGCGGACGCAGTCTGCATTACGAAACTAAAATCTGTTCATTAACACCCCCCCTCCTCCTCTCTTCCTGCCAGTCTGAGAGTCAGGTTTGGTGCCACCTTAATGTGTGTGGCCTGCCTTCCACTCCCCTCTCATCCACAATCCAACCTTGTTCACTCCCCTCTCATCCACAACCTTGTTCACTGCTCCTGCATTGTTTATGAGTGTACGTGTGTGTGTGTTACCTCCCCTTCCTTTGCCCCCATCCCCCCCCCCAGTATTCCACAGGTTGTTTTAGAAAATAACACCAGAAACTCTCGATATACCACAGGAAAATTAACTAGAGAATCTGTCAGAATACCAAAAAGAAATGTAGGGGGGAAAATATTGTTTTCTTTTTAACGAAATTTTCCCCCTATATTTTTCTTTCCCTACCTAGCAGCTCTGCTGTAGCTACTTCTGTTCTAAAAATAGATCATCCAGTAATGGAGCACGTGCTGTTACTTCTGATGTTGGCTTCCGGGGAAATGCCTTGATTCAGTCAAACTGTCCTATGTAGCGATACGATAGTCCAGATAGGATGTAGCAGTAAGATAGTCCAGATAGGATGTAGCAGTAAGATAGTCCAGATAGTATGTAGCAGTAAGATAGTTCAGATATGATGTAGCAGTGAGATAGTCCAGATAGGATGTAGCAGTGAGATAGTCCAGATAGGATGTAGCAGTGAGATAGTCCAGATATGATGTAGCAGTGAGATAGTCCAGATAGGATGTAGCAGTAAGATAGTTCAGATATGATGTAGCAGTGAGATAGTCCAGATAGGATGTAGCAGTAAGAAAGTCCAGATAGGATGTAGCAGTAAGATAGTCCAGATATGATGTAGCAGTGAGATAGTCCAGATAGGATGTAGCAGTAAGATAGTCCAGATAGGATGTAGCAGTAAGATAGTCCAGATACTATTGTTGTATCAAGGAAAGTTGTAGATCAGTGACTAATCTCCCCTTATCGTCCTGACTAATTGATCATATTTTCGTGGGATGATATCGCATCCAACATTAACCTCTTAAGAGGATAACTATTGTTATTCTTTTTTTCTTTTTGTCCGCCAGGAACATTTTCTATTTGTACAACTACTCACCTATAGAGACATTTGCAAATTCTTACAACTACTCACCTAAAGGGACATTTACTATTTGTACAACTACACACCATAGAGCCATCTTATTCAACACACCATAGAGCCATCTAATTCAACACACCATAGAGCCATCTAATTCAACAAACCATAGAGCCATATAATTCAACACACCATAGAGCCATCTAATTCAACACACCATAGAGGCATCTAATTCAACACACCATAGAGCCATCTAATTCAACACACCATAGATCCATCTAATTCAACACACCATAGAGCCATCTCATTCCACACACCATAGAGCCATCTAATTCAACACACCATAGAGCCATTTAATTCCACACATCATAGAGCCATCTAATTCAACACACCATAGATCCATCTAATTCTACACACCATAGAGCCATCTCATTCCACACACCATAGAGCCATCTAACACTACACACCATAAAGCCATTTAATTCCACACATCATAGAGCCATCTAATTCAACACACCATAGAGCCATCTAATTCAACACACCATAGAGCCATCTAATTCTACACACCATAGAGCCATCTAATTCTACACACCATAGAGCCATCTAATTCTACACACCTTAAAGTTCAACTGATTCACACCACACCATAAAGTTCTCTCTGCTACATCTCTAACATCTGACTGTCATATTTCTACACAATCAAGTGACATTACTGCTATTTTTAGCACTCACCTGTTGGTTTGTTGGCGTGCATGAATTCAGAACTTCTGGCGCCCACTCCCCCCCCCCCCCGGGTCCTTCTTTTTCAGTACGCTCTACCTAAACTTCATTTACATGTACTTGCAACACTCTTCTCTTTTTTTTTCAAGAGTTTTCGAACGGTTAAGTGAAACGAGAATGTGTTTTTCTGAACATTGTACAACATAGGTGTAAATGTTTATACTAAAGACGGATGACGGTAGCGTCGTTGAAAATGGGTTATCTGCGAAATAACGTCATCACTTTTTGTGTAAGTAAATTTGGGCTTTATAGTCTCTATATGTGTATGCAGTGGTAATGGTGAATTCAAGGGAAATGGTTAATGTTTGATTTTCTATTTTGTACCCATATAGCAACTTTGAAGAATTGTGTATGAAGAGTTTTGAAATTTAATTGTTTTAAAGTCATGTCAACCAGAACATTTCTTATAGATGTCCAAACTAGTTGACATTCTAGGGGGCCCTTGAATTGTTCTATTGAACCTAACGCCCCCCCCCCAGTGTCCTTTTCCCCCTAAAAGTCTCCATCTTGTCTTGGGCCACCAGCTCTTCTTGCAACATTTGGAACATATTTGTATTAATAAAACAACCTATAAGTCCGTAGCTGCTATGGTAGTGGAGGCACAACGGTGTCCATAGAATGCACGGTCTGGTTGCCATCATTAAGTTTCGAACCAATAACCTACACGACCTACAATTCGCACTCACAACAACATTACCACCTAGTTTACACTGTGCTATTTGAATCATTCATAATAAGTTCAAAGATTCAAGTCGACTGCACATTTACCACTATAAGATGAATGTGCCAACTGCCAATGACTGTAAACCTGGCCACACGGCCACGTCCACCGTTTAGCTATATTTATCATCTACTGTTTCGATATGTATTTGCTACAAAAAAAAATGGAATTTCACTGTACCAACTTTATTTTTTTTTTAAATAAATGATTCATTGGGAGCACCATAGTTTAAAAATAAAATCGGGAATTACTTTGTACCCTTTTATTATCCTTTCTTGTAGCTACACAGAAACACGGGTCTGGCGTCCTAATTGACATTTACTTAGCTGTTTCATGGACTGGTTCTGTACTCTCTCTACATACACACACCCACCCCTATATGTTGACGTCACATAAGCCGTTGAATCAGCAGGAGTAATGTGGGTTGTAATGATTAAAGGGGGAGGGGTGACCTTGAGACAATCACTCTGAATGTTAGAAGTGTGTGTGTGTAAGGTAAAACACCACCTTAATTCAGCACAGCTGCAACACACCACCTTCATTCAACACGGCTGTAACACACCACCTTCATTCAACACGGCTGTAACACACCACCTTCATTCAACACGGCTGTAACACACCACCTTCGGTCAAGTGATGGACCTTTGAAATTAGTAGCATGGTGCTCGGGTGACGGCAGTGACGTCATATCTCTGCTTGGGGAAACGATTGCCAAACAAAATGGAGAATTGCTTAAGCCCGCCCCCGTCATTTTCATTATATGACACAGACACACCCTGGATATTAAACCTGCTCAGATCTTGCACATCGTATGAATCGGTCATAAAAACATTCCATATTCGGTTCCTCACCCCCACCCTCATTCACCCGAATGGCGGAATGCCTTGTTCTGATAAACAGATGTGAATCTGTGCTTGACCAGTCAGAACTGGTCATCAATGGTCGTGCGTGATGCTGACAGAAATGAACCCATTGTTACGTGTAAATTAAATCAGAATTTTAAATGCACAAGTCTAAAGTTTGGTTTTGATAATGTTGGGGATGGTGATGATGGTGGTGTTGGGGATGGTGATGATGATGATGGTGGTGTTGGGGATGTTGATGGTGATGATGATGGTGTTGGGGATTTTGATGGTGGTGTGGGGGATGGTGATGATGGTGGTGTTGGGGATGGTGATGGTGGTGAGGATGTTGATGGTGATGATGGTTGTTGGGATGAACGAGGAATTAGAGGAGTGGTAGTGGGCAGAGTCGTTCTTATAAATAGGCGAACGCCTAGCCCCTGACCTACCCCAACTTGCCGAAGGGCGCCCAGTCATACCTATTAAATAGGATGCTTTGTCCTAGGGCCCCTAAATATCCCTGACCAGTAAACTTAAGAACTCATCTGCTATGAGATGCGGCGATGTCGGGTAAAGCCTCACTACAAGTGTTCCAACATTGTGTTTTGGAGCTACGTGCTAAGATCAAATCTCTGATTTTCATGCGACTTCAAAGGAATGAGTTTCATGTTCTGTGAGTTCTTTAATTGGTCTGTTTCGTCAGCATCGCTTTAATTAATTTTTTTTTTAATCTGATAGAAAACTAAATTTGATATCGACACTTGTAACTCTGTAGGAGATGAAACTGTCAAGTTTTTTTTGTAAAGCAAACATTGTGTTTCATTTTAACCAGCACCGCGGCCTACCCTGTACTCTGTACTTTACATCTCTGGGACTGTACCCATTTACTTTACATCTCTGGTACTGTACTCTGTACTTTACATCTCTGGTACTGTACTCTGTACTTTACATCTCTGGTACTGTACCCTGTACTCTGTACTTTACATCTCTGGTACCGTACTCTGTACTTTACAACTCTGGTACTGTACTCTTTACTTTACATCTCTGGTACTGTACTCAGTACTTTACATCTCTGGTACCGTACTTTGTACTCTGTACTTTACATCTCTGGTACTGTACTCTGTACTTTACATCTCTGGTACCGTACCATTTCCATCCACCTTCCGCACGGCCATTTTCACCTGTTTGACTTGGCATCTAGCTGAGTCTTCTCTCTGGTATGCAGGTAATTTGTGGTTCTCCCCCCTCCCCCACCTTCTTCTCTCAGTCCTCACCCTCCCACACCCTTACGCCTACCTTGGACATCTCGAGAGCCGAGCTGATGTTCCGGTCGTTCTGTAGTTAAAAAATGTGTTCTTCATTAAGTTGGTTGCAATGGAAGTCTTCTCGAACGATACAGCAACACTCCATCCCTGGCTGTTGCGAACGTATGGTAGACATTTTGGTTTAAGAAATTTCAATTATTATATGTCTCTCCGGTAATTCAAAAGTCATCATTATTTTACCTATAATAGGTATCCCCGAATGCGGCGGCCCGTTAAAATGTTTGACCCGGCCCGCTTTCCACCCACCCCCTTCTTTCGTTTATGTCAATAATGTGCATATATTATTCATATTGTTCATATGAACACTCCACCCTTCTGCTCTTCACTGCGACCCTTCTGTCAATTTTTAGGGATCCCATGTGGCCCGCGATTTAAAACGTTTGCCCACATCTGATTTATATCATACCAACTTATTTTCCCTATCGCTTCCAAGTTTTATGGCCATGCCATGGAGATTGAACTTCACTCTGGAGACTATTGCAAGGGGAGTGCTGGTCTCCCCTTGGTCATTTCTGCCAGTCCTAAAATCTCCATTTCTGTGCAAATCAAACACTATTATAATACCTTGTAGGCTAACAGTATAATATTTACAGGTGCGTAGATGTTAAATCAACATTTATATTTTTGAAACTGTTTAGTTTGATTTAGTCAACCCGCCATCGCCCGCCCTCCCCCAAGAGCACCACCACACCTAAGATTTAGATTGACCGTTTTGAGAGAAACAAATCATTTATTTAAGTCACTTGAGAATTAACCGAATCTATTGTCATGTCTGTTAATGAATCTATTGTTAAAAACATAGCACACAGAAAAAAGAAGTGTTCAAATAGATTTCATGACCTCTAAACTTTGACACACTTGCATTAATGTAAACAAATAAAATATCACATATACCATTGTAATATGATTTATTGTTTTTAATTATCATCTTCTGCTTGGGTAAACAAGAACTTTAAAATGTCTGTATCCATGAGCGATGTGTGCCCCATCTCACCCTAGTCATGTATTCTTGAGCTTTGAATGTAGTTCTCTCAGTTGTTTTTTTTTTTTAAAACAGATAATTGAATCGAAAATTGTGCAAATCTCTCTCAATACCACATGATATCATAAATTACAGTTATGTGTCTGTGGATTGTCATTATTTACTTCCAGTATTGATTTTTATATTGATTAATATCAACTGGGATGCACGAAGATTATTTGTTACTTTATTATTATAATTTTAATCTGATAAAAAAAAACGCATTTAGTTTTGTTTTAGTTCCAATCTGCAGTGGTGTGTTAAATGTTCAGTTTTGAATCTAGTCAAAAAAAAACATCATTCGCCAGACCCCACCCCTCCCCTACCCCAACTGACACTGTGAGCACACATTCCCCCACCCCCAACCCTTGTTTCCATAGCAACACGTATATGTGTACTGTGTGTTTTCACAAATAAAAAAAAATCTACCATTTTACCTTCCTTCGTCAACTTGATTCTCTCCCCCTTGTGTTCTACTGCAGACTGGCTCCATCACCAGGTCTGGAACTTCAGCACTTCCCCTCCCCCCTCTCCCCACCGTCCAACTCCCCCAACATATGTGTAGCTGTTCTTACCTCTTCCAGTTGCTTACGCCGTTTCCCTCCCCCCTGGTTTATCCTTCTATACATCTTTCTTTTTTTTTTTTGAGAATCAAACGAAAGGGGGGAAAAATATAACTTGCCCCCCCTCCCACCTTTTTTTTCCGGGACTGAAGTAAACGACGAAGTAAGGCAGTACGTTTACCTCCTGGCATCGAGGGGGGAACTGGCCCAATAGTCAATCTGGAGGAGTGTGTGTAGTGCTTCAGAATTTTGGATTTTCTGAGGACTTTTTGTTTTCGTAGTGATTTCTATGATATATACAAATCTTTTAATTAGTTCTCCTGTGCATTGTTTCGGTTTCAATTTTTTTTTCAAATCTGGATAATCACACTTTGAAGGTCAGTCTAAACAGATGTTTCGTTTTATCCGTAGTTTGTTTACTTAACGCGCAAAAAAAAAAAAAAGACTAAATTACCTGTTGGTTTATTATTAACTTTTTCCTCTACTTAAAATTGTTTTCGAAGAATCACTTTCAGGAGTTGTGAAACTTTTGGATGTGGAGAGTATTGCTTAATGGCTTTAACTTTTTGATTTGTGATTCACCCGGCGTAGCGTTCTTGGACCCAATGCTTATGCTAGTACTTATTGTAAGAGGCAAACCAATAGAACAGTCCGTTCACACAAGACCACTGGTTGCACTGTACTTGTATATCTGTTTATTTCAGTTTGTTTATAAACTAATGGCCCTGATTGGTCAGCTGACGCGTTGGTTGAATTAATGGGAACAAATAAAACGACAAATGCAAATTATAAGATAATTGTTTTGATGTTCACCAGTTTGAACCCCGATGGCTGGTTTGGGGAAAGGGGTGGTGGATTGTGACCCATTTAGCTCTTTTGGATAAAGTGCTTTTTATGCTGAATATTGAACGAGTGAGATATTGACATTATCGTGGACTAAGTGAAAGTATCATGTCTAACCTATCTGTAAAGTGTCACACTGAAAGGATAGGATGGACTAAGTGAAAGTATCATGTCTAACTTATCTGTATAGTGTCACACTGAAAGGATAGGATGGACTAAGTGAAAGTATCATGTCTAACCTATCTGTAAAGTGTCACATTGAAAGGATAGGATGTTTATATTTTAAAGCCTATAAACCTTTAATGTTACGGTTTTCATTACATCCAAAACCGATAGTGCAATGGCCATGGAATTACCGCTAGAGACATGGGGGGGGGGGTAACTTTCACCATGACTGGGAAAAATCTTAGAACAGGAACATCTTCTTAGCATTGCATGAATTAGAAAAAAGGTCATGAACTCAGAACTGCCTCAGTTAAAATGTTTACCATAAATGACGTCCGTTCTGCTTGACCGGAGTTTGTACCTATCATGGTCACTCGTGTACCTATCGTGGTCACTCTACCTATCATGGTCACTCGTGTACCTATCATGGTCACTCGCTGTAGGGTCAGTCAGGCTGGTTTTGATCTGTGTCATACTGACGGTGATCATTGTTTTATTGTCTCTGGTTCCAATCCTATCTAATATGTAGTACTGTGGTAGTCACCTATGGCCATAGCTGAGTTTAGGATGTAGTACTGTGGTAGCCGCCTATGGTCATAGCTGAGTTTAGGATGTAGTACTGTGGTAGCCACCTATGGCCACAGCTGAGTTTAGGATGTAGTACTGTGGTAGCCACCTATGGTCACAGCTGAGTTTAGGTTGTAGTACTGTGGTAGCCACCTATGGCCACAGCTGAGTTTAGGATGTAGTACTGTGGTAGCCACTATTGCCATAGCTGAGTTTAGGATGTAAAGTAAAACATGTTTCTGATCTACCAGATCAAGAAGGGCAGAGTCGGCCCCTAGACATATCCTAAATGGGGGGGGGGGACCTCGTGCCTCCTGAAAATTGAAACTTTTGGTTTCTCTATCTACCCCGAGTGACTCAAGACAATGCTATAACACGGGCCGGGGGGGGGGGGTCTACAATGAGTGCATGAGTACATTTCTCTCATTGTGTCACAACTATAAATAGATGTGAGTCACTGCAACGCATGGGGCCTCTGCGCTGAGGTGTTTGATTTCCCCAGACGAACACATAAACAGAACGTGTGACGTAACACAGTGTGTAGCAGGAAGCCAGTATAAACCGTAGCACCTGGACAGCTATATAAAGACGTCTGTGCATTATACACTTTAAACAAAGCTATTCTTATGAATAGCCCTACTAGTTTACCACTTGGGAACCCCCCCTTCCCCCTGTATGGGGCCCCTTACTATCTGGTGTTACCAGAGCTCGTGAGGGGCCTCCACATTTCCTCACAGGGCCCTCAATTGTTATAATCTAAGAATGGTTCAGCACTTCTTGTAAGCATTGTACTGTAATGACAGCCTCGGTCATAATTTCGATACTGTACTGGAGATAATGTTTTATTTGTGTACGCAGTGGCGCCCCCGGGGGTGGGCGCCGAAAAAATACTGCCCTATCCCCGAGTTTATAAAAAGTACTATAAATACTTTGACTGTTGACAATGTAATTACTTCCCAGAAAAGCTACCCCCCCCCCCCAACAATTTACGCCTATGCATACATGAATACACGCCTTGTAAATTCACGTACAAATATGAAAAATGATGTAACGCTATTTGAAATTGAACCATTCGAAATGCCCCCCCCCACACACACACGTTAATTAATGTCCAATCATCACATTCCCCCCACATAACCTAAATGTAATTCCATATATATGTATATACTGTATTGACTTTATCTTCAAAGCAAGTTTACTATCACATCGACTCACACAACACACCTGTACCAGTCATTAAAAAAAAAGACGGGAATGAGGTCACGGGTGGCCCAGGGGCAGGTAAACTGTGTGGTATATCACTTATCTGTGGAGAACTTTCATAGGGATAGACGAGTGGAAGGGAGGGTGGCGGAGCAGTGCTCGGATGTTATTCTAAATTCAAGAAAAAGATGGATTAGAGTGGGCGAGATATAATTTTTTCTTTGTTTTCATTATTCGGTTGCATTAATTTATTGAAGAGTCACGTGACTGTTGAACAATAATTTCTAGGTCGCTAAGTAATATGGTGAGAAATGGTGAGCCTGGTTGTAGAGCCTGGTTGTAGAGCCATCACATGAAACAAAACGGGTGACATCTTTCTAGGGAGCCACAAAGTGATGAAGACATTTCTAATTGAATGCATCTTCTCAATGATGAAGACATTTCTAATTGAATACATCTTCTCAATGATGAAGACATTTCTAATTGAATGCATCTTCTCAATGATGAAGACATTTCTAATTGAATACATCTTCTCAATGATGAAGACATTTCTAATTGAATACATCTTCTCAATGATGAAGACATTTCAAAATGAATACATCTTCTCAATGATGAAGGCATTTCTAATTGAATACATCTTCTCAATGATGAAGACATTTCTAAATTGAATACATCTTCTCAATGATGAAGACATTTCTAAATTGAATACATCTTCTCAATGATGAAGACATTTCTAATTGAATACATCTTCTCAATGATGAAGACTTCTCTAATTGAATACATCTTCTCAAACAAATGGTACAAACTTTATGCCAATAATTATAATCACACATTTTTTAGTTGTTTTTGTGTTTTAGCTTTTCTTTTGTAACTTGTTTTTAAAATATAACGACTCGGTAGGTGAAGAATATCGTTTCTCTTTAGAATTTTTAACGTACATCTTTAATAAAGGCAAGGTTCATTTAATGGCCTAGGCCCCCTCCAACTTTTCCCCATCTCCATCGGGTGTGTATATATACTGTTACTTGGTCGTTATTAGGGAACGTGGAAGAGGGGAGAACGTCATTGTTACTACAGTCATCGCCATGAACCTTCCATTGCCCTTTGACCTCTGCCCTGTCGGTGAAAATTATGGACTCACATCTACCTGAACACATATTTATTTATAAATAAACATTCAAGTAAAACTTCACATTACCGGTATTTTTGTTATGGTCATCACATTACCGGTATTTTTGTTATGGTCATCACATTATCGGTATTTTTGTTATGGTCATCACATTACCGGTATTTTTGTTATGTTCATTGACCTTAAATTTAGTTTTAAAAAGGTCCAGATCCTGCATTATCATTTTTGTTTTTTTTTTGACGTTGGCCAACTGATTGAATCATTTGGGTGTATGTGTGAGTCAGTATTTACGCTGTGTTATTATTACTCCTCTGCCTGAGTGAGTCAAAAGAATCAAGACCACTCATTGGCTGCATTTCAAACTGGCATGCCTTGTGCGTGTGTTTGGTAAACATATGACGCCATCACCGCACGTTTCGCTTTGCTTGCCAAATTTCTATATTTTTTTTTTATTTTTTTACATTTTACAAAATAAAAAGTACAATTAAAAACACAATAATAATCTAATTTGTGCGTTTGAAGTTTAATAACCTTAATGAAGAGGAGAATAATTTCAATTCGGCTAAATATGTATTAATGATCTCAACTTTACACATTTTATTTTGAATGGCAGAATTCATTAACGGAAGAGGAGGAGCGAGGTGTGCGTAGGATTAGTTGATTTTTGGGAGAGGGGTGATTAGGAATTGTTTATTCATCGAACGAAATCTTTGTAAATTAATTATTTACTCTCATTTATTAAAGATATAATTGTTAATAAATTACTAAGACCTACCCCGTTCTTTAAAATGCTTAATTATCGGGTAAAAACACTCGAATATTAATATCCTCTTGAGTAGACAATCCAATCTGAACCCTAAGAATCGATATTAAAGCCTTCAATTTGTTGTAATGGTTGATTATTTCTATTGGTACATAAATTCATATAGTACCAGTACATCGTTTAGTTTTAAATCCTATTGTGAATAATGTTTATGTGATGTGTTTATGTGAATTGTTTATTTATCGTTTTATTTAGTTGATTTGATACACTGTAGTTTGTTCCATCTAAACTTCTTGCATCATAACATGCTAACCTTGTTCCATCTAAACTCTTTTGCACCATAACATGCTAACCTTGTGTCCATCTAAACTCTCTTGCACCATAACATGCTAACCTTGTTCCATCTAAACTTCTTGCACCATAACATGCTAGCCTTGTGCGGCCTTCAATTGCACATGCGGCCGTTTAAAAATGATATATAACAGAAGCGAGAGAACGTGGTGTGCTGCCTTTAAATTTGACTGCATTGAACTATCACACAAACATTGTGCACACGCTTTACCAAACGATCTACAGTCAGACAGTCTCAGAAATAACGCTCCTTGATTTCTCTCTGTGTACGATTGTTTTTTATCCTAGGGCAGTATGGGGGTTTATATCCAGACAGCTGCTTCACTTAGTTTTGCCCCAACCGCATCTTGCGAGCTAACTCAGTATTGGGTCAGTTGTTATGGAGCTGTGCCCGTGTCCTTGCTGCAACTTTGGCCTCACTTTTAACCAATTTTTTTTTTGTCATGGTCGGTCACTCCCACATCGTCTCCCAATTTCCCGAATTCACAGGGTCGCCTACCGAGCTACGGGACATTAGATCTCTTCAGCCCCAATGTTCGGTTCCTGTCATCCTGAATGGCGGCTTCATTTCTCACCCCATCCACAGAATATATGTCACAGCTTATATTTCTCTTAATATAACATTGTGATAATGGTCAATTGAATTGGTCGGCGAATTGACATAACAAGTAGACTTCAGTATGTAACGATAATAAAAGCCCATTTGATAACAGCTACTAACGGCTAGTTACTTGAATATTAACCAATCAGTGATAGACTTTTAACTGACCGGATCCACTCTATCCTGTTTCAGTTGTCATGATCGTCATATTGTGATTTTGACTGTTGCTTTGATCACATTGCCTTGCTTCTTATTTTGTCCCTCTTCCAGTTAGCATTTGTAGCTAGCAAGCTAGTGCTAGCGATATAAAAACACCTAGCCATGCCACAGAGACAACTGTTATGATATGTTCAGTTATGAATCTCATTTAAGTTTGTTTTATTATGACTTGCTAACTAACCCTTTGATGCGAAATATTGATCAAAGTTTGTTTTTATTTTTCCTTTAAATATTTAGCCCTGTTTTTCCTTGTGTGTATAAATGTGGGCTCGTTCGTTCGTACAAATGTGTATTTCCGGATGAATCATCAATGAAACTGTTTTGTTTGTAGTCAACTGGCAACTACCTTCATGAGACCCCTCCAATCATACTGCTAAAACATAAGCAGCAGCTATAAAAAAATGGGAATGAAATGTCAGTTATAGCGAAACGGAACAATTATATCATTAACTGTGTGTTGCGAGTTGTGTCCCTTGTCGTGCTGGCCTCACGGTATGAGCATCAGCCACAACATGCTACAAATTAATATCAAGGGACAATCGTACTTGTGTAGGTCAGTGTCTACTGGACCTTAATTTACACACGGTCTGCGATGTTTACGTTGGCATTAAGCATATGGAAGGCGTTCAAAGAGCACACAACACAAAAGGGGAGTAATGCTGGACAGAATGACAATCATCAGTCCGAGACTAGCAATCTAATTACTCACTGATGAATACTTTGTTACAATATAACTGTCAAATGTTGTTTGATGTATTTTAAGCCAAATGCCGTAAACACCTATTTTTAATTCATATTTTTATTACACACCAAAACACCCCACACACACATATCACCTCCACGTAAACACCATTACACCAAAACACCCACACACAAGCGCAAATCGTCTCCATGTTTACACTATTCCACCAAGACATACACAACACGAATCACCTCCATGTTTACACCATCCCACCAAGGTACACACCCCCACATATCACCTCTCTGTTAACACCATCACACCAAGCAACCGCACACACCCGCACGTATCTTCTCCGTGTGAACATCATCACACGCTAACGTCATCACATCGTGATCACTCACCCATCGGCACTCCATCGCGTCGTACGATCGGCACTCCTCGCTACACGCCGTCTCATCATTCACACCTGAACATCAGAACATCATTCCTATTCATCTTGCACATCATGTCACCCTTACACGTCATCATTCCCTACGTAGCCGTTCTGGTGGTGTCTTTTAAGGGGCCCCATGGCGATTTCCAGAAATATTTTGGGACACTTTGGCAGTGGAAGCCCAGCGCATTCGTCTAGTCTTCATATCCCCACCCCCTTCACCTCTACAAAACTTGCTCACTGGGGCTCCCTGTTCAAAAAAGTCCTAGAATTGAGCTCCAAAAAAAAAATTATTTTTGTGTTGTGAAATTTAATGAGTGCGCTAGAAGGACCCACTAACCAGAGTGTCCGATCGAACTAAGTCTCCAATCACAACATGTAACCAGAGTGTCCGATCGAACAAAGTCTCCAATCACAACATGTAACCAGAGTGTCCGATCGAACTATCTAAGTCTCCAATCACAACATGTAACCAGAGTGTCCGATCGAACATCTAAGTCTCCAATCACAACATGTAACCAGAGTGTCCAATCCAATTATCTAAGTCTCCAATCACAACATGTAACCAGAGTGTCCAATCCAATTATCTAAGTCTCCAATCACAACATGTAACCAGAGTGTCCAATCCAATTATCTAAGTCTCCAATCACAACATGTTACTTGTTAGGTTGGGAGCAGAAAAAAAGTGTTTCTTCACACTGTGTCTTAACTCGCTGTACACATAGAGTTTATCTAATAGCTGATGCATCGACGCTGTGCACCGATGTTGTGCACCGAGGTCAAATCTCAGCAGAACGTAGGCCGAAGGGAAGATAAGTTTCCATTTCTGTAACATTAAACTGGTGCTTGAGACAGATTTGTTTCCTGACCGACTTACAGTTACCTGGCTGTTGCTTCTTGTTGTTGTTATTTAAATCTCTTTCACTGTCTTGTAAATCGTCTTACTTATCGCTTTCTGTCTTGAAGCGTGTGTCTCGTTTCTATCTTGAAGAGTGTGTCTCGTTTCTGTCTTGAAGCATGTGTCTCGGTTCGAATTATACAAAGTTTATTCAGTTTATTCTTAAATAGTATGACCACTTCGTTAGTATAACTAAAAACTTCATTGGCTGTAAATCAGGTATTTTCTAAACCGATTTATATTTAGGCCTAGCAGCAATGTAAAATTCTTGATAGGACATTACTTAGCAAGGGTGTTATTTCAATTAAAAAAATTGCCAGAAACTTACCTAGCAGAGATGTTTTTATAACAAAACAAAACCAAAATTATAATGTGCAAGCTATGCCAATTACCGTACTTTAAAAATGGTATTTTAAACAACGGAAGTTACATGGGAATAACCGTTTGACCCTAACACTGTAATTTACCAACTCTGTAATTTACATACATAAAAAGATGTAATAATACCACATTATGTCTTCCCAGACATCCGTTGATAATAGCTGTTTAAACTTCACATTAACATTTCTCAATTATTTTTTTTTTTTGCGACTGGAAAGTGAATTTCCCCACATTTTAAAACTAATCTGGTAAAAATAACATCTTGCCTTTCTCCTAGTTTATAAAAATTTCGAGGGTACGTGAATATTCAGAAGTGGCGCCTGTTACATATATTGTCACGTGGTACACTTTTATAAAGATAGATGTGTGAGGAGGATTATGTGAAATAAATGGGCCTTTCGGAAAACATGACGTTCATTTTTGTTGACAGTTATTGTTGTACACGTCATCAAAGTAGGCATGTCCGCCATCATATTGAGGCACCATGGTTTAGAGTTACATATTACATGTTGGTTGACACTTGTATATTACACATGTAGTGTTTGTTTCACGTCTTTGGTAGTTTAGTATTGACTCATAAGGAGATTTTGTTCCCGTTCGCTCACTGAAATAACCCACACACAGTCTATTTTTAGGTTTGAGCAGGGGCGCCGAGAGCCAACAAGGGCCCCAGGGCAGGACATCATTGCGGGCCCCTTAATAAACAATGAGTCGTGAAAAAAATTGACATGATCGGGGCGACCGGGCCCCCTTACAGATGCGGGCCCCCCGGCAATGACCCCCCCTCTCGGCGTGCCTGGGTTTGAGCCTAAGATTTGATAGAAATTAGTACTGAGAAGGGAGCCTAGTTTACCTATTCATATGAATGGCTCTGTACACACTGATTATTATATACACACACAGGCGTACGTGCATATATACTAACTACATTACGAGGCGTGATAACTGATCATTTATTTGAGAAGTCCCCCATGATGTCTACCTGAAACCGGAAGTTTTTCATCTACTGCAACTGGTTGTCATAGAGATGCACGGCACAAATCTGGTACAGCGTGTCAACCGGATGTTAGGATGCCAACATCGGGAAGGTTTTCCCTCCTCAGACAGACTCCTCCACAAATAATGCATCATAATTCACCTCATGCATTCTTTTTTAACGTGCGTCATCGAGACAAACAGAAGCGCACGTTAACACGGATGTTTTCATTTCTGATAGTGATCAATTCATGTTTATTTAGAATAAAAAATCGAAGCTTAAAAATGATTCCCAAAGTGCTAAGAACGTCAAGCTGACATTTTCAAATGACAACAATGTCTCTCTTTATAAAGACAAGAAGCACAAACATCTACACTGAGAGGGTCTGAGACAAATGCTAAACAGTATTTAAAATGTAGTTGACCTATTTTTTCCTGGTTAGTAGGAAAATGTGTACTTGTCTTATAGTAGACTCAGACTATGTAGTAATTACAAATGCTATCAACACTGTACTAGTACTTAAGAAGTTAAGACTGGACAGTACTAAATCTGTTGATGTATTGAACTAATTTCAAGAAATCAACACTGGACATGTCTTTGTGACCAACTGGTGTGTCTTGCCTAATCTGTTTTACTATTTAACTTACTTAATTATTTACATCAATTTTTTTTTCTTCTTTGTATACCTTGGAGCATTCATTTACTTTTCTTCTTTTAACTGAATGTTTCTCAAGTGCTCAACTACAAATACTACCAGGCTAGGTTGAATGCCACCAGCTCAGTTTCTATTCTGGGCCCTATGAAATATTCGGCTGACTGTTAAATCCCAGACATACCTGTTGTAAAAGTTAGGGGTGAGGAAAGTATGGCATATAAAATCTTGAAATGATCACTCTGCTGCCTCCTTTAGCAAAATCAAAAATAAACACTTTAAAGAAGAATATTTTTTTTGTTTTTGAGAAACAAGTTTTTCATTACACAATTAAAATAAATTACCTGTCTGTATTGAAAATAAAAGTTACTAAAATTTGTTTTAACTCTATGGCCCGTTGAGCCCCCACACTCTGCTTCATTATTGTTTACATTAATACAAAAGAAAGAGGTGCATGTGTAGTTTTTTAAGGTTTGAGTTTCTTTATGTTATCTAGAGCTTAATTTTTTTTTATAAAAGAATAAATGTTCCCAAAAATGTGAAAGAATATTTGATTTTTTTTTCCTTGAACATTGTTTTACCTTAATTTATAAAATAAAATTCCAATGACAGACCTTTTTGATCATACAACTATAAGGTGTGGCTCAGACTCAGGTGCATATTTAGGTGGTAAATGGACTGCTACCATCTTAAAAGTATCTGGTTCAAAACTTTGTGGGGGCTGGTATTTTTTGTATGTGGCTTTCTTGTGTCATGAAGTCCTTAGTTTGTTACAGCTAATCGTTTTCTTTTAATATTTTCACTTGTGCCTCTTTGAAATATTTTTTATAAAAACTTTCACAAATTCCTCTTACTGCGCTGTTTGTTATCAGTTGAGTTAGAAAACATTCGTAATAGAAGAACCCGTATCTTATGCATAGTTTATTATTTTCTTTATGTCTGGAAGATAAATTATGAACTTTTTCTTAAATGAATTTCAGATCCAAGGTTTCCAGATCATGGCAAGGTAGAATTTGTTTTTGGACCAAGTTCTGATGTTTTAGTTTCAGGTAAAATATATCTTACTAGTGTAGAATTCTTCATCGTAGTTTTTTAATTGTTACTCTCCCAATACATTTGTTTAACATAAAAATTAATATGTTAAACTACATTTTTGTTACCTATGTTAGACTTATTTTCTTTTACATATTGAGCTGTAAGTTATTGTTTTTTATGCTGACTGGACATTAAGAATGAATATGATGATTTTCCATGTAACTTAATTTACTGGAAATCTTTATGTTCATAAACTGAAATACATAATTCTTTTTGAATTGTTATATTTAATTATAGATATAAAACAAGATTCTGTATTTATTTCAGTTTTAGGATTCAAGTCTTTTCTTTGTTGTATTAATTTATTAATACTAAAACAAAATATTTCATCTTTATTCCATTTCAGTCATCAAGTCCTTACTTTTCTCTATTTCATTATAAATAAATCATTAAAATTGTTAGGTATTATATACTAAGGAAGATATTGTCCATCTTCAGTTTCGGGATTCAAGTCAGATGTAACGGTTCCAGTAGATAATAATGAAGAGTCCTTGGCTCGATCAGACTCCTATGAAAATTTCCATCAAGCCTTGGAGTCTCTAGATGGTAAAAAAAACAAAAATAATAACACTCATAGATTTTCATGCTGTCATTATCTAATCGACTTTTTGAGGTGGCATATTTTTTGCATTGCTCTGTATTTATGCTTTTTTTTTTATTGCATTAAATACATTAATTTTTTTGCTTATTAAAAAACTAGAAATTGGACTTGAATATCTTTTATATTCACTTTTAATATTCATTTCAAATGTCCTGGTTTGTAATAAGTTCAAACATCTAGCTTTAGTAGATGATTATAATGATCGTTTATTCCAATTTTAGAAAAGTTTAGTGTTTAGTTTCTTTATTTGTTGTTTTTTGAAGAAAAGATAAACTTTAATTCAGTTTAAATTTCAACATTTGTAGTTTGATGATGCATGGATTCAATTATTTTTTAAATATGAAAGTATCAAGTCACTCTTTAACTTCTGCTGTAAAATTGAAGAATTAAAGCTTTTTTTAAATGAAACTTAACAATGAAATAAAAAAAATTTCACACAGTTACAAGTTAAGTAATCAAATTGTTGTGTGTCTTTTGCTCCAAAAACAAATCTTTACCTGATTTCTTAATTCTAACTTTGAAAAAGTGATTTGATTTTAACCATCCATTAACTTAAATCACTTATACTTATTATTAATCATAGCAATAATTTTTACAACTGAATGATAACATGTTTGAAATATGAACATTATTAATTTTTTCGCTTTGTAGTTTTTAGTATGCTTTATTTCAATTTATTAATTTTCAGTACTCTTCAAATTCTTCAACCATGGTTGAACTGTATCTCTTTGCTTTTTTTTTTTTATATTTCCTCAATTTTAGGCCTTTAGTGCGATCTCTCTGCTCATCTTCTTACAGTTTGCTTTTCAATTACAATTGCTTATTTCAGCTGTAGATATCAATGAAAACGGAATATCCTCACATCAAGTTCCACTGAACAAATCTCAAGTTGTGACCAATATCCACACCATCGACCACAACAAAGCACCCGACGGAAGTTTGTACGCCACAGTCTCAAAAAGGGGAATATCCACTCCATCACCTTTCCCGCCATCATCGTTGTCATCATCAGCTGCTCCTGCACAACACCATTTTGGCCCATCCTATTTAAACAATGGCTCCGTTTCTTCCAATATAGATTCTGGTTAGTGTGGCCTTGACAAAAGTAAATGTTATTTTGTCCAGACAAAACGAAGCAGTTTTATGTCCTTGACTAAAGTTGTTGATAATATCACGGTGCACATATACAGTTATATCTTTCTCCTAAGAAGTAGATTTTAGGAAATTTTGAATGCAATAGTTTGTTTTTTGATACACTGTTACCCAGCATTTTATAAACTTCTATAAAAAAACAACTTTTATTAAAAACAACTTCCATATTAGTTTCTCATGAATTGAATCAAAGTATGGTAGACTTATTTCATTTTAAAACAAATTTGGCTTGTTTAAATAATTGATATTGGTCAGTAATGTGCTACAAGCTAGCAGTCTGTGTTATGTATCTGGCCTAAATGGGTACAATTAAAGTATCATATGTTACGGTTAAACAATCCTGCTTAATAAAAGAAAAAGGATAAAAGGACAATATAAAGAAAAAATATTATTAAATATTAATGGTGAAATATTTGTTCTATGAAACCATTTTTCTGTCATTAATTATTTACTTTATTAGCTGTAGGGAAACTTCCGGTCACCACTTTAAAACAATCTTTTTGATCCTTACTGATTTAAAACATAGATCCTTGTTCATCTTACTGGTTTAAAACATAGATCTTTGTTCATCTTACTGATTTAAAACATAGATCTTTGTTCATCTTACTGATTTAAAACATAGATCTTTGTCCATCTTATTTCATTCTCCTAAACATTGGCCTTTTTCTATTTTGTGTTCTTTATTTAAATACTAAATTATTCGTTAAATTCATTCAAATCAGGAAATTAACTTTAGTGAAATGCATACTACACAGTAATTGGGGTCTAATTTTTTCTAATTACATATTGGCATATATTCCAATAGACTGTAGAGCATTGGTTTCTATTAACAGCATACATATCGCTTAAGTATCTAACATTTTTTAGATGATGCATTTAGAAAATATTGAAATATACTTACACAGCTTAATAATGATAAACCTCTTTATGCATAGTAGCTTTTTTTTTTCTCTGGTTAACAGTTTCTTCTTTGTTGAGAAAATAACTCACTTTCCTGCATTTGAATTTTGAATTAGAATTATTTTCTCTCTACTTTTTAATTTTTAAATTAGAATTATTTTCTCTCTATTTTTTAATGTTCAAATTAGAATTATTTTCTCTACTTTTTAATGTTCAAATTAGAATTCTATAATGAAGTAACTGGTATTTTTATTGTGACTTCTGTTGGACCTCTTTGGCATGTTTGTTTTATGTTAAAAAAATTTCTACATGGGTATCATTTTTGTATTTCTTAATTATTGTAGTATAAAATGCAATAATTCGCCTATTGTTATGCAGTGGTAGCCTGGAATAGATTATAGCTTTCTTTTTTGACTCATACAAATTTGGCCACTATTTTTTTTTATCCAAAGCAGAGAAATAAAAATTAATTTTTAATATCACTTTTAAAAAATTTTGCTTTCATTAATATAAGAGTGTTGAATTTATTAACGGATGTTTATATCTGTAACAATAAAAAAGCTGATAGAATTTCATTGAATTCTGCTTAAACTCTTGACCAATGTTCCCTCTAAGCTGATACGCGTGAGCGATCGCTCACTTGAATTCAGAGTGTCGCTCATACTACACATACGATCGCTCCTTCCTACGGACGAGATCACTTAAATCGCTCACAAATTTGGCCTCAAACAAAATTTCGCTTAGAGACAAAATTTTTTGCCCACTTCATACCACACCTTAGAGGGAACATTGCTCTTGACTGATAGAATTGAAATTTAAAATGTTGCCTGATAAAATTACATTTCATATTTTGACTTTTTGAATATATTTAATATGATTAAAAGCATTGAAATATTTAATTCTGATCATCAGGCTATACTGGACACAACACAAGCTTTAACTCCCGTTACACAACATCTGTTACCTCAAATAACATCAATAACAACATCATAAGCGATAGTGACATCATCAGCCCTACATATTCTCAGATTCAGCCTAGCAGTTCAACTTTAAGTAGAAAAACAACACAGACTTTAGAGGAACGTACACAGCTGGATGAACTTTTAAGTGACCTACTTAGTGATCAGTCCTTTGCTCCCCCTCCGCAACAGCAGCAACTCTCTCCAAGGTCATTTCAAACTCAGCAGGCAGCTTTCTCGCCAAGCAGTGGCAACATCGCTACCAGCCCGACGATGAGTGGCATGAAGACTGTCACCACCACCTCCAGGACCTACACGTCCTACTCCAGCACAGACGCACACAGAAACCCAGACCGGGTGCTCATCCAGCGAGCTGAAGTTTCATACAAAGTCCCTGGCCAAGGGGAAGTGAAGGACCACTACACCATTGCTGCCGACCCCACCCAGATGTTGGACACCAGCCCATCCAGGCCGGCAGCCAATCAGTACCACCCGAAAGGAGTCCCCACCAATGCATTCTCTTACACGTCAGGAGTATCACAGCAACAGGTGGGTGCATTTTTGTGTCTATTCTCATGGTGGTGGGTTGGTATGCTCTTATTCTACAAGGCGTAACAGAACCAAACCTTTTCCATATCGTGTTTAATTTAGAAGCCCACATTCTATCATTCATTTGAATTTGTTTCCTTTTAAGACTCCATGTAGAAATAGATCAATCACATGCACTTTATGATTTTTTTCCTGGTTAATTTCTTTTCGTTACATTATTTTTTTAATGACTTAGATTTATGATTCTTAAACTTTTCAATATAAAATGAGGCAAAAGTTTTTAAAACTTTGAAACCATAAGTTAGGAATTTTCATTATTTTCTGCTTATTAGTTTAGATTAGTAAATAATTGTTAAAGAAGTATGGTGAAGATAATTTTTACGCTTCATTACAGTGTTTTAGCTAGATATAGAGATAGTAATATTGTTTGATTATTGTGTTTTAGCTAGATAGTGAGATAGAAATATTGTTTGATTATTATGTTTTAGCTAGTTAGTGAGATAGAAATATTGTTTGATTATTATGTATATTTAACACTTATTTAAAAACTATATATATATACTCGCTATTAATTGCATGTGCTTGTTGTAACCATCAAGCTTTCACGTGTATTCACTTTTTATTAAAATGACCTTTAGTCTGCGTTTTAATCAGGACCTACGTTTAAAGAAAAAAAATATCATTGATAGTCAAAATCATGATTGTTCTTAGATTGTTCTTGTTAACAATATATTATTTTAGTGATAATGAAATTAGATCTTAGAAAATTATTTTTGTATAATGCATGGCAACAAAGTAAGCATGGTCCATTTTATTGAGTAGAGGTATATTTAAAACTTAGATTTTTAGCTTACGCTGGTGGCAACTAATCATCATTGTCAGGCTAATTGTAAATTTCCAATTAGCAGTTATTAAAAAAAAAGTCATAAAATCAAAATGAAGTATATTTAGTGTAGCCTTCTGAAGAGAGTGCCAACTTTAAAATTTGACCGATTTGTCCTGCAGAAGTCAGAATTAATAGAACATGAGGTAGTCCGGTCGCATCACACACAAGGGCTCCCTTCACCCCCTTCTTCTCGACTTCCTTACCGGCCGGATTATGAATCATCCTCTTCTCCACCCTCATACACATACTCCTCGTTGGATGGAGACACCAACTCGTGGCTGGCCCAGCAACAGCAGAAACTGAAAAACTTCAAAGAAGGACGGGATGCATCTGGCAGAACGGAGCAGGAGAAGAAATTGGTGAATGAGTTGAGGTTTGCCCAGAACAAATATTACACTCGGAGGACGCAGAACGATGAAGAGGAAAGGGTATGTGGCTTTATTTCCAGCATGTGCTGAGGGTCTGTGGGGGTCAGTTCAGACTTTTTTTGCCACATTACGTTATTAGGCTGTAGTTTATCTGGCATTCTTTACTTCTGTGTCCTTCAAATTAACATCAAATCTAAGGCTATTTTTCTCTGAGACTGCTCGTATTTAATCTCATCACTTTATTGTTTGTCGACTTGGGCTTGATATTAAAAAAAAATGTTTGAACCAGTCCAGTGCTTTTTACAGCAGAAAAATTAATTATAAAATGAAGCCTCATTTTAAGTTCAGTGTTAAACAAATAATTAGTTTAAAAGTTGTTAGAAGGATAAGTTCATTTTCCTTTTATAAAGAGTTATACAAAAAGCACTGTATTAAACTATTATATCTTGACTGTGTGATATTTTCTATCATACTCACCTCCATACATTATCTTTGTAATAATCTTTCTAAATTTATTCTTTCAAACTTAACCAGATTTCTATCTAGTTTTGCTTCCCTGATTTTTTTATTAATTATTTTTTAAAGAATCTGTTCTATGATTAGCCTTACAATACTTCATTACAACTTTGCTTACTAAAGAGTTGTACTTGGCTGGCTCTTTCTTTGTTTTCAGGAAAACTAATAAATTACTTACATTTTTCTTTGATTCACTGCTGCCCTGCTTTGTAACAATAATAACAAAATAAATCGCTCTTTACTTTTTTGTTTGTTTACAGTGAAACTAAGCTTATTTCCCCTTACTCACTATTAGCTTGCATGTTTCAAGCCGAGCTACTTACCTTTGATTTTGTGGAATTGCTTCTTATTTTTTGTTATTATTTTTACTAGATAAAAGAATTAGTCGTCGTATATTTTAGAAAAATTTCCCATCCTCGAAATAGTTCAAATACAAACATTATTATAAGCTACATAAACTTAAATTTGATATTTTGGCAGGCAAAATATTATGTTAAACTATATTTATCTCCTTGTAAACATTTTTTTAGTTTTGACAATAAAAATGCAGTTCAGAATTATTTAAGTTGCAATGAGACCTAAAGAAATTATGCAGGATCTTTTTTGTTTAGCTTGTAATGAACATTGAACTCATGTTTCAGGCTGTAGTGGATTCTTACAACAGACAAGGATATCAGAATGGCCCGGTATCCCCAGAGCGGGTGACCCCTTCATACACCTCTCCGCCACGGTCAGCGGTCGAGCCACCCTGGCCCCAGGATCAGCACTACAACACATCTTACACAACCTCATCATACATGGAATCTCGCAGCTACGGCGACAAGAAGAGCAACAAGCCTCCTCCCTCTCCAACCATGCAGCGGTCACTCCCTGTCCAGCAAGCCCCAGCGCCTGTGCCAGCGCGAAGCAGTAGCAAGGAGTACATGCGCACTCGGTCAAACAGCAGCAGCAGCAACTGGCAGCAGCAGCAAGCTGTCCAGCAACAACAGCGGCCTCTCCAGAGACAACAGAGTGACACATTGTACGACAGAAGCCGTGAGGTAGAGCACATTCAGCCCAGGTCGTATGGCTCCACCCAGAGCACCCCGCCCCACTCTCCGAGAGCCATTTCTCCTGTGGTAAATACTTCCATCTATGACATTTTTTCATCTCTTACATTTGAAACTAACCATTGTTTTGAAAGTTTTGAATTTTTTTAATGGTTTTACTATACATGCCATCAACATTGCCCGTAATATGCCAGATCATTATTTACTATACATGCCATCAACATTGCCCGTAATATGCCAGATCATTATTTACAATACATGCCATCAACATTGCCCGTAATAAGCCAGATCATTATTTACTATACATGCCATCAACATTGCCCGTAATATGCCAGATCATTATTTACTATACATGCCATCAACATTGCCCGTAATATGCCAGATCATTATTTACTATACATGCCATCAACATTGCCCGTAATATGCCAGATCATTATTTACTATACATGCTGTCAGGGATGGCGATTGTGCTACTTATTATTTCTTTCTTGTATTTATTATTTTTCCACAATAAACATAGACTGAATCGCACAAACACTTTCAATAAAAGACTATAAGTCAAGTTAACACAAATATGACACTGATCATCGCTTTATTGAATGTAATACACGTCACAAATACCTTCACAACATGCTCAATGAATTTAATCCTCGAATAATGAGTAATACTTCTATCAACTTCTTCACATAATCTATCTCCAATACAAAGTTCATCAATTCAAACAAGTCTACCTAACACTAACAAACTAAATAACACCGGACGATCTATGCTCTACAATTCCTCTCAACAATTCCTCCCGAACTAACTTTACATTCTCTTATATAGACTAGCTGGACAAAGCATCCTATCATTCTCACATCTGCCGTTTGCTTGTTGGTTCCACCCCCATTCAATGTATAATTAAAAATTTGGTGAACCTAGCAGAATAAACGTGACATCGCACTTCTAATGTTAATTGAATTCTCCCCCTGACACCTTGTTTCTTGACTTGATTTAGTTGTAGTGCAGCCCTAACCTGAACTCATGAACCTACCCACGTCTACGCCTCTTCCTGAATTCTACCTTGACACTATTCTTTGTCTAAAATCCCCCTACCTCGTTAAAGTGAATGGGTTCTGTCTCCCTTTCTGCTCCCCCATCTCATATCAAATTACATTAAACTGTCCCAAAGCGTGAACTTACATTCACCTACACCCTGACCTACTTTCACTGTCCTGACACATGCCATCAACATTGCCCGTAATATGCCAGATCATTATTTACAATACATGCCATCAACATTGCCCGTAATATGCCAGATCATTATTTACAATACATGCCATCAACATTGCCCGTAATAAGCCAGATCATTATTTACAATACATGCCATCAACATTGCCCGTAATAAGCCAGATCATTATTTACTATACATGCCATCAACATTGCCCGTAATATGCCAGATCATTATTTACAATACATGCCATCAACATTGCCCGTAATAAGCCAGATCATTATTTACAATACATGCCATCAACATTGCCCGTAATAAGCCAGATCATTATTTACTATACATGCCATCAACATTGCCCGTAATATGCCAGATCATTATTTACTATACATGCCATCAACATTGCCCGTAATATGCCAGATCATTATTTACTATACATGCCATCAACATTGCCCGTAATATGCCAGATCATTATTGACAAACAAAATAATTTTTCTATTGCAAAGTTCAGTGGTTCTCTTTATTTACTTTTTATTTAATTACAAGCAAATTAGGTTTTAGTAAAGGGGAGTTGTGAATCAGGAATTACATATATAGTGAACTCAAAAATCCAATAGACCAGACAGTTGGAACTGAGAGCTTATCAAATATAGAGAGTTCATTTTGTTGGGGAGGGGACGATATTTAATATTTAGCTTTATAAACATTCTTGACCTGTTGTAATATATCAATACATGTACCATCAATGTATACCAATCTGATATACTGAATGGATTATTTAAACAATCATTACATGTTAATCCCAGCAGTATCGAAGCATTATGTGTTTTTTACAATGTATTGCATCTTTTAAATGCTGCTTCCTGTGGTACAACTTCTCACACATTTACTCCTTTTCTGTTTCAGGGACCCATCAGCACTACCACGTATACAACATACAGAACTATTGACAGACAGAGAGATTTGCAGGAAGACATGAGGGCAAAAAGGGCTCCGCCTCAACAGCAAGCTCCCCCTCCCCAACAGCCACCACCGCAGGTCAACCACCATTACATCACTGAAGTCTTTGTTCATAGAACAGGTACATGCATTGTGTACACAGTATTTATTCAATATTAACCAGTAAATGTTTGGTTTACTCAGTTAAAAAGAAAAGGTTTCCTTAGCCTAACAGGCCATCAGGGCAGATGGGATTGTGTGGTTAGCACTATGTCCAGCAACCTTTTATTGCTTAACTAATGTCAGGTACCTGTTTAAATCTTGGTGGTCTTGTGGGACTTCAGTTTTAAATTATCAGTTTATATTAAATAATAATTTGGGTTTATTTAGTTTTTATTGGATTTTTTCTTTTTCAATAAAATAATAAAACATAAATCATAAGTCAATCCTTTCACAGAAATTGTGTTTATCAAAATAAAAAAAATAAATGTCTGTTTTTGTCTTACATTTAAAAATATATTTTTTGTATACATATAATGGTTGTAAGTTTCATCATCAAAAACATAGAAGATTTTGTATTACAGCTGTTGTGATATGATTTTAATGTCCTCTATAAAAAAAGTAAACTCAAATGATTTTTAACTCTTTCTAACTGTTTCCAATAAAACTATTTTTGACAGATTTAAACAAAGACAAAACAGACTCATCCACTAGGCTGGATGAGTTGGAGAAGAATCTGGAAGCCGCCTCTCAGTCTATCAAGGCATCACAGAGCAGCCAGCAGTACGCCACTTTGCCAAGGCAGCCTCAGGTGATTGAGGAGACCATCCACCACCACAGTCAGCAGTACCACACCTACCAGGAGAGCGTGAGTAACAATGACGCTGCCAGAGGCATGCTAACTAACCGAAGCACCTCACCCCCTATTTGGGATAATGTCGATGTATGTACTTTTGAGTTTGCTTAGTCCTTTTTTTTTTTTAGTTCTTAATGAATTAGAGGTGCAACTGTCAAAACATCTTTATCTATGTTGGACGAAATAAAAGCATTTGATTTGATTTTTTTTAATTTAACAATTTTCAAGGAAAAAAGACATTAACAAAAATGCTGAACAAAATTAATAGGAATGCTATTTGATAATTTTTAAAGTATTATTGATCTAATGTCATAGTACTATCATCAGTATACATGTATTTATTCTTCTAGTTATTTTATTGCTTCTTTAATTCCTTAAGTTAAAATTGGTGTACCCAAACATGATGTTTTTTTAAATAAATGAAGTTGAATCCAAGAGAAATTTCACCTGGTTAAAATCCATGCATAAATAATTTATTTTTTCAAAGCTGGATGAATTAAATGAAAATAAAATATGGTTGATTTACTTTTCTCAGAGTTTGTCCCCAATTAAAGCTACACAGTGGTGATATAGGGGAAAATACATTGTGTATTTAATCATTTCTTATTCACTCATTTTTTTAATCGTCTGTGAAATTATATTTTAAAATGGAAGAAAATTATAGAATTGTTTTTAGCCTTTGAGAGCTGCTCCAATATTTATAATTTTGCACCAAATTTGTTTCCAATGTATATTCAACCAAATACATCAAGTTTTGGGGTACACATTTGAAGGATCTTGGTTTAAAAAACATTTAATACATGTTTGTGAATATTATTTTCCCCTTAAGATGGTAGCATACCATAAATAAGTCCAGACAAGAACCTTCACTCTATTCCAGATTTTTGAAAATAATATTTGTCTGTTTGCTTCCCTTAGTTTCTGTCTATCACCTAAGTACATTATTGTTTTACATACATTATCAAATGTCTTAGGTGTTTTTTATTTTACTTTATTTTTAATGTCTGTCCACCTTTCTCATTCAGTTGTTTGTTTTTTAATTCAGTTTTGCATAACATTAGTATTTGTATTGTTTGTATTTTTCCAAAAGCATGCATCTAGTGTGTTTTAAATTCAAGTTGTTCTATTTGTTTCAGAAGTATAGGAGTAGGGAATCCATTTTTTTTAAATTTGTATAATGCCTTGCACTGTTTTAACCTGAGTTTTTGTATTGCACCAGTCTGTGTTCCATTAATTATGATTTGAGACAGAGGGCATGACTAGTAGACTAATGTCAGTGAGCTCATTATTAATTCATGGCACTTTGTAATCCGCATGCTTTGATGTTGTTCATTGGACCAGCCACTCCTTTTGTTTTTTTTTCACAAATCACAATTTTGGTTTTTTGTTTAATATTTTTGTTTTGATGTGGTATTATTTCTAGTATGTATTTGACTTCAGTTCACAGATTTCCCTTGAAGGTTAAAGTTTTATCTGAATTTCGCTTGAAGAAAGAATTATTTTTAATTATGAGGTTCATTTAATGTCATACCTTTAATGTTTTTTTGTTTTTTTTTAAACTTAAAATGAGTCATTTTAGTCAAACTTACATCATTTAAATGTTTCATTATTTCCAAACCGTCAAACTTTAGACATAAATCTGTCAAAAAGATTTTTAAAACAACATTGAAACCGTCAGAAAGATTTAAAAGGATTTTTTTTAAAAAGTGAATTTTAGTCCTTTTTTCCTATGTTTGGATCTGAGATTAGAGAGGTTCATTTGATACACACTGCGTTTGCTTCAAATTCTGTGAGTATTGAAGTAGCTATTAAGGTTTTGGAAATGTGCTCTACATTTATTCTTTGCAAATATAGAAAGCACTTTTCTACATTAGAACACGACTGTTTTGATATAATATTGACTTTAAGCAAACATGGAGTCTTTCTAAGTTTAGACCTGTACTGAAATTTCACTTCACTTTTCCAGACATAGTCCCAAGAATAAATTGTGAAAACCATTTTTCTTGTATATTCCTGGTTATTTCATTCTCTGATGTCATTTGATTTCTTTATTTAGAAAATCACAAACTAAATGAACTGATTGCTGTTTTTTATTTTAAGGAAGTTGAGGCTAATAGAATTCATGAAAACCTACACGTCATTTTCGGTTATCATACTTGTGTAAGTTAAGTTTCCTTGGCCTATAAAGGGGTTGTGTGGTTATAACAGCGTCCATCCGCCCCAGGTACCCATTAAAAGCCGGGTGGAATTGAGTGGCCTTGACCTACTTTTACCAGGACCTGGAGGGTGGGCCCTGGACTCCCAGGTTGATAGTTGAGATCTTAATACTGCTCAGCTACACTTAGTACTGCTCAGCTACACTTAGTACTGCTCAGCTACACGTCCCTGTTTCATATTTGTGTTAAATGCTTCAATTATTAAATGCTTTCAGTCCAGTCCAGTTCAATCAGATGTTTACCTGGTAATAATTACCTGGTTTAAACTTGATAAGGGTGAAAGAGTTAGTGTGTCCTGATTGCTAATTTTTCTTGTTGAAAGTTGACATTTTTTTGTCATATGACATAGGAAAAGTACTTTGGTGAAATGTGTAGGATATCTATTTCTGCTGAAGCTGTCTATTCTCATGGGTACATGTCAAATAATTATACCCAGTATTATGTATCAAACATTCCATATGGGTCATATATAGATAAAACAATGAGTAAATACTGAAAATTTCAGCCTGATACCTCTTTTAATTGTTGAAATATTCACGTTCAAATATCGCAAAAATGTAAATGTCACTCGAACTCGCGACTACCCTTAAAACTTTGAATGTACCACAAGCCATGAAAATTTCAGGAAGATCTGAGAGGGTCTGGTGAACACCACTGGTTGAGTTGACATGGAATGACCCATATATCTTTTTACCTACCTACTGACCTAGTCCATGTGTTGTCACACAGAAGAAAAAGAATGACAGGTTGTTTTTACTTACTATTGACACCAAGCTCTCTGATCTACTCACAATGAGACAGTTGCATCTGTGACACAGTTCATTCTGTACCATAGTTTCTTCTGTACCATAGTTTCTTCTGTAAGTCTCACATGGTCTACAAAAAGAGGCTGTTTATGTAGACCTACCCTTGCTGTGTATGACCTTAGTCAGGGTGGGCAAATTTTTTGAGTCGCGGGCTACACCAGGTTCGTAAATTTGACCGGTAGACCAGACCTAGAGTAGATGGGTGGAGTTTTAACATGTACTAATATAAATTAAATGTAAACTTCATAACATACTAGATGAAATGAGTGTCGGGCTGGATCAAATAGTTTCATGCGCAGGATTTGACCCACGACCCACGCGCTGTACTTTGCCCATTGCTGACCTTTTTTTCAATTTCAAAAGTTATTTAAATTGTAGATATAAAGCTCTTTTTTTTCCTTTTTAATTTAGATCTTTTTTTATTTTAAATTGTGCAAATTTCATCTTTAAAGTGATTCATTTGGGTACACTGATTAAATTTTGAAGTTTAATAATTTGATAATACGCCAACCAACAGTGGGGCAAGGGACATAATCATCAAGGTAGGGGAATGATTGCTAACACGTTATCTCCCTTTGAAATTGTCCTACATGTAGTTAATAATTTAAAATCCCCCCCACCCCCCCTTTTTTTTAGGGAAAAAAACCAACCACCAATTATCGAATGTTTACAAAAAGTCTGATACTGTTGTTTACCTAGGCAGACAACTCTCACAGGTCTCGTCTATAGACAGACTTTGAGTTATCAACAACAGCAACAAAACAACGGCAAGACACGTGCGGGGTGGGTGTGGCATGGAGACGTTATCACATTGTTAACTTTGGCTGAGCCGGGAGAGGTGGGGGGGGGACATGTAAAGTGATGTTGGCACAGGGTGAGTGGCTGGGTCAACCAGCATCGCATTCTCCCCTGCCTCCCCCACCTATTATATGTACGTTCTCTGAGAACAAGCCGGGGGGGGGGGGTTAAACACACATTGCACATCGGGTACGGGCGTCCATTGTGGTATGATAGCGCCATTTTTTTTAAAACCTGTTTATGTTTAATTCTTCGTGATTTGTTCCTGACGCAGTATGCAAACGTTTCTTAATGTTTTATCCAACACAGTTGCTGGATGTAGTCGACACTGATAGAAGTTCAACTTAAGTTTGACTGTCATTACACTTCTGTTACTTATTTAACTTAAGTTTGACTGTCATTACACTTCTGTTACTTATTTACACCCTGTCTTGGCCTTCTTTTTGTTTGTCTCCCTTGTTGTAAAATTTATTCCGGTCTATGATTTTGAAATCATGAACTGTACGTTCTTTTAATTCGGGAGTTAGATTCGATACACATAAATATGCAAGCATATATAAAATAGTAAACTATAAACACCATAAAAGAAAAACAAATTCTAAAAAATGTGAACCACATCCGTGTCTTATGTATTTTGATCTCATATTTGTACGAAACACTCAACTGCCCATCCGCGTTTTATGCACTTCCCCCCCCCCCCCCGCATGACTTGCCAGTCTTACCTGTTTATCTCTTGACTGAACCTCGCTATATTTCTTTACGTGTTTTTTTTTCTTCTTTCATAACGTCACTGATAACGGCAAGTAATTGTACGCTTTGGTTTCTCTCACTTCGTCTGTTTTACGGTTCTTCAAGAAATCTGGCCATCGGTGCCATTGAGAATTGCTTGTTGCCCCACTTGGATTACTTCATAAGAAAAACAATGAATACACACTTTTACTCGATTGTTTACCACTGTTATCACGTGATAAAACCGACGTCTGCTACTCGTGATTTCCTCAGGACTGTTTTAATTGCTTGATTTATTTTGTCTCTTTTCCATATCGGATAATAATCGGTGGTGAAGTATTTAAATAACTTTATAAATTGTTTTAAGTGGTTTTTAGATGACGTAGCAGTGACATTTCAAAGTCTATTTTTATAGGTTTTTAAATGACTCTTCATCTCCATGATGTGGAGTAGTTTATCTTCGTGCCAAGTTGGGTGAGTCACCATGAATTCCTGCAGTAGTGCGAACATCTGGTGCGATGAATGTGTGTTTGTGTGATGTGAATAAGTTATTAATTTTCGTCAACACGAGCTGGTGATAGAATTCACACGTAAATAAATCAGCTGTGCACTATTATTGTTGTTTTGCTAGCGACACATTTTGTAAACAATGCCTTGAGTAAGTAATTGGTATCACGGTCCTCTCCTGTGATTTGATATCAGTCTTTGTTAGATGTCCCTTGTAATGAAAACATTATACATGCACTGTTTTATATTTAAATTGTTTAGATGACATGTTTAATCTCATATGAGACATGTATGCAAAAGCATACTCTCAAATACACACATACACATGTAGCTCACGTTATCACACATCTATACACACCACACAATTCACGTGAATGCTAACAAAAAAACTGAACCAAAACAATTGCAGGGAATGATTAGTATAACACCCCGCCCAAAGTAAATCGCTATCGAACGTAAACAGAAGACGTTGCTGTCCCCGATAGGACTGCCCCTTCCACTATAGTGTCTCGCCATTTTTTTTTAATGTTTACTCGGTTACAAAACATTCTTCGCCTTATGTCTGAATGAAATTTTTAAAATCTCCTCCCCAAATTTTTTTTCATACACCATATGTGTATGCCGACTTAGGTAGTGTGCTTGTTGTGTAGTGTGTACTTCGGCACCATGCACCTTTATAATGTGATTGAAGGCATTTAGAAGCAGACATGTGATATCTCCTACTCGGTGCTGTGTAATTCTTTGTGATTGGTTTATTGGCCAGTGTACGTGACGAATGGGTGAGTTCAGATTTAAATATTATTTAATACACATGTGGGCTAATTTTCTAGTTTAGTTTTACAAAATTATTTAACTTTGGCTGGTTTTCCCAATTTACTCATTGAATATTTTGGCTGAAAATGTCAAACGATATATGTTTATATACAGAACAGTTAGACTTTTATCGGTTTATTCTGAATATCACTGTAGAAATGTGTTCAGAGTGCAGAAAGGAACCAAAACATGATGGGTCTAACGTTAGAATATCATTTGAAAGAAATAAAGCCACATCGTATTTACAACCCCCCACCCCTCCCCCATCCTAGCGTTAATGCCTCCCCAGGGCGGAATGACCGAAGGGACTCAAGGGTGTCAAAGTAAGTGTCACCCCCGGGGGCGAACTTTACTTTCCTCCCCCCTCCCTGTTGACGTCCCCGCCTCATCCTAATTGAAATGTGCTTACATTCTTTGAGCTTGTTACCTGTCTGGTCGTTTGGTTATTTGATGTATTTATTATTATTTTTTTTATTAAAAGTGTGTTGTTTGATGTTTTATATGAGATAGATGTGTTTACTGTGTCAGCCATTAACTCCATTTTTGTAAAAAAAAAAAATGACTCAATGGGAGAAATAACGAGGCTTTTTTTTAATCCACCTTTAATCGAGTCTGTTTGAAATGTAAACTCCCATTTAACTGTTGTATGGCGGACCACCTTCAGTCCTCTTATCAAAATAGCAATGCCAGTCATTTTAATGGATTTACCTTCTTACTAGAAGCATGAGTACATGTATTCTCTTCTCACTGAATCGAGAAAGTTGGATCGGACAACTTTTTTTTTATCTTAATACTTTTTATTTTTTTTTGTAATAAAGAAGGTTATATGGAGTGTGGCGATCCCAAACAATATTATTGGATTGTTACATATTTTGAACATGGGACTTGACAACACCAAATTATTACTTTTTATGACATTAGTTTTAAAATTGATCAAATATATACTTCGTGTTCCGTGCACAATAAATCCTATTCTCGCCTACCGAATTTTTTTTTTCTTTTGGTGGTCTGGAATTTCAATGTGTTCACACAAATCAATTTTAAAATATTTAGAGTGAGACTTAAAGTAGACCAAGATTGGCATTGGCTATAAATACATTCACTCCGGTTTTGTCTTGACACAGTTTGGTGTCCCACGCATGGTGTTTATGTGTGTGGGAAAAGGAAAGTTATAGCCTCTAGTCAAAATGTTACGACAAATAGTCCCACAACAATGTCCGGCCATGGAGCTATACGAGCTCTACTTGTAATGAAACCATGCGCCGGTTCTTGTCCCTTGCGACACTCTTATGTCGAATGGAGATTTATTTTTGCGAATGTTTTGTGTTAGTTTGTTTGAATCCACCAGGTGGCGCAGGTAGTTTAGCTATTATCCGAATTTTGAACGGAATATGCTGTCTGAAACCATTTTGTCCATCAGCTACATCCTTTGAGTCAGAGGGACAGACCTAGCTAGATCATTTGAGTCAGAGGGACAGACCTAGCTAGATCATTTGAGTCAGAGGGACAGACCTGGCTAGATCATTTGAGTCAGAGGGACAGACCTAGCTAGATCATTTGAGTCAGAGGGACAGACCTAGCTAGATCATTTGAGTCAGAGGGACAGACCTAGCTAGATCATTTGAGTCAGAGGGACAGACCTGGCTAGATCATTTGAGTCAGAGGGAAAGACCTGGCTAGATCATTTGAGTCAGAGGGACAGACCTGGCTAGATCATTTGAGTCAGAGGGACAGACCTAGCTAGATCATTTGAGTCAGAGGGACAGACCTAGCTAGATCATTTGAGTCAGAGGGACAGACCTAGCTAGATCCTTACAACATTGTATGTGACGTAAACGTTTGATACTGGTAATTGAGTTCCACCCCTACAGTTGGTCCCGTGTTACGCATGACACGCTCGACTTCAATTTGTTTTTGATTTCACGCATTAACACATACACCCCCCCCTTACCCTTAATTCATCACACATTAAGTATGTTCAGTCACGAATGGCTTTGTTCATCATTGCTGTGAGAGGTGCAGGGGGGGGCCTAGAAACTCGTGTCTTGTCATCATATTAGAATGTTCACCGATGAAATCTCGAATTTATAAATATTTGTGTGTAGACTGACTTGTGTATGAAACTTCATTGTTCAACTTTATAAGTTAAGCCTGTAACTTCCTAGTTTGGCTGCTGTCAAATCTATAATTGTATTGGTTTTGTTTGTAACTAGGATTTTTCAACGCCAATGGCAGTTTGTTGACGATATGTGTTGTTTTGTTATTCTCACTTTAGTTTTGTTGTTGTTGATTTCAGTTTTCGTAGTCCTGAGACCTGTTTTAAATTTGAACACCGTCCTGATTTGGGTTAAGTGAATGAATATAGCTGAATGTCAAATAAGGGCATTATCGGGAACAAAAAAAATTTGGAAAGTTGATGCCAATCCACCATTGGAAACATTTATCCAAAAAGAAAATTGTGCTTACAATCAACATTATGGAATAAAAGTTTAGTGTTTTGAAAAAAAAGAAAATTAAATAGCTTTATAATGATTAGAAACTGTCTCCCCAAAACACACGCTTCCCATTAAATAAATCCAGACCGCATGTATTATCAAACTCCTTGTAATATATTGCCTGCCGGCATCTACAGCTTTACTTGCTGACCTAGCCAAGTTATAGTTTATTGTATAAAGATGATAAAACAGAAGAAAAAAATTCAATTGTTTATGGATAAATTTGACTGGTTGCCTGAAGATGATGAACTTTAGTTCTGTAATTGAAATTGAACTTGTCAAGGGCTCTTTTGTTTTCGTCACTCGAGTTAATCAGATCTGGTGTATGAATTGTACACGCTAACTCAAAGCAGGTTTATATTCCATTATAAGGCGGTAATAACAAGTTATATTTTGTTCTGTTACTGAAGTTGTGCTGACTGGCAGATATCTTAGCCAATGTCTGACCTTACATCGGCTGGACCATATATATACAGTGCATTCCGCTTAATTGGGACAGCCGCTTATTTGGGACAAATCTCAAAGAAACCAAACCAAGAAGCCAATAGTAAATTTGTATGCTTAATTGGGACAAAAAGCCTCGGTCCCGATGTGTCCCAATTAAGCGGAATCGACTGTATATATATATATATATATATATATATATATATATATATATGTGTGTGTGTGTGTGTCAGCGTAATGTCAGCACATATATGCATAAATTGGCATAAAAAATAATAGACTATAACCGTCTAGCTATATCTGTCTAAGAGTACTTGGTGAGAGTTACTAAATATAACTGATGTGTTAGGAAGTGAACGGTGAATCTCATCTTTGAATACTATGCGCGAAAAGGGGGAGAGGGGGCGCTGAATCGTCTCGTGGGAACCACTTTGTGATTCTGCTATCTACCGGGCTTTTAATAACACGGGTAACTGCTTTCACCTTTGACCTTTTGCACGCTGGCTCAGCCGAGGATTTACCATAGACTTACACAATACATCCACACATCACACGTGTTGCATACAATAGGTGACGTGATGTTGGTGCCTGCAGCGCACCAACTCTGCACTGAAGTGTGACATGTGTCAATATGTGATGAGGTAATCGCCCTTGAAACAGATCAATCTCCTAGTACAGTAGAAATGGTTGTAGATAAACCAATGATGTTTTCTCACAGTACACAGTGTCACCTACATGACCATGGGCTTACCTCTTGTATGGATGGTCAATATTTATTCCTTTCCTCTACAGAATTTTGTAGCACTGTTTTAGTGACCCGATGACGTGTTGAGTACTACTGACACCAGACCCCTCCCCTCCGTAACTGTAGCATGGGTCACAGGGACACAATTTAACATGATCGTGCATAGGTACTTGGGGGAGGGGGGACTCGGGAGTAGAATTTCCTCTAGGGAAAATGTACAGTGGGAGCTTACTATGCCCTGTTTACCTATTCATAAGAACGACTAGGTTGGTATATACATCAAGTCAACTGCCCTAACCCCCCCCGGGGCCCCTCAGACAAGTGACAGATCATTCTGGGCCATAACTGGCCGCGGGGACCTCTTTTTTTTTTGGCATTCATTAGTGGAGTCTTTTGTTCTTGATACTTTGGCTAGTAGAATAACCTTTGCAAAAACTAGAATTGGATCTGTTACACACAAACTAGAATTGGATCTGTTGCACACAAACTATTGGTCCAGTGGAGTCTCCCACATTTAGGCCAGTCTGGACATTGTCCACTGTATTGCTGAATTGTCCGCTTGAGGTGTTTTTTTATTTTTAGTATTACTTGTTCTTTTTGGTGCTGGCAAAGATGGAGCATTGGTTTAGCCATACTGGTTTATGTTTCAACTACATGAGATTGGTTTAGCCATACTGGTTTATGTTTCATCTACATGAGATTGGTTTAGCCATACTGGTTTATGTTTCAACTACATGAGATTGGTTTAGCCATACTGGTTTATGTTTCAACTACAAGAGATTGGTTTAGCCATACTGGTTTATGTTTCAACTACATGAGATTGGTTTAGCCATACTGGTTTATGTTTCAACTCCATGAGATTGGTTTAGCCATACTGGTTTATGTTTCAACTACATGAGATTGGTTTAGCCATACTTTTGAATGTTTCAACTACATGAGATTGGTTTAGCCATATTTTTGAATGTTTCAACTACATGAGATTGGTTTAGCCATACTTTTGAATGTTTCAACTACATGAGATTGGTTCAGACTAGATGAACTAGTTTACTTCTGTATTCTGTTCAGTGTTGGCTGTTTCTACTGTAAAGGTGGTTTTGCCATACAGTTGTGTTTAGATGAATTAGTTTACTTCTGTCTTCAGTATTCTGATCAGTGTTAACTTTACTTTCTTCTACCAGCTGATTTAGCTTACACCCACCTGTTTCATTGCAGTTTAACTTCCCAGAAGTCTAATTTCTAGTTAACTTCCCAGAAGTCTAATTTCTAGTTTCCTTGTGATGCATTCATTGATTAACTATTTTAGGTTTCTTATTTGTCATGTGACTTGCATAATGCTAACTAACAATTATTGTCTTCATATATGAATATAAAATTAGTATAAATATCTAGGTTATGATAAAAATGCACATGCTTGGTAAAGATGACTTCATGAACTTCTTAAATATTTGTTTTAAATTATCAGTTGAAAATATCTTTTTGGAATTCATATATTGATTTCATTTTCCTTTAGAACAATTTGAAATTTAATTTTCTCATGGTGAAACATTCATCAGTTTCAAAACTCTATCAAAACAATTTTTTTTAAATTAATAATAGTTTTTTAAAAAATGTTTAAAATAGCATTATAAACTTCATTAAAAATAACTTGTTTGATTTTATTTGATCTATGGAATTTTCTATAAAAAAATATTGTTACCTTTTGTTGGATAAAGTTGTAATTGACATTTTTTTGTTTAATTTGTATGTACAGAAACCAGAGCCACCCAGGGTGAAGGAGATTGAGGAGGAGAGGGTCATGCTGAGACCCATTGGTCCTGGGATGCAGACTCTGGAACCTGAGACTGCACACACTGGAACACTCGGCCGGCCAACCACACCCGGATTCCCCACTGGACCTGGTGAGGCTTGCATTGGACTTGTAGCTTGTTCAAACCTCTTTTTGTTTTATTGTTGTCTGAATGTGCAGAGAATGTTTAGGGTAGCTGACTTTAATTCTCTAGTTGATAGCGGTAAAAATTTGCATATTCCAGGGAGGACACATTTATTTTATCTGATTTAGTGTGACATTTTTAAAATGGCGCAGGAAAATAATCTTGCAGTATTTTTTTGAAAGTAACAAATTTAAAAGAAAAGAATATCTTCTGCAGATAATGATCATCTTGACAATTTGAAACATGAAGTCATTTTTTAATGTCCACTTAATTAAAATAAAAAATGTAACATTTTGTTTCAAAAAAGCTTTCATTAAAATATATTCTGGCTGATTTAATTTTTTGGTTCATCTTGATAACCTCATTATCTTTTTTTTTTTTCTATTTTGTAAGTTAATGTTCAGTCACATGAAAGTTCATTTACAGCCAACATAAAGTATGCTGAAATTGACTTATCATTTAAGTGTGCTAAATGGTGTCATCTTTACGGGTGATTTTTCATTGACTGTCTTTAAATTACAATAGCGAAAAATCTAAAGAAGTAAAAATCTGAATTGTGAGGGTTATAAGTGTAGTGGCGTGTTATAAAAACAGTTTTAATGTCATGAAATACAATTCTAACACATAAGTGAATGATTGTTACTAATCTTAGCTCAGTTTTAGCTCATAGCTCAGCTAGTTTTAAAATTTAAAGAAATGAATGTTGTAATTGGCAGAAGTAGATGTTGGCCAGAAGCTACATCATTGTATTTGGCTTTTACAGTTGGTTTTACATGTTTGGTGTTGGCTATGGACTAGATTTCTTTCGTTTAAATGTTGCTTAAATTGTACTTTGCTTGTTTCGTTAAAGAAAGTATTAAAAACTGTATCAATTATCAACTTGAAAAAATTTTCTTTTTAAAAGATAAATTAGCCTACAAAATGGCCTAGGCTAGTAATCTGCATTTTTATTGTTTCTGTCATTTTTAGCTGTTTCTGTCATTTTTAGCTGTTTCTGTCATTTTTATCTGTTTCTGTCATTTTTATCTGTTTCTGTCATTTTTATCTGTTTCTGTCATTTTTAGCTGTTACTGTCATATTTTTTTTTCCCAACAAACAGTTTCATTCACATTAAAGTAACTTATTTCAAACAGTTTCATTCACATTAAAGTAACTTATTTCAAACAGTTTCATTCACATTAAAGTGACTTATTTCAAACAGTTTCATTCACATTAAAGTTACTTATTTCAAACAGTTTCATTCACATTAAAGTGACTTATTTCAAACAGTTTCATTCACATTAAAGTGACTTACTTAAAACTTACTCTCAGAAAGTAAATGTCATCTTTTGTATTTTGTATTGTTTTAGTTTCTTGTGACTTTTTCACAAGCTGTGCAGCCAAAAAAATGTTAAGTTGATTTTGTATATTAAAGCAAAGGCTCTGATGTATTCATTTTGTTCTAAATGAAAATCGCACAACTACTTCTGTCAATTAGGTGAAAGCATTTCTTGTTCAAACTATTGTCGTGAATATTGCTTTTTTTTTTAATTATTCATTCAATGTTGTTTCTTGTTGATGTTCTTGCTGATTGCATGATTTTCACCTTCAGCCACCCCACCATTTCCTGTCTCCCCAAGGACACCATACCAAAATTCAGGTAAAGTCAACTGCAGTCTGTGTAGCATTTCTTTTCCTTTTATACTTTCAGCTTGTCATCACCATTTTTTTAATCTCCAACCCAAATGACCTCAGAAATGTAAATAATAAATATATTAAATTAATAATCAATGTGGTTTTTTTCTCCACTTTCATGCTTTCTTCCAGTCCAATTTTACAGAAGTGAGTCTTAAATTTCAATTTGGAAAAGATTTTTTCGTAATATACTGTTGTGTTCCGATGTTCACACTTTAATATGTTATGCGCCTTACTATCAAATGTATCAAAAGTAAAAAACATGAATTTTTATTTTTAGATGTTTTTTTTTCCAAATTCAATTTACAAAGAAAAAAATTCGAATATATTTGAGATAAATCTATTGTATATCTGTTTATTCCTATCAAATAATGTTAAAATGTACATTTATAATCACTTCACAAGGTTATATTAGATTGCTCACACATATACATTTATAATCACTTCACAAGTTTATATTAGATTGCTCACACATATATTTCTTTATTTATAACCTTTTTACTACTACCATCCTAACTGTCTAAACCTACTGTTTATGTCTGGAGGGGAAATACATTAGATTTCCATTTCATTTGTTTAACAGTAGCTCTAATACAGGGCTATTTAATTTTTTTAATTCATACTTTTTGGAAATCTCATATGAGAATAGAGATTTTGATTAAAGATTGTGAGCAAATGAAATGGATTTCCTTATAGTTACTCTGGCTAAAACTTAAACAATGAATGAACAAAATTGAAATGAAATTGGCCAGTGGCTTTAGCTTTTGGGATGATGCTTGACCAGATTTTTCTGGCTGTGAAGATTTCCACAATTTGAATTGATTGAATTTATTAATTTCATTCATACATTTTACTTTATGGTAAATTTAAAGTTCACAAAATTTTTTTTTTTTAAATTTCATTACTTTCTGTGGAAAATATATTTTAAACTCAAAACTAAAGGTTAAATGTTTAAAGTGAACTCTTAAATGTTTAGACAAAAAAATTACCAAGTTAACTTTTAATATTCAGTAAATTTTTCATGCAATGTAAAATGTAGTTGTTGATTTTTAAATGCCTGTTACCAGATTTTGTTTTTTAAAATTGTTTATTTTTATTGAAATGTTTGCCCCCAATATTATTTTACATACACTCACATTATTTAGCCCATAATTTGATATTACATGTTGCCTTGGTTTTTTGGAATTACTTTTTTTATGCATATTATGCTTGCCTGCTGGTTGTCATGTTGTTCTTTAGTATTGCTTGCTCTCATTTCACATTTAGTGCCGACTCCCAGCTACCAGCAGAGTCATGTATTTCATTACGGAGCAGGGAACAACTCCCTGTTCCCTCCACCCAGGATGGGGATACGCCCTTCCGTTGATTTAACTCATACAACAATACACGAAGGTGTTGTCCTACCAGGTATGAGGAACACTTCTTCATAAAAGTGAATTTAGCCAATAAACGAGAAACTGGTATTCAATCAAAAATACAGAAAAATAGTTATATCTAATGTTGTTATACATTAGTCGTTACATTACATTAGCTTTCTAAATCTATTTGATTATTTTATAGTGTTATATTAGTCAGAAAAAAAGAAGAATTAATAAATGAATGGAACATTTGTAGTTTTAAATATTTTCATTATACAATAACAATTAAACAATCAATTGATTGATTTTATTATAAAAGAAAGTTACAATTTATTTATAATCCAAATTTTAAGATAATACTGATAAATGTTTTTCTATATCAACATGCTGTGTAATCTGTATGTCATTTTCTTAATGCATTCAATTTGTTTGTTTTTTTCTGGCTGCTTATTATCTAGTTTAGTGTAGCTTGTCTTGTTGCATCTTGAATGGCTGACTGCTACATGAGATCAATTTTTTTTTTAAATCATTATAATTCTGGGATCAACAGACATAAAAAAATAATATTTTGGATTCTCAATAACCCTGTACATTTTTACTAAAGACTTCAACTGTAGTTTAGTCTTGCCTAGATTTTACTGTTTAGTATAAGAAAAACTGAACGACTTGATGCCTGAATGAAATATTGTTGACAATCATTGCTTTCTTATAAAATAGAATATATTCTCTAGAATGTTTTGTATATTTTAATTATTTCAATATCCTTTTTCATAATTTCACCCTGTCTGTATTGACAACCATGTTGTACTGTTAAACAGTTTTGTATGATCTGTTGATTTTAAAAAAATAATTATTGAAAGTAGTTTTTTTTAATTGTGAAAGGAAAATTTCCTAAATTATGATTGGACAATGCTTTCTTTCATATTGACAGTCTAATTATGTTTTACATAGAATAGTAATCCACAGACATTTATTTATGCTAATCTTACATGGGAAGCTGTTGTTCAGAGAATAAATTTTTCATTATTTTATCTTCCAGTTGGCAGTCAGATCATTAGTCCAACTGGTACACTACATGCTGCACCTGTCCAGCAACAGCATCAGACAGTACAGTACCAACAATATCAACAGGTTAGTATTTAGACACAATTACTGTTTTGACCAACTGTACTGACAAATACTTCAACACTACAATTGAAGTAAACAATTATATTTGAACACAATAAAATTAAATTATTCATTAGGCTATTTTTTATTCATGATATTGTCTTTTGATTTTTAAGGTTTTAAACAAAATTAATAATGGACAATGCAATAACTGGCGCTAAGACAAATCTAGATAGAATCTACTTATAAACATTATCTGAAAGTTAGGGAAACTGAAACTAATTTACTCATTGAAAGGTCGTCAACCCTCCTGGCCAGTAAACAAAAACAAGATACATGTACATATGAAATTGTTATGGTGTTGCTTATGTCTTGTAATAAGCTGACGCGAAAGAATAATAATTAAATTTTTCAGTATGTCGATGGCTCATGAGATAATCTAAATAAAGTTGTGTGCATATGTGCAACAGTTAACCTTTACTTACTTTTCTTCACTGATTCAATGTTTTTTAACCAATGAGCTCTTAATTGCAAATACGGGTAATGACATTTTCAAGCAGTTTTGTTGTTGTGTCTACAGTCGTATCAAACTCAACATCTGGACAGCCAGGGACAGAACACTCTGCATATTGACACCAGCCCAAAGATGCTGATCAACCCATCAGCTGGAAGGTAATTGATATGTTTCTTCATATTTTATTTGAAAAGTTGTATGAGCATTTTAATTTTTTTCTTTAATATATGCCTGCTCAATGGGATTGATAGAGACACACAGTCCGTATTACATTCAGGAAAATCTTTTATCAACACATCATACATAGAAAAGTATTGTTTAAAAGTTGTACAAAGTTGCACGTAACACAATCAGACTTGAATGCTTTACTTTCAGCCCACCATCTCCTGGAAACTTTAACACCTTGAGACAACAGTTGAACTCAGCCCACTCCATGTCTGGTTCAGTGATCAGCCCAGGTCCCCATTCAATGACCGGCCAGAGTTCTCCCAGTGTTTACTTTGGCCTTTCAAGGCGGGGCAGTTTGTCCTCCCTGGCAGGTTTGTACTAACACTGTCCATTCATTGAACTTATCTCATGTAGTATTACTTAAATGAAAACTAATGTGCATTCAGTTCTGTAAATTATATATTTAACAGTTTGGCAGTCTCTGAAATTAAAATTATTAGCAGTTTAGAAAATGTTTTAGATTTTCCAAAACTCCTTTAAATTATTAGAGGAACATAAGTGAAACAATATTTGAATGATATACGAGGAAAAAAAATTCGGATGCAGCCAGATGTTTTATGCCACGATAATAAATGAAATTATTTATGTGTTATATAAACTACAAATGATTGAAGTTTTTATAACAACTATTTAACCTCTTTCCAGACTCTGACATGGTCCATACCACACCTAAATTTGTGAAAGACACTTCAAAATATTGGTACAAACCAAATATCACCAGAGAAGAAGGTAATCCACTGATTTTTCATTTATAAACTGTTTATATATAGAATTAAAAGGTTATGGTATAGCTTGAACTCTATGATTTGTCCAGTTTTAGGAGTTGCTTGAACTCCATGGTTCTCCTATTAAGAATGGCTATTAAAAAAAAAAAGTAATTTCACAACTCAACTCTATTTGCTAATAAAAAGCGACTAATTAACCCTGCAGTTTATGCTGTATTCTGGCTTCTGTTTACCCCTTTATTTGGTATAAATTTATAATTTGATAAATATTATTGAGCACCCAGAGGAGTTTAATTCTTGTCCCCTTCTTACCCGAGTTTTGCGGACCCCTCGCTATGAAATAGATTTATGCCCCCTAACATCCTCTCTCTCTTCTACCCCTCTCTCTCTCTTCTAACCCTTCTCTCTCTTCTACCCTTCTCTCTCTTCTACCCCCTCTCTCTCTTCTACCCAACTCTCTTCTACCCCTCTCTCTCCTACTGGCACCTCATTTTTTTTTTTACAGAAGAAACTTCTTAAATTTAAATCTAGTTCTTAGAATTATTTACAATTTTCGCCTCTTACATTTTTCTGTCATCAGCTTCATACAAATGCTTTTATTTGTGCATCAACTGGAAAGAGTTTTTCGTGATCATTAATTGCAGTGTTATTTGGCAAAATATTTTTTTAGAAGCACTTAGTCTGTGAAAATGGTTTTTTTTTATTTATGATGTGTGACACTTTACATTTTGCCTTTTAATAAATTTCTTTCAGCTTTCTCTACTAAAGTTGTATTAAAGAAGCAAAATAGAAAATTTACAATAGAGAATTATTGTTAATTGTCACACTGGCCCCTTTCACTTACTGTAAACTCCTGTATAGAATTCATTACTAAATAAGACATTTCTCACCATAATAAAAGATTTGTTTCAAGAATGATCATTTTGATAATGTTTTCTGTACCACTTAAATAATTTTGACTAATTATTTCATTTGTTGTCTTTACATTTTCAGCAATCCAACTTTTGAAGGACAAACAGCCAGGCACATTTGTTATTCGAGACAGCAACTCTTTCCCTGGTGCCTTTGGTCTGGCATTGAAAGTGGCCACAATACCGGCCAATGTACAAGCCAAACCATCAGGTATTGCCCCTTCTGGTCTCTTTGATTACTAAATAGATAACTAGTGACCATATCATAAGTACATGTATTTAATAAATAGATAACTAGTGACAGTATTATCAGCTCTGGTCTCTGATTGTTAAATGTGTAACCACTGACCATATAACCAGTGCAGGTATCATGATTGTTAAAAGAAAACTAGTGACTGTGTTATTAGTACAAGTCTGCTATAAATGGATGGTTATGTTCCATTATATCAACTGTAAATGTCAAAACTCTTTCAGGTGATCCTCAAGCAGATTTAGTTAGACATTTTCTAATTGAACCAACACCAAAAGGAGTCCGGTTGAGAGGGTGCAGCAATGAGCCAGTCTTTGGTAAGTTTATGTTGTTAAAGGTTTTATGCACACAAAAAATGTACAGTGGTACCTCAGGTTAGGAACAAAGGTGAAAGAGAGCAAAGTTTTATGTTGGAGACCAACCTTGTGTAGAGTAAAAACCAAAGCCACATAGTATTGATAAAAATATTGGCATGGAGGTCTTGGGCAAACACTGGAAGTAGCTAATTGAGGACCACTGTGAAGAGCCCACTACAGATCTGTGGATCTTCTTTATTCTTTTTGGCCACATTATTTTTTAATAATAGAGACAGTGTATTAAATAAATTTGGACTTAGTGAAAGTATATTGTAAATAAAAATATTTAATTAAAAGATTGAAAAAAATGATCTTGATATATATTGTTGTATAAATTAGGTCCACTGTATTCTGTTTAACCCTGAGGGGAAAAACTCATAATATAACGTGCATGAAATAAACATTTTGTTTTAAGATTTTTCAATCCAATGTCTTGATATTTCTGCAGGGAGTCTTGCAGCTCTTGTGTACCAGCATTCAATCACACCTTTAGCATTACCTTGCAAGTTGGCTCTACCTGAAGCAGGTGTGTGTTCACATTAACTTTGGCATTCATTCATTAAGAGCAGAGACTTGAAGAACAGCTTTACTTTTTAATCTTGTTCCATATAAATTTTTAAAAATCTTTGAGCAACTAAATTAGTTGTAGTCATTTAACTTTAGTTATTGTTTGTTGCCTTATGCTAAAATATTTCACTCTTCAGTAAATTAAATTGACGTATGAAGTAAACAGTATTAAAATATTTCAACCCACATTACAAACATTTATTACAGACTTTCTAACCCATTGGGTTGTTTGTTTATTTTCTGTACGAATTTTTATGTATGAGCTACTCTGTTTAATGGATGAGCTACTCTGTTAAATGTATGAGCTACTCTGTTAAATGTATGAGCTACTCTGTTTAATGTATCAGCTACTCTGTTAAATGTATCAGCTACTCTGTTTAATGTATGAGCTACTCTGTTAAATGTATATGCTACTCTGTTTAATATATCAGCTACTCTGTTTAATGTATCAGCTACTTTGTTTAATGTATCAGCTACTCTGTTTAATGTATCAGCTACTCTGTTATGTAATACATGTATTTTCACTCAACTTTTGGTGAATGATTTTCTTCTGTTTCTTTTTGACTAGACAATGTTGATGGTTTACTTTCCCCTGAATCTCCAATTAATTCAACTGAACTCAATTCAGCAGCCACACTCCTATTACAAGGCGCAGGTAATTAAATATCTTTTTTTTTTTCATCAGTTATATTTTTCTGTTGAATTAATTAAATGGGGATGAGCTGCCATTATCATTTATGTTTCTGTGAAGATGGGAGTTATCTCTCTTGAACCATATAAACCACTAATGGCAAGTGTATATAGTGACCTTTCACCCCCTCCATGTAAACAATGGAGGTACCATTAAAGACATGGTTTGGTGACTGGACATGATGGGATTTGAACCAGTAACCTGGAATTAACCAGATTTGGTTCAAGCCAAAGCACATCAGAGTCACACATAAAGGCATAGACTGTGATTGTCAGCCTGAATTTTTTTTTGGATTAGATAATTATCAACTGTTTCTCAGGGAAATTGAAAATAACTTGGGCATCACCACGGTAACAAGTATTAAAATGTTGTTGGTTGTCAGGCTCTTGATGTTTTTATTTTGACAGTAACTTAAAATAAATCATTATTTCTTTTTTTTATTTTACAGCTTGCAATGTTGTTTTCATCAATTCTGTGGACATGGAGTCTCTGACTGGACCACAGGCTGTGGCCAAAGCTGTGAAGATGACTTTTGAAAATCTGGTTTCTGGCCGCACAACAGTGGTACACTTTAAAGTGTCCAATCAGGGCATCTGTTTAACAGACAATAATAGGAAGTGAGTTTGTTACAGAGGAGTCTTTAAAAAAGATGCAGTTAACTAGATCATTGAGATAAACATAGAGTTAACTAGATCAGAAACCTCATTGAGATAAACAGAGTAATCTACATTATAGAGTTGGCTAGATTTTGAATTTCATTCTCAATGTTTGATGTGTAAATTAAAGATTTTGTTTGATGTGTAAATTAAAGATTTTGTTTGATGTGTAAATTAAAGATTTTGTTTGATGTGTAAATTAAAGATTCTGTTTGATGTGTAAATTAAAGATTTTGTTTGATGTGTAAATTAAAGATTCTGTTTGATGTGTAAATTAAAGATTCTGTGTTTTTGTTTTTTCAGATTATTCTTCAGGCGTCACTACCCTGTGAGTGCAGTGACCTACTGTGGCATGGATCCGCAGGACAGAAGGTAAAGAAAGACACTATATTATATTAGCTAGATATAGTTAAAATGTTCACATCTATCCAGGAAAGGTATTTCATAAACCAACCGAGTTTCCGGTAATAACAGTTTGAAATCAATTTTTTTTAACTGCTAATTTAGTAAAGAAATTATTTTTTAAACTTTGTTGATTTCTTCATCACTAATGACCTTCAACACTACTGACTGTTTTTATCAAATTTCAATGCTCAAATGTTAAAGAAACTTGTCTTGGTCTAAGCAGTTTCTCTACTTACATTGCATAAGATTTATTCAAAATAATGTTTACATCAAAAACTTCACTTTTCAAATTTCATATTTATTTTGAATTTCATCATAATTCAAATGAATTTCTGAAGTAGGTCATATGTTGTATTGATTCAAAGTTTCTAAACTCTTTATCTTTTGTGAAAAAAAAATGATGCTGATAATTCTTCTAGCTCTGTATGTTGTGACAATGGTCGTTATGTTCACTCAAACTCTTCTAGCTCTGTATGTTGTGACAATGGTTGTTATGTTCACTCAAACTCTTCTAGCTCTGTATGTTGTGACAATGGTTGTTATGTTGTGACAATGGTTGTTATGTTCACTCAAACTCTGCTAGCTCTGTATGTTGTGACAATGGTTGTTATGTTGTGACAATGGTTGTTATGTTCACTCAAACTCTTCTAGCTCTGCATGTTGTGACAATGGTTGTTATGTTCACTCAAACTCTTCTAGCTCTGTATGTTGTGACAATGGTTGTTATGTTCACTCAGTTGTTTAACTGAAAACATTACTGGACTCTTTAATAACATTATTAGTATTTTTTTAATCTTTTAAAATAACTTGTTTTATATATTCTATATTTACAGATGGAAGAGAGAAATAGATGGCCCAGGAACTCAGGGAGATGCTAGGTAGGTAAACTCTTATAAATCTAATATTCTGGAAGAGGAATCATTTCTCTGAAAACGAACAAATTCTTATCCAAATATTTGATAAGTAATATCTGTGTTAGTGCTGGGTTAGGGTTAGTGATGGGTTAACTCTAAATATTTCATATTATCTGATGCGGAGAATTTTCAACTATTGATACTTTTAACTGATTCTTTTTTAAAATTAAATACTTTTTTCCTGTTGCTAATTATGCATATTTATTTATTTTAACTCACTGTAAAACTATATACATGTAATATAAATGATTAAAAGCTCATTATACATACATGTGATATAAATGATTTAGGTATTTCATGTTCATTTATTTACTTATTCTGGAGTTTAAAAAAATGGAAACTTGTGTATCTACCCAGTTCTCAAACTTTTAAGTAAATTCTCTGTGTATAAGAATCTGGAGCTGTAAGTTTTAAAGTTGTGTTGCACATTGAATCAGAATCTGTAAAAAAAATTAATATTGCCCATAACTATCCTGCTTCCACGTACATTTATCTTTCACCACATCTAGGATAAGCAAAAATTTTAATTTTTCTAAGTATTTATCTCTCATGAACTCATGAATTATTTTTTTTTTTTTTTTCAGAATATTCGGTTTTGTAGCCAGAAAGCAAGGCTCATCCAATGAAAATTCATGTCACATCTTTGCAGAATTAGATCCTGAACAACCTGCATCAGCCATAGTTAATTTTGTTACAAAAGTTATGATTGGCCAAAGTAAGGTGAAATCATAGGGTGGTAAATAAATGGGATGGTTTTAAATTGGAGATTGTACTTTTTTTTCATCCATGTTTTTTTTTTATCAATATTTCATTGTACATAATAAATCTCTCCACCATAATTGGCAAAGGGCAAATAGTTACAGTGAAAATGTTTTCTTAGACGTTACGGTTTGTTAAATTTCTAACGGTCTCCCACTACTGTATAGAGTCGCTTTTAGTGAATGTACGACGCCTTAGTGGTTTTTCTCTTTATGACATTTAAACACAATGATTTAACTTTTCTCCCCAACATTTGCCATCTGATAAAACAAGTCTGATTGTATCATTACTTTAACTGTTACTATTATTACTTTTATCTTACTGCAATTATTTAATTGTAACTATAATAATATATTATACATTCATAATTAAAAAATACAATTGGTTGTAATTGTTGTGCATAGCTTCAGTAATTATTTACTTTTGTGTTGAGGACGTCTCTGATTGGTTGTTTCTTGTTTCTAAAATGTGTAATTGCTCTGAACGCAATCTATTTATATTCAATATCATTGAATCTATTTATATTCAATATCATTGAATCTATTTATATTCAATATCATTGAATCTATTTATATTCAATATCATTGAATCTATTTATATTCAATATCATTGAATCTATTTAAATCATTTATTTCTTGCCCGTCTTTGTTTTTTTCATCTGTTTTTTTTTCTCTAGATGCACATAACAAGTTCATCTTATTTGTTTCTCTCTAATTGTGTGTATAGCATTGTGTACATAGTTGACAGATTCAAGGGAGTTAAGGCCTTCTGAGGACAATTGTACAGTAGAAATGTGGCTCTAAATGATTTGTGAAAAACTGTTGAATTTCAGTGTGCAGTATTTAGACTTAGAAGAATGTTGAGTGAAATCAAACGTCCCATCATTAACCAATGATGACATTGGTATTTTCATTTAAAATTTGTTCATTTTGGAAAGTTTTTAAATCCTCTGTTGTATTTTGGAGAAAAATTTCTGCAGTTTTACATTTTATTCTTTCTCTTGTTGTTGTGATGAAATTTAAATAAAATTGTAATTGCAGGGATAATTAATTTTCTCTCTAATCTATCCTGTAGATTTACTGTTGAAACAAACTTCTGCATGTTTAACGTTCCGGTGTGAATAGAATTTTATGAAGCTATCACTGTATAACTGGATTCTTTTTTGTTTTTTGTGTGCTGACATGCTTGTGTTTGTTGTTTATTTGTTGAGACATGGGAATAATACCAGTTTATATATTTCAGATTCATTACGATGTGTAATTTTTATTTTGTGCAGTTTGGCAATATTTTTATATAGAGAGAATTATTTGTTGTATGTAATATCATGCCTAGAAATTATTTATTTGAAAAGAAAAGTATATTATTAGATGACAGATGTTTTTTTTTATCAATCTGGTATTACTTGCATGATTTTGATTGTAACTCATGAATTTGTCAATAGAAAGTCTTTCTGTTCAGTTGATCAACCCCTTAACTCCCTCCCCTTTGTTCAAACTTTTATTTTCATTATTCTCTGCCCTCTGGCTGTAATAACAGTTTGAAATCTTCATTAGCCTGTGACTAGATTATATAATACATTGTATATTGTTTTTTTTTTCTCTGTATCATTTGTTTTTTTAAATTAACTATGTAAACAATTTTTTAAAATAATCTTTTACTGTAATAAATTGTTCTTCTCTTTTTTTTTAATTAATTGTTATTTGTAGTTTATGAAAACGTTTAAGAAAAAAATGTCAACAGAAAGCAATGACGTGTCTCCACAAAATTTGGTGCTATTGATTGCTATCCTGTTTGTAGAACTTCCCATCTTTAAAGGGAGTTGACCTTTACAGTTGGCTAATTTTTGTTTATACCAGTGCTTATAATAACTAATATTGCTTTATGTGAGTAGATTGAAGTCATTAATCATAACTTGTTATGTGTTGTAGCTAAGGCTTATTTTCTATACAATTATTTATTCATTTGACAAGATATTTGGATTTTTCTGCATTTGTCAAAAATTAAGAATGCAATTTAATATTTTTAAAAGTGTATTTAACCAGTAGCATTTTACAACAGTTAAGCTGGGTGTATTATTATTATTATTTTTTGGACTCTAGGTGAGAAACAATCTTGTCTTTTTTCCTATTGGAATATTTAGATTAGTTAGTTTCCATGTTTTAGTGTAGGTTTATCAAGATCAGAGATCTACTATACATTATTACATAGAATATTTTTGACATATTTGAATCCATATTTATGTATTACCTTGTAACAAATTAAAAAAAACTTGTGTACCGCTCTAAATGTATATATTACATAATTAAACACATAAAAATATAGTGCATGGGTTTTGTTGACGAAGCTTATTTTATATTCTTTTTTTTTTTTGTTTAAATATATGCTCTTTCTAGACATTGCTTTTCCATCTAGTACCTTGTGTAGGTTAGTGACAAAATCTCTAATTCAATTTTTTATTTTCCTCATAGGTTCTTTGAACAAAGATTTGTTCCCCATAGGTTCTTTGAACAAAGATTTGTTCGTTATTGCAACAAAAATTAGGTGCCTTGATTTTTTAAGTGCTAAAATTAGCAAAAATTTTTGTTTTATTTTAAATCTTGTAACATTTAATTTATGCAAACAAGAAATTTGTTACTTGACTTTAGTCTAGTTGTTACTATTGTGTACAGCTGGTAGCCTTTAGCTGTTTATTCTTTATCTATTAATAAATCTGTAGATGATCTGAATATTTGTATGTGTCAACAACAAACAACTACCACACCATTGTTGTACATTGACTTAAAGAACACAATGACATATCCCATCATACAGTTGGTTTCAATCTATAAGTTAAATGTCAACTTCCTGCAACTTGAGTCTCTTCTCCTTCAGCTGATTAGTCTGTACATTGATCTGAATAATAAAACATGTTATGCATGTCTACAATTGTTTTGTTTTGTTTCTTCAAGTTTAAATTTTAGTTTTTTATTTGCCATCCTGTCAGTCACAGAGATAATGATGGCTGAATTAAATAAACCATACAAATAAATTAGAAATATAATAAACTGTATTTTTAAAATTTATTTAACATTTGTTAGAGTTTCAAAACAATACTTCGTCAGACTTAATATAAATAATCAGAAGGCACACGCAATTTTTGGCAATTAGGAAAGTTTCAGTGGGTGTTAAGCGCTTGACATCCTGCTGATGTCTAATACATTTTTAACAAGTTGCCAGTTAAAACAGAATTTTAAACAGAATTGAAACTAACAGGCTGTCAAGTTTGGTATTAGTGATCATAGAAATATTGGTCGTCTATCCAGTAAATATAAAAGTATAAATATATACAAGAATGAGAATTAGTAAAGAGTAAAAATGTATGTGTGAGGCATACCTCACCATCCAGAATGTTACGATTGAGGATTGTGAACCCAATAGGCCTAATCCATTTTATAGGTCTGAATCAGTTACCTCTGGCCAGGATTAGATTTAGGTTACTATGGACTTGTTGATACCAATAATTACACATCACAAATGTGTGATAAATGATCAGGGACCATGTCTACGGCCTTGAGTCTTCTTGTTACCCTGGACCTGTACAAATTCCAAGGTTCTCACTGAGATTCAAACCAGGGACCCTCCAGTCGAGCGCTCTACTCCGCACGACCAACCCCCCAATTATACTAATTATGAGCTAACCAGATTACAAAAAAAAAGTGTACAGATGCTGATAGATAGTTTCTGGACCACATCCTAAGCTATTAACGGAAGTTACGTCTGTAGCTTTGAATATAAAATAAACTGGATCCATTTTAATTTTTGGGGAAAAATCCTGCAATTTTCGATGCCATCGCGCACTCATCCAGCAAAAACATTTCCGCTGCAAATGTATTGTGCGCGCAAAAATTGTCTTACTGTCTACTTTAAAAGGAACTATTAACACGAAAGATTTTTTTTTTATCTATAGATAAATTGTACCATCTGGAAATCAATTTAACCACTGAATTTTTAAATACGAATCCAATCTTCCTATAAGGAATACCGTCCTCCTGTAAGGAATACAGTCCTCCTGTAAGGAATACAATCCTCCTAAAAGGAATACAGTCCTCCTGTAAGGAATACAATACTCCTAAAAGGAATACAGTCCTCCTGTAAGGAATACAGTCCTCCTGTAAGGAATACCATCCTCCTGTAAGGAATACAGTCCTCCTAAAAGGAATTCAGTCCTCCTGTAAGGAATACCATCCTCCTGTAAGGAATACAGTCCTCCTGTAAGGAATACCATCCTCCTGTAAGGAATACCATCCTTCTGTAAGGAATACCATCCTCCTGTAAGGAATACAGTCCTCCTGTAAGGAATACAGTCATCCTGTAATGAATACAGTCCTCTCCTTTTTTAACTTCTGCCCTCCCCCAAAACGTGTCCTCATTTTGTGGCATTCTTTTCTATATTTGAAGGATAATACAATTATGTCAATCGCCTTGTTTGACCGATAGCGTGTGATGTGTCATATGTTGTACGGCAAAGAAGACGATAATAATCGATTGAAAAAATGTAGTTGGTATAGTAACATTTTATAAAATATTCAATGTATAATGTATTTATTTTTTTATTATTCTTGTCAATTTTTTTTTCACAAAGAATAACGTTTAGGTAATAAATGAAATGTATTCTCTCTACAGTCTACAGGTTTCATCAATTAGTTCATCGTAAAAGTAATGTTTCAATTCCCTTTTTAATTTTTGAAAAAAAAAAAAAAAAACTGTGGTCGACTTATTATTAAGGACTGCTATTTATTATGAAATTTTTTTTGTACAGCTGTTCCATTAAAAACTAAAAAAACGTTTTGCCCTTAATTCTATCAATGTTAAAATCAAAACAAATCATAAAAAAAAGTTTTTATAAAATCGCACTGAAAAGTAAAGAATAACTTTTTATTATGTCATTTTTGTAGCACAAAGCACGATACAGCCCCAGCACCAATCGGGAAATGACGTAGAAGATTTTATTTATAGCGACCTCGCTGCCATTCTGCAAAAAATATTTTACCATTATGATATAAATATAATTTTAAATGTATAAACTTTTCATAGTAATATTATATCGATAATTGCTATATATATATACATGAAATGGATTCAACAATGATTTAATTTTAATTAATAGACAATGATGACTACATCTTATAATTATTGATAGCAGTACAAAATAATCATTTATACAATCAAATTAGATTTACACATGGGTACATCAAAATTAATAAATTTTGAAAATATATAAATTTGTTCCAATATCAGAATAGTATTAATAGCATGCCATATATACATATCCTGTACAAGAATTAAATTTATAATACAATGTTAGAGGGAATCGAGTTTCTTTTATACTTGTATTCTCCATAGCGTAACTCTGATGGTCTTTAAATATTGCATAAATTTCCTTAAAATATTTTTTGGAAACATGATTCTGGAAAGTTCTCAACAAATCAAACTACTTTTGTGTTCATTATTTTTATTTATTGTTTTATTTTGTACGTACGGCCGTATCATTTTTTTTTCCATTTTTTTCAAGCCATGAAACTTTTCCAGATATGACACAATTTTGATTTTTTCACCATTTTTTTAAAACTTCATTTTGTTTATCTAATTTTTTTTTAATAAATTTCCTAAAATCTTATGTTAACTCCTTCGGGCTCGTCCATTAATTAAGACAAAAAATAAAAAATAAATAAATAAAACTAGCCACTAGTTTAATCAAATGAAGATTCCATGATATAATATGAGCAAGATTGGTACAATGTAGCCTTTAACCGTTCATTAAAATTTAAGTGCTTGGGCCCATACTTTATAACATTTATAGCCCCATTAGGGCCGCAGAGTGAGACAATGCTTAACATATAAAGGGTCAGATCACCGTTGCTTGAAATGAGTACTCATTTTAATTGGCAGTGATGTGTCATAGCCTCTACGTCATACTCATGGGTTTTTTCAATGCGCCGCCACTGCAAACATGTCGTGTGCCTGACATACCAGATCTGTTAGCCACAACATGTCGTGTGCCTGACATGCCAGATCTGTTAGCCACAACATGTCGTGTGCCTGACATACCAGATATGTTAGCCACAACATGTCGTGTTAGCCACGCTGATGCAGGTCTGCCATGCTTATAGAGTGGCGGGGTGTTTCCGCTAGCATCAGCTGGCAAGGTAAAAAAAAAAGGGTTATTAAGACTTGGCCAGACCATCAGGTTGGCAAGGAAAGGGGTTATTACTCCTACCACTCGGACAAAGTAGGGTGTAACGTGACACAGGTGAATACTATGGTCTCGGTTAATTCTCATGAACATAATACATTTACCATCTCAAATTGCTTACTATCCTGTCATGAGTACCTCATTGATCTAATCGATTATGTGTCTCCTTGGCCTGATTGCCATTTGACTAAGTTGTTACATTACGTGGAGTAATCAATCGCGATGAAGAGTGATATGCCTGTATTTGTATTCTCAACATTAAGTAACGCTAATGGTCTTTAAATATTGCATAACATGTCTTAAAAATATTTTTTGGTAAAATGATTCTCGAAAAGTTGCAACTATAAATCCAATTTTTTTTGCCCATTTTTAAATAAATTGTTTTCATGTTTTTCACTTCAAGTAGGAACGTACCTCTTTTTTTTCAAGGTATGAAACCTTCAAGATAAGACAAAATTAGGATTTTCTCACCATTTCAAATTTCAAATTTTGTGTATCTAATTCTTTATACAGTTCATAAACGCGTATTTTAACTCCTTCGGGCTTGTCTATTAATTACGTCAAAAATAAATGCTAGCCATCTGTTTGCTCAGATGAAGATAAATTAAATGTAAATGTTATTGACGTACATGAACGGGAGGGAATGTACTGATGGTCGGATCAAACAGTTTTAGCAGAAGTTTAAGATTCATCACACCCCCTTCTCCCCCATGTTAACTACTTTTAAACTTCTGGGTGCCATTGGTATCTCGGGATGGTGCTAGGATTATAGACAGAGGTACACAACAAATGTCCAAGAAGTATCTACTAGTTGGTCATTTGACCAAGAAATAACATTTCATACGTACAGGAGACAACAGTGGACCAATTAAAGAACAATGTTATCAAGAACTGTTATAGAACAATGTTATCAAGAACTGTTATAGTTCGGGCATGTAAGCCCCTCTCCCCTTCACTCTTTAAAGAACTTCTATTAATATAACATATTCCAGTGAACAACAAACTAATAATATTAAGAGCCATTTAGTTAGCAACAGAAATGAACACAAGGTTTAATAATCATCCAATGTATTATAAATTGTATGAACCTACATCACAATAAAACATATTTGAGTCTAATTTACAGAATACAATATGCTACGTCGTCATCGCTACATTGATTTTAAAATACTTAGATTTTATTAGTAAAGTTCAACATGCAGAATGTTTTGTATTTACACGTCTATGGCCAGCCAATCTATTTTAGCGTCGATGTAACTGTTATAGTTAACCATCGTACAAAGGACTGAAAAATCTTCGTTGGTTATTTCCTGGAAAGTAATTTCAAAACCTAACTGGTAATTATTGTTATTCACCATCTTGGTGATCGAAGTAAATATCTTGGGAGGTTTCTCGAACGGTTTGTCAAATACAACTTGCCCATTGCCGCATTTGAACGTTCCCATCTGAATTTTCTGAGCTTTGAGATTTGAGAACCTTCCATTCATGGCGTCGGTTCTGCTGCTCAGTGCTGCTATTGCGTTTCGAATTTCTTCTATTGACTTTTCTAAGCTGTCATAGCTTATCTGAGATTTTTCACTGGATCTGTCATTGGTTGAAATATAGGTCAATAGGTTATTTATATCTGGCTCCACAGCTGTAACTTCTAAGGAAACTAGAAGAGACACTGAAGCTTTCTCCGAGTTTAGCGCAAACGCTTCACAAGAAAAATTGTTGGCGTCTGTGAGCAAGGGTCTATCCCAGGTCAGTTTCAAGTAGCCCATCTCGTTAGACTCGGTAGATTTCTCTGCGCTCCCTTCTGCCTCGACCGTTTTTTCCAAATGAACGTTCGATAACTGGCGCTTCACAACCGGTGACGCTAGCGATTGTCTCCCTTTGACCCTCGGTGATCACAATGGACATAAGATGCTCAAAGTTACCACTGGCCGATACGACCGACGCGTTCGAGACGTCAGATTGTATTGATTCGGTGTTTGACAAAGAGTGAACCTTTCTATTCCAGCTGTCATTTTTAACAGAACACCGGATCTCAAGTTTCTTCGTAGCAACAGGGTAGATAACCGGAGAGTTTGTCTCTAGCACAATTTTCGCTCCTGTGAATGAAATGGTAGATTCATATTTAATGAATGAAAAATACGAAACCACAAAACATGATATTGAGTTTGGAAAGGGACGTGAATTTTTTTTTCTACTTCTGTATATGTGTTTATATTTAGCTTATCTCTCTTCATCTCAACTAAAATTCGATTGCTACTGAACATTTTTGAGCTTTGAAAATTATTTTCAACTATAAGTATAATTGCTAAGAAGCTGTGCACCTTTTAATCTTCTAGCTTACATTAAAAAGAGATCATTACTTTATTAAACCAGGACACCAAAACCTGGGCATGTAGCTAATTCTCAGTAGTCCAGGCCTCACATTCTGATATTGACAACTATATCTTTAAGGCTATTTGACATTGACTTATCCAGCTTTTGTGTAGCTCGTGACATTAAAAAATTGAGAGTTATATTAAAAGTCAAAGTTAGTAACGGGGATGATTTTAGTGAACCATTGCTTGGTGAACAGATGTTAAGTATAATAATAATAACATCTGAGTCACGAAGGTTTTTTCTAGATTATTATCCTCTACACACACTCACACACACGCACATACACACTCAGGGCTACAAAAATCTGTTAACGCGTAGGCCTATAATATAACCAATTAATTCACTCATTAGCTCAACAATTAAATCAACATTGTGATCTTTGGATGACGACAGATTGACATAATAGGAATCATTTTCATCTGATGGCATAGCACCAATCGATTTCTTTATGTACTATTCTATTTATTCCATTATATTAGTACTAACCTATGTGTACCATTCTATAGTACTATTCTATTTATTCCATTCTAATAGTACTAACCTATGTGTACCATTCTATAGTACTATTCTATTTATTCCATTCTATTAGTACTAACCTATTTGTACCATTCTATAGTACTATTCTATTTATTACATTCTATTTGTACCAACCTGTTTGTTCAATTATATTTGTTTCATCCTATATTTTATTTGTACCATCCTATTTGTTCCATCCTATTTGTTCTATTCTATTTGTTCCATTCTATTAGTTCTATTATATTGTTCCATTCTATTTGTTCCATTCTATTTGTTCCACTATTTGTACCATTCAATTTGTTCCATCTATTTGTACTATTCTGTTTGTTCCATTCTATTTGGTCTATGCCATTTGATCTATGTTTGTATTTCCCTCCTTTACTACCAGAGCTGTTCATCAGAACTAAGAAAATTGTGTGGCGATGTGATAGTAATAAAATCTTCTTTGCCCAGCCCCTTCCCCTCCCCGGGTCCCCAGTCTACCTAGCCGTTATTTTCTTGAATAACAATGGACGTCAGGCACATAATCACGACCAAATGTCCATCAACAATTGTTTCACCTACATTATAATTATTGCATTCAAATCGAAATTTAATTTTTTTAAGCGATTTCCCACACACATTAATTAACAATTATTTTAAGAAAAATCAATAAACCAGTAAGACAAAAATTAAAAAATCAGTAAATCAGTAAGAAAAAATTAAATAATCAGTAAATCAGTAAGACAAAAATTAAATAATCAGTAAATCAGTAAGACAAAAATTAAATAATCAGTAAATCAGTAAAACAAAAATTAAATAATCAGTAAATCAGTAAGACAAAAATTAAATAATCAGTAAATCAGTAAGACAAAAATTAAATAATCAGTAAATCAGTAAGACAAAAATTAAATAATCAGTAAATCAGTAAGACAAAAATTAAATAATCAGTAAATCAGTAAGACAAAAATTAAATAATCAGTAAATTAGTAAGACAAACATTAAATAATCATTAAGATAAAAAAAAATATCATTAAATACTTAAGGCAAAAAAAGTAAATTTCTACCTGCACATATCTGTATGAAGATTAGAATTATTAAAGTACACAATTCTGAAGACATTTTTTTTGGTTTAATTCCGTTTGGCTAAGAGAAACTAAAACAGTAAATGTAGAAATAAATTTGGTTGCTTTTTGCTGGGTTGATCTTATTATATATTCCTGGTATTGCTAGATGTGACCACGTGACTTTGTCTATTTCACTTGCGTCAGCGAAAGTTTGTTTAGCAATTGAAGCTTATCTTATTCTCCCAGACATTCTAAGGAAACATTGTTTCCCACTTACAAGAATGTTTGTTTCTACAAACTGTTTACTTTATGTATTCTACATTTATATTAGTCTACCGAGTGTGAGATTGTTTATGTGTAGGCTTGCCATACGTCCCGGTTTGGCCGGGACAGCCCCGGATATACTGGGTTGTCTCGGTGTCCCGCCCGGTTGTTGAAATTGTCCCGGTTTAGATTCAGTGCACAGTTTCGTGGAAATAATTGAGCAAAATTATTAGATCAGAGAATGATTAATCTGCTCTTGTGTGATCAGTAACATTTTGGTAAGTAACACAGTGATACAAATTTACATAAGTGAAAAATACGAGTGGTACAACAAGAAGAAAACTGTTTTGTTTTGTAAAAATATCATGTTTGTGTACCATTATGAATAAAATAACAAAGATTATCTATTCTATATTTTAAGTGTTTTTTACATTACTGTTTTCATACCCCCCCTCCCCGGAACCGACATCCCTAAACCTAAAGTAAAAAAGACAGAACTGTCCCGGTCGGTCCGTGAAAAAATATGGCAACCCTATTTATGTGTGATACGTTGAGTGAGTGTTTGTGTGTGATACGTTGAGTGAGTGTTTGAGGGTCTTATGTTGAGTGTGTGTTTTGTGTGATATGTTGTATGAGTAATTGTTTGTCATATTATTTGTTATATTGTGTGTGTAATTTTTTTATTACTACACTACTTTTAATTTCTTATTTGAATTTGGGTTTTTTAGTTTTGGTAATTCTTCATTCATTCATTTATCACTTAATAGGCTTTATCGTTAGTGTGTGTGTGGTGGTGTGTGTGTGGTGGTGGTGTGCGGGGTGTGCTTGGGGGGGGGGGGGTCACTCCACTCATCTCTTAGTTGTCGCCAGCAGAACGCTATATTTCGGCCTATCCAAAACAATCCAGTTCTTTCAAGGACAGCCTCTAATTCATGGTCCTTCCAAGGTACCCAACCTTACATATTAGTTTAGGATATTGGTGCTTTCACTAAACTAATACATCACTGCCATTACATACATTATAGATAAGTTTAGGATATTGGTGCTCTCACTAAACTAATACATCACTGTCATTACACACATTATAGATTAGTTTATGGTATTGGTGCTCTCACTCAACACATTATAAATTAGTTTAGGGTATTGGTGCTCTCACTAAACTAATACATCTTCGTCATTAGGACCAGACAAAAAGGACCATTTGGTGGCAGCGATAGTCACAGAAGTAACCAGCTCAGTGATAATTTTAGTGCGACTTTTGTACACAGTGTTTCATCAAGATGTGTTCCGTCTTTGTACACAATGTTTTATCAAGATTTCTTCCGTCTTTGTATACAATGTTTAATGCCATATTCGGAATCTGGAGGTCAAAATCGTCAGTCCACCTTTCATTCGTACTAATTAGAAATGTATTATTTCATCACCTAATCTATACTATTTTACTAACTGACAGGGAGATAACTGATACATATTATTTTAGTAGTATTTAGTAGGGAAGGGAAGTAACTAAATGATTTTAACTTTTTTTTTTAACTTTTCCCGGTTTTTTTTTTTCTAAATATTTTTTTTTTAAAAATGTGAAACATTTTTTTTTTCATTTTTGTATGCATTTATTTATGCATAAAGAAAAGTTGTTTGTTGATTTTGACAATAGATTGAGTTGAAGTCTCAATGCTCTGTCCGAGGCAGGTACTTTCTGATATATGGAGGGCCCAAGGAATATTATCGGTATCGGGGCCCTGTAATCTAATAGGAATTTTTACCAGATAAGAAGTTGGTGATATGGAGGGTCTGGTGCCCCATCGAGTCGCCCTCCTCCCAGTCTGAAAAGTGCAAAAAAACATTCAACAGAGTTCTTTCAGCGCCCCATTCCAAGTTCGGCGCCCTGTACAACCGCACAATCTGTAGTACCCTTCCTAAGCTACTGTCCACCACTGACAGTGGCGGTAACAAACAAACTGTCAGGGTCGGACTATTGAAGCCCCGGATACAGAAGAAAACACTGGGCCCCCCCCTAAACGATCGACATAAAAAGGAAATATATATTCCTCATCTAACTGGGCTCTCCGGGACCCCTCCACTGGTCACGTACTCGGTACTTCCGCCGATAGTTCCACCTCTGATCACTGTGTTCACTAACATGTCACCAGCAGTACTGGCTACCCCCATCACTACCATGTCACCAGCAGTACTGGCTACCCCATCACTACCATGTCACCAGCAGTACTGGCTACCCCCATCACTACCATGTCACCAGCAGTACTGGCTACCCCATCACTAACATGTAATCAGTAGTACTGGGTACACCCCTATCACTAACATGTCACCAACAATATTGGCTTCTGTGACGTGTAGAATTGCCCTTCTCCCCCACCAACCCCAGTTCACCACAGGGTCAAGGTTCCAGCCGCTATGTTGTGTAGACTCGTTTCATCGACGTCGCCTTCCCCCCAGTCCCCCCCAATCGTTTCACTGACGTTCTTCCCCCCCCCCTCAAACGTTTCGGTGACAGACATCGTCGTTCTCCCCCCCCCCCCCAAACGTTGCACCAACGTATTCGCCCCGACCTTATAAATACGTGAATAGCAGTAGTTGAGTTAGTAAGGTGCTGACAGTCATACGAGTAGACGTAGTTAGAGTAGTGTAGATAGTTCTAAGATTCTAAGAGTTAGTTGTAAACTTGTAGTGACATTTGTTTAAGTAGACATCATTAGACAAAGGACTTATATTGTATATACATATATATTCATCTATGTTTAGAAGCAATTAAAGTTGGATCTTTGAGTTTATATACCAGTATATATATATTAGAGAATTGTGTTCGTAACATATTTGGCGATCCTACGCCTTGTAAAGTATAAAGCAATATAATAACGTTACATATTTGAAAATAACAACGTAACAGCTACCCCCATCACTAACATGTCACCAGCAGTACTGGCTACCCCCCATCACTACCATGTCACCAGCAGTACTAGCTACCCCATCTCATCAATACTATGTGACCAGCAGTACTGGCTACCCCCTCCCCATCACTACCATGTGACCAGCAGTACTGGTTACCCCCTCCCCATCACTACCATGTGACCAGCAGTACTGGTTACCCCCTCCCCATCACTACCATGTAACCAGCTGTGCTGACTCATAACTTCACCTCCCCCCTCTTCCCCCCAAACCGTGTCATCCAAAATCCTCAGTCTGACCTATATACACACGACCTACATTTTCCTTTCCTGTATAATTTAAATATTACGAATCGTGTTACCCAATGCAGTGGCGTAACTAGGTGGAAGCGGTCCGTCCTGGGCGGCAATTACTTCTTTACCACCAGACAGTCCCACTTTACCACCAGTCAGTCTCACTTTACCACCAGTCAGTCTCACTTTACCACCAGTCAGTCTCACTTTACCACCAGTCAGTCCCACTTTACCACCAGTCAGTCCCACTTTACCACCAGTCAGTCTCACTTTACCACCAGTCAGTCTCACTTTACCACCAGTCAGTCTCACTTTACCACCAGTCAGTCCCACTTTACCACCAGTCAGTCCCACTTTACCACCAGTCAGTCTCACTTTACCACCAGTCAGTCTCACTTTACCACCAGTCAGTCTCACTTTACCACCAGTCAGTCTCACTTTACCACCAGTCAGTCTCAGTTTACCAACAGTCAGTCCCACTTTACCACCATTCAGTCTCCATTTACCCTAGTACCACTATGACATAATAAATTTTGTAAAAGCAAGTTGAAAGTTTGGTATACATTTTATTATTTTAACTAATCTATTTGGAATGAGCTAATATCCTAATAAAATGTTACAAAAAAACTTCAATAATGAAATAAAAAAATACAAAAATGTTAGTTGTACAGTACAAAAAAACTTCTCACATTTTCAGAACCTTGTCCAGAAATTTGTTCAGAACTTTGTCCAGAACTTTGTCCAGAACTTTTAACTTCATTTTTAATTTTTTTTTGCTTTAAATCTTCTTGAGAAAGATTATTTTTAATGATTTTTTGCATTTGTAGTGACTAATATCAAAATACTTGGGCAACACTAACACTTAACGTTTTAATTACACTTTTGATTAAAACTAAAGAAATGTTAACTTAATAAAGAATGTAAGCAAATAGAATTGTCTAACTAAAATATTTAATTAAAATAAAATGTAGAAATTTAAAAGAAACAATTTATGACCAGAAAGTCAAGTTAAGATTTTGTGAGAATGCCGTATAGTAAAATCTACAATAGAATCGTTAAAATCAAAAATAAAATAAAAAATAAAAAATAATAAAAAATAAACGAAAAATGAGTATTTACAAATTTTAAAAATGAATCATTTTTTTAAGGTCCAGATAATCAAGTTAAGATTTTGCTGGAATGTCGGCTAGTAAATTCAACAATCAAAGGCGAACCAATCCAATGAAGCTTGGCCGGCAGAAATACTACAACTTGTGACGAAACTTTCGTTAGTGATACTTTGTATGTTGTTAGAGTAAGAAAACGACCAGGAACTGTAGTAGCTGTTGAATGAGAGAGAGTTTAGTGAGGTAAAGACTTTTGGAGTACTGTTGAAGGCTGGACTGAAGTAGACAGTCTGGTACCCACAACCAGAAGTACCAGATTGGACGTTCTGGCACTTGCTTTGATCCAATCTGCTTTCAATGAATTCATTTTCTGTTGCGAGATCCAGTGCCTGTTGTTTTAGTTGTCTGTTTTCATAATATAAGTCGGAGACTTTGGACTTAAGCTCAGAGATTGATTTCTCATTGGTAGAAATGTAAGAGACGAGATCAGAAATCTGTGGTTGGACGGAATTGATTTCCAAATACGCTGTCAGGGACACTGGATGTTTGGCTGGGTTCTGTGCGTAAGCCTCACAGCTGAACACGCCTGCGCTTCTTTCCTGAGGTCTGTCCCAAGTTACACTAATATAACCCTGTTCCCCGTCTAGAGGAGATCCCTCAGTACTGCCTACCACTTGGACTTCACCTACGAACGGCGCCTCTATCACAGGAGAGTCACACCCTGTGACACTGGCTATGGTGTCATTCAGACCCGTGTCTTTGTTGGTCCTGGTGATGACTAATGAGAGAAGGCGAGAGAAGTCAGCCTCGGTTTGGGACTTGGAACTCTTAGACGTGTATGTGTCAATCAAGGTCATTGTATCATTCCAAAGTGACTGGTTGGGTGAAAGGAAGTACTGTAGTGAATTCTTCACCGCAGCCTGATACATGTCGTTCCTCACAGAACATACCACTTTCAACTGTTTGGTGAGAACTGGAAGAATTTTATCTGGCCAGGCAGTCATTGCTAGGTGTACGTTTTCTGTTATGAAATAGATAAAATAAAACTTAATCTTGACATGTCCAATATATGAAATAAAACTTAATCTTGACATGTCCAATATATGAAATAAAACTTAATCTTGACATGTCCATTATATGAAATAAAACTTAATCTTGACATGTCCAATATATGAAATGAACTGAAAATTTACATGGGATGGATTTATTATAATGTAAAAATATAATTGGCCAATGTTTAGGAGAAAACTTCAGTTAATTCATGAGATTCGTCCGTTGTCATAAATGTGAGGATGAATATTCTGCTTAAACCGTTATTTTCTGCTTAAAACCGTTATTTTCTGTTATATAATAAAAACATTTCCCATATATCTCGTGTTTATATTTAACAGAGGTCGAGTTATCCGGCAACCAAAATGGCGTCAGAGTGACGGTGTGTCCGCCATGTTTCCTCACAATAAACGCTTTTCTTTTCAATATTTTCTTAAGTATTTGATAATATACATGTATATTTTAATTTCTGCATCCACCCCAAGTGTAATCTGTATGATTATCGCCTTGAAATGTATGTTTATTTTAATAACATTGAATGTTGTTTTTTTACATATAGATTTTAAAGTATAAATAGTGACGACTGTATTAATCTTTAAGCATAGATTAAGTAATATAAAAAAATAGTGCACGGTACTTCAAATGGCGCATGAATACATAGTGCTCCAGATCTAAATCTATGTAACGAGGAAAAAAAAAAGTTCTTTTTATACAACTGAGAATTTAGTTTCATTTTCTTTGTTCTCCGACCAGACGTCAAGCTCTGGGAGGGAGAGTGGTAGGGAGGGGAGGAGGGGGGAGGAAGGGGAGGTCATATCTGAGATCATTTTATTCTTGCAGCATTCTGCAAGATAGTTTTTTTACATGGTCAGTAAAGTGAATAAAAAAATTATGAAGGTGTGAAATCGTCAGCCATGACGTTAAGTGTTGAACTTGAAGTTTCGTTTTCTGGGCAGTGCCGAACCTTGGGATTTGGGGACCCGAGGGTTTTGCTACTTTGGGGCCCCTGCATTTTGACATTCGACATCATGACATGAGATAATGTACTTAACATTTTATGTTAAAAAAATTTTGGGCCCCTTCTCACAAGCTGGGTCCTGGGGGACTTTCGAATTTCGAACCCCCTACTCCAGGGACGCCTTTGTTTCTGGACATTCTTTTTAAATAAATATCAAACTATCCTTCTATACATTATTACAAACAGTTTAATATATTAATGTTTAATGTATTTAATATGGCAAGATATTTTCTGTTCATTTTTCGGATAATATCAAACATTTATTATTTATTTATTTATTTGAAATTATTAAATGGTTGATAAATATATCGTCCAAATACAAAGTTATTTTTTTTTTAAAAAACTTCTAAAAATATGATCAGAGAAAGAAAAACATTTTCTAATTATAATAATGGCTGACATGTGTAACAGTCAATAAAGTAAAAGATCAAAATTATGTTCACTTACCGCAATTCACGTAATACACGACAAAAACAGCAGAGAGAAGAGCAAACGTTAAACAATTCATTTTGAACATTATCACGTAAATGTTGAAACAGTATTAACTATTTTGCTTAAGTTTTTTTTCCAGCGTACCCGCGTGCTCAGCTTTTCTCGCACTGGAAACTTCAGTTTGGCGACTTCTAGAAAACGGATCAAGCTTGACGACTGACAATCGATATAAAAAAAATCTGTCTAGGTACAGTCAAACACTTCGAGCGCCAGGCCTTAGATTATAATATAATAAATCATATGGGTGTCCTTCATTGGCTGAAGGTTACCAATCGTTCATCAACCTTTACACCACCCCCACCCCCGTCCCATCTCCCCCCCCCCCCTCGTGATTCAGGGCAATCGTTGGTTTAAATAAAGTGAAACTCTCCACGTAATAAAATAAAAAAGATCAGCATACAGCAGTCACTAGCTCGTGTCGTCAATTGAACGGTCTAACACGGTCGAGCTGAAGAACTGTTGCTTTCTTGTTGGTCGACTTGGTTAATGCCAGTATTAGTCTGAGGGGGGTTAATGCCAGTAATAGTCTGAGGGGGGTTAATGCCAGTAATAGTCTGATGGGGGTTAGTGCCAGTAATAGTCTGAGGGGGGTTAATGCCAGTAATAGTCTGAGGGGGGTTAGTGCCAGTAATAGTCTGAGGGGGGTTAATGCCAGTAATAGTCTGAGGGGGGTTAGTGCCAGTAATAGTCTGAGGGGGTTAATGCCAGTAATAGTCTGAGGGGGGTTAATGCCAGTAATATAACGTGACAATCATGATTCACTTCTTTTTTTTTCCCGTCGATTTCATTAAAGTGGGCTTAGACATCAACAATTACGTCATTGACGGACTAATGGTGTTATAACTTTACGCTTACATAGACGGACTAATGGTGTTATAACTTTACGCCTACATTGACGGACTAATGGTGTTATAGCTTTACGCCTACATTGACGGACTAATGGTGTTATAACTTTACGCCTACATTGACGGACTAATGGTGTTATAACTTTACGCCTACATTGACGGACTAATGGTGTTATAACTTTACGCTTATATTGACGGACTAATGGTGTTATTGAAGTTATCAAAAAATTGTACGACGAAGCAACTAGCGCGGTACTCTTCAATAGTAAACTGGGAAATTGGTTGAAAACTACTGCTGGTGTCATACAAGAATGTCTACTTCCCCAATTCTCTTCAACCTCTTCCTTGAAAGGATTATGACGGCTGTGCTAGAAGACCACAATGGAACTGTCAGTATCGGAGGGAGAACCATAACCAACCTGCGCTTCGCCGACGACATAGACGGCATAGCTGGCAACGAGGACGAACTGCAAGAACTCACTGCAAAACTAAATAAAACAGCAGAGGCGTATGGCATGGAAATCAATGCCGAAAAAACTAAAGTCATGACAAATAGAGCCTTCGAAAACGACATTCGGATAAATGGGCAAAAACTTGAAGTTGTCTCCTCCTTTAAATACCTAGGGGCCATAATACCCGACGAAGGATCAAAGCCAGAAATTCTTGCCAGATTTGCCCAGACAACAGCAGCTCTGAGCAAACTTAAACACATTTGGCAAGGCAACAAATTCTCTCTGAGATCAAAAACTCGACTAATGCGCTCTCTGAAGACATCGGTCTTCCTGTATGGATGTGAAACTTGGACGCTTACTGCAGACCTCCAAAGAAGAATAAGTGCGCTGGAGATGAGATGTTTCCGCCAGCTATTGAACATCTCATACACGGAACACATAACGAATGAAGAGGTGCGCACTAAAATAACGGCTGCCATCGGCCCTCACAAAGACCTTCTCACTTCAGTCAAGAGGAGGAAACTGCGATGGTATGGACACGTTGCGAGATGTGGAGGTCTTGCAAAGACAATCATGCAAGGTACAACCAACGGAGGACGGAAGGAAAAGAGGAAGACAAAAGAAGAGATGGGAAGACAACATCAAAGAATGGACCGGCCTGTCGTTCGTCGACTCCCAAATGGCAGCACAGGACCGGAGAAAATGGCGGGAACTAGTTTTCGGTCAACAACGGTGTCCCAACGACCCATCCACAGGTTAAGGGATAGTCAAGTCAAGTCAATGGTGTTATAACTTTACGCTTACATTGATGGACTAATGGTGTTATAACTTTACGCTTACATTGACGGACTAATGGTGTTATAACTTTACGCCTACATTGAGGTTTCTACGACATTATGTTTGTTTTGACTGTGAGAACGTTTAGTAAATAACAAACGAGACTGCAGCAATACGGGCTCGTCAATTGAACTCGTCAACACATATATAACACTTTTTAGAACCCCCCTCCCTTTCCACACTCCTCGTCAATACCCCCCCCACACACACACTACCTCTAAAAAATACAAACTTATAGAAACAAAACAAAACATACAAAAATCCCTCAAATAGCATTTATAATAAACACACTTCAAATTCCACCCCCCCCCCTTGTTGTAATCATTGAATTCTAATTTGACTTTATATAAACAACAACAAGTCTCCTTCCCTAACTAACGAGCTTCAATAACTACAACCTATGATACCCTCAATATGACAGTATGCAGCTCTTCAGCGAGTTTTGTTATTTAGTATTGACTATCCGGCCACCACACTATCCGCAAGTTACTTTTTTGCCGCCAACCCATCCCAGTGAAGAACAGGACGTTACGTCACAGATGTAGAACTACTGATGGGCCCTGGACCAAAACTAGCAATCACAATTAATTAACTTAACACCATAACCCCCAATATGGGCAAGAGCTTGAAGCATAACGGTTCCGACCATAGATATAGACTAGATAGCTTATACTTATTTAATAGAAACCGAAAAAGTGTTAAATGTGTGGACCCTAACTTTAAAAAGAGAAGAGTACAATTCTGTACAGTTCTTTATTTTTTACTGAAAAAGATTTCCTTCCTTTTAATTTAAAAAAAATATTCCCATTCATGCTAGAGGTTGGCGCTTTTAAAATCTACTGATGTGTGCATTTTATTCAATGTTCATTGAAAATTTTTTTTTGAAAATTGTTCAAGGCAAACAATGCAAAATGTCTTCTGCTATTAATTTCGGTTGTTAAAAAAGATTTCCATGCGTACTTTTTTACGTCATCATCATCATTGCCCGTCACTCCTATCGGGGTATGGGCCACCAACTAAAAGATCTCCAGCGACTTCTATCCTGAGCCATTCTCTCCAGCTGAACCCCATCCTGGTGATGTCCACTTCAAATTCTCGCCTCCAAGTGTTTCTAGGCCGACCTCTCTTTCTTTTTCCTTGAGGATTCCAACTCAATGCTTGCCTAGTGATGTTGCTTGCCGGCTTTCGTAATGTGTGGCCTATCCATCCCCACCTTCTCTTCCTGATCTCCTCTTCTATTGAAGCTTGCAAAATGTCTTCTGCTATTAATTTCGGTTGTTAAAAAAGATTTCTATGCGTACTTTTTTACGTCATCATAGTTGCAATGAATTTGTAAATATATATATATATATATATATATATATATATATAGGTTATACGCATTGTATTCCAGCACCGAACATATAAACACTATTACGTAACCCGTAAGCGATCTAACTTTATTATATCTATGATGCCGACCATGTTTTTTTAATGTCATATGTTGAGTGAGTGTTTGTAAGTCATATGTTGAGGGAGTGTTTGTAAGTCATATGTTGAGTGAGTGTTTGTAAGTCATATGTTGAGTGAGTGTTTGTGGGTCATATGTTGAGTGAGTGTTTGTGTGTCTTATGTTTAGTGTGTGTTTGTGGGTCATATGTTGAGTGAGTGTTTGTGGGTCATATGTTGAGTGAGTGTTTGTGGGTCATATGTTGAGTGAGTGTTTGTGTGTCTTATGTTTAGTTTGTGTTGGTGGGTCATATGTTGAGTGAGTGTTTGTGGATCATATGTTGAGTGAGTGTTTGTAGGTCATATGTGTGGTGGTGTGTGGGGGTGGTGTGTTGAGTGAGTGTGTGTGGATCATATGTTGGTGAGTGTGTGTGGGTCATATGTGGAGTGTGTGTATGTGGGTCATATGGGGTGTGTGGGTGTGGGTCATATGTGGTGGTGTTTGTGGGTCATATGGTGAGTGAGTGGTTGTGGTGATGTATGGGGTGACTGGTGTAATATGGGTGGTGGTGTGTGTGTGGTGATGGTGTATGGGGGATGTGGTGGTGTTGTGTGGGGGTGATGTGTGTGGTGGTGGTGATGGTGTGTGGGGGCTGGTGGTGGTGGTGTGTGAGGTTGTGGTTTGTGGGGTGGTGGTGTTTGTGGTGGTGGTGGTGTGTGGGGATGGTGGTGTGTGTGGTGGTGTGTGGGGATGGTGTGGTGGTGGATGAGTGGGGTGTGGGTGGTGTGTGTGGTGGTGTGTGTGGTGGTGGGTGTGTGTGGTGGTGTGTGTGGTGGTGTGTGTGGTGGTGTGTGTGGTGGTGGTGTGTGTGGTGGTGGTGTGTGGGGTGGCGGTGTGTGTGGGGGGTGTGGTGGTGGTGTGTGAGGTGGTGGTTTATGGGGGGAGTGTGGGGTGGTGGTGTGTGGTGGGGGGGGGGTGGGTCTTTTGGGTGGGGGTGGTGTGTGGTGGTTTGGGGTGGGGGTTAAGGAGGTGGGTGTGTGTGGGTGGTGCGGTGGTGGTGTGTGGTGGTGGTGTGTGGGGTGGTGGTGTGTGGGGATGGTAGTGGTGTGTGGGGGTGGTAGTGGTGTGTGGGGATGTGGGGGATGTGGGGTGGTCACTCCACTCATCTTTTTGTGGTCGCCAGCAGAACGCTACCTTTCGGCCTGTCCAAGACAATCCAGTTATTTCAAGGACAGCCTCTCATTCATGGTCCTTCCAAGTTACACAAACCTTACAGATTAGTTTAGGGTATTTGTGCTCTCACTAAACTAATACATCACTGTCATTAGGACCAGAAAAAAGGACCATTTGGTGGCAGCGATAGTCACAGAAGTAACCAGCTCAGTTATTATTTTAATGTGACTTTTGTACACAGTGTTTTATCATGATGTGTTCCGTCTTTGTACACAATGTTTAACACCATATTCAGAATCTGGAGGCCAAAATCGTCAGTCCACCTCTCATTCGTACTAATTAGAAATGTATTAATTTCATCACCTAATTAATATTATTTTACTAACTGACAGGGAGATAACTGATACACATTCTTTTAGTATTCTTAAGTAGGGAAGGGAAGTAACTAAATGATTTTAACTTTTTTTTTAACTTTTCCAGTTGATTTTTTGTCTAAATATTTTTTTTTAATATGTGGAACATTTTTTTTTCATTTTGTACACATTTATTTATGTATAAAGAAAAGTTGTTTGTTGATTTTGACAATAGATTGAGTTGAAGTGACTTATTGTTGGCTGTCTCAATGCCTCAATACGAGGTAGGTACTTTCTGATTTATGGAGGGCCCAAGCAATATTATCGGTATCGGGGCCCTGTAATCTGATAGGAATTTTTACCAGATAAGAAGTTGGTGGTATGGAGGGTCTGGTGCCCCATCGACTCGCCCTCCTCCCAGTCTGAAAAGTGCAAAAAAAAACATTCAACACAGTTCTTTAGGCACCCCATTCCAAGTACAACCGCACTACCCGCAGTACCCGCTACTGCCCACCAATGACAGTGGCGGTGACAAACAAACTGTCAAGGGCGAACTATGGGACGTTGAAGCCCCGGATGCAGAAGAAAACACTGGGCCCCCTACATAAAACTAAACGATCGACATAAAAAGGAAATATATATTCCTCATCTAATTGGGCTCTCAGAGACCCCTCCACTAGTCACGTGCTCGGTACTTCCGCAGATAGTTCCACCTCTGATCACTGTGTTCAATACCATGTCACCAGCAGTACTGGCTACCCCCATCACTACCATGTCACTGGCAGTACTGGCTACCCCCATCACTACCATGTCACTAGCAGTACTGGCTACCCCCATCACTAACATGTCACCAGCAGTAATGGCTACCCCCTATCACTACCATGTCACCAGCAGTTCTGGCTACCCCCATCACTAACATGTCACCAGCAGTACTGGCTACCCCCATCACTACCATTTCACCACCAGTAAGGGCTACCCCTATCACTACCATGTCACCAGCAGTACTGGCTACCCCCATCACTACCATGTCACTAGCAGTACTGGCTACCCCCATCACTAACCTGTACCCAGAAGTACTGGCTACCCCCATCACTAACATGTAACCAGCAGTACTGGCTACCCCCATCACTAACATGTTGCCAGCAGTACTGGCTACCCCCATCAATAACATTTCACCAGCAGTAATGGCTACCCCCATCACTACCATGTCAGCAGTAGTACTGACTCATAACTTCACCCCCCCCCCTCAACCGTGTCACACAGAATCACCAGTCTGACCTATATACACATGACTTACATTTTCCTTCCATGTATACTTTAAATATTACGAATTGTGTTACCCATGCAGTGGCGTAACAAGGTGGAGGTAGTCCGTCCTGGGCGGCAATTGCTTTACCACCAGTCAGTTCCACTTTACCACCAGTCAGTCTCACTTTACCATCAGTCAGTCTCACTTTACCACCAGTCAGTCTCACTTTACCACCAGTCAGTCTCACTTTACCACCAGTCAGTCTCACTTTACCACCAGTCAGTCTCACTTTACCATCAGTCAGTCACTTCACCACCAGTCAGTCTCACTTTACCACCAGTCAGTCCTTCACTTTACCACCAATCAGTCTCACTTTACCACCAGTCAGTCTCACTTTACCACCAGTCAGTGTCACTTTACCACCAGTCAGTCTCACTTTACCACCAGTCAGTCTCACTTTACCAACAGTCAGTCTCACTTTACCACCAGTCAGTCTCACTTTACCAACAGTCAGTCTCACTTTACCACCAGTCAGTCTCACTTTACCACCAGTCAGTCTCACTTTACCACCAGTCAGTCTCACTTTACCACCAGTCAGTCTCACTTTACCACCAGTCAGTGTCACTTTACCACCAGTCAGTCTCACTTTACCACCAGTCAGTCTCACTTTACCCTAGTACCACAGCGACACAATAAATATTGTAAAAGCAAGTTGAAATTTGTGTATATTTTTTATTATTTTAACTAATCTATTTGGAATGAACTAATATCCTAATGGAATGTTACAAACAAACTTCAATAATAAAATTAAAAAATACAAAAATGTAAGTTTTACAGTAAAAAAAAAACTTCTCTTCCTTTCAGAACTTTGTCCAGAAACTTTGTCCAGAACTTTGTCCAACCTTTGTCCAGAACTCTGTCCAAAACTTTCAATTTGATTTTTAATTTTTTTTTTTACAGTTTAAATCTTCTTGAGAAAGATTTTTTTTATGATTGTTTGCATTTGTAGTGAATAATATCAAAATACTTAGGGAACACTAACACTTAACGTGTTAATTACACTTTTGATTAAACTATAGAAATGTCAACTTAATAAAGAATGTAAGCAAATAGAATTGTCTAACTAAAATACTTAATTAAAAAAAAATGTAGAAATTTAAAACAAACAATTTATGGCCAGAAAGTCAAGTTAAGATTTTGTTAGAATGCCGGATAGTAAAATCTACAATAGAATCGTTAAAATCAAAAAATAAAATAAAAAATAAAAAATAATAAAAAGAAAAATAAAAAAATAAACGAAAAATGAATATTTACAAATTTTAAAAATAAATCTTTTTTTTTAAGGTCCAGATAATCAAGCTAAGATTTTGCTGGAATGTAGGCTAGTAAATTCAACAATCAAAGGCGAACCAATCCAATGATGCTTGGCCGGAACTACCAGAAATACTGCAACTTGTAACGAAACTTTCATTAGTGATACTTTGTATGCTGTTAGAGAAAGAGAACGTGGAACCGTAGTAGGTTGTGAATGAGAGAGATTTTAGTGAGGTAAAGACTTTTGGAGTACTGTTGAAGGCTGGACTGAAGTAGACAGTCTGGTAGGCACAAGCAGAAGTACCAGATTGGATGTTCTGGCACTTGCCTTGATCCAATCTGCTTTCAATGAATTCATTTTCTGTTGCGAGATCCAGTGCCTGTTGTTTTAGTCGTCTGTTTTCATAATATAAGTCGGAGACTTTGGACTTAAGCTCAGAGATTGATTTCTCATTGGTAGAAATGTAAGAGACGAGATCAGAAATCTGTGGTTGAACGGAATTGATTTCCAAATACGCTGTCAGGGACACTGGATGTTTGGCTGGGTTCTGTGCGTAAGCCTCACAGCTGAACACGCCTGCGCTTCTTTCCTGAGGTCTGTCCCATGTTACACTAATATAACCCTGTTCCCCGTCTTGAGGAGATCCCTCAGTACTGCCTACCACTTGGACTTCACCTACGAACGGCGCCTCTATCACAGGAGAGTCACACCCTGTGACACTGGCTATGGTGTCATTCAGACCCGTGTCTTTGTTGGTCCTGGTGATGACTAATGAGAGAAGGCGAGAGAAGTCAGCCTCGGTTTGGGATTTGGAGCTCTTAGACGTATATGTGTCAATCAATGTCACTGTATCATTCCAAAGTGACTGGTTGGGTGAAAGGAAGTACTGTAGTGAATTCTTCACTGTAGACTGATACCTGTCGTTCCTCACAGAACATACCACTTTCAATTGTTTGGTGAGAACTGGAAGAATTTTATCTGGCCAGGCAGTCATTGCCAGATGTACGTTTTCTGTTATGAAATAGATAAAATAAAACTTAATCTTGACATGTCCAATATATGAAATAAAACTTAATCTTGACATTTCCAATATATGAAATGAACTGAAAATTTACATGGGATGGATTTTATTTAAATGTAAAAAGTAAAAATATATAATTGGCCGATTTCCCAAATAAGTGGATGAATTTTCTGTTTAAAGCCGTTATTTTCTATTATATAATAAAAACATTTCCCATATTAATCGTGTTTTCATTCAACAGAGGTTGCGTTATGCGGCAACCAAAATGGCGTCAGAGTGACGGTGTGTCCGCCATGTTTCTTTCACGATTAACGCTTTTCTTTTCAATATTTTCCTAAGTATTTGATAATATAGATGTATATTTTAATTTCTTCATCCACCCCAAGTGTAATCTGTATGTTTATCGCCTTGAAATGTTTGTTTAATAACATTGAATGTTGTTGTTTTACATATAGATGGATATTGTAAAGCATAAATAGTGACGACAGTATTAATCTTTAAGCATAGATTAAGTAATATAAAAAAAATAGTGCACGGTACTTCAAATGGCGCATGAATACATAGTTCTCCAGGTCTAAATCTATGTAACTTAAGTTGAGGAAAAAAAGTTCTTTTTATATAACTGAGAATTTAGTTTCATTTTCTTTGTTCTCCGACCAGACGTCAAGTTCTGGGAGGGAGAGTGGTAGGGAGGGAGAGGAAGGGGAGGAAGGGGAAGGTCATATCTGAGATCACTTTATTCTTGCAGCATTCTGCAAGATAGTTTTTTTTGCATAGTCAGTAAAGTGAATAAAAAAATTATGAAGGTGTGAAATCGTCAGCCATGACGTTAAGTGTTGAACTCGAAGTTTCGTTTTCTGGGAATGCCTAACCTAGGGATTTGTGTGCCCGGGGGCTTGGCCTCTTTGGGGGCCCCTGCATTTTGACATTCGACATCTTGACATGAGATTATGTACTTAATATATAATGTTAAAAAAATTTTGGGCCCCCCTCAAGCAGAGGCCCGGGTAGACTTTTAAATTCGGACCCTCCCCCCACTCTAGGGACGCCTCTGTTTCTTGACATTCTTTTTAAATAAATATCAAACTATTCTTCTATACATTATTACAAACAGTTCAATGTATTAATGTTTAATATATTTAATATGGTATGAGATTTTCTGTACATTTTTCGGACAATATCAAACATGTATTATTTATTTATTTATTTGAAATTATTAAATGGCTGATAAATATGTCGTCCAACTAAAAAGTTATTTAAAAAAAAACTTCTAAAAATATGATCAGAGAAAGAAAAACATTTTCGTATTATAATAATGGCTGACATGTGTAACAGTCAATAAAGTTCACTTACCGCAATGCACGTAAGACACGACAAGAACAGCCGAGAGAAGAGCGAACGTTAAACAATTCATTTTGAACATTATCACCCAAATGTTGAAACAGTATTAACTATGTTTCTTAAGTTTTTTTTTTATTTTTGCAATCCAGACCAGCGTACCGGCGTGCACAGATTCTCTGTCACTGGAAACTGTTTTCAGTTGCGTTACACCTTTTCTGTCACTGGAAACTGTTTTCAGTTTATCGACTTCCAGGAAACGCATCAACCATGACGACTGACAATGGATATAAAAAAAACAACTGTCTAGGTACAATGAAACGCTTGTAGCGCCAGGCGTTAGATTATAATAATGAACAATATGGGTGTCCTTCATTGGCTGAAGGTTACCAATCGTTCATCAACCTTTACCCCCCCCCCTCCCAACCCCCGTGATTAAGGGGACGCGTTGGTTTAAATAAAGTGCAACTCTCCACGTAATAAAATAAAAAAGATCAGCATACAGCATTCGCTACATCGTGTCGTCAATTGAACGGTCTAACACGGTCGAGCTGAAGAATTTGTGTTTTCTTGTTGGTCGACTTGGTTAATGCCAGTGATAGACTGTGGGGGGGGGGGGTAATGCCAGTGATAGACTGACTAGGGCCACTGCCCCAGGTCCCGTGCCAATAGGTGGCCCCAAGATAGACGCCTTTTAATACGATATATAGCCTACATATACTTCTATAGGCCTACATATACTTCTCTAGGCCTACATATACTTCTCTAGGCCTACATATACTTCTCTAGGCTCTATATACACGATCCCTGGGTTTAATCGATACGCTTAGGGAGTCCTATTTCAAACAGTGACAGAACCATCGCCTCACATGTGTCTTTGTTTCTGTTTGACATTAAAAAATCTAGTAATCATAATACATGTAGATTTGTAATGTGTACAAGGGTAGATTTGTAATATGTACAAGGGTAGATTTGTAATATTCGTTTGTTCATAATGAAATTTGTTTCATTGTTAGGCCTATCAAGTAATTCTGGACAAAGGCCATTTTTTAAACTGGGGTCGATGATTCTCCTAAAACCACAGGTCAGTTGTCTGTTTAAAACTGTGTTAAGATTTGGCTGAGCAAGTAAAAAGTAGTTTTTATACCAGATCTGGAGCAGCCAATTTACATAGTACCATAAATTAATTTCTCATTTGTGTGTTTGTTGTGAAGTCGGTAAAGATTATTGTCAGTGTTTAATTAAGTTAGCAAGTGACAGCAAAGTACTGACATATCTAATAGCACTACAGCTGTGATGACATATCTGATAGCACTACAGCTGTGATGACATATCTAATAGCACTACAGCTGTGATGACATATCTAATAGCACTACAGCTGTGATGACATATCTAATAGCACTACAGCTGTGATGACATATCTAATAGCACTACAGCTGTGATGACATATCTGATAGCACTACCGCTGTGATGACATAGCTGAAAGCACTACAAAATGCTGGAATGAGGTCATGGCAAGGGCTACAGACAATGATGAAAGTTGAATATTCCAGACCTACATTAGAGAAGACTGTGAGGAAACGTTCATCATGATATGTTATTGATATCGGATGTATCGATCCCAACCAAATTAAAACTGATGTGTGGAGTTAATCGATATTTGAATGTTTACGTTTTCAGATCGCTGGTGGGGGGGGGCAAATTTAACTCGCACAGGGCAACACAATAGCTAGCTACGGCCCTACAAGTAATGAACATTTTACATCTAAATGAACAGATACAAATATACATGTATACCCCCTTTGCATAAGAACGTCGCTGAGATTTGGGGTGGGGGGTGGGGGGAGTACCAAACTTCTTATTTATACATTTGTTAATGCCAGGATGTTTACTATGATAAAATGTGTGTGAAATCTTTCAAATCCTATATTCCAATAATGGGACTGGTTTTATGGTGCCCTTATTTCATCCCCACCAACCAGAGTCGTTAGTGCAATGGCGATGGAGGCACCACGGGAGATATAATAGTGTGGACTTTAACTATGACATGAAATATCCATTGTGTAACCCAATCAATTAAATGTAATACACATGACACATACAGTTTTCTTTAGTGTCCATAACACAATCCGGCTACAGGCGAGATTACAGTGACCAAGGTGGCAGCACTGAGTGCATTATGACGGGAGTGTCTGGGACTCGAACGAACAGCTTTCACCGCTAAGTCAGGTTCACCCCAAATTGCAACTGGGTGAATAATAAAAAAAAGGAACTAAATCTAGCAATTGATAGGTCAAATAATGATCTGAAACTCAAAAGTTAAACGTGTGTAATTTTGTTTTTAATTAAATAATTTTTTTTAAAAAATACCATTTGGCAAGACTGGGTTGAATAAATTGTGTGGAAAGTTATTTTAACAAATTTTAAGTCATTGATCAGACATCACATATATTTATAAAGGTAATAACATGACATATATTTATAAAGGTAACAACATTTCTTTATTTAAAATTGAAGAAATTGTAGGCTACGTCTATATTTATTCACTTTCAAAATAACTGATATACTAAAGTCTTTCTATTTCTGTGATGTTCCAATCTGATGACGTCAAACATCAATAGCCCACCAGTCGAATGAAGCAGAAGCGTAATTTCCCGACAGACGACAGTTGACGACGAAGCTTGTGTTAGTGATGCTGTTCACAAACATAGAATAAGACAAACTGTTAACAAATGAAAAGGACGTGAGTGAAGTGAATACTCGAGGGATGCTGTTGAACGGAGGACTGAACTGTACAGTTTTGTCGCCACATGGCGAACTACCAAACTGGACATTTTGAGACTTGAGTTGACCTACTCTATTCTGAACATCTACATATTTATCAGCTATTAATTTCGACTCTTGTTTCAACTTTTGATTTTCATTGTGAATTTCACTCACTTTAAACTTTAATTGAGATATTAATTTCTCATTGGTTGAAATATAAGAAACGAGGTCAGAGGTCTTGGGCTCAACGGCTTTGATTTCCAGAGATGATGTCAGCGACACTGAATGTTTGGCTCGGTTCTGGGCGTAAGCTTCACAGTTGAACAACCCAGCGTTTCTCTCCTGAGGTCTGTCCCATGTTACACTGATATAGCCCTGTTCCCCGTCTTGAGGAGATCCCTCAGTACTGCCTATCACTTGGACTACACCTACGAACGGCGCCTCTATCACAGGAGAGTCACACCCTGTGACACTGGCTATGGTGACATTCAGACCAGTGTCTTTGTTAGTCGCTGTGATGACTAATGAGAGAAGGTGAGAGAAGTCAGTCGCAGCCTTGGACTTGGAGCTTTGAGACGAGGCTGTGTCGGTCAAGGCCTCTGTATTATTCCACAGTGGCTGATTGGTTGTAACGTCACGTGGCAATGGTAAGGCTGTACTCTTGACTTGTGCCTTCCAGTTGTCATTCTTTACAGAACACCTGACTTGAAGTTTCTTTGTCAGAACCGGCAATATTCTCTCGGGGAACGTTTGCATTTGTATATAGGCGTAATCTGTAACAGAAGTTGATTGAATGTTATGAACGTTAACAGAGGCAAGGATAAGCTGATTGAATGATATGAAAGTGAACGGAGGCAAGGATAAGTTGATTGAATGTTATGATAGTTAACCGAGGCAATGATAAGCTGATGAATGTTATGATAGTTAACCGAGGCAATGATAAGCTGATGAATGTTATGAAAGTTAACCGAGGCAATGATAAGCTGATTGAATGTTATGAAAGCTAACCGAGGCAAGGATAAGTTGATTGAACGTTATGAAAGTTAATTGAGGCAAGGATAAGGATTACAAATTATCATTAGTTTAATATTTTTCTAATAAAACTTTATCTAGCTCTCTGTACGATTGTATATTCAGAGCATGGGGGTGGGGGGCCCAAACAATTGTCAGGGGCCTCATATTTCCTAACTGCGGCCCTTCTGTAGAACATGTTTGTCGTCAAATAAAACGTTATATTTAATGTCGGTCTTACATGTCAGACTAAGCCTATTTGTCAATGTTGATATCTGTTGGTATCTGAATAAACTTTACGTCGCACAGACTGACCGCGATATTGCTCTCTCTCTCTCTCTCTCTCTCTTTCTCTCTCTCTCTCTCTCTCTTCTCTATCCATCTATCTATCTATCTATCTATCTTTCTATCTATCTATCTATCTATCTATCTATCTATCTATCTATCTATCTATCTATCTATCTATCTATCTATCTATCTATCTATCTATCTATCTATCTATCTATCTATCTATCACTATATCTATCTATCTATCTATATATATATATATATATATATATATATATATATATATATATCAGTTTGCCTGGCTATCTACCTTTCTATCTATTTGCCTATATATCTCTCTATATATTTGTCAAACTATTTTCGATGTATCCATTTATCTATCTAAAAATGTATCTAACTACATGTATCTATCTAAAAATGTATCTATCTAACTACATGTATCTATCTAAAAATGTATCTGTCTAACTCTTTTTAAACATACATCAATTATTTTATCTTTTATCATTTTTCTTTCTATCTTATCAATATATTTATAAATCGATATCTATCTATTATCTATATATTATCTATCTCTCCATCTATCTACCCATCAACATATTATCTATCCACCTTTCTATCTACATATCTAACAAGCATCTATCTACCTATCTTTACAATTTATCAAACTCTCTGTCCATCTGTCTATCACCTAACCTCTCTATCAATATATAATATATATAAATATCCGTTTATCTAAAATTATGTACAATAAAAAGAAAAGTCTCAACGTACCGGTGACCCCACAAGAAACAGAAGCGACAGTCACAACAAACAACAACACACACAGTGTCATGATGATGTCCACAATGATGTCCACAATGATGTCCACAATGATGTCCAGAGATGTTTGTGTTGGAAGCTGAGTATTTTGTTTTACAGTTTCCCCATCAGGTCATGTGATGTAAGTCAAGGTCAGTTCATCTGTTTCTTTGTGCCTTCAACAACTTTCAGTTTTAACTGTTTCCTGGAACTATCTCCCCCCCCCTCCCACATCTCTTACGTTCCTATCCAGACTGTCTGCCCCCCCCCCCCCTTCTCTCTTTCCCGTCTGCATTGTACATCAGGAGAGCAAGGTGAAAGGTCACTGTTACACTCTTGATTAAAAATATGAAGCGTGCAGGGCTATATCTTGAGTTGGGCTAGTCTGGCTTAACACGCCTCACATGTGTGGAAGTGAATCAAGTGATTCGATTCAAAAAGAAACTAAATCAAATCTTGTTTAAAAATTGAAATCAGATGATGCTGTTATCAATTGACTATGAGTTACATTCAGTTGTTGACTCGAATGAAAATAAGGTAAAGTGTATATTTGAACGTGAAACTTTGAATTCACTTGGTACAATATTGAACAAATGATTATCGGTAACAATATCATGTATAATTAAAGTTAAACTATGCTAAGACTTTACTTTGTGTCCGTGTATGTGTGTGTAGGGGGGGAGACCTAGCTTTTCTGGGTTCTGGCACAAACACTGTCAAGGCCGCTACTTTCGAATCTCGGGCCCCTTATAATATTTGACAAACGGGACCCCTCTGGCCCTCCCTACATACTGTAAAGTCACTTTAGCGCGGGGCCCCTGATAAGTGCTCATATTGCCTTTTTTTTACGGACCTGATTATTATCAATTCAGGCCTGTTGATCATATGACTCTCACTCTCACTAAGCTAATACATCACTGTTATTACACACATTATAGATTAGTTTAGGGTATTGGTGCTCTCACTAAACTAATACATCACTGTCATTACACACATTATAGATTAGTTTATGGTATTGGTGCTATCACTAAACTAATACATCGCTGTCATTACACACATTATAGATTAGTTTATGGTATTGGTGCTATCACTAAACTAATACATCGCTGTCATTACACACATTATAGATTAGTTTATGGTATTGGTGCTCTCACTAAACTAATACATCGCTGTCATTACACACATTATAGATTAGTTTATGGTATTGGTGCTCTCACTAAACTAATACATCGCTGTCATTACACACATTATAGATTAGTTTAGGATATTGGTGCTCTCACTAAACTAATACATCACCGTCATTACACACATTATAGATTAGTTTATGGTATTGGTGCTATCACTAAACTAATACATCGCTGTCATTACACACATTATAGATTAGTTTATGGTATTGGTGCTATCACTAAACTAATACATCGCTGACATTACACACATTATAGATTAGTTTATGGTATTGGTGCTCTCACTAAACTAATACATCGCTGTCATTACACACATTATAGATTAGTTTATGGTATTGGTGCTCTCACTAAACTAATACATCGCTGTCATTACACACATTATAGATTAGTTTAGGATATTGGTGCTCTCACTAAACTAATACATCACCGTCATTACACACATTATAGATTAGTTTATGGTATTGGTGCTCTCACTAAACTAATACATCGCTGTCATTACACACATTATAGATTAGTTTATGGTATTGGTGCTCTCACTAAACTAATACATCGCAGTCATTACACACATTATAGATTAGTTCCTAAGCCACTGCCCACCAATGACAGTAGGGGTAACAAACAAACTGTCAGTGGCGGACTATTTAAGCCCCGGATACAGAAGTAAACACTGGGCCCCCTTACATAAAACTAAACGATCGACATAAAAAGGAAATATTTATTCCTCAGCTAATTGGGCTCTCCGAGACCCCTCCACTAGTCACGTGCTCGGTACTTCCGCCGATAGTTCCACATCTGATCACTGTGTTCATTACCATGTCACCAGCAGTACTGGCTACCCCTCCCCCATCACTACCATGTCACCAGCAGTACTGGCTACCCCCTACCCCATGACTACCATGTCACCAGCAGTACTGGCTGTCACCACCCCACCCCAGAATCCTCAGTCTGACCTATATACACACGACCTACATTTTCCTTTCATGTATACTTTAAATATTACGAATTGTTACCCAATGCAGTGGCGTAACTAGGTGGAGGTAGTCCGTCATGGGCGGCAATTACTTCTTTACCACCAGACAGTCTCACTTTACCACCAGTCAGTGTCACTTTACCACCAGTCAGTCTCACGTTACCACCAGTCAGTGTCACTTTACCACCAGTCAGTGTCACTTTACCACCAGTCAGTCTCACTTTACCACCAGTCAGTCTCACTTTACCACCAGTCAGTCTCACTTTACCACCAGTCAGTCTCACTTTATCACCAGTCAGTCTCTCTTTACCACCAGTCAGTCTCACTTTACCACCAGTCAGTCTCACTTTACCACCAGTCAGTCTCTCTTTACCACCAGTCAGTCTCTCTTTACCACCAGTCAGTCTTACTTTACCACCAGTCAGTCTCACTTTACCACCAGTCAGTGTCACTTTACCAACAGTCAGTCCCACTTTACCACCAGTCAGTCTCACTTTACCACCAGTCAGTCTCACTTTACCACCAGTCAGTCTTACTTTACCACCAGTCAGTCTCACTTTACAACCAGTCAGTCTCACTTTACCACCAGTCAGTGTCACTTTACCACCAGTCAGTCTCACTTTACCCTAGTATCACTGCGACATAATAAATATTGTAAAAGCAAGTTGAAATTTTGGTATAAATTTTATTATTTTAACTAATGAGCTAATAGAATGTTAAAAACAAACTTCAATAATAAAATAAAAAAATGCAAAAATGTAAGTTGTACAGTACAAATAAAACTTCTCTCCCTTTCAGAACTTTGTCCATAACTGTGATCAGAACTTTGTCCAGAACTTTTAATTTCATTTTTTAATATTTTTTTTACAGTTTAGATTTTCTTGAGAAAGATTTTTTTTATGATTTTTTTCATTGGTAGTGAATATATCGAAATACATTGGGAACACTAACAATTAACGTGTTAATTACACTTTTGATTAAACTATAGAAATGTTAACTTAATAAAGAATGTAAGCAAATAGAATTGTCTACAAATTTAAAACAAACAAATTATGGTCAGAAATTAAATTAAAATTTTCTTGGAATGCCGGATAATACAAAATCTGCAATAGAATCGTTAAAATTAACTAAACAATAAACGAAAAATGAGTATTTACAAATTTTAAAAATAAATCTTTTTTTTTTAAGGTCCAGATAATCAAGTTAAGATTTTGCTGGAATGTCGCTAGTAAATTCAACAATCAAAGGCGAACCAATCCAATGATGCTTGACCGGAACTACTGCAACTTGTGACGAAACCTGCTTTAGTGACACTTTGTATGCTGTTAGAGAAAGACACCGACAACGAACTGTAGTAGTTTGAATTCTGAACACTCAATGAGAGAGAGTTTAGTGAGGTAAAGACTTTTGGAGTACTGTTGAAAGCTGGACTGAAGTAGACAGTCTGGTACCCACAAGCAAAAGTACCAGATTGGACGTTCTGGCACTTGATTTGATCCAATCTGCTTTCAATGAATTCATTTGCCTGATGATTTAGTCGTCTGTTTTCATAATATAAGTCGGAGACTTTAGACTTGAGCTCAGAGATTGATTTCTCATTGGTAGAAATGTAAGAGACGAGATCAGAAATCTGTGGTTGGACGGAATTGATTTCCAAATACGCTGTCAGGGACACTGGATGTTTGGCTGGGTTCTGGGCGTAAGCCTCACAGCTGAACACGCCAGCGTTTTTCTCCTGAGGTCTGTCCCATGTTACACTAATATAACCCTGTTCCCCATCTTGAGGAGATCCCTCAGTACTGCCTACCACTTGGACTTCACCTACGAACGGCGCCTCTATCACAGGAGAGTCACACCCTGTGACACTGGCTATGGTGTCATTCAGACCCGTGTCTTTGTTGGTCCTGGTGATGACCAATGAGAGAAGGCGAGAGAAGTCAGCCTCGGTTTGGGACTTGGAGCTCTTAGACGTGGATGTGTCAATCAAGGTCACTGTATCATTCCAAAGTGACTGGTTGGGTGAAAGGAAGTACTGTAGTGAATTCTTCACTGTAGCCTGATACCTGTCGTTCCTCACAGAACATACCACTTTCAATTGTTTGGTGAGAACTGGAAGAATTTTATCTGGCCAGGAAGTCATTGCCAGGTGTACGTTTTCTGTTATGAAATAGATAAAATAAAACTTAATCTTGACATGTCCAATATATGAAATAAAACTTAATCTTGACATGTCCAATATATGAAATAAAATTTAATCTTAACCAGTCGAATATATGAAGTAAAACTTAATCTTGACATGTCCAATATATGAAGTAAAACTTAATCTTGACATGTCCAATATATGAAGCAAAACTTAATTTTGACATGTCCAATATATGAAATAAAACTTAATCTTGACATGTCCAATATATGAAGTAAAACTTAATCTTGACATGTCCAGTGAGATGGAGTTCACCTGTTTCTGTATCCCACATCTATTCTATGGGATTGTGGGTCTAGTACAATGCCCAGCCGCCTTTACTTTCCCCAACCAATGTCGGTTGCCCTTTTAGAGGCTGGGTGAACTTAAGGACATAGATCGGACTCGAGACCTTTCGGTTGGCAGTCGAGCGCTCTACCAATTAGCCTCCACGTCATCTATGTCGCCATGTGAGGTATGTTTACCATCTAAATATACGTTTCAATTAGTTTACCTTTATTTCCATATGAAATAGTCACAACAGAAACAAGAAGAACAAAAAGTGTATGATTCATGATTCAGCTGATTGATTTGTTGTACCGATTCACAAGGAGTAAATACAATTGTAACTTAGTGTTGGAGACTGAATGGTATTATATTGAATTAAAATAGAAGCTATGTAGTATCCCAAAATATCTGATAATAATTTGTTTGATATCATCAGCAAGCTTGTAATCTGCCGACATTGATTACATCAGTCATTGGTAACGGAAAGTTTCCATTTTCAAGCCAAGATAAATCTTTAAAAATATATTGTGGAAAGAGCGTGGTCATGTTTCCACACTATTATAATGTGGCTACACTGGTGTGTCCATGTGGCTACACTGATGTGACCATGTGGCTACACTGATGTGACCATGTGGCTACACTGATGTGACCATGTGGCTACACTGATGTGTCCATGTGCTCACACTGATGTGACCATGTGACTACACTGATGTGTCCATGTGCTCACACTGATGTGACCATGTGGCTACACTGATGTGACCATGTGACTACACTGATGTGACCATGTTACACTGATGTGTCCATGTGTACACTGATGTCACCTACACTGATGTGACCATGTGGCTACACTAATGTGTCCATGTGGCTACACTGTTGTGTCCATGTGGCTACACTGATGTGATGTGACCATGTGGCTACACTGATGTGACCATGTGGCTACACTGATGTGTCCATGTGGGTCACACTGATGTGTCCATGTGGCTACACTATGTGACCATGTGCTCAAACTGATGTGTCCATGTGCTCAAACTGATGTGCCCATGTGCTCATACTGATGTGTCCATGTGCTCACACTGATGTGTCCATGTGGCTACACTGATGTGTCCATGTGGCTACACTGATGTGTCCATGTGGCTACACTGATGTGACCATGTGGCTACACTGTTGTGTCCATGTGCTCATACTGATGTGACCATGTGCCCACACTGATGTGACCATGTGGCTACACTGATGTGTCCATGTACTCATACTGGTGTGGTCCTGTATTCGGTTATCACTCCACACTAGTATGAGTGTGTGTTCTATATGGTATGATGATTTCTCCACACTGTCATGAGTATGTTACAACCCTGCACACGCCCGATTAGATCAGTAAAATACAAATCAACCATAGCATACAATAAAAAATAATTCTTTCTATTATGAGTTGGCTGTCTACAAGTTCAGTTCTACGAAGCTTTGACTGGTGTATAAATACAGTGGCAAGTAGTTGATAAATATAATTGTATGGACTATATTTACTATCGGTACAACAGAGGTAGAGATATTGAAATGGGCACCTGATATTTACACCGACATGACGTCACCTGAAATTTACTTCGGACATGACGTCACTTGGTATTTACATCGACATGACGTCAACAGTGGACGGTTGTGACCAAAGACAAAGACAGTTGAACTTAAAAATTTTTTTATGACTTAGCCCACAATAAACAAAACAATACAGATAAGAAGAAAAAAAAATCTTAAAGTCATGACCTATAGAAATCATGTCTTTGTGAGATACTGATGATTGGAACCGGTATGGTGAACAGATCGTCAGATTGTGTAGCCAGCATGACTCGGATAGTGTTAGATAAGGAGACAGACTTGAGTGAAAACACGACAGCAAGATGGCTGCCTACAGGAAGTTGTTCTCTTTAGTTGTAGCTCTGTTGACTACAGGGTTGACAGGGAAATATGTTGCAGGTATGAATGAAAGCCAGTTTTATGATTTTATTAACCTTTAGTTTTTAAACTATAAAATATTTTTTGAGATAAAACAATGTAAGACATATGTCACCATTTTAGGCCAATTACTTTATGAAGTATATTTTTAAAAAAACGGTACTAAAAGATAGATTGATAGATACGCATAAACAATACAGACAGAATAAATAATAAAAAATAATATAAGAGAATTAAAAAAAATTATAAGCTCAGTTTTAAAAAGATTTATTGATAAATAAATAGATAAAGACAGGCTGACAGTAAGACAGGCCGACATTTAGACACTTAAGTAGATAAACCAACGATTAGACACACAAACAAACAGACAGACCAACAGAGAGGGTGGGCAACATCCAGGCAACCAACATACAGATAGACTGACAAACGTAGCATTCATATCATTAGACAGATTAACTTTCAAATAGTTAGACAAACTAGAGACAGCCATATCTTCTGACAGACCTAAAATCAAACGGTCAGACAAACCAATCTGACACACAAATAGATTAATCAGACAGTCAGGCCAACAGACAGAACAAAGACAGACCAACAGACAGACAGAGTAACTGACAGAGAAACTAAAATAAAAACATGAATAATTGGCAGACATATCAACAAGCAGTCAAGTAGCAAGCAGTCAGACCAGCAGACAGTCATACCAACAGTCAGACTTGTATTCAGGCAGACCAACAGTCATACTTGTATTCAGACAGACCAACAGTCAGACTTGTAGTCAGACAGACCAACAGTCAGACTTGTATTCAGACAGACCAACAGTCAGACTTGTAGTCAGACACACCAACAGTCAGACTTGTATTTAGACACACCAACAGACAGACTTGTATTTAGACACACCAACAGTCAGACTTGTATTTAGACAGACCAACGGTCAGACTTGTATTTAGACAGACCAACAGTCAGACTTGTATTTAGACAGACCAACAGTCAGACTTGTATTTAGACACACCAACGGTCAGACTTGTATTTAGACACACCAACAGTCAAACTTGTATTTAGACACACCAACAGTCAGACTTGTATTTAGACACACCAACAGTCAAACTTGTATTTAGACAGACCAACAGTCAGACTTGTATTTAGACACACCAACAGTCAGACTTGTATTTAGACACACCAACAGTCAAACTTGTATTTAGACAGACCAACAGTCAGACTTGTATTTAGACACACCAACAGTCAGACTTGTATTTAGACACACCAACAGTCAAACTTGTATTTAGACAGACCAACAGTCAGACTTGTATTTAGACACACCAACGGTCAGACTTGTATTTAGACAGACTAACGGTCAGACTTGTATTTAGACACACCAACAGACAGACTTGTATTTAGACACACCAACGGTCAGACCTGGGCCTTCAAAATGCACGAGTGTTTTCATCTCTTTTTTTTTATCCTTTTTTTTAAATATTTTTTTTTCAGCTTCTCGTCTTCAATTCCGCGCCAATCCATTCACCGTCCAGCCTATGCTGACCAACACGCTGACTTTAAGATGCGCCATTCAGCTGGACAGTACATTCCAGTCTCGACAGATTCATGGTAACCTGGGTGGGGATACACTACAGACTGAGGCCCCGTCTTACACGTCAGCAGAAACGCCCCCAATGAGTGATGTGGACCACATCATGTCTATCATCATCAGCAAGCTTAACCCCCAGTCTTTGACCAGTGAGCCTGTGGCGAACGTGACCCCTTACGACGAGCCTGCGGCCGAAGGACCCTACGTCAATCATGTCCAGATCGAAGGGAACACGGAGTCCTCCCCTGTGGCCGGAGAGCGGGGCTTTCTCGAGGTCACCTGGTTCCAGCCCATAGATGGGGGAACGTACAGCTGTGACGTGACGGCCCTGACCACCGACAGGCACCCGACGTCCCTGAGCAAGACCCTGGAGGTCTCTGTGGTGGAGAGCCCACCATCTCTGACCTGGTCAGCCACGTCACCGCCCATGAAAGAGAGCTGACGAAACATAAGAAATACATCTCACAGCTGGAGCAAGAGAACCAGCTACTGAGACAAGAGCTGGACAGTCTAAAAGTCAACGTTAGCTCAGATGATGGAAACTACAGCCGCCTGCGCAGTGACCTAGACAATCTAACCTCTAATCTCACCAACCAGACCTCTGAACTTGTCACCCGGGTCAACGGCCTGAAAGGTCAGAACATCCAAACCGGCTTCGACGTTTGCAAGGGTCAGTTTATAAGATTCCCCAACCCTTACATCTCCAAAGCCTAGAATACTGATTACCTTCATAAGGGCTGGGGTTTACGATCACCCTAACTCCATCGACGAGCCCACACTTCCAGGTCAGCTCCGGGAGCGGTCACTGAGACTGGCTTCAACGTCACGTGCCGTCATTACTTTGGACGAAGGTGCCATCGGAGACTTTGTGTGGCTGGCCATCTTCGTAAAACGCCCAACAGTCCTAGAAACAGTATTTCCTCTGTTCTTTTATGGTACAGTTGGTTCTAACGTAAGTCAATAAATTTATAAGAATTTTCAAAGTTGCCTGATAGTTTAGTTCATTAACATTGTTGGGCATATTTCGCGATTTTTTTTCCTCTTTTTCAAATATTTGATAGTTACTGTTATAAAAATGAAGACAAAATATGTGTACAATGTACTGGACGGATAAAACAAACAAGAACTTACATACAAATGTTTGCTTTATGATCAGGGGATTTGAGGGGTGTCATCGCCATCATTTTCTTGCCCTCGAACTAATTCTAATCGTGACATTTAGAAGCCATAAAAATGAATCAGGTATATTTTATCGCCCAAGACAACCGAAGAGTTACTCTATCATTTTAAAAGCTTTCCTATGTCTTACCTATCTGAAAACTCAGCTCAACGTTGTTCATTACATATGTTATTACACTAAAACTTATTCCAGTGCCAGTAGTTGTACACTGGGTGGTCAGCATGTGACCGTAAAGGCCCCCTGGGTGATTATACAATGACCGACTAATTAAAGGTCAATTTCTAAAAAAGTAAACCCGGGAAAAACCAGGTTCTCAAAGGAGACAACAAAAAAGTATGACAGTAAATATTTATAACTTTTTAATACGCTTTTTCAATGTATTTAATTTTATGAAATATAGTAATATCTATACCAGAGATGAGCGGACAGCGGACGCGTCCGCTTGCGGACGGCAGATTCGCAGACTTTTCCGGAATCAGATGACTTATTACGGACGCTTCGGCGTATGGTTAAAGTTGCGGACTCACCGGACTGACTGCGGATCTTCTTCAGCGTTACCATAAAAATTTCAAGTCATTTAAACAGCTAAATTTCGGAAACCTGTGGATCTCACGGACTGACTGCGGACCATTCTTAGAGATTATGCGGACGCGGATCAGTGATAGAAATCCGCGGACGGACCTGGACGCTAAATTTCAAGATCCGCACACCTCTGATCTATTACACATAAATATTACCACTGGCAGAGACGTTAGGTGAGTTGTATCTCTTTTAGAGAGGATTTTGGGTTGTTATACGCTGCAGAGAGTATTTTGGGTTTGTTATACGCTGCAGAGAGTTAGAGGTTGTTATGTCCCCGCTGCCAGAGAGGTGAGGTTTGTTATCCACGCCAGACGCAGAGAGGTTGTGGGTTGTTATATCGCTGCAGAGAGGTTGTAGCTTTGTTATACGCTGCAGAGGTTGTGGGTTGTTATACACTGCAGAGACGTTAGGGTGAGTTTATACGCCGCAGAGAGGTATGTGGGTTGTTGTACGCTGCAAAGAGGTTTGTGGGTTGTTCTCACGCTGCAGAGAGGTTATTGGGTTGTTATACGCTACAAGAGTTTGGGGTTGTTATCCACCGTAGAGCCGTTAGAGTGAGTTATACGCCGCAGAGAGGTTAGGAGGTTGTTATACGCTGCAAGAGAAAGGCTTTGGGTTATTCATTTATCGCGATCCACTTTGAAGAGAAAATAGAGAAACTGAATTATAATTAGATCCAACTTTGGATTTTACCTATTTCAAATCAGTGACCAACATTTCTAGAAGTCACTGTTCTGGAGAATTCATTACATAAGACAAAGATCCAGAATACGGTAAAACACTTGCAAGAATATAATAACCTCATAGTAACTCCCTGATTTTTGGTTTTCAATAGCTCCTTTGTACTGGAAAATGATAGTTGTCTTTGGCTATTATCTGCTTTTATCAACTTTCATAGATAAGATTAAGGGTAAATTCTGCAAAGACCATCACAACAAAACAAAAAAGTGTGAAGATTGAATAAATAGATAAGAGTAACATAAAACTACTAAACAATTGAACTAAAAACAACCAGTTCAGTTTTGGAGTTGCACGACTTGAACATTTGCAGAACTTCATTTATCTATTTATTTTCTATGTATGTGTGTATGAAGATTGAAGAAAGAATTGTATCCTTCTCCTCGCGTCCCTGACCTTGCTGTCAGCTATACACCTGATATCAGGTGAGTATATCCTCATTTCTTTACGGCATTTGTCCTTACAACTATTTTTATAGTGAAATACTCATTAAAATAAATGGAAATCACAAAACAAAGGATTCACTATTGATCAATGTATGGCCTCCTCTTCATCCATACATGTAATCAATTCAAATGAGATTTCCCGACAAGATTGTTCCCCCCTCAAGAACACAGATCCAAACAAATTTCTCTACAAAAAACCATCAAGTCCTTTATTGAAGGGGCTATCTTAACGGGTATTAGTCTGGGTACCCAGTTCTAGCAGATTTAGCTACACTATGGTTCCAACTGGAGGGGGCAAAACACCCATGGGCAGCAGCCCATTCAGGGGCAGCACAATATGACATGAGAAGGCAGAAAATTAAATTAAAGAACAAGAAAAAGTAGAAATCGGAACTGTGTGTCTCTTGAGTTCTATAAAGGACACAGACCTGTTTATTTCGAACACATAAACCTCTAGTTCACCACCAACCGTCAAGTACACATAAAACCTCAAGTACACATACCAAACCTCTAGCACCACCTACAAACCTGCAGTACACATGCGAACCTCTAGTACTTTTACAAACCCTCAAGTACACCTACGAACCTACATTGCACTTTTAAAGCCGCCTCGAGTACACCTGTAAACCTCTGAGTACCCATACTGAAACCTGCAGTACACACACCAAACCTCAGTACACTATAAACCTCCTAGCCACACCCCACCACAAACTTGTCAGCCACATTTCAGCCCTCTAGTACACCTTCAAACCTGCAGTACACATACAAACCTCTAGTGCACATATAAACCTGCAGTACACATATGAAACCTCTAGTACCATACTACAGCCACTGCGTGCACACATCCAAACCTCTAGTACCACCTTTGTAAAACCTCTAGTACACATACAGACCTCTAGTACATTCAAACCTCTAAGTACACATACAAACCTCAGAGTCTAGAAAAAAGTTCACACGGGACCCACAATGGTCCAAACAAAGGAGAAAAATTAAATTATCTTTTAACTGAATTATTTTTTTCACATCTGATTTGTATATTACCAACGGTAATAGTAGTGACGTCATGCTAGACCAACGTAATAGTAGTGACGTCATTCATACACCGTAACGTAATAGTGATAAGTGACGTCATGCCAGATCTCAAGGGGTCATCAAACATTTTTTCACCGTATAGGACGGTTTGACCAAATTCAGGCGTAGTCTTTAAATTCCATTGAATCTCAATCGTCTGTGGTCCGTACGTTGTGATTGTTCACCTCATGTCCCGTTGAGAATGGCCTTCAGAGCTGGCAGGTAACGTTGATATTGGAGGAGAAATAGAGAATAAAGCGATAGAGAGAGAGAGAGAGAGTGGCAGAGAGAGAAAGAGAGAGAGAGAGAGAGAAAGAAAGAGAGAGAGAGAGAGAAAGAAAGAGAGAGAGAAAAAGAAAGAGAGAGAGAGAGAGAGAGAGAGAGAGAGAGAGAGAGAGAGAGAAGGAAAGAGAGAGAGAGAGAGAGAGAGAGAGAAAGAAGAGAGAGAGAGAGAGAGAGACAGATTGACATTCAGACCCATGATAGGTATACATACATAGTGGCTCTATCGGTTTCCATGTGTGCATTTTTTCACAGTGGATAACCTGAAGAAAGGCCAGTGCGAACCCCAACATACTATTTTGATTTGCATAACATCGTCGCATGTCCCCCAAGTTTTGTAAAACAAAAATTTGTTGCCTTCTATGGGCTTGCCGATATTACATCGCGGACGGACTCAAGACCACATCACGGACAGTTCGTTTCATGCCAACCAGCTTTACGAGTGTGTACGACTCCATGATGACAAGTACAGCGACCACCGGCTCGACCACCTTCTACCAGCACTTCTTTACCGGTTCAACAACAACGCCGCCGCTCATTGCTGCGGTTTCCCTACTCCGAGGTCACTCAGGACGGAGGGTGTCCCCGTGGCCCTCACTCATCATCAGCAAAGTCAACAACCAGACCGGGGACAAAGAGACCCGTCGCCAGCGTCACCCAGTTCGACCGCCGTTGGTAAAGGGCTACTACACGGGCACCGTGTGCGCGTGGAGGACTCGGTACGTGACGTCAACAACTCCCAGGCGACTCGGCTACACCTGCAGCTGACCTGGGACAACCCAGTAATAGACCAGGCGGGCAGCTTCACCTGTGCGAGCTGTACGCTCCCTGAACATGGAGAAGCTACTCCGTGTACCTGTCCACCTCCATCAGGGTCGACGCCACAGAGGCCATCATCGCTGACCTGGTAGAAGTACATCATGTGCATGACAACGTCATGGAGAGATGAATGGAGGAGAACCGGGCATGGAGGAGGACCGCCCCAGGACCATAGGTACAACTCAACTTTAGCGCTGTACTACGAGCTGCTGGGCACCAAGCTACGACGTGGACGTCCTGAAGTTCGAACGTCAGTAATCATACAGACGATTTGGTGAAGGTCCCATGGACGTTTTATTTAACCCTAATGCCACAGTTGCAACCACCAGTAAACCCATCTACACTTATTCCCGCTTCAACCCAATTGAAATGAATGTATGTATTAGGACAGAATGACTTTGTTTTAGTTCAATTGAATGTTACGTTGTTTGGAAAAAAAAATATAATTAATTTAGTCTGGTTTGTTTCGGTGGGTGAAAATTATACAGACTTGATTTATTCTATTGTTTCACGAGTGGTCCAACGCTACGTACGTTTTGTAAACGTTTAGCTTTACCGATATTAACCATGAAAAACATAAATGTCACGTGGATCGCACACTCTACAGTTTAACTTTTTTCGTACTTATCATTGTTCTATCAAAATAATTAAAATCACTAAGTATTAACAGCTTTTAGTTATTTGCCATTATCGAATTGGAGCCAAATATAGAAACAATTTCTCCTCTTTTCTTAATTATTCTTAAACATAGCATGTACAGATAGAACTCAAGTTGTAATCATTTATACAACTGATAACTATTATAAAGCCTATTTAAACTTCTTCTTCTTCTTTTTTATCGATATATGATTATGGAGGATTTCAAACGACCAGGCCTATAGTTATTGATGAACTGCATGGTGGCATCTAGGTCCGTCTCGCTCCTATTAAGCTTTTTGATCGAAGGAGGTTTTCTGGTCAGAACCTGTTGTAGCTGTGTCACGTAAGCAAGCATCTTTGAAGAACATGTTCTGGCATTCTCTGGAGACATCCCACATAAGCAGTCCCTACTGTTTCCAATACCAAGCCTTCTGGACATGTGGCATCTGTAGTCTCGTTGCTTTGCCCAGTTCTGAGTCTGAAGATAATCTTTTGCCTTTTCAAACACATATATGATATTATTTTCCTTTCTAACTTATACAGATAATTTCGTGTCGCTAGAGGGCAATACGAAAAGATGTCAATGGAGGGCATTCTAAAACCGAACCGCGTCACGATTCTTACCTTCATTATTCAGTTTTTTTTTTTACCCACCTTATATTCACGTAGAGTTTACTTTATAAACTTTAATCTGATTTATTACCTCTACCCCCTTCCCTTTTTTTTTGTAAAACTTGCCCGTTATCTACATTCTACTGGTTTGTTCTATTGGTTAAATTAATTGTAATTAAAATAATGATCAAATTCGCATGTATTTAACAAACTACCTCAATATTAGGATCCAATACAAAAATATTTTTAATGTGGCTAATGAATTAAATAATGATTCTATTAAAACAAAAAAAAATTTATGTGAAAACGGCTACTAAGTTGCACATGTTATCACGTGACTTAAACTCAGCATCCATTTAAGTATATCTTTGCATGCCGTTCGGTTCATGACCTTGTAGTTATTACAGAAAAAGTCTTTTTTAAGAAATATATTTTAGATCGTAAGGCGACTAACTTAACTTAATCTAAGAAAGGGGGGGTTTCTCTTTATCTGTAGCTAAAAATCATTTGATGTCGAATTCTTTACGACATAGCTAAGATATCATTCAAACGTTGTAATATTGGTAGCACCGAAAGCTGGTGAGAATGTTTCCTTTAGGTGTAGACATGACATAATTATTTTATGCGTTGTTGCGTGAGAAATAACCGATTGACGTTGTGATGAGTTATTGCCACACATATGTTGAACTAACCAGGCTTGTTAGGGATGTGCGACTTGCGCCCCACAAGTGAACTAATTAGGTTGGTGTTGTAGTCTTGGTGCCCCACCGCTGAACTAATTTACATGGAGTCCCATCGGTTATTGGGACAAGATCGTTTAAACCATGATTATTGAGTTCTCCCGAGTGCTATTCATATATGCGCGTAACTTCGGTTTGACGTAGATAAGAGCCAGATATATTGTTCGTCTTTAATCGCATGTATATGTGTGGCGTGTATGTGATTGCGTGTTGGTGTATACTTTGCCGTGTGAGTGTAGTCAACGATGTGCGGTGTATAATTGAAAGGGAGGGGGTTGTTCGATTTTGCCCAAACACGATGTAAGAAAAGAAAGATACGCAAAGAATGAACACGATTAAACTATTTCGGAAGTAGTATCCTAGGTAGAGATACTGATTGTTGATAGATGAATAGACTTGGTCGTAATTTCTACCTGTATACATCGTAATGTTGAAGTAGTAAGACAGAAATTTAAAAGACAGTGTTATACGTCTTCGATTGGACACATGTTTATTCATCTTAAAAAAATCAGAAATCGTGTTTAACATGTGGAATCTCTTCATTATTCCTTTGTTTTGTTTACTATCTAATTTTCGGAATGACAAGCGGTAATTTAGTACATTTTTTTTTAAAGATTTTACTTGTAATTTACTTTTTGTGTACTTTCGTTGCATTTTAATTTATATTTCGATTTCACTCAAATCTTTTGCAAATTCATTTAAACCATAAGACATAAAAGCAATTAATATTGGAGATAAGTCAACGAAATAAATTAAAATTGCAAGGTGTTAAGAAATAACAACACGATTTAAACACTATCACAATAAAAAATAAATAGATAATGTTGGTGAAGTTATATTTATTCATTAACTTCCTCTTCAGCTGCTATAGTGGTCTTGGAGTTCAATCCTAAAATAATCCTATCCACCTGCTAACAAAGAAACTTTGTTCTCAGATGTCGCTGTCAAGAATAGACAACTGAGTCCCGTCATGAGACAACTGCTCAGAGTCCCAAGGGATTGGCTTGTCAGAGATAAGTGTTTCAACATTTGATGTCTATTGTTTTGTTTTACAGAAGCAAAAGGACACCATCGCTGGGTGTTCACTGGCAGCGATCCATTAGTCATCGAACCTTCCTTCCGCAGATTCAGTTCAGTGCTGAAGGTGACGCAGAAAAGTCCCCTGCCACTGATGAGATGGGGTACCTTGAGATTGACCTAGGACAGACCGATGGTCCAAAAGCCTTTGACAACTTTACCCATGTTCAGGAATATCTGCACTCAACGCGAACAAGTCTTCTGTAAGTCATTGATATGCTGAACACTGGAAGTGACGGCAGTAGAACCTGAGATGCCTGAGACCTATTGGAACTACATAGCCATCAAGGACAGAAATAATTAGGTTTTAGAGAGAAAAATTCGTGCAACTGGAACGGTGAAAATAAACAATGACCACCGCGAGGATATTGCAAATATAACATCTAGCTTGAGACCAAAATCTTCTGTTGTTTCAACTGCTATCATGCAGACCGGGAAATTTAGGTGTCCCAATAGCCACAAGTGGTGAAATCTTGTTTTCAAAATATTTTTGAAAACCGCCAACTATGTTCGTCACCGTTGAGGGAGACACCAGATTCGGTAATGATGATGATCGGAAAGTTCTTGTACTTCATGTGGATAAGCTTAAGCTTTTGAAGTTAAATGCCATCCTTATTCCACATTTAACATTCACTGGCTGGCAGTGCAGTAAACAAACAAAAACACGGCTGGCAGTGCAGTAAACAATCATAACCAACAGGCTTTATGTAGTGCAGTAAATAAAAAACCATTGTAGTACCAATGATGTGAGTAACTCACAGCAAAACCACCATTAATGATGCATTAATGACGTTCAAAACTGGCTGGCAATTGCGGTAAACATTCATGGCATTTTCATTGCGTTGTCGCTGCAATACCGAAAAACACTCATTCTAGTTGTTACTGCTGCACTTATCTGGGAATGTATTGTTTACAGTGTCTTATCTATGTAACTTGTGGCTACAATCAACGTCAATGTACTTGTGTCTACAATCAATGCGTCAATGTACTTGTATGTCTACAATCAACGTCAATGTACTTGTGTCTACAATCAAAGTCAATGTGACTTGATGTCTAATCAACGTCATTGTACTTGTGTAGACGATCAACATCAATGTACTTGGGTCTACAATTCACTTCAATGTACTTGTGTCTACAATTAAGTCAATGAACATGTGTCTACAAATAGTTTTAATTCCCTCTACTGGAGTTAATATTTAATAGAAATAATATTGTATATTTCAAGCAGCACTGATTTTAGTAATATTCAGTTCTTATGTTTGCGTTTCTCTTACTTGCGTAGAATTGTATTCATTTACTAGAATAAAACAAGATTAGAAGATCAAGTATCATTGGTTCAATCTAAGGTTCTGGTCTACCAAGTACAAGTCAGGTCTAGAATATTATTGCCCACTTAAATATTCTTTAGACTGACCACAACTTATTCGGGTCATTCCACCCACCCTGAATGTGGTGACACAACTTATGTTTAAACTAAGGCAGCTCTAAGCCGGAGATGGCCAATCAGGTACATTAAAAGACTTGCCTAGTGAGTTGTGACCAATGGCGTCACTATACCCAGTGTGCACATTGTAGGGGACACTGGATATTGAAGGTCATTATTTAAGACACTGTATAGACTAAAATATATTCATCTGTAAATGATTGCAGTAAAGTGTTCAGGTTATTAAATTATTCACTTCCTGTGAATATAATGAGGTGGGGTGCAAAGCATACCAATTTTTTTATTTATAAATAAAAGTTCACAAAAAAAAAAAACAACAAACATTGTAAAAACTCAGCTCAAAGTTTATTGCAAACAATTCAACAACATTGTAAAAAACAACAAAATGACATTTCAGGAAAAAACTATTATAAATATTTTTAAAAAGTTTTCTAAAAGGAAAAACCAAAGAATGTTCCACTCAGTAAAATTCCTTGATATTTACAGTTTTGTATTTTGAAATCTAACTATAATAAATATGCAAGAAATATTGACAAAAAAAATCCAAAAATATTTCTAAAAAAGATCAAAATAACAATAACTCTTATACCAGTAACAATAGCTCTAATAACAATAACTCTTATACCAATAACAATAGCTCTAATAACAATAACTCTTATACCAATAACAATAACTCTTATACCAATAACAATAGCTCTAATAACAATAACAATAACTCTTATACCAACTTTTTTTATTGTCAATAAAATAAAGCAATAAATGTATTGGTGTATCTTAATAAAATAAAAAATCTAAGATTCATGTATCCCATAATATCATTTGGAAATGTATTTTGTTTGTGTATGGGACACACCAAAAGAATGAAGCTGTAGATATCAGAGATAGGAATCAGGTGCAAAAATCATTAAGATGATAACAAATAATATTTCCTATCTTATTATGATATAAATTGGAAAAGCATTTAGTCTGAAAAATATACCATTAAAATGAAGCAGACATAAAATATTTATAAGATACTGAAAGTAAAAGTAGAAAATGCAGTCTGTGGACCAGTACATGCCAACAATAACCAGCAAGTGATTCATATAAAAAAGAACAACAATTCACTCAGTCTAGATAGGAGTTAGTTACAACAATTTACTCAGTCTAGATAGGAGTTAGTTACAACAATTTACTCAGTCTAGATAGGAGATAGTTACAACAATTCACTCAGTCTAGATAGGAGTTGTTACAACAATTCACTCAGTCTAGATAGGTCCGTTAGTTACAACAATTTACTCAGTCTAGATAGGAGTTAGTTTCAGTTAGAAGTCAGTCAGGTTACATGTTGAGATATACAACATTTTATAATGTGATTAAATAGGTGGAACAAAGAGGGTTCATATTATTCCTGAGCATTTTGAATATTTCTTGCCCCATTTCAGTAATGTGACACTTTGTCAAAATAACTTCGATACCAATAATAACTTTCCCGTAAACAGATGAATATTTAATATATACCCAACAGCCAAATCATTGGTTGTCATGTAACCTTTTCTAAATATCACCAGCTGTCAGCATTACTGTGCAGTCATCAAGTTTTCCCATGTCTGTTTGAGAGATGAAGAGCAGAGACAGTGAAGGAAAATCCAGAAAAACTTAATTGTGGCAGGATGACAGAAAATCTGTCAATGAAAGAGAATGCTGGATGGCTCTTCTGTTGCAGAAGTTATGAGGATGAACTTACAGTTGTGTAACAAAATGTAAGTTTATCAGTTACCTGAGTAAGCTAAGCAAAGTATACAGAAGAGGGCATATAGAAGAAGTAATATCATGGAAGGTCAGAAAATACTATTTGATAATATATGAATTTTTTAAATTGCTGAATTTTTCTTGGTGTTTTTTAATTTGTTAAAAATTATGATAAATAATTTTATATCTGTAGTTTATAAGTTGATAATTTATTAAAGGTTTAGTTCATTTCTTTTTGGAGTGATTGGATATTTTATAAGTTGGAAAACATATTGACTCCTTTAAGAATATGACATTTTTATCTTTATTTACATTTATTAAATATTATTATCACCTTAGAAATTTTTGTCATTATAGTTGAGATTTAAATCATTTTATATCAAATTAATCTGACAAGAGAGGAACTACTCCACCGATGAGAAGGAATATATGCTATTGTGTGGACAGTAACATATCTATGAAGCAAGAAGTTCACCATCGATACAGACCACAAATTACTAGAAGTGTTGAATGAAAAACATATACATATACAAATTCAAAGTCAAATAGATAGTCACTAACTGAACAGGATTTACCATTGAAACTACACCAGGGAAGCAGAAAATATTGGCTGACCTTTTTCTCTATCAGGAGAAGAATGTGACACATGCTTTAAAATAGGGATTCTATCGATTGGTTGTAGGCGATACATTACTGTCAGTTAGTTGCTGAGTTCATCACACATAGAAGCACATGTTGAACAACACTGGAACAAGACTGATTTGCAGGATTATATTTTTATCATTTATCATGTATTTACATAAGAAATTGTTTGATAAGTTTTCATGTAATGTAGTTTCTATATTACCATTCAAAGGTAAGCATTGTAATTAGACAGGAGTCAATAATTTATTCTTCCTGTCTGAGGGGATAATCTGTTGAGTTAATTGGTCTTCAGTTGTGAGGCTATTATTCCATTTCGATGAATCGGGATGCAGGTTGAAAAGATGGACATACTGCTAAAATGAAAATTGGGTATGTATGATTAAATGATTTTAATGAGACTTTGAATGTTGTGGGGAAGAAGTCCCAAAGTAATGAAATCTTGTAGTTGTGTGGCAGTAGTTCCAAAAAAGTAATGAGAAGTTGTATATTGGTCAGTGATGAGTCCTTTATTAATAATAAGTGATATTAAATGTTGTTTTGTAAATAGTTGACGTTTGGTTAATTTGATTTGGGGATAATTTAATAATATTTTGGTATTTGCTAAGTTTTGTTTACAAAAATATTTTATTTTAAAAAGGTTAAAAATATCTCAGGCCACAGTGTGTAGATGAGAAAGCTAGAGAGTATAAGAAGATCAAATCATGCATGTTGGGAGGACAGACAGGAGGAGAGAGACAATAGGGGAGGTGGGTGAAGAATGCCCTGGACACCATATTATTCATGTTTTTACAATCCATGTTGTTTTTTCTGTTGTGTTGTGTGCCTCTTATGGAACAACTAGAAAGCTACTTGGTAAGCAACTGTCCAATGTAGGTATGAATCAAGTAAATTGGCATGGTCCAGGTAGTAGTTTTCAAATAAGTCCAAACATTTCTTGTTTTTTTTTTTTACTAAGTATCTAGTAGGAAAGAAGTGAAAATGATATTGTCACATGTTGGAATGTCAGCCAAAATGTTCAGTTTTATGTAAGATTTAAGCCGTTATTCAACGTAAAATTACACAGATGTGGTATCAGTGTGAAAGTCTGGCTTTTCATCTGTTCAAATATCTAGATCATTTGCATGACTCATCCCATCATGTAATAACAGTTGTGCAGAAGCCAGACCCACAATGTGGCAAATTTCTTTGACTCAGGTCAGTTCCTAAAAGTTGAATAGCAGGGTCACCACCCATGTGCTGTATTTTGTCAGCATTATCAACAAAAATTTCAAAACCAAACACGGTTTACTAATTCTTCCACATCAAAGTTTATTAACCTTTTCATTCCGGATGCGGATTTTTGACAACAATTGCGATAAGGCCCGAACTACGGATGCGGATTTTTGACAACATTTCACTTCAGCGATAGATTTCTATACCTTATGTTTAATGTATCGCGTTTTAACCTATATATTCTTGTAGAAATCATTTCTACACAAATTCATTAATGGTTTTTCATCATTTTCTAGAACAGTTCTTTTTTTATTCTACGTTTTTAGTGGGAAGGGGGTAAAATGGCCACGCTTTCTCCGATCGAAAAGTCGGCCGAAATGGCCGCTTTTGATGTCCGGTTTAAGCCGGCATTCTAGCGTAAGATTACACACGTGTGGTATCAATGTAGGGTCAGCCTTCCCTCTATTTGAATATCTAGGTCATTTGCGTAACTTTTCCATTATGTAATAACAGGGAGGCAGAAACCAGACCCCCCTTGTGTGAGGAATTTCTTTTGTCCGGAGCTCGCTGGTGGTAAAAATTGCATAACAGGTTCACCGCGCATGCGCAGTACTATTGTTAGCCTTAGACACAGAACACAGCGTGTTGCTTCAAAATCAAACACATTTTACAAATTATTTAACATTTACGTTTAAAAATGATTTTTTTTTACAATAAACAATATAAAAACTGATTATAATGAATTATTTCTAGTAGATTTACGGCGATGTAGTTATTTTACGATAAACATCTGGCAGATTTATGACATCACTAAAATCCCCCCTCCTCCGAGAGTGAGGCCATAGGCGTGTTTAACATCTTAAAATTACTATTACAATTTCTTTATATTAACTTGCTATAGACTTAAAATACGTTAAAGAGAATATATGAAATCTAAAATCATCACTTCCAATTGCAGTATGTTTGTTTTTGTTTTGTGAATGTGCTATATTAATGGATGCCTGTTTTTGTGAGACTTAGTATTTCAATATGGATTACATTAATTATGATGACGTTGTATATTAACATGTGAGTAGCTACATTTTCCATTTTAAAACATTGTTTGTGTCCCTATTATGTTTACTTTTAGTACGACAACTTAAATCACTTATTTTTTCTAAATCACTATGATTTTATTGAGATTTATAATTTGTGTCCGGACCGTTTTTATGGTCCAATATAAGTGACCGATTTCAAAAGTTCGTTATTATATTAATTTTGGAAAAAAAATGAAGAAAGTATAGCCGATAGGAAGAGAAATGAACATTTATTATTATAAAGCTTAAATTCGGAAACATTAGTTATAATTAGTTTGTTGTTTTTTCGTTTGTAATGTGTAAGGTTTAAAAGTTGCATAACCAATTGGAAGGAATAAATTATATCGAATTTATATACTTTTATCATCTTTACTATAAAGTCAACATATATAAAATATATATCATAAGAAAGATTGTTTAATTTCCGACATGTTGATATATAGATCATACTATTTAAGATTGTAGTTGATAAATAGTTGCACAATAAATAAAGTCTATATAAACAGCCCACACTCAGGTCCTCCATTAAAAATAGTGATTATTTTTCAATTCATAACAACTTTATCAAATCTTGATCAATTTTACTAATTCTTACACTGTTGTAAAGGAAATTGAATGATGTTTATTTTATCTCGATATACCCTATAGGATATTTTTATAATCCCCAGTTAAAATTTTCAGTTGAAAATAGGGTTTAAAAATCAAAATTGAAAAAAAAATCGTCATACTTTTCTGAATATCAATTGTATAATGAATGAATGAAAGATAATTCATTTCTTTGTAATAAAATGTATACATTTAAAGAACTATCTCTATTACTTTAAAGTTACATGCATTTTTGTGCACCAACCCGTTTTTTCCCAAAACTTTTTGCTCAAGCCCAAAAACCCTCAGTAATTGCAGGGTATCTCTAGTTTTTCCCATAAGGAACCAATGGGTTAAGTACAACAAACAATATTAAAATGAATATAAAAACAGATTTCTAGTAGATTTTCTGCGAAGCAATTCATTTTAAGCTTAGTATGGAAAGATTTACAACATTATTACAAACTAAATCCTCTTTCTCCCAAACTTGGCCAACATAAGGCCAAAGTTTTTTTTTCATTTAGGTTTGTTAATATACTGTAGTTTGTGTTACTAAATGTTACTATTAACTTGCTCTAGACTTAAAATACATAAAAGAGATGACATTAAGTCTCAAATCCTCTCTTGCAATAGCAGTTTGAGAAAGTGATAGATTCCTGAAAGTGGTGGATGTATGTTTATGTAACAATTAATATTGCATAATGAATTACATTATTTATTATGCCATTTTAGCTACATTTTTAACGTAATTATAATTTTGTGTCACAAGTATGTTTTGTTTTATTAGCAATCTTTTTTTTAATGATTGCGATATTGAGAGAAATGACATTTATTTATGCTTGATCTGAAATACTTTTTTTTGATACGGAACAAAAAATGTAATCCTAACCCCAGTTTTGAGTGTTACGGAATTGATAGGTGTCAATTTTGAACAAATTTTGTGTAAATGGGTTTTGGGGTGAAAGACAAACTATATAGTTCAGCTTAAGTTACAAGAATGAAAGATACAAATTCAGGAAAATCACAATAAGATTTTTTGTTCATCCAACCTTTTAGTCATTATTCTCTTCTGTAGTATATCAGTAGATACAGCCTCTTGTGTGGCATTCAATTAGTTGCTCAGTAGCAATAAGAGCATGGGTTCATCCAACTTCTTGTATGGTATCTATTTTGCTCCATTGAAGTGGATCTTAGTCTGCCAAAAATTAATTTTTCTTTACTACATTTAAGACATAAAACATTCTGCTTCGCAAAAAATATTCAATATTTTAAGATTTCAAGTCATTGCTATTGGAGAAAATATTAGATATTTGGTAAAGAAACTTAGGCTAATTTTAACTCAATTTAAATATTACCATCACAGGTGTTCAATGTTTTTCTTATTAAGCTACTTCAGTAAAGTAAAGAAGTTAAATTTAGAAATATTATAATAAAAGAGGGGATGAAACTTTAATAAGCTATTTACTTATTTACAGAAGCTAAAAACAAGATGCTAAAGCATCAACCCAGTTACCTTCCTAAAGCTTGACAGTTCAACATGTAATATAACATAGCAGACACATTCTTGATCTTGAATACTGCTTTGGAAAATGAAGAAAAAAATTATCAAATGTAACATTAGTCAGTGAAAAAGAATTTGAGTAATTATTTAGTATTTCCTTTTTATTATTTAAACAGACAAAAATTAGAAGAAAAAAAGCCTAACAATGATCTGGCTATAACGGCAAAAAGTATATTTATTAAGGCGACCTTGAGAGAGCTATTAAAAATAAAATATGATGAAAAATGCTTTAAATCTGATGAAGTCATTCCCTACTACAACTAATTCCTCAATAGTGACAGCAACTTTTCTTAGCCATCTTCTAACAATGCTCCCCACACTCCGTCAATTAAATCTAGTGCCATAACATGCTTTTTTTTAAACTAAACATAGGTTTTCTTATATCAACTTAGACGGAATGAAACTTGACAAAGATAGAATTATTAGATAAATAAATAAAATATTACAACAAATTTAATAGTCAGGGTACCCCCTGAAAGCAAGATGAATGTGATTCAACTTCTAGATTACGTCATCTAGTATTTTAAAACCAATAGTATGAAATTTAAAATACTTCTAAAGTGCAATCTATTTCTGAACAAAGTTATGTCAAAATTTTAAAAAAATAGAGTCACTAAAACCCTTATTCGGCAGGCTGCTCTATACTAGGAAATGTGTTAAAAAGTCAACATAAAAATTAAAAAATATTTCATCAAGGATTATCACTTGGGAAATTGAGCTGTGCAATAATATTATAATCTGAAGAATTGATTTCAATTCAAATTATAGACATCAAAAACAGAAGTTAAACAATAAAAAATGTTTACTACCTCAATATCAGTGGACACCTGTAATACAGAATCTGCAAACTTCATGTATGCTATACTTCAAGTGATTTTCACCACTCATCTTGCCTATGTAGTATGAGCTATATGTCAGCCATACCTTTAGGGGATGAGATTTTCCTAAATAGACAATACATTGTTACAGAAGACTTGACTCTTGAGCACTTGAGGTGATTAGCAGAAAGCTGAAAAAATATATTATAGGATAATATGTTTATTAAATTTATTTTTGTAGGTGCTATAGTGACTATAGAATGAAAAGGACCTTTCCTTTCTGTCAATAAATTTAATTAAAAACACAATCTTTTAATTTTACTAAAAATCAAACAATACTTAGTTATACAATCGTAACTGTGATATTGAACTGGTTATTGAAGTTATTGGGGTCAGAAGGCCTATCATTAATAATAGAAATAATAATGTACCATGGACCATGACCATTCGTCCATGTGGCATGTCATGATATTCGTTTACTTTAATGGCTCTCGTGAACATCATGTCCAAAACCCAACTGTAAGAAAAGCTTAATATGGTCATTGTTTACAATTACCAATATTTACACAACTCAAAAACGTCCTAAAGTTTGAAGTTTTACAAAATTTAATAATGAGGGAATAATTGCATTCACGCGTGGATCCATTATAAACGGTTGGTTGATGGTATTAACTTGCAAATGTTTTTTTTTAATGCTATATCCGCTTGCCACTGGGGATACCATTTTTAACTTTTAGCTACACTGGCAAATTTTTATGCACGTAATTTTTGTCCTCTAATGTTTTTTTTCCCAACTAAGCTCTAAATATAGATTTATATATATTCAGTCAATAATTTATTATTTATTAAAAAAATAATATTTTTTAAATATTTTTTTTGAATTAAACTTATACAGTTATACAGCCAACTTAAGACTTAATATAAGCTTTATTCATTGTAAAATCTGGTACATTGTATGTTATGGAATTTATTGTTCAGTACTATAATAATTACTTTATTTTTTATTAGAAATCATTTAATTTTTTCACTTAGAGGGCATTTAGAATGACTTTCTTTTTTTTTTTTTTTGGAATAGTACCATGCATTAGCAGAAACTACTCAAATAGTTGACATGATTATGCATGTCTGTAACTGGAGCATTCTTGCTTTCATAGCCGCGAGATAATGTTCCAAACATGAACGTACTTGATCGTGATGAAACCAATATATAAGGAGTCTAGATATATTTAAGCTTTAAAACCTAAAAAGCAATATATAAGAAGTATAGTTATATTTAAGCTTTGAAACCTTTCATTAGAATATATTTTTTTTTCTGTGAGTTCAACTAAATAATTTTAGTTTACGCAACGGATTTTACATTGAAAGAAACAGGGAAGCGTGTTTTAAAATGTGAATTGGATTCAACATAATTTTATTCATTACTGTGCATTGTACAGTAATAAGCGGTAAGAGGCAGATTTAAACCCTTTGAGCTAAACTTCACTCACCAGTAACTTTTTATCTCTCTCTCTCTCTCTCTCTCTCTCTCTCTCTCTCTCTCTATATATATATATATATATATATATATATATATATATATATATAGGCCTATACAACTATACAAAGAGAGAGAGAGAGATGGGTAGATGGACGGACAGATAGATTGATAGATAGATGCATTACATTGTACACATAGCATAAACATTAAACTTGTTACGTTTATAAAATTCTAATTACTTATAAAGTTTGCCCATTTTTTTAATAAAGATAAATTAAACAAATTTAATTAACTCAAATACATTAAAATTAGCATAAAAAATTAATTTTATATTTAAAGTGAAATAAAAGGATAAATAGAAAGAATGCATAAAATACAAATAATAATAACAACGAAAAAAAAATATTTTTTTTTATTTCTATTATGTCTCAGCTTCAACGGTGGTCTTGGAGTCTAATCCTAAGGTAGTCTATCCTTATTTGTCAAAGAAACTTGTTCTCAGGTGTTCTGTCAAGAGAGACAGCTGGTCCCCTAATGAGAACCTCTCAAAGTCCCAAGGATTGACTTCGTCGGAGAAAGGTGATTTTCAACATTTGATGTCTATTGTTGTTACAGAAGGCAAAAGGGAGACCATCGCTAGTGTTATTGGCTGCGATCCACCAGTTATCGAACCTTCCTTCCTCAGACTCGTTCAGGCAGAAGGTGACGCAGAAAAGTCTCCTGCCACTGATGAGATGGGGTACCTGGCATTGACATGGGACAGACCGTTGGTCAAAGACGCTGACAACTTTACATGTGAGGCCTACGCACTCAACGCGAACAAGTCTTCTGTGTCATTGAATGTGACACTGGAAGTGACGGCAGTAGAACCTGAGATGTCTGACTTAATGAACTACATAGCCATCAATGACAGAAAGATCGAGGCTTTAGAGAGAACACTTGCAGAAGCGATTCGAGAACTCAGCGCCGAGTATCACATCATTAATAAAACCGTTTCTACCAAGACCTCGTCTCTACTGCATCAAGTTTCTCGTATACCTATTATCAACATGCAGACGGGAAGCTACAGATGCGAGAGGCGAGATATTGTGTTCAGGAAACCTTTCAATTTCCCGCCGAAAGTTTTCACGTCTTTTGAAGGTAAGCAATGGCATCAACCCCACCATACGCCTGAAATAAGAATCAATATCCTTGACGTCAATGCTACAGGTTTCTCTGTCGAGTGTGAATATAGTTCTAACAAAAGAGAAGTTCACTGGCTGGCTGTTGAATAGACACATTCTATAGTTCTAACAAAAGAGAAGTTCACTGGCTGGCCGTTGAATAGACACATTGTATTATTTCATATTAAAAACCAAAAAATTTTGTAGTACAGACATTATGCATTTTACTTTTTGTTTCGATTTTTATAGAGTGAGATCAACTTGTTTTTTATTGACTTTTTTGTGGAACATGCTAAC